>JAWWNJ010000019.1:1200000-1800000 GCA_037176885.1 Favolaschia claudopus
CATGAGGTTGTTTTTGATTGTCCGTTTTATGGATACGGGACTGAAGCTCAAGAAGCCATCGTACCTGCTTTTCGGTCGAAACAATTACATACCGTGGTGATACCCCACTATGGAATGATCCCCTGGGCCTATTCGACTTTCAAAGCGTGTCCGCTCAAAACTATCCAAATCAAACAGCCGATGGGATCCTGGGAGCGTACCCAACTCCCGGAGGACGACCCAGTGCTCATGTCGCTCTTGAAGTTCACCCACCGAAAGTGAGTGGCCATTCAAAACGCTCGATGACCTTAACGCGGCTTCTAGGAACCCCAAAGCCAAAGTTCCCGAGATCACCCCAGACCCTCCACTGATTCCGCCTTCTCTCAATCCCTCTTTCGTCCCCCTCACTAACGCATCAAAGGAGGTTCAAGATGCAATCTGGGCACGTGTCCTTTACTTTGCAATGCCTCCTCGTAAGCTTGCGCTCCTGATGGTATCGAAGTCACTCCATGTAAGTGTTTCGTTTCTGTATTCCCATACATTCACTTACAATCGATGTGCAGCGGCTTGCACTTTCTTATTATTATGCTGACATCGTCGTTCGAACCTGCGACGAACTCGCAAGACTTTCGTCGATCTTGACGAGGGAGCCGACACTCGGCGCTCATATTTGTACATTGAGCTTCACCTATTACAACTGGGACTATCGTTACTTGTCCGATTTGTCCGATGAAGACTCGGATGATTCAGTGGAAGACTTGGTTCAAGAATCGTCAGTGGCCAATAAATTGTCGAGGGCTGCCTGGATCCTCGCTATCGTCTCGCGAACGAGTAACCTGACACGCTTTGGCGACCAGAATCTCACTAAGCTCTCCTTCGTCGGTGATGTCATGCCCGGAGAGCAGCCCTCGATTACCTGGGACGCTTTTGAAGCTTTGGTCACTTGTTCAGGTCCTTCCCTGCGCGAAGTCTCGTTGTGTGTTTACCCAGGCAAGCACGTCTCCCCGGTCGTATTCAACAATTTCACCGCGCTGCGCATGTTGCTATGGAAAAGCGACAGTGTGTTCATCAATGTCTCCGACATTTCTGTCGACGCATTGCCGCACCTGGAAGAGCTGCGTGTTTTGGCGACAGACTCGTCGTTTCTTTCTGTTCTTTCCCGCACGACGTATGCCCTTTCTTTACCTTTGGTCTCGTGCCTGACGTTGCGGACAGATTACAATCTCTTCGACGCGTTTCGTTTCCGAGCAGGTCATGCGGTAGTTTACGAGCATTCTTGGAGAACCATGGCTCGAAACTGTCCGAACTATCCATTTCAAAGGCTTCGTCGGAAAGTCTCGGCGTCGAACTATTGGAGCTCTGCCCAAATCTTTCCATTCTATCGCTGTATTGGGAGAGATACAACGTGCGTTCGCGGATGTAGCCGTGATCTGATTACTCAACCCGCACACCAGACTTTTCCTCCGAAGGCGGAAATTTTGCACCCACCAAATACCGTGCCCTCGTTGGAGAAAATCGTTTTCGGCATGCCAAGTCAGCTGAGGTTGGTCTCGATTCTTGGTTCACTGGCCTCTCACTGAAGTTTTCATACAGCAGCAAGGACAAGGTGTCTAGGTGGGATGCCTTCTTCGCAGACTTTAATCCGCAACACCTTTCTGGCCTGCGTGAGATCCAGTGCAAGTGTTTCCTGTGGCCAACAACTGAGTAAGATATTGACTCAACCGGCTTATCAACGGTTGAGCTTACTCGCTTTCTATCCGATCTTTAGGCGGGATATCGCAAAGAGCGACTGGGTACGGTGGGCTGACAAGCTGCTGAATCGGCATGGTGTGCACTTCAGCGATAAAAATGGTACAAAATGGCGGCCGAGGCTCAAGGTCAAGTAGCTTGCGACCCGTGCTATACGTTACAACGCTAGTAATTATTTTTGGTACATATTCTGTATAATCCCTATGTTCTGTAAATCTTTTCTGTGAATTTTGTTTGCGCGCCGGTGATCGGAACCGAATTCCGACCATCGTGAGCGTCCACCATGGCGCCTAAGCGCTTAAGCTTCGACCACCACCACATTCGACGCGATTCCCCCAGCGAGTTCAAAGGCAGGAAGGATAGAGCGATAATTCTCTCCAGGGATTCTTCGCCCGTCTCGTTCATCGAGCTGTAGAACGCACACTGGCATGATCTTTCGATCTGCATACCTTTTTGCTCGTTCGAGAACAAGATGGCCGGCTTTGGCAGCTTCTCGTCCGTTGAAAGTTTCCAGTGTGATTCTGGGTATTTCAGCGTCGATGTATCTTGCATCTCTTAGCCTCAATAAGGTGCACGCGGACTCGGACTCGTCACCTCCGTCCTCAGAACCTCCTCCAGATAATGAATCCCATTCCCCACCCCCCTTGGAAGCCGGCTTTACTGCAGATAAAACGGAATGGCCGCTGGCAATACGATACTTAGGAGATGCACTTCCGGATGGACTACCAAGGATCTACAACCTGACGCGTTTTGGTGGGTGACTTTTCGTAAGGAGTACCTCCGATCCTGATCAAATGGCACAGATGTGCGCATCCGAACCATGAGCCGCAAACCTCGAGTTCTTATCAACGTTCTTGAAGGGGAGCTTTTGAATCGCGTGAACATAGCGGATATCGTTGCAGAAAATCTATGGTTCAATCTGGAAGCACTATTCCGGTGGTATCAGGTAGATCACACCAATCCTCAGCCTGTCGAGTTCATGCACGAACCGCATCCACCTCCAGAAGCCATCCAAACGGTACTGAAGACCGCTGTGAATTTCACAGACGAGTATATCTTGAATTACTTTCTTGGACGTGCCTTCAGCTCTCTTTCCAAGAGAAATGCTGCGGATCCCATGAGGGGGTCTACCTCCGCGTGTCTCGTTTCAGCGCTGTATGAAGACGACGTGCGACTGCTTCACGTTGCCAGCTTAGGAAACATGCGAGCGCTACTAGGCAGGCCACGGGAGGCCGACGAAAACGGTACCGTCAAGTACGACGTGCACATTCTTTCCGTCGACCACAGTCCCTCCAATCCCTCAGAAAAATCTCGTGTCGAGTCTCTACACGAAGGAGAGAATGTCATCGAGAACGACACGCTCTTTGGGCGTCCCTACACCCGCGCCATTGGGGATGGAAAGCTCAAATGGTCACCCGATGTTCAGTCGCGTCTCCATAAAGACTACCTCGGCGCAGCACCTGACCCACGCGTCAAAACTCCTCCATACATCTCTGCCGAGCCCGACGTCACCTCTATTAAAATCCGACCCGGCGACTTCCTCGTGCTGTCGTCCAGTTGGCTTCATGAATGTTTGACTGACCAAGAAGTCGTGGGTCTAGTAGGTGCCTGGCTGGACAAGAACGAAGATACTTTCTTGGATGCGCAGAATAATCTACCGCAAGTGGTACCGAAGACGCCTCCTGCGGCCATACTTCCTGAAGATCTGCCAGTTGATATGGACGAGAAGGAGGATAAGACTGTGATGTATCGCCGCTGGAATGTGTCGAAGCGCTTCGTCAACGTTGACAATGTGCCTTCGGCGCATTTGGCCAATAACGCCATGGGCGGAGCGGACCTGGAGCTTCGTAACGCTCTTATGGAGATGCCTCCCGCACACTCGGAAGGGAATACGTCGGTCTTCGTTTTTCGTTGTATGTTCCGGCCATTGACATGTAAATTCACAGGAAATCTTTAGGTGTTGCTGTTCTCATTTTTCGGTAGCAGCTCTCGCATGGCGCGATAGAGGACGTGGTCTACGTGGTATCGTCATGGTATTGCAGGCGAGTCCTATCTAGCTACGACTTTGCCACCTCTTCTATGAATTATACCGGGTCCTTACGATCCTGGACATTGCACTGGGGCTCAATAGAAACGGATTCAGAAACAGGAACCTTCTCCTCCTTCTCCCCTCGTGCTTGTTGTTTTCGCTGGATAGTATCCCGCCAGCTCTCACCCCAAAGAATGGTGGCGTAGATGCCTGCCGCGGAAAGCACCAAGACGGCCATAGTGATAGTGGAAAACCAGCCGACGCCGATTCCCTCTACCGCCGGGAGGACGACTGCAGAGGCTACGGCTGCGAGGAGGTATCTGGCCATGTAGTTGCTCGCTGTTGTTAATCAGGGTGTGGAGAACGTGTTGAGTAGTATAAGGACATACCGACAGCCTCCGCTGAGCGACTTTGCATCACGTCTGTATGCGAGTCGAAGATGATTTTGGTATCTGAATGAGACAGGGGCGCGAGACCGACCTAGGAAATACGCATTCAAACTCGGGAAACATATCAGCTGGCCGCATCCTTGTAGGAACCTAGAAAATGTGTCGGACTCGACCCAAGGTAAGGCAAACAAAGGACCCACATAACAATGACAGGCAGTGGAATCCCACCAGCTCTCTTCTCTATACTCCACCCATATATGAGGATAGAGCCGGGGACGAGAGCCCCCAGGAACGGCAAACAGCTGCGAAGTCGATCTTCGGGGACTCTCGTCCCGCGAATTCTCATCCATTGCTTGACGGTGTGGTCGGCCCATCGGCCGCCGACGAAGGTTCCTGAACGCGGAAGGAAATGGGTTAGATGAATGCGATGTATTGTTGAAGGAAGGAGGAACGAGGTACCTGCGAGTGAGCCAAGACCTGGCGCGAGGTAAAAAAGGGCGGATTGGATGGGCGTTTTGAGTCCGAAGCGGGGGTTGATGATGTACCGGATGGGTGTGAGGATAGAGTATTGGGTCCAGACGAGCATGGCGCTTGCGACTGCCTTCGTCGCCATCAGGTTGCTTGAATTGTAAGACCAGACGAGCTCGACGTACGGTAGTCAACTGAATGTTTTCCCGTTGAATGACAAGTTACGGAAAAGACAAGATCAGAGGGGCGAAGGAATACCTACAAAATTCGGATATCGATATAGCTTGAAAACGCGTATCGGATTCGTCCATTGCCAGAGTAGACGTGCTTTCTTGAGTACAGGCAATCCCAACAGCTCTTCGGAGCGCTTTCGATGGATAGTTTCTTGCTGAAAGAAGCAGACGAGAATGGTGGCTAGCCCGCCAAAGGCTGTTTGTAGGTAGAAGATGACGCGCCAGCTGCGGTATGTTACGATGACACCACCGATAAACGGGCTTTTGCGAGAAGGAAATCAGTCAGACAACGGTGCCAGGCGCTCTGTGATGCATACCCGATAGCTGGCCCGATGATTGCGCCGGAGAGATACCAACCCAAGGCGGTAGCTCTTTCTGTCTGAAAAGGGTAATTGAGGACAAGCGCACTGACAAGAAGCGTTGCGTTGAAGCTTACCGGTCGATACATGTCACCTATACAACTTGTACCGATGATCAAGAAAGAAGTTCCTTGGAAGGCGGTTAAGGCGCGAAAGATGAAGAACGCAGCGAGATTTGGGCTGAGAGCGGTGCCTAGGGAGCATACGAAGAATAGGAAAGCGCTGGATAATGATATCTAGGTTCGCGACCGAGTAAGCCGTACTTTGTGAATTGGGGGAGAACAGAAAACACTCAATACCCATCGTCTGCCATACACCTGTAGCTTCTTTAGACAAGATAACCAGCTGTAGAGATTAAAAGAGCCTACCTGGCTCAACGGAGCCCAAAAACAAGGAGAGATTCCCATGAATACTAAGTATATCGCGTTGGTCAGGCCGACGATTGTACCCGTCGTATTGAAGGCGCTGGCGACTTCGGGAATGGCGGAGAGTACGGCGGTGGACGACATGGGCGCAAGAAAACCACAAAAAGAGACTACGGCTGTGATGACGGCTTTGCGACGCGGGGAGAGGCGGTCGTAGATGTCTCCTTGTTCTGAGTCGGATTTGGGAGCTGGTGCTGGGCCGAACGATGGGTCTTGAGAGGCATCGGAGAGGGTTGCTGTATTGTCCTTGGCTTCCACAGTGGCGGCGGGAAGGGACATAGCGGTTGAGGCCAAGCCGGGTCCGCCGTTCAAGAAATCCGGTGACGATCGAGTAGTCTTCTTTCCGAACCAGGCCTATCCAACACAAGTAGGCTGTTTTCTAAAAGTAGAACGCTTCAGTGCAACTCCGGTCCTCCACCCCAGTCTTCATGCAGACAGTGGTAAGAATAGGTCGGACGAGTAACGGACGTCAGACTCGGGTAATTGCAGCTATCGCGCGAGATATATCATGAGAGCGCCTTCAGAAGTCGATGAAGTGATCACAGCGTGGGAGGCTCTCAGTTGTGGTGTTTGCCAGCCCGCAGTTTTGATACAAGAGTAGAGCGACGAGGAGAGGCCAGCTATCTGCAATATGCCACCAAGATTCACAAGAACTGAGGCATCGAGGATACTGTGAAGATAATTAGAGTCATGGTTGAGAACAAGGTGGGATGCCGTTCATGCCGAGCGCCCCAACTTCAAAGTTTTGTAAACAACCGTTATCGTCCATTTTTGGCAATTTCTTCCAGGCTGTTTCTGCCACAGACCGCGTCCTGTATGCGCCAACGAACCATTCTAACGATTGCTGGGTCAGACTCCAGTGGGGGAGCTGGAATTCAGGTAGAATCACTCAGCAACAACGTCTCCACAAGCGACTCAACGTTTGTCAGGCTGATCTCAAAACTATTGCAGCCCTGGGATACTATGGAGCCAGTGCTCTAACTGCGTTAACTGCCCAGAATACGACTGGCGTGCAAGGCGTACACGGTGTCCCGCCGGACTTTCTTGAGCAGCAAGTCAGCTCTCTTTAGATGCTATCATGTCAATCTCTAAATGGCGCTTGCTTGGCCGCAGATTCGCTCTGTATTGGATGACCTCAAAGTCCATGCTATCAAGACTGGCATGTTATATGATGCTGAGAACACACGAGCGACTGTCCGCGCTTTGAAGGCGTATTATTCTGAACGCGACATGCCCCCGCTGGTTTGCGATCCAGTATGTGTGTCTACCTCTGGACACACGCTTCTTGCGTCCGAAGCTCTCGAAGTCTTGACGCAAGAGCTCTTTCCACTGTCTACCTTGATCACGCCCAACAAATCTGAAGCCGAGCTGCTATTATCGCGATCCATCACGTCCCTCGAAAACATGCTAGAGGCCGCGTCAGAACTGCTTCGCTTTGGTTCACGCGCCGTTCTACTCAAGGGCGGCCATATGACTGCAGCCGTTGCGGATGTCGACGCGCTAGCTCGCGCGCACCCAGACATCACAGTCGTACGGGATGTCATGTACACCGAAAACATGGAAGTCCTGGCCGTCAATGCCCCCCATATCGAAAACGTCGTCATCGACGTTCTATGCCAAGCAGATGGAACCAAAACCGTTCTCGTCCGCCCGCGAATTGAATCCACGTCGACCCACGGGACTGGGTGCACGCTCAGTGCCGCTCTAGCATGTGCGCTCGCGGATGGGGCGTCTATCAGCGAGGCGGCAGTCAGCGCAACGGCTTACACACATCTGGGAATTCAGACCGCCGTCAAGTTAGGTGCTGGTCATGGTCCTCTTAATCATCTGCATTCTGTCGCTCGGATGGGTGTCCCGCCGTGCGTGCTCCTGCCCTCATTCCTCTTCTGCTCTTGACAACTCTATGCAGACGCACGGCGACGAACCCGTATCCTTTCACGCAGCTGCTCATCAAAAGCACTGCGGATATCTGGAAGGAATATGTGCAGCACCCATTCGTACAGCGCCTTGGCGAAGGCTCCCTTCCGAAAGAGTGCTTCGTTCATTTTATCAAGTGCGTTTCCCTACGCCGTGTCACCATCCACTGCTCAAAGCATTCCAGACAAGATTATCACTACCTCAGATACTACGCGCGTGCCTACAGGTAGGTAACCACATCCCTCTCCAGAACCCACCCCCTAATCAACCCTCCAGCCTCCTCGCCGCCAAATCCTCCACCTTCCCGCAAATCGACTCCGCAACCCAAACCATCCTAAACGTGCTCCGCGAGATAAAAACCCACCGCGCCTTCTGCGCGTCCTTCGGCGTAACAGAAGACGAATTGGCGCAGACGCACGAGGCAAGCGCGACGAGTGCGTATGGGGGGTATATTTTGGATGTCGGGATGCAGGGGGATACGACGAGGCTGTTGATGGCGGTGCTCGCGTGTTTGATTGGGTATGGGGAGGTGGGGTTGTGGTTGAAGCGCGAGGCGGAGAAGGGGAAGGAGAAGGGGGGGAGTGGGGTTGTGTTGGAGGGGAATCCGTATCGGGCGTGGATCGAGGTTTATGCGGGGGAGGAGTATCAGGAGGCGGTGAGGATTGGGTTGGGTGAGTATGCTCCTGATTTGGTGTTTAGCGTTGTCTGATTTGCGCGTTGCAGAGACGATTGAGGCGCGGGCGGCGGCTGATCCCCCGTCGCCTGCACGATCGGAGGAGTGGCGTGCGGTGTGGGAGCGGTGTACGAGGCTGGAGAAGGCGTTTTGGGATATGGCGCTTGAGTTGAGGGATTGACTGTGAGTTTTGGTTCCACTGCGGTTTGCAGATATAGAGGGCGTGGATCTCCGGAAGCAGTATGTATGACGATGTAAATACTTGAGCTATATTTTCTTGTGTCTGTACGGCCATGCTCTTGCCCTGGTTCTTTGAACTTCCGTTTGTATTTGGATGAACTTGAATTCAAGTTGTACAGCCAAGTTTTGCAAAAGACGCGCGCCGCGGCCAGCCTCCAATCTTGACCGTACTGCTTGGCTTTCCAGCAAGTTTGCGAGCTGCTCGTTGTAGAAAATTGTCAACGCGGCCCTGAGGTTGCTTGAGAAGGGATGAATGAGTTTCTTTCGGTTTTGCGTCCAACTTTCAGGGCCGAGCAGGGCCGCCAGTGCTCGCCAGTGCCATCCTTAATGAAACTCCTCTAGTTCACATACGCCGTGGTCACCGCGAACGAGCCAAGTCTAACTGAAAGCTCCTTCGAATTTTCGTTAACGACGGCGACTATGTACAACCCTATCGTTCGTTCATAATGGAGGTAAAGTGGGTAGCCAAGCGGTGTCAACGCGCCGATCTGAACTCGTTGATTTGGCGCTAAATTCCACATCAAAATCCCTCTTGTCCTCTTCCTCCTCCCTCCTCGCCTCCTCCAGCCCTCGTCGGCGCTTACTCTCCTTACGATGTTCTCCCGTCTCCTCGTCGTCGCCTCTCTCTCGGCGGCTGTCGCCCACGCCCATCTCGCTGCGTGGCATAAGGGCATGTATGGGTTGAACGTTCGTTCTCTTCGCGGCCTTGTTACTCCGGGTTCCTTATCGTATGCTCTCGTTGGCGGTGTTTACATAGGGCGTCACGGGCGCTATCGACTATAACTCGGACGATGTTGTACACCCGCTTTACCAGCTCAAGAAAAAGGACTGGTGGTGTGCGTTGTTTTTCTTCTTCGCTTGCTGTCGATGCAATCTTATCTCATTCTTGTTGGTTGTTTGTGCGCAGTCCATGGATACAATAATGTGCCCAACTTCCCCCCTGCTGCTGGAAATTTCCTGGAACTGTGAGTTCGTTGGTGTGGCCGGTGCTGGATGGTATCTCATGTTTCGTTATTTCTTTTCTTTGCAGGCCAGCGGGCAAATCTTTCTCGGTGGAGATCGCTTCGAACCGTGGAGAGACCAGCCTTTCGTTCAGCGGCAAATACTCGTCCGAGTGGCCCGATGGTCAGGAATATCCGGAGGATTATGTGCGTCCCGATCCCCCCCTTTACGTCCGTTCACTTAGCCTGAATTTATAGCACGTTGAAACATGTATCACGTCGCCGAATAGTGAGTATCTTGTGTTGCCTACGACCCTTAGTCGATGCTGCTGGTTATGCGGCCCAAGGCACAGAAATGGGCGTGCAAAGGCAGACCGAGAGAACGCAGCACTGCTACCTCCGTGGAGAAACGGGTCGAGCCAAGGGCCGAATTTCATTTAACGGGCTTTTGCCGTCTTACGACCCTCGACGGATGCCGTCAAAAAATCACTCATCCTGCGTACATACGCACCCGAATAAAAGCGACGACGTTTTCGCGTATTCGAATGGGGCATCTTCGGGAGCCTTCCATCTATTGGTTTGGCTGACTTTTTTTCCCAGTGCACACCCAGAACCAGACGCGTGCCGCGGGAACTGCTTTTGCGATCGCATACACTGTATGTCCTTACAGCGTTCTCTCTCGTCGCAGCTATTCATCAACATTCTCCGTAGTCCGACATCAACAAAGTGACTCCCGAAAACCTCGCTGTCTTCACCGTCCGCTACCAGTGTGTCATAATGTTCTCCTCGAATTTTCGTGGGCTGAAACGCGTCTTAGCACTCCCTGGAAGCGGTTGACCAGCTACGATGTTCCAGCCGACATGCCTGCTTGCCCTGAAGGTGGTTGTATCTGCGCCGTACGCTTTTCGTTACTCTCTCTTGACTTTCCACTCATTTATTTTTTTTGCAGTGGGGTTGGGTACGGACTCTTTTGCTGATTACATTCCTCGTGTGCTTATTTTCTTCTGTACACTTTCAAGGTTCCCAATGGGTAAGACTCCAATCATCTTCGGATCCGCAAATAACTGATAGCGTCCAGATGCGGCCAGGCTAACATGTACCACCTGCCGTACCGATGCAAAGTCACTGGCGCCACTTCCACCAAGGCCGTCGGTACCGCCAAGCCGCCCGTCTGGTGCGAGAACAACGCTAATGGATGTACCAATGTCTGTTCCCCATCCCTTATGCATATATTTCTCGAAAACTCATTCATACGTTTAGGGACCAAAACAAATGTGAGCTACTTTCCAACCTGGACGCTTTTGGATAGAGACTCATGCTAGATCTCGCTAGGATCTATTGGAATCAGTTGGAAGGAAACAACATCAAAGTCGATGGCTATGACGCCGCTGGGGACTTCAAAAGCCCCGCCTACAACTCCAAATGCGGTTTCCCTGACGGTCCGTCCCTTCCGTTTTCTATTTCTGCCGACAAGCTCACATCTTCGGTCAAGGTGCTCAAAACGACATCTTCACTGGCGCCTCGAGCAGCCCTTCCTCGTCCGATTCCAACGATTCCAAGTCCGACTCGGGCTACAGTTCCAAACCCGACTCTTCCTCCTCCTCTTCCAATGAGGCCGACAAGGCCGATACAGGAGGCAAGAAGGCTGCCGCTGTCGTCAGCAGCACCACTACCAGCAGCGCCTCTTCATCATCTCCTTCCTCGACACCCGTCTGCAAGACGCGCAAAGCGCGCCGCGCAGAGGCAGCCGAGAAGCGTTCTACTGGCCCGCTCAGCCACCGCCGGCGTAGTTCGCATGTGTTCTAAGCGTATCCTCACGCATTCGCATCCGCGCACACGTCGACTGGGTCCTCAGCGCGGTCGTTTCTTGCATCGCGTGCCTGCTAGATTGACTTCTAGCCGCACCTCTCTTCCAAACAGCTCAGCCGCATATCTCCTCTAAAGATCTCTCACGTAGAATCTCACTCAATCACTCACTGCTAACAAGCACCCACACGACCCGCCCACAATCACTGCAATTTCTTGTCTCATACGTTCATTGGAAAATCACTCTCTCGTTGCCACTCAAATCATACAAAACATACCCCGCTGCGTGCAGCGACCCCCTCACCACCCGCGGCGCTAGCTAGCCAGCGTGACCATCTTCGTCCCTCGCATCGTCGTCGTCGTTGTTGCTTAGCCAATTACTACTGATCTTGCATCCATTTGTGTTGTAGCGTAGACTAGATCTGCTGCTGTATATACTTACTTACTTGTCAAGCTTGTTTGTTGGAATGACCGGTTTGCCGTTTCAGAGCGGTTTGTTCATTCCTCAACTGTAGCGTTGTGTACGGAGCCGACTCGGCCGCGCGCACGATAGCCCTTGTTGACTTCGGAAGGTCATGCTACAATTGTGTCGCGTTGCGCCGCCCTCGTCTACCGTGGCAGCCGTCTCGCCTTCATATGCTGTACACTGGCAGTCCAGTATTGTACAGAACCGTCAGCGTGATTGTGACATCAAATCACGCGACTGTGACAATACGCGTACCTTTTGTCTCCGCTAATTTCCCTCAGTCGTGCAAAATGCGAGACAACTCGCTCCCCGACGAGCTGATATCTGAAATTCTCTCACCCGCGTTGAAAGTATCCGATCACGTCTTTTCTGATACCAGTCATATCTCCCCTTTCGCTTCATATGGATTCAGAGAATCCACCTCAGCCTACTTGCTTGTCTGCAGATCATGGCTCCGTGTCGCAACTCCCCTTCTTTACAGTGTAGTGGTACTGCGCTCAAAGGCCCAGGCGAAAGCTCTAGCTGCTGCACTGTCGGAAAACCCGGAGTTGGGTCACTTTATCAAGAAACTTCGTGTCGAGGGCGGATTTGGACCGCCAATGCAGACCATTCTTAAATCCTCCCCGAATATTACCGACCTGTTCCTCACACTGGAGATTTACTCTTCGGATAACGTTGGAGGACTATGCAAGGGACTCGGCTTCATCAATCCTTCGGGCCTTATCCTCCAGAACTTTAGATCCAAGCCATTGAACAACAAGACGGTCTCCCAGCTGTTAAAGGGCCTTTCACAGGCTTTGGGTAAATGGGATAATCTTGTATGATTCTCTCTTTACAAGCGTTGCTCGTACCGCTTACTTTTGGTTATAAGGTCGTTTTTGATTGCCCATTTGAGGGGTCCGAGTCGCATGGGGCTGCAGCCCTTCTGCCCGTTCTCACTACCAAACAGATACATACTCTAGTCATTCCGAGCAGTTGGGAATCGACATGGGCTTATACCGCTTTCAAAGCCTGTCCGCTTCAAACCATTCAGGTCAAAGAAACCGTTAGTGAGTGGGAGCGTAAGCAATTAGCGAGCAAGGATCCAGGGCTTATAGCGCTCTTGGAGTTCACCGCTGAAACGTACGTATCTGTTAAAGCAGTCCAGTGAGGTCTAACAAGGTTACTGAGACGCATCTACAGAACTTCTAAACTCAGAGCTCCCGAACCGGAGCTTCCGCTCATTGCCCCGTCTCTCAATCCATCCTTCATCCCCTGGGCCGATGCACCGAGGGAAGTTCTAGATAAGCTTTGGGCCCGCATTCTGTCATTCGCAATGCCTTCGACTTCACCCAAGCTTGATCTTCTCTTGATATCGAAGTCATTCTATGTGAGTACTCCAGTCTGTGATTCTCTCTGTGAGCTCATGCGTCTTCATCCCATAGCGGCTTGCGTTACCTTGCTATTATGAGCACCTCAGGATTCGTCGCGCTGACCGTCTATTCCCAATCTCATCAATTTTGACGAGAGAGACAACGCTCGGTTCCCATATTCGTACACTGACCCTGTTCGGCGAGTATTCTGACGACGAAGACGCTGGTGATACGGCGGACGGCAAATCGCCGCAAGTCAAGCCGTCTGACTTCATCATCGCCATTCTCTCCCGAACAAATAATTTGGTAGAGTTTAGCAGCGGCAGCCGCTTCACTGAAGCTTCATCGTTCATCCGCATGGATGATCTACAGCTATCCTGGGATGCTTTCGAGACGTTGGCCAAGTATTCAGGCTCCACGCTGCGCGAATTCCTGGGTCGTATTAAAGCCCATGATTCTAACGCGTCGCCCATCGCATTCAATAGCCTCAAGGCGCTGCAAAAACTTTGGTGGAGATGCGGCGCCAGGTTTCCCGATGTGACGACTGTTTCTTCCGACGCATTGCAAAGCCTGGAAGCGTTACGGATCTCATCTGCCCATTCATCGTTTTTGTCTGTTCTGTCCGAGATGAAGTATAGGTTTTTTTCAACCTTAGAATAAGCTTTATCTAACATGTTACATTGTGCAGGTTGCCTTTGCTCCGACATGTCATCCTTTCAGAGCGCTTCACGATTCAGAGCCAAGATGCATTTTTCCAGACCCACGGTTCTAAATTGACGGAGCTGACTATATCGGACAACATAGTTGAAAGTCTCGGTGCTAAACTATTCGAGTTTTGCCCAAATCTTTCCGTTCTTACACTGTTGGGCTTTACTGTGCGTCCTCCTAATTACACAAGTAGTGTAGCCTGTATCCTCCTCATCCTTCGAGCATTAGGAATACCCTCCGGACTTCAAGCACTTTCATCCGCCTCGTCAAGTTCCGTCGTTAATCAAAATTATCTTCGAGTCATACTATGGGATGACGTTCGTTCAGTGCTTCCATCTTCTGCCCCGTAACTAAACTTTTCATGCAGCCACAAAGAGGCTGAACCTAGTTGGAACAACTTTTTCACCAACTTCAAGTCTCAACACTGCCTAACTGGCCTGCAGGAAATGCGATTCACTTATTGCAAGTGGCCAACGAACGAGTAAGTCAGTTCACTTGAATTTGATTGACAGGACTACTCATTTAACATGGGATTTCTAGGCGGGAGATTGCAAAGAGCTGCTGGGTGCGGTGGGCTGAGATGATGCTCACGCAAGGGGTCAGCCTTGTTGATCTGAATGGCACGAAATGGCGGCCGAGGCTGAAAGTCAAATAGAGGATTCTGTCGCGACTGAGATTTCGTAGAAGCGTATGACTAGTAAGTATGTTCCGTACATCTATACTCATGAAAATGTGTGTATACTTGAGGAACTTTCACATAAAGCCAGCGGATATACTGGTCATTTTTTCGGTCTCAACTCTTCCGCTCGAGCACTCAGCCATCGGCCCACCGCACTGACACATAACGTATCGCGACCTATCGCGACGTCCTTGACTATCTTGTCAGCGCTCGAGGCAATGTGCTGTGGCATTGAATCACCCGACATTCCGCGCCTCTTCCCTTGTCGCATCCTGTAGATGTTAGACGGTATGACAGACTGAAATGTAGTGAATTGAGCGGCACCGGCTGAGGCGTCGACGGTGCCTTGAACTGATCAGAACTCGGGGCGGCTTCATGGTCTAGCCTTGGGAACTCTGTCTCGAAGTCTCTCGAGACAGTCTCGGTCTGTCTCGTTTTTTGCTCGTTTGAATTTATGCCAATTTCACTAGCATGAGATATATGAAGGCTAGGACAGCTGACCACATGGCCCGTCGCGAAAAGGCCCCTTTGTGGACTTCAAGTGGAACAACGTCCATACAAGTTTGGCCAACCTGGCGACATGGTGGTCGGAGTGTGGTCGGTCTAAGTAATAGCTCATTTAGGCCGTGATTAGGACAATTTGGCGCAAAAATATGTGTTTTCGGCTCGATCTTTCCCTTTTGAGGTGCGAATCCCCGAAATTTTCTCCTTGTTCTCCCCCACGATACCACCACGTCAGTGCCGGTCGCTGGGCGATGAAGCTTTGTATCTGTGGCAGCTACCAGCCTTCCCCGAGCCCCTCAAGTGGCCCACGTAGTCTCCTTCGATTCTGAGGATTTTGTGAAAAATCACCCTGAAACATTCGGATTGTGCCGGTCTACCCTACGAGAATGACAAAAAACCGAAAAAAAATCTGACTCTTCTCCGGACAGGATCTAGGCGCGGAACTAGGCCGCGCCTCGCGCCTGGCCTTCGTATTTTCCGCTTTGACCCTTGACTAAATTTCTTTCTCCCGCACGGAAGCCCGGCTTGACATTATTCGCCGATCGACCCGCATCCCCTTTCGAGGTTGACGTCGACTAACCATTTTAAGCTTCCCCGCATAAGTCATCAATCGTCTTGTTTCCCTGTTGTTCTTGACCATCATGTCGAAGTTCGACCCAGGGAAGACACCAACGGGCAAGCGCACCTTCGTGGGTCAAGCTAAACTCCCCAAGCTCCCCATCCCGCCTCTAGAGGACACATGCCGACGATATCTACAAGCCCTCAAGGCGCTGCAGAATGATCATGAACATGGACAGACGACAGAAGCGGTGGAGGATTTCCTGGAACGTGACGGGCCTAAGATCCAAGAGGTTCTTATCAAGTGGGCGGAGAGCAGGGATAGGTGCGCAATTCATCGGAACTTAGGGGCCCCATCCTGAATGTTTGCAGTTACATCGAGGAATTCTGGTGAGTGTGTTCGTTGTTGAACCTCGCAAGAAGAGCCCATAGGGTTCCTTCAGTTGCTTACGCTGACTTTTCACTAGGTACGAGTCGTATCTCTCACACACGGATCCTGTTGTCTTGGCTTTGAACCCGTTCTTCGTACTCGAGTGAGCCTGCTCCATCCGATTGTGCATGCATCGTAGACTAACATGGTAGGGATGACCCTACGCCTGACCGCGGCGCCCAACTTCCAAGAGCCGCAGCCCTCATTATATCTTCACTTGGATTCATACACGATCTCAGAGCCGAGATGCTCGAGCCCGACAACGTCCGTGGTATCCCACTCGATATGGATCAGTACACCAGGTTATTCGGTACCGCCCGAATTCCTACCGAGGTGGAATCGTTCGATCATCATTCGCTTCTATGCTGACTGAGACCATAATACATAGAGAGGCTGTAAGATGCACGCTAACCATGAATCTCGGCATATTGTAGTGCTTCGACGGGGACAATTTTGTGCGTCTCGAAACTGACCGGGGCGGCCTTTGGAAGTGATCTCACAGAATCTGTAGATTGGTTTGACGTGCTTGACGAGGAGAATCGACCTCTACTTACAGAACGCGAGGTGATTCGCAACTTACAAGCAATTGTCACGGATGCAGACAAGACCCACAGATCTGAGGTCAGTCTGTTCTCTTCTTTTCAATTATCCTTCGAATAACACGGGTAGGTTGCACGCAGTGCGATTGGTGTCTTATCCACCGAGAACCGCAAAGAATGGTCTCGTTTGCGCGCGACCCTTTCGCACGATCCGAACAATGCGCCATGCCTCGATATTGTGGACAATGCTCTTTTTGTTGTATGTCTAGATGACACAACTCCCGCCGATCTCGCGGAGCTCTGTGCGAACTTCCTGTGCGGCACGTACGAGCTCGACGGAGGAGTCCAAGTAGGGACTTGTACAAATCGCTGGTATGACAAGTTGCAGATTATCGTCTGTGCCGACGGGGCCGCCGGGATCAACTTTGAACATACTGGTGTGGATGGACATACAGTCTTGCGGTAAATATTTTCTTTTCTTCGTTCATTTCTCTCAATTTGATGCGGCGTCCGATAAGATTCGCGGCAGATATTTTCACAGAGGGCCTAATGCTTCTCGCCCGATCCATCAACCCTTCCGCACCGACCCTCTTTCATGCGTCGCTATCTCCGCACGCGAGGGCGTACAAAGTACGCGGAAACAAGAACGGCAACGGTTCCCCGCCGCCTCCTCCCATCGATACTACGCCCAAGAAGCTCGAGTGGAAGCTTTCGTCGGAGCTGCGCGTTGGGATTCGGTTTGCGGAGACAAGGCTTAGTGATTTGATTTGCCAGAATGACTGCCAGGCATTGGAGTTCAAGGGTTATGGAAAGAATTTTATCACTAGCCATGGGTTCAGTCCGGATGCGTTCGTTCAGATGGCTTTTCAGGCGGCATATTTTGGACTTTATGGTATGTTCCGAGTCTGGCGCTTTATTGCAGTTACATTCGATGTTGATGGATTTTCTACAGGACGAATCGAGTGCGTCTATGAGCCCGCTATGACCAAGTCATTTCTGCACGGTCGTACGGAAGCCATCAGGTCGATCCAGCCGGAAAGCGTCGAATTCACGAAGGTTTGTTCTTGAGAATCTTGGTGAGATATATTTCTGATATATCACAGAGATTTTATTCCGATGCTTCTGCTTCGGAAAAGATCGCGGCTTTGCGCAAGGCATGCGAACGGCATGTTACATTGACCAAGGAATGTAGCAAGGGATTGGGGCAGGACAGGTCAGTATTCGTCATTCAACCAACATTCTCGTTTTCATCTACGGCCTCCCTGCCAGGCATCTTTACGCCCTCTATTGTCTTCTGCAACGTCAGTTGAACGGAGATCTTAACCCCTCGCCGGATGACCCTGCGCCGTGGCCACAACCTCCGAACAAGATGCCCGCGATCTTTACGGATCCCGGATGGACGCTCATCAGCACGTCGATCTTGTCGACCTCGAACTGTGGTAATCCTGCATTGCGGCTGTTCGGGTTTGGACCTGTGGCAGCTGATGGATATGGGATCGGTTATATTATCAAGGAAGACGGATTATCTGTGTGCGCATTCTTGTCTAGAATCTTCAGCTCAAAGCTCATTTTGTCTTTTGATAGCTGCGCTTCCTCGAAGCATTTGCAGACAAGAAGATTTTTGGATACGCTGAAAGGATATCTACACGACGTTCAGCGTATTCTGGTCCAGCTGCACCGAGATGCGAACGAGCGTCCAGCGCCATTCATTGATCACAGTGGAATTTTACGAGACTCGAAAACTGGAAGACCTATCAATGGTTCGGCTGACGTTCCCGCTGACGATACAGAGGAGATTGATATTCGTACGTGTTGTCTTGCTATTACTTTTTCTCCGAGTCACTTAGTTTGCCGTCTTACAGCTGGATATTCGTTCTTCGATACGGGCGATGTGATGTTGCTGCCAGGAAAGCGTAAACCGACTCCATATTCGAATATTGGTGAGTTGGAGATTTTCAGTCGTACGGTTCAATGATGTTGATACTGTTTTCAGGTAAGGTGTTGCAGATCGCCGAGTATTAGTTACGCCCCAGTGTTGTTTGTATATCAACTCGTGTTTCTTTTGAGGAGGACTTGTAGTGGACTTGTTGACTTGTGTACATTACGAGAAGTTTTTTTTATCAAATCAGTTGCGGCGGAGAACGTGATGTGACTGTTGAAGTGACAGCGTGACGGTTGAAAATCTCTAGCTTGCTCCTTGGCGTCCACATCGATGGTCCCGTTCCATGCCCATGCAAAAGTCCCGTCGATATACGCGTACTTACCCTCACGCTCTGAGCCGGGTATCCCTCCTTTTCAGTCGATATGCCAGCCTATTCCGCTCGCACTCGATTTGGTCACATCGACCCTCGGGAAGACCCTCAGCGGATCCTCGACGTCTCCACTGCATTTTCTGGCTCGAAACCCTCAGCTTCTCATCAGAACACCGGCGTTTCTTTCGGCTCGCGGCACCAAGCGCCCACAAGGGCTAATCAGTGGTCAATACATGGATTCGGCGTCGGAATCGGAGCCGCCTACCAAAAGGGCGAGATTCAGTGATCTCAAAGAGACCGATCTGTACGAGGTGAGCACCCACCTTAGATTGAGCTCTGTCCATACTACGCGACGTTCCGATTTATCGTCTTGGCCAGAAAACGTGGGAAGAATTGGATACTCTTCAGGCCAAGAGCAGTGATGAAGGAGACGTAGTTATGCTAGAAGCCCTCCGGTGAACTCATTTTCGCATTGTTGGACTTCGGGTTTATCTGATACCCGACAGGAAATTCTACAAAGACAAAATATCCGCTATCGACACCGCAATTGCTGCAGGTCCGCGGCACAACTTGCAAGATACCTTGCAGTCAAACGACTCTGAGCCACTGTGGTCTTCCTCAACAGAGCCTCGTAATGACTGCACAACTCCCCATAAAGATATAGGTTTCGGATGTTTTCGTCGCTACAATGACATTCTCCGAAAACGTTTCAAGATATCCAAACTTCGGTGCGGCCAACGAGAGGCCATAGAACGAATTTTGGCAGGAGAGGATACATTTGTCCTTATGCCAACTGGGTCCGGAAAAAGCTTATGCTTTCAACTTCCGGCCCTTTACCTTCATGAATACAGCAACTCAATTACAATCGTCATCTCACCGTTACGCTCTCTAATCGAGGATCAGGTTGCAGCCTTGGTAACCAAAGGAATACATGCCTTCGGTCTCAGTGCAGACACTCCTGAAGCTGAGGTTCGTAAATGGTTGGTTCACGCACCAACCAAGCCGGCATTGGTCTACTGCACCCCGGAGAAAATCAAAACTGGCCAAATCCTTCGAAAGATCCTTATGGATTTACACCACCCCTCAGGGCAGATCGGTCTGATTGCTATTGACGAGGTGCATTGTATCCGCACTTGGGGAGTTGATTTCAGACAACAGGTGACGATTTCTGAATCCCTGGTTTCGGTGACTTGACCTATCATAATTTCCAGTTCAGCGAACTTAGAACCCTTAGAAACGACTTTCGTGGTGTTCCGATCATAACACTTACTGCCACTGCGGCTCGCGCAGATATCACCGCAATCACTGGCATCCTGCAGCTCAAGGACACTTGTATCATTCGGCTTCCGCTCAACCGTCCCAATTTGGAATATAGAGTAACCCGGAAGGGGAGCCCATCCGAAACCGATTCCGCTATCATTGATATCATTATGTAAGGGTGAACATAAAAATCGATCTGGAATCATTTATTGCACCACCAAAAAGACTTGCGACCGTGTCGCGCAAAAGCTCGCAAAGAGCGGCATCAAGGCTGAAGCGTATCATGCAGGTCTCGAGGTCATCGTGCGACAACAGGTTCACAATAACTGGAAACAAAATCAGACTCAGGTTGTTGTTGCAACGGTGAGTTTGGAGGACCGGGCTACGCATTGACAAATCAGTAGCTTCGGCGCGCTGAGAGGGTTCTCCAACCATGGCCCGAGTGGTGTTAGGTCGCCCGCGCAAAGCTGGTTCAAACATCAGCTTTGCAATCTGAGTTCTCAGCGGAGTGGACGCAAAGTACCAAATTTGAACCAGCACTCGGTCCATGGCCTGAGACATTCAGATGCGCCGAAGCTACCGATTTTTCAGCGGGTTTATATCGAAAGCCGCTGTGAACCTGCATCTCTAGATAGCGTTTGGGATGGGGATAGACAAGGACGATGGTGATCTCCAGCCGCCGGGCCGCAAGTTCTTACTCTAACTCTTAAGCCTCAGTCAGCTTCGTTATCCATTATGACATGCCCAAGAGTCCCGACGAGTGATTGAAATTCATTCAATTGGCATTAAATATTTCTGATGTGATTCGCAGGTACGCTCAGCAGACCGGTCGCGCAGGCCGAAACGGCCAACCAGCTGTGTGCATCATGTGTAGGGTCATTTACATAAGTTTGTCGAAAATCTCACATTGCTTCATTCTTTTTTCAGACTATACGTTCAGAGAGAAAAAATACATTCAGAACCTATACGAAATGACATCCACTGGTTCATTGGACGGCGACAGCAAGAGGAAGATATCAGCAATGGTCGATTACTGCGAAGACAAAGTGACTTGTCGACGAGTCCTTTTGCTGCGCTATTTTGGCGAACATTTTGAGGAGAAGGACTGTGGAAAGACCTGCGACAATTGTGTCGAGAGGGACACTCTCATTTCTCGAGACCTCTCCACGGAGGGTCGCCTCGCTATTGCATTGGTTCGCGGGTTCGAGGAAAAAGTCACTGTGTCTCAATGCGTGGATGTATTTAGAGGAACAACAGGAAGGAAGAAGCAGCTTAATCGAAACCCACACTACGGTGCGGGAAGGGAGCTGAGCGACAACCTCGCCAACATTCTTTTCGACAAACTCTTATACATGAACATTCTCGTTGAGTACAAGGTGTTCAGCAACGGCCATTCGCATTATTATGTGAAGGTGCTTCTTGGCTTTGCTTTCGCATCTCTATTTGCATGCCATGCACTAAAACAAAATTCAGACAGGACCCGGTGTCAAATCTATCGGAGATTATACCTCCAACAACTCGAACCAGAGCATCGTTGTCTCTTTTCACGCTACCGGAAAACTCAAACGCGAAGCGCGTCCGAAGGACGATTTCATGTTGGCGGATATCCCGCGTATCACCTGCTCCGATATATTCTCCAATTATGTGGACGGCCAGAATCTGGATGTGCGCCCCAAACTAGTCGTAATCCGTAATCCTCCTTCTTTATTTCCCGGCGCAAGCAGCGGCCTACTCCCATCTGATGTTCTCAATGAGGACCGCCTCAATTCCGAGTCGGCATCTGGCTTGGAGGCAGCATCAGATTTGTTTTCGCCGGCTATTGCAGCACTGGCAGGTAGCTCGTCCCACACCCGCATCTTCACAAACCGGCGCGGAAGACTTGCAGGTGCCACTGGCAGGGAGCCATCTGAGGACGACATTCAATTATTGCCGTCACGATCGGAGGGAGTTGAATCGACACGACGCCAACGAGTTGGAAGAAGACCTAGATCATCTTACATCGGTGAATGTCTTACATCCTTTAATAATGGGTTGGTGGACCCTATAGATCTCCTTACGTGACTTGTCCTACAGTATATACGTGTACAATTTATGCAATCGCTGGGGAACAAAAGTTGAACTGTTCACGTGATCTTGGTTCAATTTCTCGGCAAACACCGATTGTTCCACGTACATAGTACTACGAGAATCTTTCAGCTCAACTGGAAGATAAGGACTGTGCCCAAGCTAAGTAATTCACTTTCTACGCTCAGAGTCATAGTGGCACCGGACTTGATGCTGTACTGGACTGTGCGGGTGCAAATCTATAAATAGAATTTGGAAATCCCTCGTCGGCAATCCGATTACACTGTCGTCAGGGTGGGTGGCGCATGTTCGCCATTGGTCTGACCTCAAGCTCAAGAGCCACCGACTCTCCCTGATTTTTTGGGAGATATCTCAGTTAATTTTGTTGTCCAGATTCCTCGCTTCGTACTCGATTCACCCAACGGATCAATGATGACGTGACTGGGCGGGCGATGTGCGCGTGTTGGGTTGCCGCTCGCTTCGAAGCTCTCCGCTCATTACCGGTTTGAATTTTGACGTCGGACCTATCTTCTGCAAGGACCGGAAGCGTTGGACGCGAAGACTGGACTTGCGCCCGCAACTGACTCAGAAAAATATCTGGTCAAGGTCGTATTGGACGATCTCCGACTCAGAGGCGTACTGCCGACAATACTATTTATATCGGTTCCACTTGAAGCGATCCGTGCATGCCCACAACCGCCCTGCCATGGCGCAGCTCATCAGAAGTCCGACGGCCCTGAAAATGCGGGTAAGAGGCATTAACCCTCCTGGGCGGTGTCCACCCCTCTTTTTGGCGTGAGTTGCCTGTATTCGAACCGACAATACACTGCAATTACACTGGTTAGGCATGTTTCCGATCTGTCATCACCAAATGGAAGCGAATGCGGGTTGCTAGGGGCGATGCAAGTGGCCGGTATATAAGATGAAAGGGACTGGGAAAAGTCATTCTTCTTGGTTTGTGCGAGTATGCCGCCTTTTGCAACCTCCATTCTTTCTCTTCTTCTTCTCCAATTGCAGTTATGGCCAGTGTCAGCCAAGCCAGGACGTCGTCCCCACTACGCCATGGACGACAACAACAATATAGTAAACAATTATAATGACCGCGTAAGTCAGCGCCTTGTTTTCTCGCATTCACCGAAGTGAATGACTCTTCCCCAAGTACACCGTCAATCTCACAGTTGGGGGAACGCGTAAGTTGGCTCGACAGTGACGCGCTGAAACCGTCGTAACGTGTGTTCCAGCTGTAAATGTGATGCTGGACACGGGCTCTACTGATGCATGGTACAAGATCCATCTTCAATCTGAGTCTTCCTTCTTACTTATTCGCAGGGTCGCACCTCTCGATGAAATCACGGGCTCGTTCAAGAACACTGGAGCCAGTGCTAGCATTTTTTACGGAGATGGCAGCAATTTTGTGAATGGCACAGTTCTGACGGGGCAGGTGGAAATCGCTGGGATAACCATTCCCCACCAAGGTCTGTCTCACTTTGACATCCGAGTGAGAATTCGACCCGACCAAAATTCGCACTAGCTTTCATCAACGTTACAAATGCAAGTCAAGTCGTTTCCTGCTCGGTTGCGGAAAGCTAACTTTCAATTCAGAGCGTCGGTGAGGAGAGCGACGTGGCTCAGGGTATTTTTGGACTTGTTGGACTCGGCTTCGACGGCCCCAACGGCGATATACCATCTGCGCTGACAGCCGCTGGATACAACGGCACTGATGTAGGCAAGGCGATCCTCACAAGCATCTTCGCCCAGAGCCCTGACAAAGGCAATTTTTTCTCGTTCTCATTATCCCGGGTCGGCGATGTGCACGACTCTGCCGATGCTTCGTTGGTCATCAGCGGATATGACCCCAAGTATACCGCGGTCCAGTCGTCACCGCAGTTACCCCAGTTCCCGGTCGGAGGTGGGCGGTGGAGTGTGGTGACGGACGGAATTTCCGTCGGAGGGAAGGATGTTGAGTGGGAAGCATACGGTTCTCCGGTACCGAAGGGTCAAACCGTAGTCCTTTTCGACACAGGAACGACGAACTTTTTGGTCCCTCCAGAGGTCTGTCTTGATATTTTGTTCATTCGAACAATCGGTTGAGTGCATTTTTTGCAGGTCCGTGACCAAATTTATTCCTCTGTTCCTGGGGCCGTCCTTGCGAAGAATTCATCCATTCGTGCGCAATAACAACTTGACGTGACCACGAATTCTGATCATTGTCTTTAGCCAATCTGAAGTTCAGCGAGGATAACGATGTTTGGGTTATCCCTTGCACAACTCCGGTCAACATGACCACCAAGTTTGGGTCCGTCGTGTTACGTTTTAGACTATGATTCGCATTGAATTGTTGGTGAACAGTGGTCAAATAATCCCCATTCATCCTCTCGACCTCTCAGATATGGTTCACCTCAAAGGCCCGGATGGCAAACAATATACAGCGTGCATTGGTTCCATCACCAACGGCGGAAGCATCCTGGGACGTAATTTGGACGCTTTGTACGGCGACAGCTTTTTGCGCAACGTTTACAGCGTGTAGGTTCTAGGTTGGAAATCCCACCATAATCCATCGCTAAATCGTTTGAATAGCTTTTCCTTCGGAGATGACAAAACGCTGCCTAATGTTCAACTCCTCGCCAATACCGAGACTATCGAAGCTGCTTCTGATTTCTTCGTAGTTCGGGGGGAACTCCTTGAAAATAGTCCTCCGGAACTTGCTCCCGAGGACATCATCAAGCTCTTCGATGGCCCATCTTCAGTCTCCTCTTCTTCGTCCTCGTCGTCGACTTCGACATCATCTGGTTCGACTGATAGCTCTACTAACTCCAACTCCGGCTCCCAAGCTAACTCTGACTCATCTACCCCATCGTCTGGCGGTTCTCTTCCCGAATGCACCGTGCCCGCGGGCTCTGATGCTCTCTCGAACGGGCCCAATTCCAAATCCTCAGTAAACCTTGCAGACAATGGCTCGTCATCGTCGAGCACCAGCGACAAATACGGCCCCGTAATAGTCGGCCTGCTTGCTGCGAACCTTGTACTCCTCCTCCTCGTCGCTTCCCTCAGCGTCGTGAACTTTGTACGGGGCGGAAGGACCACTGGTTCCACGCGGAACCCCTCGTATGTACCCGTGAAACTGAAGGAGGATGGCCCGCGGTCGTCGTTCTCGATGACGGCGCATACTGGATATTCAGATTAGAATAGGACTATACATCACTCATTGTCTTGTGTTATCTACTTACTTGTGTTACAATGCTATTCTAACGGACTGCAACACTAGACGCGTTTAGGACTGTGGGATTCCCGTCACGGGACCGTGTATGGACGTTTTTCGAACTTTGGTCCAAATGGTTGGACTCGGATATAATTATGGACCAATAATAAATTTTGAATTTCTCCCAACGACATCTCAAAGAATCACCAAGGCTTGAAGGCAGAACATACATCCCACGTCTATATGCGTTGTCTACATTGAGAATTGATGGCGCTCCCAGGCCTGATCCAAGGCTGATCAATAAGCCTGGGTTGGAGAAAAAGATCACAATGGCCGTGCACGAGAGTTATTTATCAGTTGATTCCCCACCATGCTTCAACCCAGTTCAGCAGTTCATAATCTCTACACAAGCCCGTGGAATTCTGCAAAAGGATCATCATCTTGAGGAGCCTCGCGAATTTCGATGAAACCACGAAGGAAGCGAGCGGCGCGCGTGCCTGCGAGATGCTCGGTGAAGGCGATAGCCATGTCTGTACCTGTGAATGATTCAGCTCGGAGCGAATAGATGAGTAGAATGGGTCGAGATCGTACCTGCGCTAACCCCAGAGCTTGTCCAGACATTGCCTTGAGATTATCGTTCAAATCCGGTTCAACAAAAAGGAAGAAAAACTGACCGTCGATAACCCAACGCGCCTTGGCGACCCACTCAATGTCTTTCGGGGAGGCAGCCTTTCAGCACAATTAATTACGAGTGACATGGTTGTCTTGTAACAATTGGGAGACCCACCACAATAGGGCGATAAAGCGCCTTGTTAGTCGTGGCTTTCTTGCCCGACAGAAGACCAACCACGGCAAGAATTAAGGAGCCCCCACAAACGGAACAAATATATTTCGCTTTGGGCCCTCGTTCAGTGAGGAACTCCTTCAAGCCGTCAGGAAGATGAACATTGCCCTTTTCGTCCGGTACCGGACCTGAGAAACAAAGTTAGATGGATCATAAATCCATGAACAAGCGACGAGATTGGAGATACGGACCGGCGGGAACCCAGATGATATCGTATTGTTTTCCGCTGGCTATTGCCTTCGCGTATGTCGTGGTCGGGTTGATCGTTGGGGCACATTCGCCATTCAAGGAAAGGACGGGGTCCATCGTTGGAGCGATGTAATCGAATTTGGTTCGGTATGGGACCTCGCCCATCATCGGGCCGAAAACTGGATGGTCTGCGTTGTTCAGACCAGCAAGAACCTCGATACAGGGTATGAAGTCGGAGAGGGTGACGCCCGGAAAGATACAAACGCCGATGTTAAGTGTTTGGGGCATTTTAAGATGGACGATTGACTGGAGTCGCGCTGCGGTTCAGTGGTTGACTGGGGAGGTCGTCGAAGTTGAGTTTATATATCTTGTCTCCAGAAGTCTTCGTCAGCATCGATTCGGAATATCGTAACAAACTGTTGACAGCGGACCCCGGGCGGGCTGTAGATGCCGCCGAGGTGGATTGGCGACGTACAGACGTTGCAATCGGTTCATCCATTGTACATAGCAGTTACCAGTAAAGGGGGAGGATTGTCATTCGACAACCTGAGTCCAGGGCGACTGATGTGGGGATTTAGTCTGATAATGTGATGTAGTTTTCGGATGATAACAAAATGGAGTTGAAAATTGGTTGAAAAACGCTTTCTTGGCTCGAAAGATTGGAGTCAAACTTGAAGTTCGTCAAGAGTTCGTTTGAATCGTTCTCCTGAGCGCCCACTGGGTGACCGTTCCGTGGCATGGGACGCCCTATGAAGATACTTGGAAAGTTCCGAAGTATAAACATCGTGCTAGCAGCACAGGCCGACGACGGGGAACAATCTGTCAGTTGTACTGAGTGGCGGTTTTATCCAAGTTGTAACTCCGATCTTATTTGACCTTGTTATGTCTGTCTGCCGAATACTGCCGAAGAACGCATTCTCAAAGTTGAACATCCAATAAATTTGTATCCCGAGATATCGAGCGACAGCGCGACATTCCGGTTTTGTTGGTGCCAAATACTTAAAGGCAAGTTTTAGCGACGAAGCATATGTAGCTCGAAATTCAAGTATACAGAGAAATCCTGTACGATCATCGATGAGCTTCAAGTTCGCAACTCTCCAATATCTACAGAAGCCCATGGAACTCGGCGAAAGGATCGTCGTCTTCAGAGACTTCGCGAATTTCGATGAGCCCGCGGAGGAAGCGCCCTGCGCGGGGGCCTGCGAGGTGTTCGACGAACGCCATGGCCATGTCGGTGCCTGTACGATGAGTTCAAATCATTCGATTTGTGTGGAGGAGGGAATAAAGGTTGTAAAGAGAGAACATACCCGCAGTGACGCCGGAGCTGGTCCAAATGTTTCCTTGAGATTGCGGATAACTCAGTGCATATCGAGACAAACTGAGAAAGAAAGAAAAACTTACCGTCGACGACCCAGCGTGCCTTCGCAACCCATTTAATGTCCTTAGGAGTACCAGCCTTGCACGAAGAAAACTCGAGTAAGAAACGAATCACTTCTGCTATCGAATGAATGATTGTACCACAGTAGCACGATAAAACGCCTTGTTGGTGGTAGCTTTCTTGCCGGAGAGAAGACCAACCGTAGCAAGGATCGCCGAGCCGCCACAAACAGAAAGAATGTATTTCGCCTTCGGTGCCTGCGCGGTCAAGAATTCTTGCACGCCGTCGGGAATCTGGAACGCGCCGGTTTCGTCGGGCAGCGGGCCTGCGAGGAGATAAATTTTAAACAATCAGGAAATATGAGATTCGAGGAGAAATGAAAACACGAACCAGCTGGGACCCAAATAATATCGAACTGTTCGCCACTGCCGAGAGCCTTTGCGAACGTCGTGGTCGGGTTGACTGTCGGTGCGCAGGGGCCGAGCAGAGAGACAACCGGGTCCATTGTCGGGGCGAGGTACTCGAATTTGACGCGGTACGGGACGTCGCCCATTGCTTGACCGAAGAGAGGATGGTCTGCGTTGTTCAGCCCAGCAAGGGCTTCGATGCAGGGTATGAAGTCGGAGAGGGTGACTCCGGGGTAGATGCAGACTGCGACGCTGAGGAGTTGGGGCATTGGGGCTTGTCTGTCACGGGTGTTGGATTTTTTCGTGAGTTGTTGCACAGTAGGGAGTGGAGTTGGAGGTTATATAGCAGTGTTTCGTTGGATTTCTGGTCAGCATTTGGAAGTCATTGATTGTGCAAGCCGAGTAGACGCGCAAACCATTTTCTCTGTCGAAGTATACCTGGCAATCTTCGATGGCGCAGTCGCGGATCTCCCGCCAGGCGGGAGCAACCAAGTTGGTTGGTAAGATTATATGGCTGCGGATTATCTGATAAAATAGATCGGTCGTTGAGCTTTTCAGGGGCCGGGAGGACGCGTATGCTGCCGGCCAGGATACTTGAGCGTCTGTCAGCCAAGATTGAAGTTCTGCGCAGCAAAAATGGGCCAGAAATGGACAGCGATTCCCTAGAAAGAGTGCTGGTTGCAAGCTGGTTGACAAGCGAGCGTTCTAGAAAATTGAGTGCCTTGGTTGTGAGATGTGTGATGCAATGCGCAGCGGAATGTAGGGACAGGTAGATTGGTGATGATGATTTTTGCTCTGAACCGCCGACAAGAAGGATCCTTGTGTTCGCACAACACCATAGCTTCTGAATGCGGACTTTGCGAAGACGTCGAGTTCCACTCCAAGCACCCCAGCGCTGCTTCCTGTCATGATTCAAGACTTGAGAGAGGCAATGAGTTGGACTGTTCAGAAGCTGCGGGCCTGGAGCTTTCAGAAGGTTTAAACTTGCATACGACACTTGAAAAGAACTGAACGTCTTGAAGAGTAAGTGCGCGACCAATGCATGTTCGTCAAGTCAAAGCAAGTCAAGTCCTTGTCGCCCGCCGGTCCAGAGTTGAACGGTTAACGTCAAGTTAACGTTGAGCCGTCGAGTCACATCACTAACCATGCGTTGTCGCCGCGGTGGTTGATGACGGCGCCGCATGTCTCCAAGTCACAAGATCGCGCCAACAGCGCCGCGCGCGGCTTGACGGCTTCTTGGTGTGTTGATTCAACTCAAGGCGAGATTCTCCGAGCGCTACAATAAGCACCTAGCCGTACCTCGCTGTCAGTGTACGCCACGTAGCTCCTTCCTTGTACCCTTACCACCACCGTCGCCCAGTTCTCGTCCTGCTCATGTTATCCCGCTTCCCCATGCTGCGAGCCAGCGCGTCGGGCCGAGTCCTCAGACACGGGGCGTTGTCTAGGACGTTTGCGACTTCTCAACGAAGTAAGTAATTCGTACGCTCGTTATGGGTTGTGGATTGCTTGACGTCTGGGAATGCTTCTCAGGCGTGAAGCATTCTCAGCGACCGAGCCCCACGGATGCTAATGATTATTCTGCCTTGCAGGGAGCGAGATGAAGAAGATTGCGGTCGCGAACCCAGTCGTCGAGCTCGATGGCGACGAGATGACCCGTATTATTTGGAAGAAGATCAGGGAAGAGGTAAGTTGTGCCTGTCTGTCCATAGACCCTATCAACTCCAAGCCTTGACTAATTATTACTTTATTAACAGCTTATTCTTCCTTATCTTCAACTCGACATCAAGTACTACGATCTGGGATTGGAGTACCGCGACGAGACGAACGACAAGGTCACCGTTGAGGCTGCCAATGCTATTCTCCAGCACAAAGTCGGTATTAAATGCGCGACTATCACTCCCGATGAGGCGCGTGTGGTGGAATTCAAGCTCAAGGAAATGTGGCGGAGCCCGAATGGAACTGTGCGTTTGCTGTTCTGGGCAGCAATAATTCGTCTGAACGCCATCTAGATCCGCAACATTCTCGGCGGTACAGTCTTCCGGGAGCCCATTATCCTCGACCGCATTCCCAAGCCCATTCCGGGCTGGAAGAAACCTATTGTCATTGGTCGTCATGCATTCGGTGACCAGGTAACACTGCGCGCCTAGCTGCTACGCTATGCATAATCACTGACGCGTCGTCGTAGTATCGCGCTACCGATTTCGTCGCTCCTGGGCCGGGTAAACTGCAAATGGTGTACACACCCGCAGACGGATCCGAAGCAACGACGCTCAACGTGTATGACTTTGTTGGACGGGGCGTCGCTATGACCATGTACAATACCGACGACGTGCGTGAACATCCTATTTTCACTTGGAGGCAAATGAAACTCAACGAGATCTTCAGTCCATCTCTGGCTTCGCGCACTCTTCATTCAAGATGGCGCTTGCGAAGAAGATGCCGCTCTTCATGTCCACGAAGAACACTATCCTCAAGAAATACGACGGACGCTTCAAGGATATCTTCCAGGAGATCTACGACTCGTGCGTGTTCTTCTAAATTGTTTTTTTTTCCTTCCTCCTTCTCCTTGTCGGCGTAACGCTAATATCACCATACTGCCATACAGACAATACAAACCCCTCTTCGACGACGCCGCAATCTACTACGAACATCGTCTCATCGACGACATGGTCGCACAAGCCGTCAAGTCCTCCGGCGGGTTCGTTTGGGCAACGAAGAACTACGATGGTGACGTGCAGAGCGACATCCTCGCGCAAGGCTTTGGTTCCCTCGGCATGATGACCAGTGAGCTCATCACTCCCGACGGGCAGGTTATCGAGTCTGAGGCTGCTCACGGTACGTCCTCCCCTCCCCTCTCCACTCAAACTCAAACTAACCGATTTCCCTCACCCACAGGCACCGTCACCCGGCACTACCGCGAATACCAAAAAGGCAACGAAACCTCGACCAACCCTGTCGCCTCCATCTTCGCCTGGACCCGCGGCCTCCTGCACCGCGCCAAGCTTGACGACAACGCGCCCCTGCGCACCTTCTGCGAGGCGCTCGAGGCGGCGTGCGTGGAGGTGATTGACCAGGACGGTGTTATGACCAAGGATCTGGCGTTGGCGATCCATGGGAAGGATATGAAGCGCGAGCATTGGGTTATTACGGATGTGTACATGGATGCTGTTAAGGTGCGTTTCGTTTCTTCAAAGTCGCATCTGGTGTGGGGGACTGACGACGGATTTTAGGCTAAGCTGCAGAAGAAGCTCGATGCACGGAAGGCGAAGCTGTAGAGTAAAATTTGCTTTGCGTTGGACATTTGTGTAGTTTTGTAGAAAGCATGTAACATTCATTGATTCATCCCTCAATATCATTCATGGTCTTTGCGGAATTTTGTTTTCTACGGACTTGAAATTATTTAAATCGCGTTCCGTCGGAAGATTGAAGCCGCCGACAAACAAGGCCAACAAACTCAGCCTGGTTTCCTCCTCCCCCCATCCTCGAAGCATTAACTTGCTTCTACGTTCGCCCTCTGCCCCCCACCCAAGACTCCCGCAATGGCTACGGAACTCTCCCAGCAATATGCATGTCAGTAGCCTGCTTCGTCCCCGCAAAAAATGGCTCCGATTTTTCTCTTTTTTCGTCCGCCGCCGTGCTGGATCTTGGGAGGGTGCGGTATCTCGCGAGCTCTGTGCAGAAATTTGCCCGCAAAAAACCCTCGCTTTTGCCGTCGTACGACGAGGGTTTGGCGATCTTGGCCGAACGTTTGGCGATGGCACATGTTATTCTGTGGTGGATCGAGAACACGCACAGTCGTCGGGAGACGAGCCTTTTGTGCTGCAGTATCCGACGACGAATGGCCTTCGCAGGTCGCCTCCTGTTTTATTGCTGCAATGTTTATCGGGCTGTGCGGAGGAACGTGGAATCCGACCAGCAATCTGTGTCGTTGAGGGGTCGTCACTACCAATCATCAAATTCCCTCTCGCTCCGCATTTTTGTTTGATTTTTGTCGAGCGATCGTACGAGCTATTTTCGTCTCCCGCTTTTCGGTGTTTCTCGATCTCGGCGACTCGGTGATTTCTGACCTCATTTTTCTAGTCCGCGCCCAAAAAACCCTTGGCCTCGTCGGGGCCTCCCCAGACTACGCAATCGCACCCAATTTCGAGGTCCCCGACGTTGCCGCGCGTGTCTACCATTATAGCGCTGATGGAAGACTCTATGCATATGCTTTGCCCACTGGGTGAGTCCATTCATGGTGCTTGTAACCTACTCATCCTTTTGTGCAGGGTGCGGATCTTCCAAGCAGAGGGAGCCCAACTTCTCCTGGACCTCCCCATCCCCAACGTCGTCGACATCAAGTTCTCCCCTCGCGGAACTTATCTCTCGACGTGGGAGCGTCCTGTCAAACTCGAAGACGGGTCGCAACACAAAAATCTCCGCGTATTCTCCTCTTCGACCGGAGAGGAGCTTGTCGCCTTTACTCAAAAAAGTCAGGATGGCTGGGACCTTCAGTACACCGTCTCCGAGTCGCACGCGATCCGGCTTGTTGGCGCTGAGATTCAGGTTTTCCGTCCCTCGGAGTGGTCGAAGGGGGTCGTCGACAAGCTCAAGGTCGAAGGCGCTACGAGCGTCTCCCTGAGTCCCGGCCTCAACCCCTCTGTTGCGGTGTTTATTGCCGAGAAAAAGGTGCGCGTTTTCTTCCGCTTCTGCGCCCCGATCTCATGATATATCCTTGACAGGGCCAACCAGCAAGCATCAGAATCTACGGTTTGCTCACCCTCAACAGCCCGCCCACTTGCCAGAAGACATTCTTTAAGGCGGACCGAGCACAAATCAAGTGGAATGATCTAGGAACGCAGGTTTTGCTCCTCACACAAACAGAGGTCGACAACTCTAACAAGAGCTATTACGGCGAGACGGGGATGTATCTCCTCAGTGCTGCGGGAAATTTCGACTGTCGGGTGACTCTCGATAAAGAAGGGCCCATCCACGACTTTGCTTGGAGTCCGACCTCCAAGGAATTCGGTGTCGTTTACGGATGTGCGTCGTTACTTCTCCCCGATATCTGCGGGGCGTTAACCTACCTATTTTCAGTCATGCCCGCCAAGACTATGCTATTCGACCAACGAGTGCGCACGATATACGACTTTGGCTCATCCCCGCACAACTTCATCTCCTTCAACCCTCAAGGCCGCCTCATCGCGCTCGCCGGCTTCGGCAACCTTGCTGGCAAAATGGATATCTTCGACCGTCGCTCCCTCTCCAAAGTCTGCTCCATCGACGCGCCGAACACCTCTTACTGCGACTGGTCCCCAGACGGCCGCTTCCTCATGACCGCCACGCTCTCCCCGCGCCTGCGCGTCGACAACGGCATCAAGATCTTCCACTGCAGCGGCCCGCTCATGCACGTGCAGCTCGTGGAAGAGCTCTACCAGGCTTCGTGGCGGCCTACGCCCGTAGACAAAGTCGCGCCCTTTGCGCAGACGCTGCCTGTTGCGCCGGCGCCGAGTGCGAGCGTCCAGGCGCATGCCGCCATTGCCAAGCCTGTGCCGACAAGGCCAGCTGGTGCGTACCGACCCCCCGGCGCGCGCGGCCTCGCGACGCCGGCGATATTCAAGCGCGAGGACGAGGGCGGCGCGGCGCGGGTGCCGTCGAATGGGACTGCGACGCCGCCGAGGCCGTACAGTCGGAGTCCGGCGCCGCCTGGGGCGCATAGTCCGCCGAATGGGCATGCAGGGGGGTACGGGGGCGCGCAGAATGGTGGTGGGAGGAGGCATGTGCCTGGTGCGGCGGCGCATACGCCGAGTCCGGGGCCGGAGGGTGGGGAGAGGAAGAGCAACCGGAAGAGGAAGGGGAAGAAGGAGGGTGGTGCGGGAGGCGGCGAGGAGGGGCAGGGGCAGGAGGGTGGTGCGGGGCAGGGAAGGGAACAGGGACAGGGTGGGAATCACGAGAATAACAATAACAGTAACAATCGGAGCAAGCGGAAGCCGAAGGGAGAGCGGGGGGCTGCCAATGGGGAGCAGGGCGAGGCGTCAAGGCGTGGTTCTGTTGATGTCGCGCCGGCGACGACGCCTGTCAGCGGCGATGCTCCCCCTCCTCCTCCTACCAACAACGGCAAACCGCAACAACAACAAATGCAGAATGGGAACGGCAATGGGACGACGTTGTATATCCCACCGCCTGATCTCCAAGTCGATGGAGAGGCGTTGCTTACGAGCGGGTTGGACGGTGCTTTGGATCCGGCTGCGAAGAAGGCGAGGAATCTCAATAAGAAGGTATGATTATTAGATCGTTTTTGCCGTCCCGGTGCTCAATCAGATCAATGGCGTATAGCTCAAGGCCATCGAGGAACTCAAGGAGAAGGCCAAACGCGGAGAGCGGCTGGAAGCGACGCAGCTGAAGAAGATGGAGGGCGAGGCAGAGATACGGAAAGAGTTAGCGGGTTTGGGGGGTATATAATTCATCCCACTTTGCTCCGCGTCTGTTGTATAGTATGTAGTACTTATCCCATACCATAGCTACTGCTACTTACAATACCAGACCTCTCGTCCGTTGTTATTCACCCGCATACGCTCTGTCTGTACACGCTCTGCATTTTTCGTTTGGTGGTTTATCGTTCGTTACATATTTAGAGAACACGATCTGTTACCCGTGCGCAAAGACAGTGGCAGATGAGATTATGAGTCTCGTTATTCTGTAAAAACTTTACAGATGATCTGGGCAAACAGGCGGCAAACGGATATATGGCAAGATTGAAGAGAGCATCAACATCACCCCACACACCAAGGCTCAGTCTCTGGTCTCCTAGCTATTAACGTATCAGATCCATCGACTCAACGGACTCAATGGAAACTGGCACAGACGTATCCGTTCCGCGTTATGAATCTGCCGGGGAGAGATACGCGAGAGGAAATTTGGAAGCGAGCGTCCGCTGTGTACATATGGCGAAGCAAGAAACAGGAGCAGTAGTCCAATTCCTCGCGAGAAACAGTCCTCTAGAGTCGATGTTACTGGAATCTTATTCAAGTGTTCTAGTCTTCTGGGTCGTGAAGATGATTTATGCTGACGTGACCGACATACTAGTACAAGAGACTTGGTTTGGAAGGTCGCAGGCAGAACTGTGTGGGCCCGAGCCAGAGGTTTAGTCGAGCAAAACATGTATCATTGACGTTGAATCGGCAGTCGAAGAATTCGAGTGCAAAAAGGACATTGACAGGAAAAGAATGACGGAGGTCGAGAAAGCAGTCGAAGTGAATAAACATATTGCAGCATGAATGTGCTACGGTACAAGCTCTGTCAGCATCTGTCAGCATACTGTAGGAACGCTAAGACCAAAAACGGCATTTTCGTCAGCAATAAAAGGCATTAGTAAGTGCGTCGAACCGGAGGGGATGAAGGCGAGAGGATCGTTTTATAGCTGAGTTCTGGCGGCGGATGTCTTTACGAATGAAGTAGTTGGAAAGCACAGTGAATATAAGGATGTACTAACCTTCTTTCTTGTCCAATTGTCGATTTTACAGGCTTTAGGACCTTGACATGCCGTCACCGACTCGGCCATATTCAAATCACATGCCGGACAACTTGAAAAATTTGCGGCGCGAAAGGCTGCAAAGTAAAGTCAGAGTGGACTTGTAAGGTTAGTATACAATGAACACGTTGTTGCTACACGAAAATCTGTGCCAAGTGTAGGGATGATCCTCGCGCATTTTGATTTTTGGTCAGATTCGTCCGGACTCGTATCGACTGTAGAGCCTGAGCCCGTTTGGCCGTCATTCCGTCTCAGGATCGGACCTGTTGATGGATAAGCAAGCCCTATATAAGCATGAGCTCTTCCTCACAGGAAATCAACCGCTAAATCCTGCGCATCCTCCCTCCCTCTACACTCACCATGCGTCTGGCCCAACTCGCAGCCATCGCCCTCTTCACCACCCTCGGTGCCAGCCAAAACCTCACCTTCGACGCCTGGGAACACGGCCGCGTCGCCCTCGAAACCGTCAGCATCCACTTCCGGTACGCAGGCACGGGCCCGCCCCTCCTCCTCGTGCACGGCAACCCGCAACACAGTCTGACCTGGCAGTGGATCGGGCCGCGCCTCGTCGCCGCCGGCTACACCGTCATCGCGCCGGACAACCGCGGCGCGGGCGACTCGAGCATCCCGCCCGACGCGGACTACAGCGCCGCGGCGCACGCGGGGGATTTGGTGGGGGTGTTGAATTTCTTGAATGTCTCGAGTGCGTATGTTTTCGCGCATGATAAGGGCGTGGGGTTCGCGACGGCGCTGGCGGCGACGGAACCGAGTAGGGTGAAGATGTTGGGGCTTGCGGAGTATGCTTTGCCGGGGTTCGGGTATGACGAGGCGGTGAACCCAGGGCCTTTTGTAAGTGTATTTGGTGTATGTTGTGACAGATTGATTAGGACACTGACCTCACCTTCACCACAGTGGGACCTCTACCAGAACCCGCAACTCGCCTTCTTCCAGATCCCCGACTTTGCAGAGTTCCTGATGGCGGGCCGTGAGCGTGCGTTCCTGCAGTGGTACTTCTACCACGGAAGCTACTCTGGCACGGCTGCCTTTTCCGAGCTCACCGTCGACCGCTACGCCTCATCCGTCTCCAAGCCCGGCTTCCTGCGCGCCATGCTGGGCCCCTTCTCCACCGCCGCCCTGAACGCCGACCGGGCGTTCTTCACGAAGCGCTTCGCGGGTAATTCTAGTGCGCCGCTGGAGATGCCGGTCCTCGCGATGGGCGGCGAGGCGAGCTTTGGGCTCCCTGGTGCTCTGGAAAGCTTGTTTAATGACAAGATCGCGAAAGATATTGAGTTTGATGTGGTTCCTAAAGCTGGGCATTGGATTGGTGAGTCTTTTTTCAGGCGTGAATGAAAGATGATTTACTAATGAGTGTGAATGTTAAAGCGGACGAGAACCCGAACTGGGTCGCTGACCGGATCCTCAAATTCCTTGGCCGCGACAACGACGCTCTGCCAGCCGTCGACCTTTCGCACCTGAAGGATCAGGTCACGCTGTCGGTGGGCTACTTCGGTACGCTGCGGAACGCCAGGTTGGGCGGAATGCCCGTTTGAGTGTGTGGACACGTGTTGGGGATGCTCCTGGGTAGAGGTGTTGAATTTCATTCACTCGTTTCTGTTTATTCCGTAAGTTAAAGTAATCCAGGCTGCTAATCCAAAAAGTGCTCCTCCGACTCGGTTTCGTTCACGAAGCGAGGCAAAGTCAGTCCAGCATTGACCAGAGCGTAAGCTTGATGATCAGAGGCAAGGCCAGGAAACGACAGCCGAAATATCGGTCATCAACTTGATGAAAGGGCAGATATATATTCCTAGATGTATAATATCATACAACCGTGTCCAGCGGCGGCTCGGGGAGACAGACAGTAGATCCAGGCATGAGTGAATCACAGTTCACATTCGTATTCAGTTTCTTCAAGTCATCCAGAGAACAGCCATGGGTCTGCGAGATAGCCCAGCAAGAATCGCCCGGTTGTACGAGATAACTTGTCGTGTGAGGAGGGCAGGGATTCTTGGGCGGTGCGAGGGCGGGAGCGAAGATGAGGCGCCAGACGAGAAGAAGTACGACGCCGATGAAGAGGAAGAACGGGAAGATGGTGCGGTAGGCGTTGGTGTTACCGTGGATGTATCTGAATCTCCCGTTCTATTGCGAGCAAGTGAGCACACGAGTTGCGGACAGAAAGAGCACGACGAACGGAATCGGTGGCAAGAGGTTGATAACCGTCCGCACGCACTGGGGCGGCTTCCACGTCTTGGTCCCGAGAGCTTTCCCCGTCGGAAACTACAGTCGCAGCGGTATCGTCAGAAGGTAAGACCAAACGAAACCGGAGGATTAGGCTCACCTCTGGTCATCTCGCTGAACTCGGCCCCTTGCGCGCCTTGCCACACCGAGCCGTCGCTGTCTCTGAAATAGTAGCGTCCAGTGTCACTGTCGTACCCAATGCGTTCCATTCCTTCTGGAAGCCGGGCTTCGTCCTAGTATAGAGCCTCAGCTGCCTCTAGGAAAACAACGGCTTGAATGTAGGCATACGGAGTCTTCTTGAGTCCAACGTCCCATGATGAATAATTGAAGATGGTGGTAAGAGAGTAAGATGGAGAGGCACGGGGACGAATGGCTCAAGTGGATATGCCATAAGTCCTAGCCGGATAAGACCGGCTGCCGTAATCGCTGCCGTGCACGTTACGGCCGTGGGTTCGAATCCCACAGAACCACCGGAATTTACAGGCACGCTAATTTCGTTGACGGACACATTCCCCGGCTTTTAGGGTGAAATTCCCTATCCCTCGATGGAGGGCGCCCCGAATACCTTGCAGACTGGGTTCCCTTACTATAAACATCTCTTAAAAAAAAAAAAAAAAAAAAAAAGATGGAGAGGCACGGTGAGGCGCTGCTCGCCTCGGCCTAGACTGTTTCCCACGACTTTGATCAGCCCAATTCTGCTCGCAAACCTTCGCAAACGTCGAGGGCGCTCTGTCTCGGCCCTTTTGCTGCAAAGTAGCTGAAATTTTTTTGGCAATGCAACTTGAAGGCTCTCAGGGCTGATACAAACTTGCAATTGAGCAATCCGACACTATTTTGACGAAATTTTTGATTCCCTCTTGCTTCCCTTTGTTCTTCTTCTTCCTGACTGTACCTGACCGAGCCTTCGTCTTATGACGGCCATTTGGCGTATTCACTCTTGCCCATCTCGTAGACCCGACTTCACTGGTAGCCGTCACTTGTCGCCATCAACCCCGCATCAGCTGATTCTGGAGAACGCATGGGCGGAAGTATGGTCAACAATTCAAAACGATGCCGCGGTCAGTTCTCCGTATATAACAGCTGCCCGAGATCTTCCAACGCTTGTGGCCTTTTTGCTCTCAACCCCCCACGACGATGGCTCGCTTTGGCTCGCTTTTCTTTGGACTCGTTGCGGCGCTCTTCGTCAGCGCTTCACCCGCCGCACGCGGGCTGCAGCCGACGCCCGCTAACCTCCTCGGCGAAATTATCAACGCTCTGCAAATAGGATTGGTTACCCACATTAATGCTACGATCACTGTGAGGAATATTTGCTTTGCGGTCGTTCGCTTGGTCGCTGAGATGCTGCATCCTTGCAGCTCGATACTCTGACTACGAATCTGCTTTCGTGAGCTCCTCCATCCCCCCCAATCGCTCATGGTCTGATGTCTGCTTGCAGAATCGAATTCGGAGGTCGGCCTACTCAAATCCCCCACTTTATCATAAACTCGTTCCTTGACCACTTTCCTCTCACTCTCCAGCCCAGAACCCGCTCATCTTCGAGCTCACCCTCGACAGCGTAACCAGCACCGCCGGAATCAACGACACCGTCTACGCCACCTTCAACCACACCTTCGCCAAGCCCGTCGTCGTCCCCCCTCTCGGCACCGCCAACTCCGGTACCGTCGACAACGTCCTCCTGACCCAGGGAGCCATCGCGTCTCTTGATATCATTCCTCTGGGCTACCTCGATCTCCTCAACGTCGACATCAACATCAGGTGCGCGTTCATCTTCTCTGCCGCCCAGAAACATCGTCTCAGTCATGTTAATTTTTAGGGCTTTGACCATCAACGGAAAGCTCGGGATCCCTTTGGTTATCAGCGGGCTTCATCAGAAGAACGTGTCGACGACGTGAGTAGCGTTGGACTACCGTCCACACCTCCTCGCTCACACTTTTCTCAGCTACGACCTCGCTCTGAGTTGAACGCAAGGATCCAAGAGGCAATTATGGCGGGAAGTTGTAGCGTCAAGGCGAAGCATTTTGTTTTTAATGGGCATGTGATATGGGTGCAAATCGTGTTGCTGTCAATTGAATTGGTTAGTTGTGAATCTGAATCACTGCTGCCCTTGAGAGCTTGAGATTTTGAGCTACGGATCCCTAAGCTGGCGTCTGCTTTTTGGCTTCACGACTCACATTGCCTCAATTTCACACTTCGACGGATCTGCCACTCGCTGGGTTCGAAACATAAAAAACACAGATCCTCACCATTTTCACTCTCGTTCTCCGACCGTATATGTAGTCAAATGCTCCCGGCTGTACATGCAAACATATCATGGGCTAGTCTCCCTATCCTGAATATCTCAAGGAATCCGACCGGAAACAGCGTCTTAATTGACGACATGTGCCCGCATTTCTCGGCGCCGTATCCTGTGATACATGCGCCTTTTCAAACACGCCTGTACTCAAAACGCACTGGAGGGATGGAGAATGCGCGTTGTTTGGCCGTGACTGGTCAGCACGTGAGACCAGCGGAGTTTGACACCGCTAAGCCTACCCCCAAAATCAAAAACTTGAAAAAGCTTTGAAAAAAGCTTGAAAAAGTCAAGAAAAAGTCGGGAATTGATCTACTTGCTCTGTCTCGACAAGTTGCGCGTCACACTGCTTTGTGCCCGGCACGTCACCCTCCCCTCCGAGTGAGGCTATCTTGCCAGCGTCTCCAAAGCGTCTCCCAACTTTTATCCTTGGTGGAATTTGGATGGCATGTCTGTTTTCCCCATTGTGCACTCTCTGCCGGAAGAGACTATCTCAGAAATCCTTTCCCCCGCGCTGAAAGTCTCCGACGCAGCATTTTGCGACGCCAGTTTGGTTTCACCGTTTTCAAAATACGAAGAACCCACCTCCAACTACCTCCTCGTCTGCAAAACATGGCTTCGCATCGCCACCCCCCTCCTATATAGCACGGTTGTCCTTCGCTCCAAGGGACAAGCAAAAGCTCTCAGCACCGTCCTGGTCGAGAACCCCGAATTTGGCCAGTATATCAAAAAGCTTCGAGTCGAAGGCGGATATGGGCCACCTATGCACACCATTCTGGAGTGCTCTCCGAACATCTCCGACCTCTTTCTATGCACGAGGATCTTTTCGTCGGATAACACCAGCGGATTGTGCAGTGGCCTCGAATTGATCAATCCCACTCGTCTCATTTTGTGGCACGCAGACCACCAAGGGCTGGGCAATAGAACATACTTGCAGCTGCTGGATGCTCTTGTGGCTGCAATTCCCGAATGGGACAATTTGGTCCGCCCGCTCATTTCCCTCGCCCGATTTGCCGTTGCTGATTTTGCCATTTGTTTTCGCTGGCAGCGCATTTTCCAGCCCTCATTCTATATGCTGAATCATCCCTCAGACAGGATAGCTGAGGAGATCGCCAAAGCTCGAAAGCTGACTACTGTCGTGGTCACGCAAGTGTCTCACGTTAGCTGGGTGTATAACTTGTACAAAAAATGTCCTTTACAACAAATCCAAGTCAAAACCTCAGCCCCGGTCGAGCCGGATTCGAGGTATAGAAAACAGTTACATGCTCTCATGGAGAATCCCAAGATCAAAGCTCTTCTGAGGTTCAATTATCCTGAACAACCGCAAGTGTTTTTCTCTATCTTTCGCGTGATTGATTCTGAAAAGTGTTGCCGTAGAACTTCGACCCCGGTTGATTCAATGCAGACTACAACGGACATGGAGCTTCCTTCCATTGACATCGTGCCCTCTCTGAATCCTTTCTTCAAACCGCTGTCGAACGCAGCGCTTCACATAGCAGACAAAATCTGGGATCGAGTCTTGTTTTTCGCTTTTGTTGACCCCCATCCTGGCCAAAATCCCGTCGAGAATTTTCGGCGCTGTCCCGACCTGCTACTAGTATCTAAAACAATCCACGTGAGTGCCCACCGCTTCAATGTACCACAACTCCAAATTCGCTCATGTCTTCCAATAGCGCTTGGGAATACCTCATCACTACGCACGCGTCTATCTCCACTGCAGAAGCAGCGTTCGACAATTTAGAGCCCTTCTTTCGAAAAAACCAGCAATCGCTCTCCATGTCCGCCATCTGGTAGTCCATGATTACACTGCGTACCATAGCCTACGTGGACCCGGGGACGACCCACTGTCCGCCATTCTCTCGCGAACAAGTGGGCTACTGCAGTTTGGGGACGTGCGGACTGCCAATACCACACACTCAGCATCATCGGATTTGCGGACGATACCCTGGACTGCTTTCGAAGTTTTGGGCAAGACGGCAGGTCCAACTTTGCGAGAATGCTGTGCACGGATTTGGGCTGTTGAAGACGCTTCGGCGGCGGTGTTTAATGAGTTGAAGGCATTGAGGACTTTAATGTGGGATTGTGACACTACGTTTACTGGGGCAGAGAAGGTGTCCGGGGATGGGCTCCTGAATCTAGAAGAACTGCATATCAGGTCCACCGATTTGTCCTTCATACGGGTGCTCTCCAGAATGAGGTGTGTGTGCACGCGGGTTTCGGCGACAGTTGAAACTGATTACGCCGTCGATAGATTGGAATTTCTCAGACGAATCGTGCTTTCGACCGAAGTCGATTGCAAACTTCTGTTCGAGGTCCACGGTCCCAAGCTGACCGAGCTCGTGCTTCAATACAAGCATCTTCACGCTTTCCGCGGTAAAATACTCACTTTTTGCCCAAACCTTCAAGTAATTACGATCACTGAAATGGTAGGAGCTTCTGTGTGTTTTTTCGACCTTATTACTGAGCCCACACATACTGCAGGGAGGACCCCCTGGGTTCGACGAACTCAACTCAAAGGGCGCAATTAGGCCAGCGCTCACGAAAATCGTATTTGATGTTCCTGAGTGCCAGTGGAGAAAAACTAGATCAGGGTATTGATCCTCCATTTAACCACCTCGCATTTGTTCACTCACTTGAATTTTTCGTCCAGTCTCGAAGACAAAAACATCATCTTCGCATGGGACACCTTCTTCAAGCTCTTCGAACCGAAAAAACATCTCCCCAATTTACAGGAAATAGAATTCGAGGACTGTGTGTGGCCGACTAACGAGTGAGTGGGAATCGAACACTGACTACTCCGCCCACCTCATCGTTCATCGTCATTTTGTTAGAAGGGACATCGAGAAGAGTCGTTGGGTGCGGTGGGCTGAATTGCTGTTGAAGCATGACGTTCACTTGGCGGACAAGAATGGGACGCGGTGGAAGCGGAGGGCAGGGGCTAAGTAGATATTATTTTGCCCGTCCGATAACAATGAATCGAATTCAAACACCCATTACACATGTAGATACGGATCCGCGACATACACAATGTGGTTCTCCTCCCACTTCTCCAGATACTCCCGATATCTCTCTTCAGCTCCAGGTCCAATCAAGAGTCTCTGCATCTCCCGCGCAATATCTGAGTGCCCACTATAATCTTGGACATACAATTCAAATGCCCTGCTCTCGAACATGAAGAGCTCGAAAAACTGAAGGTTCCTAAATCCAAGCACCCGGTAAGCCCAGGTGTCGTTCACTGTATCAACGCGCGGGTTGAATGCCGTCCACTTGACTCCATTGGTCATACCGAAGCGAAACATAAGACGTTTGAGATTCATCCGCTCGAGCAAGGCGAAGACGGTGTGCCAAGGCGGGATGTACGAACACCGGAAGCTGTGAGTCAGGTCAAGGCTGCGGATGTACGGAAGACTCCATTTGCCTATGCCAGTGAGGACGTAGAGGTGGAGCTCGAGGATCGAGCAGGAGAAGGTGTTCTGTCCGTAGAGGACAGGGAGCGCTTCATGGTAGGTGTGTCGACAGGACAGTAGGATCGCGGTGGTGGGTCCTTCCGTGACGCCCTCCCACCGTGAGTGCGGATCGGCTGCGACCGGCTCAAGGTATTGAGAGCGGACGCCTGCGATACCGCCGTTATGAACAGCTCGCAAACGAAAGATGCGTCGTCCGAGCAAGTCCTCGTAGATGCGGAGCCGCAGCTCCAGGGGAAGCCGGAAGAAAGCAGATTTATGGGACTGGACAGCTGCAGGACGCTGGAAGATGTCGATTCGCGGTTTAGAAGGGGGTGCCCGACGGCGCGGTGTGGGTTTGGATTGTCGTGGTACTCGTTTTCGACAGGTGGGAGGGAAGAGCCGGATCCAGCAGAAACAAGGAAAGCAAACGGTGATCAACGCATACTTGATGGCCAACTTTTGCCAGTCTGGAAGTTCCCCAACCATTGATCTTCTGCGAATAACTTGAACCATTGCAAAGAAGACCGGAATAGATGAACACACGTACTGCTGCTCCCTGCGCTCTTGGTTCACGATGTCGTGGCGGTCAACATCGTCTTCACAGCAACAGACGCGTCGACACCCTGTCCCATGTCGGCCGCTGTAGTGCACACAAAAGCTACAGCACTGGCACTGCCAGTGATGACTCGGCATGACGCCGGCCAGATCAGCCGCTGATGGCGGGCCGCGTGTACGTCGGTCAGTCTCTGGCTCCAGAATCCACTTTCGTCAAGCGTTGAGCTGCTTCAAGCTTTACTTGGAAGACGGGAAGCACCTAAAATCCCGAGCCTGCAAGCTGAGTCATTTCTCCGAGCTCCCGACACCGCTCGCGCATGGTGGGGCACATGGCACTGAGTTGTTATCCAACCGCACTGCGTTGATAGACGGTGTTCATTCGTACCATTTGAACTCAAGTGCTGCGGGTGCAAGATATTCTGCATGTCTTCTATACTTGTATGCCAGCTGAGCGCGTGCTAAGGTCGCACGGACGGTGATCAAGGGTGTTGGCAATTGCTCAGGCTTTCAAGCAGTTCAGACACTCACCAAGGCTTGAATCTGCGTGCGCAAGCCATGCGTCGGTCATTCAAACCGGGTCCCGACACATGCATAGCACGTTACAGTAATGGTATCTTTTAAACGCGACGGCCGCTAACTGTTCCGTTCACAAGTTATTTTATGTCGACGCTTGAGATTTTCAATCATGCACAATGACTCGCTGGTGTAACTCGCAGCACAACCATTCATACTAACGCGCAATGTCACGGTGATCGAGTCAACAAGCGCCTACAGCCTCTCTCAAAACGGCCTTTTGTTAGTCCTTGTTCTCTACTCGCGCCCACAATCCCTTGACACCCAGCAACAGCTTGCCACTTTCCTCCCCCCACCATGAAGCCAGACTGCAAAGCTCCGAACAACACACACCCAGCCCAGAGTACCGCTACATCCCCGGTTGAAGTCATCCAACTCGGCGTGTGGCGGGTTTTTCTGGCAAAAGGGTCCCCATTTTTCGATTTTGGAGCACGATACAAGAAATGGCGACTTCTCTATTCAACTGCGGCGAAGCTCACCATGGACTTTCTCGTTCTCGCACCAATCCACTTTCCTTTACTTTGCCTTGCTACGTTGTTTCAACGGGTGGCACCCGTCATCAGGTGGCATCTTTTCAGCCGCTGTCTGTTCATGGTGAGTGCCATGCATTGTCAATCGTGTCAGAGTCTCTTATAGAATACTCAGATCGAGCTCGGTGTTACTCGAGGCCAATTTGACGCTATAGCCATCACCCATGCGGTGGTTGCCCGAATTGCCTTTGCGGCTACGCTGGCCGTGATAACGTGTTGCAGGTGAGTTTCATCGAAGTATAACTGAACATCGCCTTACGAAGCGTAACGCCAGCCAGAAAGCGGAATTCATCGTTCAAACCAGAATAATATCGCATTTCGAGGCCATCTCATTTGAGTGTAAGCCGCGTGAATTCTGTATGAGATGTAGCTCCTAAGTAATTCTTTGGTTAGGGAATTCGAGGACGAATTTCTTGTCACCAGACGGTAATGCATCGTTCAATCAGACTGTCGTTCATTTCCTGAACATGTTTCGTTCTAGCGGCCTCTGGAAGAGAGGAAGACCTGATATCCTCCCCTGATGTATTTTACGCGTACCGAGATCTTTTAATTTCCGTTGGTCGAGTACTGTCAATTGCCACACAATTATATTATGTCGGCTCTCTTGCATCAAACAAGGCGGATGCGTTCATATACGGCACCCTGTTTTTGCTCCAACCCTTTATTAGAGATTTCGCGAGGCGATCTCTTTGGGATGAACGTATGTTTCCTTTCCCTCTGTTTCGTTTCAGAAAATTCACTACATATCAGAATGGGTTGCCACATCGAGCGAGCCACATTTTAACCGCATGGAGAGTCTCAAGTCCATCGTTCGGGAGCCTCGGTATGAACAGGAGATCAACACCAATGGGAACATCAAAGAATATTTGGTTGGCGGTGAGTCTTTTTCATCGTCTCTTCGGTTCTTTGCATTGATGGTTCAACCCCACCAGAATATAAGAACGCTCGTCGAGCTTTAGGCGATATATCTTCAAGTTACCCCCCAGCCCAATACGGAGTTACTCAGCGAGTGGACTTGTCTGTTCTATCGGCTATTCTGGGCGATATTCATATGGTAACTTGCATAGTTCGCTCTCTCATTGTTGGTCGATATTCAAATCCACCTGTATCCAGTTCTACTGTCTTGCAAGTGCAATCTTGCATCCTTCACGGTCAACTTTATCCCGGGTTATCATGCTCCAGAAAGCTGGGGATCTCATGTTCTACGAACTAGACACCTTCGTCGATGATTTCCATGCGGCGGAAAACGGCCTAGCGTCAGTGAAGCGAGTATATGATGTACTGGCGTCGAACATTGATCACCGCAAGGATGGCAACGTGGATTTTTCGCTTTCTGAGCCAAACGGAATGGAGTTGTCGCTGAAGTGCGTCATCGTTTTCGAATCTTTTTGACCAGAATTTTCATTTACTGAGCGAGTGGCATCACAGAAACGTATCCTTTTCTTATCCAAACTGCGACGACGGCTTGAAAGTGGACGATATTTCCCTTACAATCAAGCCCGGGCAATTAGTTGTTATAGTCGGAGCGAATGGAAGCGGGAAATCGACTCTGCTGAAGCTCCTTACACGGCTGTATGATTGCAGCTCTGGGAATATTGCGATCGATGGACGAGACATCCGCGAGTACAAACTTACAAGTCTTCAAGAGACGATTGCGGTGCTCACTCAAGATCATCACACATTTCCTCTCTCTCTTGGGGAAAACATCGGCATCGGGAACCCAAAAGAGGTGAGGAATAGGTGTCTCATTGAAGCATCTGCCCGTAAAGGTGGAGCGTATGAATTTATCGCCAACCGGACCGACAAATATGATACTGTCTTGGAATCAACGGCTGTCAATTACATGGGCCATCTTTGTTGCCCGGAGGACGACACTGCGCTCACGAAAATTTTCCGAGGGTTTGTGAAGAAAACAGAGGTGTCTGGTAGGCGCAGAAATACTAAAGTCTCTGACATTGTTCATTCATTACTCATTCCAGGTGGGGAACGACAGAGAGTTGCCGCGTAAGTTGTTATGACCAGTGGTGAATCGACTGACATTGTCGAAGATCAAGGACATTCATGCGCTTAACCACTGGAAAAATCAGACTGGTAGTCGCCGACGAGCCCAGCTCAAACCTTGATCCACAGGGTGAATCGGAACTTTTGCAGAATCTCATAGACGAACGACAAGGAAAGACAATGATATTTGTAACTCATAGACTCGGGATCCTTACCAAGGAAGCCGATCTTATTTTGTAAGTGCTCTGACTCCATTATAGTAGACGAAACGGATTATTTATGCACACCTGCAGATGCATGAAGGAGGGCCGTCTGGTAGAACAAGGAACACATAAAGAGTTGATGGCTGCGAAGAATGATGGAACGCACGGAGAATATTTCAACTTATACCAAATCCAGGCAAAGGCCTATGTACACTGAAAGTTGAAGTTGCCAGTTCAATTTTCAACACATCACGTGACATGTTGAAACCCTTAGATTAATTATGTAATCCGTAATTACAACCCAGCAGCCGTCTTCATCGCCAGAAAATCGGGAGTGCCCATTCCAGTAACGGGGTCCCAGCCGCTCATTGCCGGGAAGCCGCTAGGAAATATAAGCATTCAGTGCCGAAGAAAATATTCAAGTTTGATACGCACGTTGTACCACAACCAGGATTATTACCTGTAGTGATATCGTTGAACGCTCCAGGATTTGCATGACTTGGATTAGGCCTCTTCGAGGCGGGTGGCTGAACCTGTGAGATTTGACGGAACATATGACCCGTGAAAGTTACGAGGGCGGGCGTTGATTTGACCTGGTTCGCATATTTAAATCGATTTCGGCGGCTTTTCCGTACTTCGGCGAGCAGAGAGTCTGACTCTATGGCAACCAGACGAGTTGCTGATCGTAAAATCAGGCATGCTGAAGGAGGGCGGCACTCGTTGAATCATCGTCTCACCACTGTGCATACAGTAGTTTATTTTTCCTATCGCTGATTGTCGGCACTATGGTACATATGTTATTATTACCATTGCTCTCAGTCCAAAAAAGTTCCATCCAAGCTCACGGATTGCAAGCAACATTGCACTCAGTTTGAACAGAGAGGGAGGCACAACTCAAAGAAAACCATCATTGATGTGTTTCTCAACAGACGGTGCTAAGGAAGAAACATTTGCGTTTGAAAAGCAAAGTAGACACTGAGCAAGATGTATTGTTGTTAAACTAGATGGGACGGCGAAGCCTGGCTGATAAACCCAGACACGAACCCTCCCTGTTGAATCTATCGCTCAACCCAGCCATGAATGGCCAACACGAACCCGACGAACATGTCTGATGGAAGGGGGAAAGCAATATTGTCTGTCGACATACGCCCCTCCAGAAAGCAAAGTATGAGATAGATATCCCCTCGCTCAAACCCAGAATCGCACAGGAAAGCAACAGGAAAGTTGAGGAAAGTAATGCTAGAGAGTTACAGCCGGTTCGAGCAGAAAACACAATTGGAAGGTGGTGAAGCAGCGGCAGGAACAGAGTGTAGCGAGACAGACATGCAGCCCTCTTCACATTCGAGGATTTCGACCACCAGAGGGCCGGAGACTTTTATATCGCAAGCAGACAGCCAACTGTTGATGACCTAGCCTGAGAAAAGATGAGACACAGAAAGCTTGATTTTAAGACTGACTGAGACGGGGAAGGCACAAAACCTTGCAGAAGAGAACATGACGGTGCGAAGGCAAAAGGAACGAGGAAAACAAACATTTACGGACCACGGTCCGGATAGTGATGGGATCAGATTGATGCGAGAGTGTCGGACCAAAGAGCGGACAAAGCAATAATGACAAACCCGCCATGGCAGAAAAAAATCAAAGAACAAGATACAAGGTTCATAGAGCTTCGCAGTCAGAGGAGCTTGTGGGCTGGTTTTAGAACTCACCTCAGGCAACCACAAACACCATTTAATCCAGACCAGGTTATGGATTCAGGGATATGACAGATAAAAAATGACTAAATCTTGTTTGTACATGTAGCAGAAAATAGCCAAGATCAATCCGTCTTCTCCACATGTAAATAGCTCAACCTAAAGGTTCAGCCAATAAATCCATGGGTTCAAGAATCCAAGGACGGGCTTCCCAGCGCTGATGAGCTGATCGTTGAGGAGTCCAATAACTGAGGCCAGAATCGGGCTAGAGCACGAGGTCCCTTGAATGATGAATCATACAACTTCTGAGCCGCAATGACCGAGTAAATGCCCTTGAAATTACCTGCGACCAAGCCAGTGCGGCCACGCTGGACGATCTCGACTCTTTCGCCCATCGCAGAAATATCTGGGTACGCTCTTCCGCTTGCATTGAAACGACCTGCGAAAGTTGAGCCAAGTTTAGTCAGGTATGAACTGACGGCGTTAGTCTCTGCAATTTCAAAGAAGTTAGGAAACAGAACAACACTTTTGATAGATGCAGCGCTTACGATAACTTGGCTGAGCGAAATAATTAGAGAATCCTCCCGCTGAAAGCTCTGCACCTCTCTCCGGAACAAATTCGGTTGCTCTGCACGAGTCTTAGTGGACGTTCTCAGTCCGAATTGAATATGAACTAACCCAACAAGAGTAACACTGTTGTAATAGGGAAAATTCAGTGCTTTGAATTCATATATTGAGCCAGTTGCTCTCACAAAGGACATGTGGGGAATGTCGGCAAAAACATAGCGCTGCAGGTTTCGCCCTGTGCCCGAACAAAGTCAGTCGCCAATTTTGAGATAGAAAATAGCATGAAAACACGAACAGGTGTAGCGGCGACACCGCTGCAAAAAAACGAACAAATCAAATCAGTACATAGCTCAATGAAAATAATCGGAAAATGGATATGATACTAACCCGTCCCCGGAGGCGAAAAGGATAGAGACACCTAGAGGAGAGGTATATGTTGAGGCAAGAGCGTTGAACTTTGAAATGATTATCTCACCTCTAGCTGTCAATTGCATGTAAGAGTTACACATCGCGCTAGTCGTTCATGTCATGTCAGTCGGCAAGCGCCCCGGAAATGTCGATTCGATGCATTATACGCACACAGTGAGAGTCTTTGAGAGGTCGGCTTCCGTGTTGAATCCGTAACTCGTGGTCAATACTTGGGGAGGTGCGAACTCGGCGAGCATGGCGTTGATGATATCGAGGAATCCCTAGAAGATTAAATCAACAACTTGTAGAAATTGTCGGTATAATTGGTTTACTGACTTCGTCCGCTCCATCCTGGGTGCGTGTGCCGACAGAAACGAAGGTCACAGGAACTCCCGTAGCAAGACCAACTGTATATTGGATATCTCTGTAACAAAACGTCAAACTTAAATCGAAGAATGTTCAACATAATAAATGTCACATACAGATCTGCTTCGATGCCTGCTTGGCTCTGCGTTTGCGAGTTCGTGCCACCGTCGACCGAAGTTAATGAGAATGATGTAGACGACGGCATATCGGGACGGAGCGCGCTCAGGAATTGAGTTAAATCTGCCTGTCATGCGCAGAGTTCAATCATGGTCCACAATTAGAACAAAGGTTCGAGTTCCAATTGTTCGAAGAGATGAACCAACTCTACATACTTGATTGGCAAATTGGTTTGAAAATCCGGCTACACCGATTGCGTTATTCTTGTTCGTGGCAGGAGTTGCCGGGATATTATACAGTGCCTTGGTAGTTTTGGTTGTCAGAAGGACGCTCAAATTCTCGAGGCTCGTACCTGCAGACAGCTTGGGGTAATAGTCGCTGGATAGATGAGGTTGTCAGTTCGACGAAGAAAACATTTTCAACAGAGGTGACAGACTATTGCAACTAGCAGCCGGTGTAGCGTCCGGCAGAGGAATAGTAGCGTCTGTGAAGGACATGACCGGTCCGGCGCGCATCGGTCGCGAGAAACTAAAATTTGAGAGGTTACCGATAGAGATCCAGAAGACCGGCGTGCAAATTCTTACGAAGTCGTTGGAGAGATGAGATTGATATGAGCGGCCAATTCCACGGGGAGAGAGTACTCGAGGGTACGGATAGATTCTTTGCCGCTGTCGATGTGGGTAAAGACAGAAAATTCCGCATTCAACATTTCGCTCGCTTTGCTAACAGGAACAGTGAAAGAAATCCAATCTCCGGCAGGGGTCAGAGTCGTAGTAGATTCGACGCCATGGCTTGAAAGCCATTGAGTCACCGCGGCTGTTGTTTCTTCACTGGGTCGGGCAAAGACCTCAACCTAATGATTCTGGTTCGATAAATTCGAAAGAATCAAAGAAAGAATTACGTCTTCTTTCGATAGCCACTGACCTGCAAACAAGAAAATGATTGAGTGACAGGTCGAATGAAATGAGTATACTAACCATACGAAGGACTCTCAGGGAAACTTGCCGCGTTAAGAGCTCGCTCGAGACCGGCGATATCGTTCTGCACAAGGTTGACCCGTAATTTCAAAGCCTTGTCCGCAGACGCAGCACCCGAGTGCACGAAGCCAACAGGAGGTGCAGCTCGACGATCATGAACAACCAATCTAGAGGTTGTAGGCTTCCCATTGACGGCCGTCAACAGGAGAGTAGTGACCAGAGTAGAGACGAGCATGGCGGCTTCCCTCATGGTGTCTGAGACATAGTGCGAACTTAAGGATGAATCGTCGAGACACTTTTTCCGCTTTCATTCTCGGGGCCGCCGATAACAAGAATATGAAGGCTTGAGAATTTGACCCACCACGCGGGACTAGAGTTTGCCATTACCGTTTATCGACAATGCAACCCCGAGCAAAAAATTTTTGGGGTTCCATTTTGTCTGTGAATTTTTAGGATTGGTTTCCGAATCCAGAGGTCGCGAGACGCCAAGAGGAATTTAAAAAAGGTCCGCCGAGACGACCATGCTATTGTTCTAATTTTGAAATCTTTTTCGCACATAAGAAACGGCTGTAGCCAATCGAACTAAGTCTGGAGAAGGAGTTATTTTTGGTATCAGGTTTTTTGAACAGAGCATGCGGTCTGGTTGTTGGGAACATAGGGTATGACGATGTGCAGGAAAGCTTCTTGATTATCGCACCCGGAACCGCTGCGTGTATAGGGCACAAGAGCGTTCTGTACCCAGAGAAAAATTGTCTGAACACGGGTAATTCAAACGGTTAAGGCCGGCATCGACTTGAGGGCTTTCAGCTGATCTCTGAAACGGCCGCAAAATCTGGCTTGCTGAGTCGAATAAAAGTGGTTCAGAACATGTGAGGTCTCGCAGCAGTTGTAATGTAGCCCGCTGACCGGGGAATGGGATATGGTGGGAGTCTGGGAGTGTGACAGTTCAGTCACCGTGACAGTTTGCTGGAGCAACCACATTGACGATTTACTCGAATTCAGCTCTATCTTGACGGTGGCTCTCTGGCAGCAAGAACGCTAGTATTCTGGCTGGACTGGGCTGAAATTCGTCTCTTGGCCTTCAATGGAAGCTCGGGAATCCGGAATTTCTCGGGTTGTATGCGACTCCGGACTGGATCCTTCAAAGGCTGTATTGAAACCAACTGTGGTGCTCGTTAAGATGGCTTCTATTCTTCGACAAACTTCCCTCAGAGCATGTGTCTCCAGCCATCACTGCCGCGGTACCGGCATACACCTTCTGGTTCAACGATGCACGTTGGCATCTCGGAGTATTCTGCCACTTGCAAATAAGAACTATCCGAATCGTCCGATCTCCCAATTATCACGTCAAGACGCGTCGCTGGGTGCCATTTTTATCTCACCCTAACTGCATTGTGGCCTCCTGATAAGCCTAGCTCCTCCTAGTTCTGGTCAGATTCTCTGAGATCTAAAGAACATTGAGCATATGCACCACATAACATATCGCATGGAAGGCGTCACCTCCACAGCTATATAAACAATCAGTCATCCATCGGAGGGTGCAGGGTATCTCCTCCAGCAGACACATCACCCCCCAGTATCTTGACCATGCTCTTCGCCGCTCTCCTTAGCTACGCCCTCCTCGCCACCGCCGCCAACCCTCGTCTGGCGTCTCGCCTTGCTCGCCGTGCCGAGGGTGCCCACTTGTCCGGCGTCCGCCTTCCTGCTGAGGGCGTCAGCAACTTGATCAAGGGGAACACTACCCACGAAGAATTCAGCTCCAACTGGGCGGGTGCTGCTTTCGAGTCGCCCGCTGGCACCTACAAGTCCGTCACAGGCAAGTCATTCGAGCCTCTAATCTACGAACCGTGGCTGATACCTGGACGCTAGGTACTTTCGTTGTGCCCACTCCCAGAGTGCCCAGCGGCCAGTCCTCTAGCGGATCCTACGCGGCATCTGCATGGGTTGGTATCGACGGTGACACTTGCGGATCTGCCATCCTGCAGACCGGAATCGATTTCACCATCTCTGGCGGCCGTGTCTCTTTTGATGGTACTTTCCCCTTCCTCTCTCTTTGCGTCGACAATGTCTGACTTGGCCGTCCAGCCTGGTACGAATACTTCCCCGACTTCGCCCATGACTTCTCGGGCATCTCCATCGCTGCTGGAAACACCATCAAGCTGACCGTCACCGCTTCTTCTGCCACCGCCGGAACCGCCGTCATCCAGAACTTGTCCAACGGCCAGGTCACTCGGTCTTTCTTCTTCAATGATTCATCGCGGCTGACACTTACCTAGACGGTCTCCAAGTCTCTCACCTCAAGCGCACGTCTTTGCCAGCAGAACGCTGAGTGGATCGTCGAGGACTTCGAGTCCGGCAACGCATTGGTGCCATTCGCCAACTTCGGCACGGTCACTTTCACGGGTGCATCCGCTACCACTGCGTCTGGCGGTACCGTCGGACCTAACGGCGCTGTCCTCATCGACATCGAGCAGAACAACAAGGTTTTGACGTCGTCGAGCATTGGCGGCTCTTCCGTCACTGTTTCTTACACTGGGTAAAAGGGGTGTTTGTACAACTAAGTGCATGTAACGATTAGCATGAATTCATTGGTTTGGTTTCGAATTTCAGGCAAAGAGAATCTGGTGGGAGTGCTTGTGGGAGTGTCTTACTTGTGCCAGGGTGTTGTCTCGCCGGCCTCGACGACGACACCAGGGTGTGTGTGTGCTGATCCCGATTGGGATATGTAACAAACAACTCAATTTGGGCGGCGGAGTTTGAAACGATCAATGTTGGTTTTCACTTTTCACGCCACGACTTGCTGGACCCTCGCGCAGTGGTCCCTCAACACTGTCTGGCTCAGCCCACTTCGCGCTTGTTCTGCTCGGCACCCCGCCGGTCCGAGTCACCGTGGGCCGCTGACAACGGTGGAAGACTTGCCGCCAGACTGCCGCGGCGATATATCATAAACGTTGACCGCAACGACATCGTACATCCGAATCCTCAGCCAGGATCTACCCTCCCAGGAAGTGTTCCCCTCCTCTCTCGACCGCCTTGTTGTTCGTTTGCATCGTTGGTCCGCGAATGACTCGCTAACTTCGAATCTTTAGCTGGGGCTATTGAATGCCGAATTCAGCTGTGCCTCGTCTTGAAACCGTCGAACATGGCGCTTTTTGCTTTCCTTGCTTTGGCTGGTTTCGATCTTCGGTTACTAGTACTAGTCTAAAACGGGATCAACGACACTCCAGACCTACTGAACCCATCCGTCGTTTGACGACACCCCCACCTACTGAACCTATTCGTCGTTTGACGACATCCAAACCCAAACCCCCAGCCCGAATAGACATCTTCAAACGTTCTGCAGCAGACCAGCCCCACCATTCGTTTTTCAAGCTTCCACCGGAGCTACGGCTGTGGATCTATGAGGAACTCCTGGGAAGACGTGTCGCCCAGCTCGTTTGGACCAAGGGTATCCTCCGGGCCAAATTCTTCGTACCAGTCGAGGATCCGCAACATAATCCACAACGCTTGATTTTCCTCGCAGAAAAAGTCACCACTGCCATCCTACTTTCCTGTCGGCAGACGTACCATGAAGCGCTGCCTGTTCTCTACGGACAGAACACCTTCTACTGTTCCGTCGGTGAGCTTGCGCCTCTCGTTCGCATCGGCCTGGGGACGTGGTGTCTCCCGTATATTCATAGCATCGACCTTGACCACAACTTCCCACTCGGATCCCTGTGGGGGACAGACAGCGTGGTATGGGACATCGCCTTCGCCTTGCTCCAGCAGATGAATCTTAAACGTTTGGTCTTTCGCTTCGAGGTCGCCAATGCGGTCAACTGGACAGAACGCCACCCGCGTGTCGATACCCTATACGACACCGAGTGGGCCGACCAGGTGCTTGGTTTAAGGAGCCTTCTATCTTTCGCGCTCTTCTTGCGAGATTTCATGACATACGAATACTCCGTGCCAGATGTAGCCCAGGAGATGCGGAACCTTTTGATTGGGCCCCAAGCAGAAGACAAGTACCGCGAGTATCTGGAGCGCGAAAACCGAATCGTGCATGTCGTAGATCATTGACATTGTATTTAGACGTGTAATTGTTGCGCTCTTCTGGGTGGTTCCCGAGGCAGCCTCAGTCAACATTGTTCATCTTCATTCGAACAATTTCGATATGCCCCGGGTCTTGAGGCCAGAGCCGCCAGACTCCGGGGAGAACGCTGTCCTAATTGGGACAAATAACTAGTACCGTTCAGAGTAGCCGCTGCTGGCAGCGGCAGCGGCAGCCACTTTTGTCTGCGCGCCACTACCAGCCTGAGCGCTCGGTAACCTCCGCGGGCCTGCAGCACTGGAGGCACTTCGCATCAAGCATGTACGCCGCACAGTGTCGTCAAGCTCGTCAACTTCGCAGACCCTGAATCTTCTCTGTGCTCTTGAATTGCGGGGTTTCCTGAACAAGTCTCAAGCTGTACCTCTAGATCTCAGAGTCAACGTAGACCAAGTCCTCGAAATTTTTCCTTTCACCGAGAATACTTACAAGTGAATCTCGAGACGCTGACAGTTCGAATGTGGACTGGTCTTGATTTTGGGTCCAGAATATCGCGCTCTGAGCACAGACGCGTATCGCTGGCGTCGGCAATGTGTCACGGGGTCGCGTTACCCCAGTAGCCAAGCGTTTCGCGAAGCTGTGCTGCTAATTTGTTCGGACATGGATTCGGTCCTTGGCAGCGACCCTCGACTGCGTCGTTCCAGGCTCGTTCTTTCCCCCCACTTTCTCCGGTCGGACTACCATGCCGTCGTTGTCGCCAATTGAGTTGGCGTTCACCATCGGTCATGTCGTAGAAGGAAGATCTTTCGCGCTGGCGTCTTTTGTGCTTTTTCTTTGGGACTATTTGATCGTGAGCGGCTCTTGGTTCGTATCCTGGATCTCAATTTTGAAGCAATATCGCGCTGTAGACGCTGGACGGCGAAGCTCAGTACTTCTGGGGCGGACACTGGTCGATTTCGCGTATCTTGTTTCTATGCGCAAGTCTCTCTCTTTACTCAATCCGAATCCGAGTTAATTTCGAACAGAATCGGTACTACACCCTAGCATTATTGGCGTGCGTACCGGCTCTGGAGTTCCTTGTAGCCGCTATCTTACAGTGTCCAGATTTCGCATATTGGTCGACTTTCATCCTGGCCTATTCCCCTCCGAAGTGCGCCGCTCCAGCTTTGTTTGAACTGTTCTCGATCTAACCGACTTCTCTTAGTTGTGATTCAGATGCCACCTGGTTCTATTCTAGTCCTGACCCATTCATAGCTGCGATATTGCCCTGCGAATAAACTTCCCCCTCAATCTGGCTGCTTTGGCGATCATCCAAGGCAATTTCTGCTCCAACTCTGCCGGATTCTCTCCCTAAAACCCGATGCAGGAATCCTCATCCTACGACTATGGTACCTCTTCCAGAAAAGCAGAACAGCCCGCTACATCCTCGTCGCCGTCTTCTTCTGCTGCACGGCGGGCTCAATAGCAATCCTCGCCCTCCAGTTCCCCCGGCTGCATTCACACCTCGTCAAAATGCCAAAAAGAGGCCTCTCCTTCTGTGCCGACCCGCCGCCGTCGCCGTTCTGGATGGTCTTCCTCCCATCATTTGCCCTCCATGGCGTCCTTTCGCTGTTCATGCTTATCCGTGTCGTGCACAACATCCGGACGGCGAGGAACGTACCGCTGCTGAAACGATGTCTCCGAGAGTGAGTCTGCTTTTCACACTTAGAGCTCGACGTTAACCCAATTCATCTCAGTGGCGGTTTCCTGTACATGTTAATCTTCTGTACGCCCCCTTTGTCGCATTTTTCTCCTTGTCGCGCTCAGAGTTTCTCTCCCAGTCTCGGTCGCATTCTCAATATCAGCGGCTATCGTCGGTGTATCTCCTTCTGTCGGCGTCGTCGCCATGTTCTCGAAGTACGCAAGCAATCTCCTGCCACCTTTCACACTCACCTCAGCGATCTTCCCATCAGCTTCATGCTCGCCCTCCTCTCAATATGCGTCTCCCGCGTCATCCTCCATCTCAGCGGGCTCGTCGAGGCCTACACCGTCGACCCCGTATCCAAAGCACCCGTGCTGCTGCAGCTCACGGCGACGGTCGACCGGGCCATCGCATGGGAGAGGAAGATGGGATGTCTGGTGTTCATCCCTCCGCATGACGACGATGTCTTCACCGACGATGGAGATAGTGAGTTTGGGCTGAAGTACTGATGAAGGATCGATCCAGAACGTGTATCTTTAACTATAGTCCTGTATTTGTATTGTTACACTTGCTCGAAGAGACGAAATTCTTCTTCCATGCGCAGTACGCGGTGTCTATTGTCTACAGAATGAGTCCATGCAATCTACGTATACAGTAACGATGCGTCGAGATCCAATCAAGTACAAGTACTGAAAGTTCCGGTTTATAGTCCAGTAAAGTCCCAATGCGAAATAAAAGAAACCCGTCGCAGACCTCTCACTTCTTCCCCTTCCCACCTTGCACCGGCACATTCTCGCTCCCGATCGCCAACCCCGCCATCCCACTCACTGCCCCATCAACCCCACCTCCATTCGCATTCACATTCCCCTCACTCGCGCCAGCAGCATTCCACGCCCCACCGACCACACCCAACCCCACACCCGGGGGTGGCGGCGGCGTCCCTCCCCCCATCCCCTTCAGCTTCGCCGTCAACACGCACTTGGCCGCCTGCTCCAGCACCGCGTGATACATCGTCTTATTGAACCCGACGCACTGCAGCCCGATGCACGCGACCTTGAGTGCGCCTGCCGCGTACAGCTGCGCGGTCTCGTAGAGGTTCTGCGGGGAGGTGTTCTTGCGACCCGCAATTGTGTCTTTGACAAGGGCTTGTGTGGTCTGCGGGGAGTGATGAATGAGATTGAGAAGGTAGAGAAGACAAGAGACAAGATCACCTCGGTGGACAGCGCCTCCCATTCCTTCGTGGTGAGATCATCCAGTCTGAATGCTCTGTAGACACCGGCGTAGTACCAGTTGCCATTCTTGTTGTAGAAACACTCTGCGATGCTGTTGAGCACAGTACATGAGCAAGGGAGACAGCCGCCTCACCGGTAGGCTTGCTGAGGCGCGACATGACATCAACCATGTTCCAACGATGCGCTGTAGCGACGCGCGGGTTAGTGCTGCATTTGAATAAGGGAATCAGCATGTAGCCGTGTTCCTCGCGATCGGGACACCAAGAGGTCGTCAGTTCTTGCAGGACACGATAATTTGCGAGTCTGCAAACGTTGAGAGCGTGAATAAAACACAGAAGGATAGCGTACACAGTTCGGAGAGGCTGAGAGAGAGATAAGAGTCGTTACTTGATGAGAAACAAAATTAGAAAAAAAAAGATACTCCAGTTGCGTTGGCAAGAAATTCATGCAGAGTAAACGGCGGAGGGAGAACTATAGGCTTCAGAGTATCATCCGGAGGATCGGCAGGAAGAGGAATCGCCGCTAGGAGAGCGTTTCTAGCTTTGATTATGTCTTCGGGTTCGCTCGATTTCGGTGTGGTGTGGACAATCTAAACCGAGATCGCGTGAATGAATTGAAGTAGAGCACGAATTTTGAAGCACTTGGTGGTCCAGGTCATTGTCGCCTAGCACAACTTTGGCGTTCTCGTTGCCGGAGGGAAGGGAAGACGGCCGAGTAGGAGGAAGAATAGGAGCAGGGAGTTCGCGAGGGATTCGTAATGAGGGACCAAAGTCAGACGCCGTTCGAATAAGTTGCGCGACTCGGCCGGGGTTCGTGTGGTCAATGCCATTCTTTATTTCGTTGCAGTTGGGAACCAACAGAGACTCCATAGGTCGTACCTCGTGGTAAGACGGCGGAGGTGGATCAGTAGCTTTTGTGCGGGCCGACGCCAGTTCGTCGCGGAGGGTCTTGACAGTACCTTCAAGTGCAGAAACTTGCTCCGATTGAGTTTGAGTTTGCTGTAGGCGCTCGATGGTAGCAGTCTTTTGACGAAGAGAGACATAGGCTTCAGAAAGGCGTTCGATGGCGGCGTCGCGAGCAGACAAGGCTTCGATTGCGCGAGTGCGTTCGACCTCGACTTCAAGGGCCATTTCTATTGCATTCATCGGATCCTAGGACGCCGTGTGAGCGCGATTCCAGCCAGGTTTTGACGACAGACCCGGCGCAAAACCCTGGGAGTGGGCAGCGAGTCTTTCTTGAGGTTGAGGAGCTCGTCTACGCTCAGAACAGGTAAGGCTTTGAGCGCGGGAGTAGCAGCGACCATCTTCAGGTCGAGTTGACTGCCTACGACGACGAGGGCGGAAGCCAAGAAGGAAGGCGCGTCAAATCAACACTGCCAAATAACGCGTGAAAGGCCGAAAGGCCGGCGGCAATTCTCGTAAGGTTTCAAAACGTGTGCTACTGATGGGAAGTTAATGCAAGATACGGATCTTTGCGAATACACGCTTGGACCATGCGACAAGACGCTTAGACCACGCGTCACAAAATTATATTGACTGCCTAGCCCGCCGGGGAGCACAAAATAGCGAGGTGAGACATCAACTGAGAGCGACCTCTTTGGCTTCTTGGCCACACACACGATGTAGACGATCGGATGTATTTATTACACACAAGCTTCACTGGAGTGGCGAGCAGTTGCGGGTTATATCCAAAAAGGTTGCCAAAAGATGCTTCTCCGTGTGGAGCCGACTGTCGCGCCACAAGCGACCTCGTTGCTGTGAACCACGCCTGAGATATCCTTGCAATATCCGTCCATGGATGGATCAAGTCGAGGGTATGAAGGGCGAGGAACGAGCGCCAGGCGTGGGCTGAGGCGGAGGTAGGGGCTCAGTGCGCTCCGAGGAAAAGTTGGCGGGCGTAGAATGCAAAACGGGCTCTGACTCGTTTTCGGGTTCTCCCTCCCCGTCGCGGTCCCCATCATCATCAACTGGGTCCTCACCGCTGCCGCCACCGCCGCTGGGCTCATTCATGAGAGAGTGGACAGAGTAATTCGCCACAATCACCCTCGCCACTCCCTTCGACCCCTCCCCGCCGTACCCAAACGAATCCTCCGACTCGCATTCCGATTCCGACATATCGTTGTCTGCCTCCTCCTCCATCTCTTGCTCAGGCTCGGGCTGTGGAATGGAGGCTCGACGGCGCGCAGCAATAATCTTGGGTCGCGGGGCATATCCATGTTTACGCTTGCGATGGCGATGTAGAGACGACGGATCGGCCGTGGTGAAGTCGCACTTCACACCGTTGGGCCAATACTCTGGACATTTGTGTGGCTTCGCGCGAGTGCTGGAGTGAGGGGAACTGAGTCAATACATAGAAGTACGAAAAAAGCAAACGCACTGAGTACGAATGTGGGTGGCAAGGTTGGACTGGAGCGGCTCAGTGACGGTCAAGCATCATCGGGATTATAAAAACTCACCTTTTGTAATGTCTGGTGTCTACAACCTTCCACAGGACATCGAAACATCCTGCGTAACATTAGAACGGGTCGAATTCGAACAGTGCCACTGAACTGACGCACAACGACTCTTTATTACTTGCATGGAGCAGCATATGTCGCGGTAGGTCTGTATGCCGTCGCAAGGCCAAGCCACAGATGTCGCACTGCGCACCATAACTCTCACTATTCTCGCTTCCCACCGTCGGCACTGGTGGCGTTGGGAGTCGCATCGGCATAGGCAAACTCGGACCGGGGGGAGGCACCTACAATCCCTTCAGTTTCGATTCACTGCTTGCGAGCACAGACTGACAGTAACAGATGGAACCGGGGGCGTAGAGTTGGCGAGTGGCACTGAACATCTTCGCGGTGGCGGGGGCAGAGCCTGGAACACATGGAAAGCAGGCTGCATCGACATGCTGGGAGACGAAGACGAAGATGTGACTCGAAGCCCAATAAAACAAAAGAATCCTAGTCGCAGATGGAGAGAGTGGTGGTACGGAGAAGAACCAGGTAGAACATAGAAAGGTCGACACTACGCGACCCTGCCAGTGGCCATTCGGCGCGAGCCAAAGATGGAAACAATGGGCGTAAATTGATTTGCCACAGATCAATGTTGCTTAGTGCTTGCCAAAGCCCTCGGACGCGTCGCGTCGCGTCAGAGAGATTTCTCGTGAATATGTAGAGGTGTCGAGTTCTCACACCGAAAGTGATACTCAAGCCGATCTCAGGTATCAAGAAGGGGAAAAAATACATTAAGCAATAAACATTAAGCAAAGTGGCATTATGCCGTCGCATCGAAAGCAAAAATTGGTACCCAAACCGCACGGTAATAATTCACCGCAACCAGCCTCACATCTCCAAAATGCACGTTTCGCGCCGACCAAGGACAATCCGGCCCAAGGGGCGGAGGCCTCGCCGCCGCCTCCCGAAGAAACAGCGCGACGCAGGTGGCAATCTCCTTGGCGAGCGACATGCGACTGAGACGCGCTACATTGAGTGTGCGCATGGGGAGATCGAACCCTGGCCACTGAGATTCAGATTTCACGTCAGGGATGCGTATTATAGAGCGAAAGGAACGGAACGTACCTCAAGAATCCACCGAGTGCGCGACCACCCCTGGTCCGTCATTATGGGGTCGTGCGCGCTATCTAAGAGCACACGGTCCTTCAAGATATCCTTCAAGTAGGGTGCGGGGTGGCCATGAACGGAAAACGAGATGCTCAGACAAGGCTGTCCGCAATACTGCGGACGCCGAGGAAAATACTCGATGCACTCCTCCGCACCGACGTAGGCGCCGTTGAGAATCGCCGAGGGTGTGGGTGGCGGCTGCGGCAAGCGGTACACGCCTGGAACGAAGGCGTAATCGGACGGGTGGGGGTATGCACGTTGGGCGGGCTGGCATCGAACTGTCAGTCAAAAAGCCAGTGGCAAGAACGGTGGCAAACGCACCCTGCGCAACTCGCGAGCGGAACTCGTGCACATAGATATAGGGTGTTCGTGTTGCGGGGCCGCAGGATAATAGCAGCAAGACATTGGTGAGGAATCCGACGCAGACAATACAGATAATAGCAATTGAGAAAGTGGAGAACGTGAGTGCAATATATAGCATAATAGACCGCGCCATAGTATCCCAAAACGGGCTAGTCGTCAACGCTTTGTTGTCACCGCCTTACGCCAGACCAAAGCAAAGCAAAGAAAAATGCCAAAGCGGCACGAACGGTTCGGATACAGAGTCAAAGCGGCGCCAGTATGAATGGTTTCAAGCATCGGGGACCGCACGGAAGGTTGATAGAGTGTACGCGACGAACGTAAGCTTTGAACAAGGGCGCGCCACAAGTACAAGGACACAGAGAAAATCCAGGGTCGGCGGGTGACGAGCTTGACGACACATGGTAACTTGGCTCGCAGTAGAACACGTAGGTAGCATGGTAGGCTGAGGCACGTCAGACAGTCTTGACGCGAAGAGCCTGCAGCGCTGCAGCCCTGCAGAAATCACCGAGGGCAGGTGGTGGCGCACAGACAAACGTCGTTTCAAAGTCCGCCGCTGTATACAGTCATTTGTTACGTATCCCGATTAGGACATCATTCTCCCTAGAATCTGGCGACTCAGGCCGCGAGAGCCTGCTGGTCATGGGCATATCGAAGTTGTTCGAACGAAGATAAACAATGTTGACTGAGGCTTCCTCGGAAACCACCCAGAGGAGGGCAACAATTACACGTCTAAATACAAAATGTATTCAAGATCATGGTACACTCAGAGCTTTGCGCCTTTCGCCAAGAAAATATCCTCAGGATGCATCGTACTCTTCGGACCCTTGAACAACACAAGCTCAAACTCTCCCAACCCGGCGGCCTCATAAGCCTCCTTGATAGCACTCTCCGAAATCCCGCCTCTATGCGCGATAGAATGGCTGAATTCCTCCGGTATAGTCATCGCGTTCATGTTGGGGAAGTCCACGACGATGAGGGTGCCGCCAGGTTTGAGGAAGAATGCGAGGAGACGGGTGACGGAGAGAATGTCGCCGATGTGGTGATATGCGAGCGAGCACTGTGAAGACGAAGAACGATGTCGGCGAACGGGACATATCGATGCAAGGGGAGACGGTTTCAATTTGATACGCACCATGACGACGTCGAACTTGGTTCCATCAAGCTCATGATCTTCTCCCTTGAGTTCGGTGCGTATGGCACGCATCTTGTCGGTCGAAATTCCTGGAAGATGTTGAGAATGCGTTCCATCACCCCCGCACAAAAAAAATAAGTACGCACCGTGAGCTTGCGCGCCTTTGGTGAACTGGTCAACCATGCCTTGACTGATATCGACTCCAATGTACGTCTTGCAGTGCGGCACTATGTTACGGGCAACGATACCTGGGGGACATGAACGCGTTCAGCGACGAATACTTGCTATAATTAATAATCCATAATCACCCGTTCCACAAGCGTAATCCAGCACAAGCGTGCTGTCCTTGTCAAATGAGTACGCCTGCAGAATCGCTTCAGATATCCTACAAAGTCGAGTTAGATATACGCCCGGAAACGGTCTTGCAAACGTACTTGGAAGCGACCTCAGCAGCATCAGGACGCTGATCTGCTTCGTGAGCATGTTTGTCGAACAGAGCCTGGTTTGCGGCAGCGAAGTCGTGGTGGTGGTGGTGGGAATGTTCTGAAGACATTTTTCGAACCGAGTATAATAATAACAATAAGGCAAGGGCCCACAGGTACCGCCTACTCATAGTGTGAGTTATTGAAAGCCATTGCTTTTTATAAGTAAATCGCGACCGGGAAGGTTCTCGTTCCCAATTTTTCGAGACACAGACATTTCACTTCCGATCATACAAATTCAATGCCCTTGCCCTAAGATGAGCAAAAGTGAACGCGCGTGCACGGCGCCAGTGAACAAGCAAGAATTTAGTTGGAAGGAAAAAGGCAGATGAGGATGATTTCGTCAGATGAACGTGATTGGAGGAAGAGCCGTCCCCTGAAGCACAAGTAACGAGGAGTTGTGAGCGGCAGGAGGTGATGGAGTTCCGAGACTACGTGGGACGAGGACCCCACAACGGGGAAGGTACCATCTTTGCTTGTAGCAAAAGAGTAAGACGGTAGTTATTCGCTACGCCGAGCTAGCAGAATACGTAGAAAGCATGATGAACTGGGACGCCCCAGACAATCTTGACGCGAAGAGCCTCCGGCGCTGCAGACCTTGCAGAGGTCACTGAGGGCAGGTGGTGGCGCACAGACAAAACGTCGTTTCAAAGTCCGCCATCATATACAGTTGTTACGTATCCCAATTACTAGGACATCATTCGCTCTGGCTCAAAAGACCTCATAAGGGCTCAAGCGCTCAAGTACCATAACCTATCTTCAACTGTCGTCCCGCACCGGTGAACAATCAGACACAGAATCCGAATCCAGGTAATTAGCCGACTAATTATTTATATGTACAGAATAGAATATTGTTATCGCTCCTCCTCCCTTCCCTCCTCCGCATCACCCTCAACCCGCCCCGCAGTATGTTTCGCCGGTTCCCCCTTGACCGTATCCGGCAACGAATACTCCTCTATCGGCAAACAAGACAGGAAGATCCCCACCGCCAGACCCTACATACACGGTTAGTGAGGGAATTCACAGAAAGCAACAGCGGTACGCACAATCTGGCAATAAAACACCGTCCGGAGTGCAAGCGCCCAACTCTCCATGGCTTTGAGCTGCAGCTCCTCAGGCAGCGTATGGATGTACGCCGTCGAGTCGAGGATTTTCGAGACTGTCTGCACGTCAAGTCAATAATTGAGCCGAGCGATAGTCAGTAGACGCACGTTTTCATCCGGTATACGGGCGCGTAGGTTGCGCGCGAGGAGAGCCTGGGTGAGGGTGGCGGAGAGAGAGACGCCGAGGACTTGGCCAGTAGTGCGGAATAGATAGGAGACTGGTTGCAATGAGTTTCATGAAGGTTGAGAGAGGGAATGGCAAAGCGTACTTCCAGTCGCCAACGGGATATCGTCACGAGGGACGCTCGCGATGAGTGCGAGGAGGGTGGTGGTCAAGACTGCAGCGAAGCCGAAGCCCTGCAACGACGGTAAATTGCCTTGAAAGTTAGCAGCAAACACGACGAACCGATGGCGCAAGAGTGAGGTATAGCACCCATTCCGACGTTCGGGGATTCCTGTCTAATGGTGAGGCAAGAACAATGAGAAGCGACTTCTCATGCTAACCATGACACGAGTATCAGATTCGCAGCGATAATGCAAAGGCTGGCAACCGCCTGGAACGTCCAGTAGCGGCCGGTTTTGCGCATATACCATCCGGCGAGGAGGGACCCGATTGCCACGAAGACGGAATTGGGGATGAGGTGGGCGCCAGCGTCGGCGGAGGTGCGGAGGCGGGCGGCTGTGAAGTACAAGGGGACGTTGTAGAGGGTGGAGAAGGTGAGCACTGCGATTAGGAAGTTGTTGAGGGCGACGAAGCCTGGTGTCCGCTGCAGGAGATGGATAAGTACGTGAGACAAACACTTTGAAAGAACGAATGCATACTCGTTTCAGCATGGTGAGCGGCATAACGGGCTCGGCAGCAACTTTGAACTCGACCAGCAGGAAGACGCAGAGCGAGACAGCACTGAAGATTGTCAAAGTAGGTCAGAAGACGGTTGACGATCCACCCACGAAGCCATAAGCGAAGCCCAAACTCGAGGATGGCTCCAGTCATCGCCCATGGTAGACTTGAAGTGCATACCGAGGAGGAAGGTCAGAATAGTCGCGATGAGACTGGCGGATCCGGCATAGTCAATCCGCTTGAGCTTGAACCAGATGCCGGTGTTGGCGGCTGCAAGGACGAGTTCCGGCTCCCTAATCTTGAGAAACAGTAGCAAGAGACCGAAGGCTAGGACTGGGGACTGGCACAAGAATGCGGCGCGCCAACCAATAGTGTCGCCGAGCCAGCCTCCCAGAGGTGCACCGATGGCGCCCCCGAGGCCGAAGAGAAGATTTCCGACTGAGGGAATGTGTGAATATGGAAAACTTCGAGAGGAGAACGGAATCATGCGCACACCCTTGGTATAATCCCCGCGACTTCAGAGGAACAGAGTCAGACATGATCACAGAACCAACGACAGTCATTCCACTTCCTCCCATCCCTGCAAGAGCCCTACATATGAGCAGTTCCCACCTTCCATGACCCGTTAATGAAGGCCAGAATAGATAGACGCATCGTGGCTTACATGTTCCGTGCCAGACCACAGAGAGCGGTGCCTACACCGAATAAAGTGGCTGCAAACAGCATGCTCGGTCGCCGGCCCAGAATATTAGCAAGTCGTCCTGATAGACAGTCAGATTATCCTCTTTGAGGAGCCGGAGCTTGGGGTACCATAGAGAGGCGTGAAAGCGCAGAGTGAGAGCAAGTAAGCTGTTCCGATCCAAGAACTAAGCTGCATAGACTTCAAGGACGAGCCAATGGTGCTAATAAGCGTTGCGACAATAGTAGCATCTACAGAGCCTATGAAGACCAGACTGCGGCCGCGTTAGAGACATTTTGAGGCTGAAAGACAATGAAGTTCGAGGTGAAGGAAGATGGCAAGCGCCGGCAGCACTAGAGTCACGCAAACTAACTCTCACTCGAACTTCCACGTACCTCCAAATTCCAGTCATAAGTAAGGCAAAGTCCCACCGCGACGCATCTTCAGGCCGCTTGGCAAGCAGCGGGGTAGTCTCAGTCGCCATGGTCTTGACCGTGGAAGAGGATGGGAAGAGCTTCGTATGCTGTTGATGATGACTCGGAATTCTGGCAGTCTTCTGGCACACTTCAACGCCGCGCTTATAAACCTCGGGCTCAAGATAAAGCTGGCCGGCTCTTTCCCTACTCGTTCTGTGGTCTCAATGCTGAAAATTCTGCAATTCGGTCGGCTTTATCATCTCAAATTTCATCAACCGATAGGCCGAGCTACTTCACTGGGTTGTGTTCTCATTTGATTCGTTGCTCGGATGTCTGGGGCAAGTAACATGAGAGAAAGGATGAGTGGAGGCAAATCCCAATCGTGCGGCAGTGTGTGCAAAAATTCCGACTCGCGGAAAAATGCAAGGATTTCACATCTGTGGTCCGAGGAGGAGGAGGAGGATAAATTATACTGGCGCGGTCCCACAATTGGAACAGCCAGTTTACTAAGGACATTGTGACTAATAACTATTACTAGCTAAAAAGCCTTTCATTAGCCCTTAGAACACGATACACTACCAAGGGGGGGCGGAGACTTGTAGACAGGCGTAGAGTCCTCTGCCGTGTCTCGTGGACGCGGCCAACATGAGCGGCTGAAAACCCTCGGAGCTTCGAGGTAAAAAATCCCCGCACAGTCGAGGACGGCTACGTTGTCTTCAAGTCTGCAGTCCTCGTGGGCGCACATGCATAAGTCATAATTAATTCAGTTGGATTGGATTGGAGTGGGCTGGGACAAGTAGAAATCCCGTCTGATTCTCAGCATTGGCGTCGAATAAAAGACCTCCAGTACGTCGTAGCAGTATTTTGCGAGGAGAGCGGTAACCTCTCGGCGCGGGAGTAAATCACGGAAGAAAAGGCCGGCATCGGTGTAAGAACCCTTCATATTCGGCAGCGTATTGAACACTTTGCCATAAAACACGCGACGGATGATCAACAAGGGTGGGTGCTTACACCCGAAAAGAGCGTGCACTGGATCTTCAATGCAGATTTTACAGAACCTGCACAATCTCCACATTTCGGGCACGGCCTCGGGTCGATCTCGATCCGCCCAAGTCATTCTTTCGCTGGCAAGGGCGTGAGCGGAAAGAAGGATGTGCGTCAGAGCCCTACGGTGCCTCGCATTACCAACTCGCAGATAATGGCGGAAGCAGAGGGTCTTGCGAACGAGTTTTTTTCCGTCGGGCTCGAGGCGATTTGCAAACATCTCCCGCGTTTTGCTGTAAGACATCAACGAGCTCTGTATGTAGCTGTCCAAGGAGTTTTTGAGGCTTTTCAGCAATCCTTCCACGGTTGATTTGCTCATCGCGTCCGGTTGCCTCAGGTCCCACCAGATAGGTACCGGCAATTTCGACAGCACCAGGCAGATATCGTTGATCCACGAAATTTTCTGTTGTCTTGCCAAGTCCATCGAGTCGAGCAAACCGTCGGCAACGAGTCGTTCCTCAGCATCAAGCACAACAAGATGACGCAGGTAATTCAGAAGTTGCCTCGCACGTCGATAGCGAATAGGTTCTAGGCCAGTTTCGGAGAAGAGGATGGCCGTCATACTTCTCGCGGTGAGACCGAGCATTCTTCGAAGATAGTGGTGCTGAATAGCCTCTTTTTCTGCAATGCGGGATTCCACAACGTCCGGACAAATATCCGCTCCAGAAATGAGGTATGGGTCTACTCGGGCCATGTACAGAGTTCTCGCGTCCCAGACGGGTAGATCTCCAACAAACCGATTAACACCCAAGCAGACATTGGCCACATTCTGAGCTTTCTCGTTGTAGACGCGGTGGTGCTCGGAGTACATATCCTTCGATCGGAAGTTATGCCAAATTCCCACATATTTCAGCACTGACACCTCCTTGATCTTGCGGCCATTCAGCGTGAACTCGAGAATTTCTTTCGGACGGACACCTGCGACTGCGAATTCACATTTCAGGTCTTGAATCTCGCATCCCATGTCACCCATTTGGCGTCCGGTTTCATTTAGCTTCTCCTGGAAGCTAGGTGCCGAGGACGCTGTAATCATCAAGTCGTCCGCCTGCTCGAGTTTTGGGACGGGTTTTCCGTTCAAGGTTATATCCCCAGGAAATGCCTCCAGCTTCAGTGCTTTCAAGAACAGGTTCCAGAGATAAGGTGATGTTGGATCTCCCGTTAGCACTCCGAGCAGCGATCTGAAGGTTTCTGATAGCTGGCCATTTAGGCGAACCATATAAACCATCTGGTCGTACAACATCCTTATCCAGTCGATGTACGGGCCCCAGATGCCGTCTGCTTGAAGCCGGTTCCACAGTACGGACCTGTTGGTGGCGGGAAATGCATTCTTGAGATCAATGTACCCCAAGATAAGAGGACGTCCTTCCGCTAGTGCTCTGTCGGCCAACACTCGCAGTAGGAAGGAGTTATTGTTGGTTCGATACCCTTCCCTGAAGGCGTTTTGAGATCTCGGTAAGAGCTTAGCATCCTCCGAATATTCCCTGATTCGCCAATCCAGTATCAGCATCAATGCTTTCAGCAATGAACACTCGAGCACTAGCAGTCGGTGCGAGGGGTTGCAATTGACGGCCTCTTTCTGGTCCCAGGAAGCCTCACAAGAGCGGGCTCGGTGACCTATTGGATATATACACCACATAGACCGTAATACGGTCGCCGTATGTACCAGTAGGAGCCCGCTGGGTATACTCTACAATAAGGACAATATTAGACTCGAGCCAGTCCCAGGGGAGAGTAATCAAAGACAGTCGTTTGATGAATCACACCGGAGGGACTGGAAGATAATCACCGGTGACATGGAGACACGGAGAATCCCGAGAATTGATCTCGGGACTTCGTCAAAATTTCGAGACCTCCATGTAAAAGTTTTTTCAATGGAAAATCTAAATAGACAGTTTTGTAGCTCAATGAATTCTAAGAATCTTGTCGTGTTTAATTTTCTTTTAACTGAACTTGATGCTGTACTATTCAGGTTTTCGTCTTGGCCGTTTCGGGCAAATCAGAGCATGTGAGCATTCGGCTTTACTTTGCCCACTTTCGGTCCATTTCGGCGCACACAAAATCGCGTATAGAGAACTCGTTACTTCAGTTAAAGAAAATCTGAGCACGACAGGAGTCTTAGAATTTGATTAGCTACCCGTCTATCAACTTATATTCACCGTTTTAAAAACTTTTACATGCAGGTTTCGAAAAATTTGACGAAGTCCCGAGATCAATTCTCGGGAATCTCCGTGTCTCTATGTCACCGGTGATTATCTTCCAGTCGTTATTTGACTGCTCCGTTGATCGACCCCCGTCGAGTTAGGAAAATAACGACTGGTTCGAGTCTAGGACAATATAAATTACCACAAAGCTTCGTGCTCTACAGTCCATTTTCTTTGCGGAATCTGGATACAAGCAAATCCCTGGATTTGAGCAACCTCGTAAACCACGACCCGAAGATAATGCCCCAGAGGAAACCCAGATAAGTGATACCGCCGTTCTACAATGCGAACACATATGTAAGATGGAAACCTCTCGTAGAAGGAAAACGCGCACCTTGCCATTCGTCAGGAATATAGCTTCAAATGCAGTTTTATACGTCTTGAGAGGAGCACCGTTGAAATGGTTCACGATGTTCTTCGCGACAATCTTCGCGTGATCTTGCGCTTTGATCGCCTGCTTCTGTTCGTTCCAGTCGACGATGTCGCCAGCAGCAAAGATATTGGGATAATCATGCAGCTGTAACGTCGGCTTGACCTTGACGAAGCCAGCAGGTGTGAGGGCATCAGGATTGAGGCTGTTTATGAAGGAGGTGTTGGGCCGGGGAGCACCGACGGCTCTGACCTGAACTTCGGGGTAAGAGCGACGGCTTGTGCGGAACGGGTGACAACACGTACGACGAGGTCAGTGCTTAGCTTGAGCCCTCCCTTGGTCAAAACGACCGCAGGACCAGTGTGGTCGGGAATATCCTCAACAAGATCTCCGAGGTGGATCTTGATGCCCCGCGCGACGAGCTGGTCCGCCACTCGTCTGCGGTACCTGTCAGTGTAGGTGTCGTTCAGCAGCAGACGTTCTGCGTGCACGAGAGTGATCTCTCGCTCCTGTACACTGTTGTTGATCGGTTTACCAAAGTATAGCGCCGAATACTTACGGGCCATATATCTTTCAGCTCTCCAGCAAGCTCTGAACGCAATGGTAGTGGTCAATAAAAAGTTAAATAAGCTGGCTCAAGACGTACCACATCCAATAGCACCTCCGCCAACAATCAAATAATTTCCCGCTCTCGCGAATTTTTCATGACTGCGAGAAATATACGACTTCACATCTTCCGCTGTATCCGGAAACGCAATCGGATCCGCCCAAGCCATCCCAGAACACAAGACGAGAACATCATAAGGCACCTGCTCTCCACTCCCCAGCGTCAAAACCTTGTCGTCCATACTGCGGACAGAATCTTGTATAAACACCCCATTGCCGTTGTGGAAAAGTTTGTCGTAAGGCACGAGAGCAGTGCTTTGCAAATTTTGTGCGTCGGACACGACCATACGAAGTGTTGCGGGTAGCAAGACGCGATAGGGCCGGGGGTTGATGAGGACGAGCTTGTATTTCGACGCGTCGAGTTGGGCGGAGAGGGGACGCGCCAGGTTGACGCCTGCATGGCCACCACCTACGACCACGACTGAAGAGACCTACGATTAGACCCATGATTCTCATATTGACGAACAACTGTGGATGTCTACCTGATTTTCGATCGTCGTTCTTTTTTGCTGACATTGAAGGCGAAATGTTTGAAGGGCACGGACTGGCAGTGGGGCCTTGCTTTTCACCTACTTATAGTCGACAATGTGAATGGGAGAAGCGAAGGCGGTCTGCCGAAAACATGAAAAACATATGATTACCTGCATGGTAACGACAGGAGTCGCATCAATCTGGCGCGATACGACGAGACTCGGGCGGTCGGGCCGCAGCCCCAAAGGGTGCATCCTCGTCGCCGTTTAGCCTTTGACTGCCCGTGATCTTGAGAGACTTTCTCCAACTTGAAAAAAGAACACTGAAGAAAGCGAAACCCAAGGTGCCATTATGCGGCCTGTGTGCGGTACAACACAGACCATCTAGCCAATACAGATACAAAAGACATGCATAATACTTACTTAGTTACATTTACTTTCCATTCATACTTGATTGGTTTGGTATGTCGTTCATGTCATGATATGTACGCGGGGGCGGCGTCTTCCATCCACAAGTCGAAGGCGTCTCGAAGGCAGGTAGGCAGGTATAGTCGCAAGAACCAATCTCGTCGCCTATACCACCGCACTGTGCCTCCTCGCCTCCTTCTCCCTCTCTCTCGCCCACTCTTCCACAACAACACCCGCCTCGCCCTTCCGCGGGCGCCCCGTTTGCGTTCTTCGCCGCCCCTCGACATTTACATGCGAAGTTGCTGCCCAACTGGGGACGTATTCACCGTCCGCCCACCCATCGCTCTCCTCGCCATCTTCCTCCACATCGGATCCGTCTAAAGGAGGGGAAGGCCGCGTGCTCGTTCGCAGCGGCGGTGACGGTCGACGAGTCGTGCTGCCACTACTAGAGCCACTACTACTCGTAGACACCGGCACAGCGGCAGCAGCTGACGACCGCGATCTTTTCGTCGGAGCCGGATCCTGCGCAGGCACAGATCCTGCAGGTAGCCCCGACTTCCGCATCTTCGTGTTGAGCTTCGGTTCCGTATAATTAACGCTCTTTCGAGTACGTCGCTCCCGCCCGCCCGTCTCTGCTTCTGGAGCGGTGGATGTGGGTTCCGTGGTGTACCCCCGTTGTTCGGAAGCGCGGTCGGAAGCGGAGTCTAACGAAGAGGAAGAGCCAGAAGAGACAGGCTGGGGTGGCGGTTCGGGTGGCGCAACGGCAAGTTGGGGAGGGACAGGTCGGGGTTGCGGCTCCGGAGGTGGAGGGCTGGCAGGTGCAGCAACAAGGAAAGCTCTGGCCTGCACTTGCGTCTCGAGCGTGAGGGGCGCCAGCGCCGAATCAAGAGCGGTGTCAGTTTTAGACCGAGAGCGAGGTGGGTTTGCATTGGTGACGTCCTTTAGTTTCGGCTTGGGTTTAATGACAGCCGCAAGGAGTGTACCATCGTCACGCGTACGACGCTTAACCTCCTTCTCCTTATCTCTCGGCTGTTCATATTCGGTCTCTTCATCGACTTCCAGAGCATCGATATCAACAACACCGAGGTCAAGCAGGAGTCCGCTTTGGCGCCGCTTCTTGGTCGGAAGAGCAAGCACGGAAAGGTCCAGATGCGGGGGAGCAAGCACTGGGGCTGACGGAGCAGGCGTGCCGAGGGTTACTGGTGGCGTGCTCGAGCGAGCAGGGAGCGGCAACTTGGAGGCACTGAGACGAGCCTTCTTTTTAGTCTTCCGTGGAGATGGCGGGACCTCCTCAGGCTCCTCGTCTTCATGGATGTTGGACACTTGCGGCTCGCGCGCCAGGCGATTAACATTATTAGCATATGTACTGTTTCTGGGTGAAGACGTAGGACGGCGTGGGGGCGTGGGGGTGGGTGAAGGAGGGGCGTGCACAGGGATGTTAAAGGTCTGCCGTAGAAATCCAAACTGGGACATGAGCGCTTGTGTCTGGCAAAATAAAATGCGCATAAATAGCCATCAGCGGCGTATCAAGACTGCAACGCACCGCAGCCTCAGCGTCGGACATGATTTTACGAGACTTTTCACGTTCGCGCTTGAGTTGCGCCGAGAGCGCGATCTCAGAGGTGCGGAGGCGTAAGTTCTCGGAACATAACGTCGCGATTTCCGTGTTCAGCTCTTCAATCTTCATGCTGAGTGTGGAATTTAGTCTAGAAAATTTCAAGGATCAGAAACAGTCATGGAGACGCAAAGAAAGGATCCAAAGCCAAATTCCGAGCAAAAAGAATGGGCTCCGCGCATCGACTTTCCGTCGTACTCCGTCATCGGAACGCCGGTAGGCAAAGTGGCAAGACCAAATCAAGCCACAACGACGCAATGAGACCACAGCTCGAAAGCGGCGGCCCAGCTCTAAGCCATAGACAGCCACTCACTTTGTGATATGCTTATTGGCCAGTAGAAACTTCTTCTTGACTGCAAAGTCGCGCAAAAGTTCAGTAGGATGGTCCGACAGCAAGAAATAGCGCGCACAATTCTCAAATTCGAATAGGGCATCGTTCTGTCGGACGTTCATCGACACCCGCGACTCCCTCCTGCTCATCGTGGGCCCCGGTGTCGAGGCGAGGCGGTGGTCGCCAACGGTAGGAAGATCAAGCAAAGATTGATCCAAACTTCTGTCACGTGTCGAGAATCCTCTCTCCTCCTCCTCAACTTTGTCTGCTTCTGGTGGCTTGCGGTCTTTTCCCTTCAATCCGCTTTGTTCCACATCGCAAGTGCTGAGGGGGGTATCTGCAAGACAATAAAAACGAGGACAATTGGCCTTGCTCGACTTTGTTCACAAATGGGGCTTGAGCAATATCTCCAGAAGGAAAACATCCATATAATCGCAGCGCCGAGCAACGAGGCAGCGCTTGCTAAACTGCGTTCTGTTCGACGCGTCTACCTCAGCCTCTATCTCCTCGTGTTTGCAATTACGGCCAAGCCTGGCAAGTCGAATTTACCATTCATGGCAAGTGTGGCTCTTGGTATTGTCTCATCACCGCTCGGGAGCTGCGAGGTCGCCATGTCTAGCACAATCTCAGTCTTCCATTTCCGCCTCCTGCCCACAGCGACCCGTGATCCACAGCTCTACTGAAGGCAAATGCGCCACGATCTCCACGGATTACCGGGCATCGTTTCAAGCGTCGTTACACTATGTACTTTCTCGGCAACTGAGACCTCAAGTGTTCGGACGCTTTACACTCACCTGCTCGGGCCCGGAGATGCTGGGATAATTATACTGTCTTATTTCCCACCAATCTGAAACTCGCCTTGGGATACGGACGCTACTCATTTACTATCGGTGGACAAAATTTCTTCCTGGATATCTCAACAGCACAGTGAATGTACTATGCCGACGGGAGGCACAGCTCCTATCCTGAGCAGCCCCGAGTCTTCCGTCCTTCCGAATCAGGTTCTTACTCCCTCGTGGCTGAGATGTCAACAAACTGTCGAGTCTCCCCTTCCATTTACAGCATCTGTCAAAGTTTTGTAACATCCTCAAGCTCTGACACCGTTGCTGGCCAAAATTATAAATACTCTACCTCTCTTCTCCCGCTCGTCTCAGGCCCTTACCGCAGCTCCTCTATGCAATGAATCATGGTCGCCAACACCGGCCTCTATCTACAAATTCCATTCTATACCCACGATGCAACCACTTCCCATCCCTTCATGACTCCTCTTCCGCTTCTCTATGGCTAGGGCTTCGACGACGAATGGCTGGGCTGTCAATATTTACTGAGGCCGTGCTACGAGTCAATCGCCTTATACTTTCCATCGACAAATATGGCCGTTTTGTCGGGCTCATAACTGGCGGAAGCCGTTTCTCCGAGATCTCCTTTGTCTAGACGAAACGCTTGCCAGTGTCCACAGCTCATCCTCATTTTCCGTCCATATTCCGGGCGTTAGTCTTCGCTTTTTGGTCGCTACGACAAGGTCGGATGCATCTTCGCTGAACGTGGATCCTGATTTTTTGGTCAACCCGACTTTCCTTGTTACGCGTCAATTGCGCGTAGTTTTCGACTTCCGATGCATAGCTCGGTGGCAACTTCCTAGACCTGCCACAGCACCGATAACAGCTCGAAAACTTCCTGAAGCCGAGTCAGCCCCATCATTTGCAACACCAGAGATGTACTACCGATACCTGGCTCTTTCGTGTAACATTGACTACCCCACTGCATCACCGAGAAGTCGAATGCACCTCGGTGTCTTATCTGTTCTTGCCACTTCAACGTGTCATGACTCATCGAAACCTTCTACAACTCCAAGCGTGGCCAGCTGCGCATCCTACTAAGAGGGTGAATTCTCTTGCCACGCCACCTCCGAAGTTGATAGGTGGCAGTTCCTTGGATTTGCACCCCGTCGGATGGCCGCATATCCTTCGTCGTGGCGCGAAACGCGATCACTTCCTTTTCCTTTCGCCTTCGTGGCATCAAACCCACCCACAAGCGTACCCCATCTGCGGCTCGAGCTCAGCGTATGACCTGCAATCCTGACTGAACGTCATCTAGCGCCACGGACAACAATCAAACGCTGCTTCTCTATGTCTAATACCAGACTCGTCCCCGAATCTAGGAGTCTTTCCCATGTAGCATTGGGCCCCAGCCTCGAACTTCGAGTACTTGTTTTCGCATCTCAATGCCACCTCGCGCCGCCGGCAAACCCGGATCTGATACTTTCTCTATGCGCAACACGAAGAACCCTTGGTCGCGAGAATATCAGAATTACCATCTGTGATAACTGGTAGACTCGGTTGATATCTTCTTCTACCAAATCCCTCGAAACTGTGATTGACTCACAAGGTCAAAATTCATTCCAGGTAGTTTCCTTGGTGCGATCGAAGAGGAATTCAGACCTAACTTCTTCGGAAGAAGGAACAAATGCACCGCCTCCTCCGAAGATCTCCGCTTACAATGTGTGCGACCTCTCGTTGTTCGTTGTTTGAGTTGGTCTCAGGCAGAATTGATTCAGGTTGGATGACAGAATGACGCGCTGGAAACCGGGATTTCGAGGAGCAAGTATGCCTATCGGGAAACTTCCAACCCAGCTTGCAGTCAGGACGCCGGTCGATGGTTGGTTACTTGTTGTGAATGCTGGTGCTGCTGACGCCCCAATGCATTGAGCATCAGTGAGCTGAAACTTCCACCACCATCTGAGTACCAGATACCTCAACTCTTCAATTTATCTGGGGCGGCACCTCCGGTATTGAAACCCGCTTTCGTAAGTCATGATTGAACCCAATCATTCAAACTTTAAAACAAAAATTCAAGCTCGAACACAGACTCCCTGACGCCGAGGCGACTCAGGCGAGATGGAGTCCAGTGGCCGCGTTTTGAGTATGATCAAATTGGCTTTGGGTTCATCACCGATCAGTTTACGAAGGCTTGGCTCATCCATTTATGCAACGAGCCTCCTGCCTAATTGTGCATGAACCTGTGCCAGGATGAGTCGATGAATTGGACTGGCCGATTTACTGGTTCGACGTAGCAAAGGAATTCAGTAAGCAGTACCAATTTCATCTCGAATGGTATACCGTTACGTATTACCGTAACAGCCAATTAACTGTTCATGGGATGTTTGGATGGAAGTTTCTCGAGAGCAAGCTGAAGCAGTGTACATACATAGCAGAACGGAAGTCCCTTGCACCCAGAGATGCTGCTTGAATAATACTTCGAGTTTTTCTTCGTCTGGGTTGGAGTCAGACTGCCGATATGCCGATCATTTGTTTGTGATCTGCCTTATATGGAAATTGTAGTTCAAAAAACAGTATCCACAGCTAACTGACTCGCGGGTGCAGCCGGAAAAATCCAGCTGCCGATGAGCCCGAGAGTAGAGGCCACATTCTACGTTTCTCAATTCTTTTTTGAGGTTCCATCTGATCACTGCGGCCTCTATGACGCAAATCACTGTTTTGCTTTTTGGATCAATTTATTTTGATAATCTTGATCTTTGAACTTGGTTTCGAGGAAGAAGAAGTCGAGAATTTGACAAACTATAATGTCACCCCTTATTATTCCCCTCGACTTGGTTCTCATGATTCGATGCCGGCGCAGTCATAAGAATCATTGAGACTACAGCGTATTTCGTGTCATAGCAGCTGCCACCAGTGCTAATGAGTGCTAACTCCGAACCGCGACGCAGGGTTGTATTGGAAACCGTCAGTATCGAATATGACCTTCGTTGTACAATATCTATGATAGCCGTACGCCTGGGCACAGATGTCTTACTCGTATTCATTCATTGCAAGTTGAAGGATTGGTGTTGAGGTTGAACTGTGACTGCGCAACGATATGCGACGAGTCAGCATACATATAGCCGCAGACCAGAATTTCGGTGGCGCTTTGAACACATCGAAATAGTTGCAACTTTCGCTTCTACGGCAAACGATCTCATTCTTCTACAAATCAACGAAATACATATTTATCGGGATACAGAATTTGGACGTCTAAGGATATTGTTGTGTACACTGTATTTGCCTGGGCAGGAAGAGGGAAGAGCATGAGCTTCAGTAACGACCACGCCCTGAGCCCATAGCTCGGGTGCAAGCCGAACAGAATCCGTCGATATTGGGATCTAGTCAGAATTAGCCGCAACGAAAGGCACGATTAAGACAGACTGCATGGCATACTATAGTGTTCAGGGAAAAGATGGCTGGAGTGTAGAACACCGTCAAAACTTTTCGCTGCGATCTTCACACTGACTTACTATTGGTTGCACGTCCGGGTGCACAGAGGCGGCGCACAGTCGGCGGGATGGTTCGGACTGAACTTGCAATGAGTGCTTTGGCATTTAATCTGAACCAAGGTTCGGGTCAGCTATTGTGAAGAGAGTGAAAGAAGTAGTGATAGACCTCTTGCGGGGGCTAAGTGGGAAGGTTAATAGACAACCTCATCGAAGTCGCTGTCAGCTTACAAGGTTCTCAGCATGGTTGCAGCGCAAGTAGATACATCGGACACTGTTATGTAGATTAGTTCATGCCCCTTCTCAGACGTGAAGCATTGTGAACCACTCACTGACGCCACCGGCACATGGTTAGAAGTCTAGTTGAAGAATAGACAGGTAGTTCAGATGGGGAGGTAGTGAGTGAGGTGAAGGAACGGAGTCGATAGGTGGCCTTCTTTTAAAGGCCGTGGTGTCATTGTGATTCTACTCGTGAAAATACACTCTGTGTCTGGGTCACTGATTTCGGGCCTTGAGCGCAATGCGAATACATCTAGATTCCTGTGTGCGCCTTGATTGTGCCCAAGCGTGTACGATTAGACTTGCCTGTGATACGCGGTCTGAGTCCCTGACGATCTGATAATTGTATAGATGTGGGCATTGAAACAGTCTTGGTAGTATTGTAGAGAAGTTCGGATACACATATGGTCGTGTGAGATTATCTAAATGAAAAAAATCTGTGCATGGAGGCTATCATATGCGGTCAATATGGAACTGAGCCTGATTGGGAGTTTTTTCTGCTGTTGAGCGGTAGTAACAGTAATCGTGCGTTCGTATATGATCCGGCCATTGTTCTTCAAGGAGAAGTCAGCTTGGTGATCCGTTAAACTAGAGGATTGGTTCAAATTCGGCCAGAAAATGTTGAAAGTTGGTTGAAAGAACAAGGAAGGAAGTAACCTGGGCACAGCACCGTAGCGGATCATTCTTTGCATCACGGATCAACGGCCACGGGAGCACTTAACAGTTTTACCGTTTCTCGTCACCGTGACCTAGTTCGACGCCCCGTCCCATTCCCCTTCGAATGAAGGCTGGGGGGAAAGGGAAGACTCCCAAACGATTTTTAGACCAAAGTGTACATGATCAAGCGAATTCAGTCGACCATCGTTAATCCCTTTCTTTTCCACAGGCTGCTCTAGGGCTTGCCGAAGCAATCGCTGACACGCAAGAACAAAAGTCGCAAAAGAAGGCAGAAAAACATCAAGCTACACAGGTTGGTCGTACTGGAACTTCGTGCGGCATGATTGTACAGCAGCTTCAATAGACTAGTCAATCTCGTCCTGAACGAGCTCCTCGAGTATCGGCCTCGAAAGCTAAACTGGTGACCTACATTCCCTTTTTTAACGGGGTTGAAGTCGCTGAGCACACTGTATATAGAAAGAAACAAAAGCTTTGCTTGCTGCCAAACGATCGGAGTCTAAGAAAGCGAGAAACAAGCGCCGGAAAAATGCTGTTGAAGAGGGAAATTTTGTTGCGTCAGTCAAGAAAAGGGTTTCATTCGGATGAAATGCAATTTCCTGTACCATTATCCGGATATTTTCTGAATATCTGAAGCCGAAAATGCTGACTTGATGCCTTGATATCATTAGCCTGTTCTGTATCATGTTGGTTGCCGACGTCCTGGCGTGCCTCTGACGACGCAACGATTTGCTACATTTTCAACCACTCAGCAATGTGGCATCCACGCAGTTTCCATACGATCTTGAATCTCGTCTCTGACTTTCCCTCAACTTTGGTCCGGTTAGGTCCCTTTTGCCAGATTTCGATGTTCAGGTCAACCACGGCTCTGAATACAAGCAACGGCTTGCACGGCGGTGCTCACCCTCTTCTGTTTTAATGTTATGGTCAACCAGGAAAACAGCACAACCTCCCTGATTGGCCGTGATTTCCGTGATTTTCAGGACGGCCACCCACAGATGTTGCGGACTTCAGCGATCCCTTACTGCTGACTGCTGGACGCGTATTTTTGCATTGGACCCGCACCTGTGCTAAATGCGCCGGCTGTTTCTCTGCTCAGAGTGTTTCCTTCAATTCAGTTCAGACTTTAGCCCAGTCGAAGTCAACTTGGGTCAGCCCAAAATATCCCGCACTCATTATACTCAGGCTGCCCGAGGTGTATCATATTAACACACACATACTTACTCGTAGGGTACCCACTGATTCAAAACCACTATTCAGCTCGAAACACCGACAGGCACTGGATTAGAATTATCGAGTACAGACACAGATTGCATTGTCCGATTTTATCAGCTGTAAGAGATGGGATTCCGGTTGCGTAAAACGAGGACATCGACTTTCTACAGCCACGGTCTGAAGCCGTTTCAGAGACGACCTTGTCTTCGAACGCGACATCAAGATCCATGCTTGCGAATTTTTGGTGTCATTTGCCTCGCACATTATTCAGCGCCGCTCCTCGTGGCGACAGGCAATTATGGCTCCGATTTTAGATGGGCTCATGGGCATTTTGGGAAAATGCCTTCAAGTTCCTGCATACGATTCAAATTCTTTCGAAATTCGAAGTACTACCATCTTCAGAGAAATTAGGCATGTTCCCGTTCGCCATGCGTTGACACCTACTTACACATTAAGAAGCATAAGGGTGATAGATCAGCCGATAGATAAATCTTCCACCATCTTGATCTTTCGCATCTAGTCAAGGAAGTGAACGGGTTGAGAACATCATATTTTGAGTTACAGTCAATTCTTTGTTACGAAAACGGATACGTCTCACGCGCATGACGACAACACATGTTTAATCTTGTGCTACCTATGGGATGACGATTTACAGCTAGAAAAAGGCCTGGAAGCCATAAATCGTCAATGCATTGAGCGGAGAGCATATTTGAACTTACGGCAGCGTTCGGAGGGGAAGCCGCCCCTCCAATTCTTGTTTTTTTGAGTTCACCCCGCGTGCTGAAGAATAAATAAACTCACATGTTCAAGGGCCATGAAGAAACAAAGAAAGTATGACGCTTCTGTTCCGCGCAGACTTGCGAGAGTTTCTCCAGATCGAAAAACTCGCCTATAGCAGTTTATCAAATCGGAGTGTACTCGATAAAATGACAATATTAATCTCACCGATCGGCATACCCCAAAGTCTACACAATTTTGTCAATGGCAAATATTTCTATCAGTTTGGCTCACCCTAGAATTGTCTATTGAAGCGCGTAATTCGTATAACGAGTTGACTACTCAACAAACACGAACCTGATGCAAGTGTGTCCCAGGTGCCGGCGGCCAGCTCTATGAAGAGTTTAAAAAACAGGCAATTTCGGGGCAGATAGAGCACCTCTAAAGCAGGCTGGTCCGAGGCAACTGCTGCAAAATGATTATTCCTGGCCACGTCTTGAACAAAGTTAAAACGAAAAATTCGGGTTTCAACAAACCACAGAAATCGCTTCATATCTTCGGACTGTTCGATTCCTGCACTATATGATACATTGAGAATAGAATAGCAGACAAATGAAGTGACGAACAAAGTCTCTGGCTTTGCCCTCAAGGCGTCTCTCGAGTCTTGACTGCTTTCATAGTATTTCTTGATGAATCCTACTCTTAACATCAGGATGTCTCCACGTCGAAAAGTTACTCTTTGTGCGTCCGCGCAGTCTTGAAGCTGCTTAACCGATATGGGATGAGTTGTCCAGGGGTCATATGGAAGGACGCCGTCGTTGGACAAAAATTCAACAAGATCTAGAAGTACGCCTCTTCCACAAATGCCATGGTTTGCCCAATCTGTGAGGGTATGTTGAAGATATCTGTATCATCGCACACACTATTGAAGGTTACTCTGAATGCCAATTCGGGTGAATTCCGGGCCGATTTGTTGCGGATTGGGCAAAGAATGAATCCCGCGTGGTAGTGTAGAGCCAGGAGTACTTCAAGTAATCAGTTTACAGTCGCAAACGGATGTTTTTAGTATTTAATAGAGCACGCAACTTGTTGTAGAACATTTCATGCTCTAGAATCGGAAAATGGCGTAGTCCGTCCCATTGGGTTCCGGATTGCGTGTTCTTCACGAAAGAGTAGAGAATAAAATTGAATGAGAAGGCGAACATTATCAGTGCCCGCTTGCAACTACGCACGATGTGGATTTCATCGTCCCTCGAGTAGTTCCGACCTTCTTTCTCTTTCTGGATCAGGTTCACCTCAGGAGGAAGGCGGCCAAACATGGGCTATGGTACAGTTGAGAGCCGAAAGTAGACGAAGAAAATACATGGTTCCACCTTGTCTGGAAAGTTGAGCGGCCTGAATGTGCGTCGTTTTGGAAAATAGTAAGGTGCCTACAAATCAAAAACGTACCAGTTGAGGGACACCGATTTCCCTGTTCTAATAGTCTTTGAGAAAGGACAGATGTTTCAACATAGATGCGCCTGCACCTAATCTCTTGCGCCGCACTTTGCTTCACCAGTGTGTCCGTCAACAGATTCACCGTTCCCAATTGGTCTTCAGTACCCCAAACGCTCCAGGCACATCCTGGAAAGTTCTTGAAAGGAGGCAGTTCATCGTACGAAGGTATGGTTGCCGTCGTCCAGTCCACCGACATTCAGCTAGTCGTGGGGGGTTGAAACCTTGCAAGGTCCAGGCTGGTCCCAAGAGCCGACGGTCATGTGCAGTGTTCAACTCCCATCGGCCCGACACTGCCGCCGTGCCGGATTACAGCGTGGGATTTCAACCAATGTTCAACTTGTTTTTCCCCTTCGAAATCGGGTTCATTCCTTGCCGACATGTAACTTGTGCAAAAGTGCTCAGGCTTGGGGTGTGATCCAAATTCCTTTTCTTCTTCCAAGATCAAGAGGGCAAATGCTAAACATATCGGTAACAATTGGCGATAAATCAGTCGGTCTTTGAACGTGAAGGAACTTGAAAATGTAGCCCAGAACAGAACGGGGTCTGCGCGGTAGAACGAGAAAAATATGATCAAAGATAGTATTACATTGGCAGGTTTTCACCGGCGGAGGCTAGATACAACCTTGACTCAGAAATAAGCCTAGATAAACCCGACAGATCAAGTTCCGAGCCACAGTAAATGTGGAACAACAACTCACCGCTGCATTGGGAGGAGAGGCGCAACCGCCGATGCTGTTGTCCAGAGCAAGTGTGAATAGTAAGACGTGCAAAGTAATGCGTCGCATACATATTGAGCGGCCACGACGAGAAGAAAAACGTATAACGTCCCGTTTCAGCACACAATTCACTCAGTTTTTCGAGGTCAAAAAATTCCCCTGCTCGGCATGATCGATTTAGTGAATATGATGTTTGCGCCGGGATTTCAAATCACGTACCGATAGGCATCCCCCACAGACTATTTGCCAACATCACATGTGGTGAGCCTCGGCAGACGGGATGAAATTGCCCACCTTAAAATGGTCTGGATGCATGCAAGTGTCAGTTCTGAGATACCGAGACGATGGAGATCGAACCTGATGCATATGAGGGGTACCCTCTGGTGGAGGCCAAGACTAAGGTTCGAAATCAAACACAATTTTTCGTTTGGTGACTCGACACAACCGTACTTCAAGCGATGGCTGATCAGAGGCAATGGCCGCAAAATGATTGTCCCTAGATGGTCGCATGAGTCTATTCTGGTAGTTCAGGTGGATGAGAATTCACCAAAGGAAACGTTTCATTGCCTCCGACTGTTCAATGCCCGCACTGTTCATGATATCAGGAGTACTGCCGTATTCAATTATCGTACTGCACTGACAATGTTTCTGTTCGGTTCTGCAACGCAGCCCGTTCCGCCTCGGAAGCCTCATAATATTTCTTGATGAACCCTACCCGCAAAATTAAAATATCCCCTCTGTGGAATTTAATCCCGTAATCCTTTGCGCAAGCCTCCAGTTCATTGACTCCAATTGGATGCGTAGTCCAAGGACTTCATGATGATGCGTGTTCCAAGTCAACGAATAGCCCTGAGCATCGGAATAGACTGAAAACATACTCATATGGAAGTGTATTACTCGGGGAAAGTGATGTCTGGTACGAGACGAGATCAAGCAATACACCGCGTCCGCATATTCCATGTGTCGCCCAGTCTGTGAAAGCACGGTGGGTCAATAGGTGTAGCAACATTCACGGTTCAAAACAGACTTTGTATTCCGATACGGGCATGTGCTGGATCCACTTGATGCGGATTCGGGAGTGGGAGAATGCCAATCGGAAGTGTCGAGCCAGGAGTGCTGACGTTGAGCTCACATGAATATCTCGCCACACGCGAATCATATTTACTTGTTGTAGAAGACACCATGCTCGAGGATGGGAAAGTGTCGCATACCGTCCCATTGTGTTCCTGACTGTGTGTTCTGCGGGAAGAGGTCAGTGATCCAAGTTGAACAGGTGGCGTTACCATTGACTTACGATGTGAATCTCGTCGTCCCTGATGCCATATTCTTGCGGGTGCCGAATTTTCATGTTGACTTCAGGAGTCTTGCGGTCAAAGACAGGCTAACAGATGATGATGAGACGAAAAAATGTATCGCAGATAAGATTAGACCAGTACCTTTTCAGGGAAATTCAAAGGCCTGCCGGTCGATTAGTTAGCGGCGCTTTCCTGTCGTCTCTCGGCCAAAACGTCCTACCAATTCAGTGAAACAGACTTGCCGATCTTGATGTTCTCTCTCGCGGCTGCCTTGACCACCTCATCCGTCAACAGGTTAACGGTACCAAGCTGGTCTTCTGCTCCCCAGACCCCCCAAGCGCAGCCCGGGAAATTTTTGAAGGCAGGAAGCAAGTCGTAAGAAGGAATTTCGGCGGTCGTCCAGTCCACAGAGGTCGCATCCAGGTGGCTTGAAGCACTGGTTGGGTTCAGATGAGACACGATAGTCTTGAGACGCCTGGCCGCCATGAAGTGAGTTGAGATGGGCAGATGTCGGTGGGAACACTTTCGGCGATTTAGTATTCCGAAGGGAATAGGGAGTCTCCATCGACGGAACTATACTTATACCTAATTGCTCGCAGGGCTTCGAGTTGATTTTGTCTGGGCAAAAATATTCTTATTCTAGAAACTGCCAGGGCTATGAGAACCCGTAATCGCAATTGCATCCCGCGGATTGGCTGGTAGGGATATACCACTCGCGGTCGTTTTGGCCGACCCATGGAGCAATGCGTAGAGAAGACCTAGTCGAGTTCAATAAAGTGAGCAAGTGACTATCTTCAGACCGAGTACGTACGCCATGACCCATGGTATATAGCTGAAAAGGAAGAGAGGGCGTGTATATATAGTTTGTATTATTTCTTTCTTCTACCGGATACAGTGCCCTCGAGCCGAGCAACGGGGCCCGTCTACAAGCGAGATTACTACAAGATATAGTCCACTCACAGCTCCTCATTTAGTCGATCCTCGTATAAACGGATGTGCCAATGCCTCCCGCGGTGTAATCCGCCTGGCGGGGTCAAGCGAAAGACACTTATCCAAAAGGTCCACGAAGTGGAGTATAACATTCGTCTCCTCGTCCGACAACCGTGCGCCGCCGCTGGGAAGCAGTCGCGCGCGCAGGTCACGCGCCGGCTTGGAAATATGCACCTTGCGAATGACGTCCTATCCAAAGCTTGTCAGCCAAGCGTCTCCCGCGCCCGGTGAAGAAAGAGAAGATACTCACATTACCACTCCCTTTCTCCTTCTCCACGCTTTCGAACCCGCCCATTTCGTCGAAGAAGACATCCCCAAACTTCGCGCGCTTGATCATCTTCCCATTGAAGCGCCCCTTGAGCTCCATCATGTGCAAGAGCATCTGGTTGTTGCTCCGCCCCGGGAAGAGAATCTTGCCCGTGAACAATTCGTATAACGTACACCCCACGGACCAGACGTCAAGCGAAGGGTCATACGGGACGCCGAGAACTGAGAGAATGCATTAGTAAAATGTGAGAAGGGCGGGCCCTAGGAAGACATACTGATTTCTGGAGCACGGTAGAACCGGCTTACAAGATACGGTGTGATCTCGTTCTCAGCAGCATCCGATGCGGAGCCCAGGTCGCAGAGCTTGAGCATCGTCTTCGCGTCATTGACCTGAGATTGTGTCAGTTAGCCAATAAAGACATATGAAGGACACACGTACAAGAATGTTATCGGGCTTTATGTCGGCATGCATGACGCCCAGCTTGCGGAGGTGCCCAAGCGCAATGAAGAGCTGATGCGAATACGCTCGTACGGCCCGGATGTTCAGACCGACATCCTTCCCGAAGCGCTTCACGACATCACGCAAGTTCATGCTCATGCTTTCGAAGACCAGGCACAGATGCCCGCGATGCTCAAAGGTACGTTCAAGCCGCACGATATGCTTTTTATCCTCCGGATCGGCGGCTTGCAGCTTCTGGAGAATGGCAGACTCTTTCAGACCAGCGCGGTGCCTAGACCAAGCTATCAAGATGAGTTCGAGCTGAGGGGAAATCCGCAACTCACATGACCTCTTGCGATCTCACAATCTTGATCGCCACCTCCCGCCCCCCTTCCTTACTCTCCTTGCCATCTTCACCCTCCGAAAGAACTCTAGCCCGCACCACCACAGCAAACATTCCTCGACCAATGCTCGCAAACACTTGATACCTCTCGCCCTTTTCTCCAGCCGCGATAGGGGGAGCCATAAGGACCTCCCCTAAGATGACTGTGTAGTATCCTTCTGGATCCGACGCAGTATCAGAGTGTAGCACTTGTTGGGGTTGAGCAGGGGCCTTCGCCATTTTGGTCTTTTTCTTCCCCGTCTTCTTCTTCTTCTTACTCTTCTCGGGACCAGCGAATGCAAACATATCGTCTACTTCTTCATCGTCTTCTTCATCTTCCTCCTCCTCCTCTTCAGCATCCTCGACCTCAGCCGGGGCAGCTTGATTGGGCGGAGCAACGCCGTGCCCTTGTACTCGTCGAAACTCGTCTTCACGTCTATCAAGCGAGGGATCGTAGTCTGCGGCGTTCACCTGCATTTGACCGTCTTCTTCCTGCTCTTCTACTGGCACTTTTTGCGGACCCGAATTTTTGGTGGGAGAATCGGCCTTGGCCAGTGTAAAGAGTTCCTGCTCTTGCTCCTGCGTTGGAGTAGGAGAGCGAGAGGGAGGTTTCCGTGGTGTAGAGGGTCCTGTAAAACGAATGTCAGCGTCGAACAAAGATGTCAGAGGGGCTTTAAAAACCGAAAGATGGGGAGGAATTAACATGATCATAGAATCCAGCGTGAAACACCAAAATTCGGGTTCATCTAATCGTGCTGGCTTGACTGGCAGGCCATGAAATTGACAGAGGGACAATAGGAAGATCAGAAAGGAGTGCCATGGCGGGAGCTGAATCAATATTCGGAAAAAAAAAATCAACTTACCGTGGCCATTCTGCAATGGAGGTGCAGTAGAGTCTGATGATTGGTGTTAGCTTGGTCTAGACCACGGGAAATAGAAAGAAAGACAGACCATTCATATCGACATCTATCGGCGTAGAGACAGACGGAGATGCACCTGCGTAATTCATAAACAACGAGTCTGGCTAAAATGGCAGAACTACACACCATTCAAAGGTCCTGTTGATCCCGAATTGGAATTTGCGGTAGAACTAGCGTGCCGGGCCAAAATAGCAGCACGGCGTGCTCTACGTTCAGCGAGAGTTTGTTCTACAGGCGGCGGTGAGGGCGCTAGATCAAGTTCAAGCTCGGGTTCGACTTCCATAGGTGTCGGACGAGCCGGCGTAGGCGTGACAGGCGGTGGAGTTGCAGGCGACAAAGACGGTGGACGAGGAGAAATTCTGCAAGGCAAATTGTCAGTAAAGGGCCAGTATTACTGGACAACGACTCACTCGCCCTCTTCCCGTTCGCTCGACTGAGTGGGTGGAATGCGTCGGCGGGGTGAACGCTCTTTGCGGCGCTCGCGTTCCAAGTCTCGGTCCCGGTCCTTGCCCCGATTTCGGTCTCTTTCCCGCTCCCGCTCCCGCTCCCGTTCTCTCTCTCTTTCTCGCTCGCGGTCTCTATCACGGTCTCGACCCCGATCCCGGTCTCTGTGATGGCTGTCCCTCCTACCTTCCCCAGTTGTCCGCCGACCACCTCCGCTACCGCCTCGACTCAGATGCACATCACGCCAGTCTCGAGGCTCCTTGTCTCGGAAATCTCTGTCTCTCTCCCTCTCGCGTTGACGCTTGTAGCTACCAGTGCTTCCTTCTTCGTCACTCAATTGGCGCTTTAAACTCCCATTGCTGTTCCCTAGATATGAAGAACTTCCTGGGGGCGCGTTAGTCATGTTTATCGAGATATTGGGTCGGGCACCGCACGAGACTCGTCCTGCAACGTCTGTTAGCCGGTACATTGTCAATTAGCGGTTTTACAAACCTACAACGGTAGGATGCAAGGTGGGTGGATGATACCCTGGTTAGTTTGTAGGGTTAGGGTTAGTCACTGAACTAACCCTAACCCTACAAACATTGGACGTTGACCGTTTTGCCACCGCCAGTCTGCTTGAACTTCAAGTTCATGTTCGGAAGTTCAACTCATTCACTTATACAGGAAATGGACCCAAGTTGCCGCTGTTCAGTGTGCAGCTGGCGACTATGAATATTGGGGTGTTTTTCGATCTTTTCGCGGTGTTCCGAGTCAGCACGAGGACTCGGAGGAGTCCGAGTCATAACTTGAATCTGGTTAATTGACGTGAGGCGCGCGCCTACTGGGCTTTCAAGTAAGAGCAAGAGCCTCCTTGTTCCGCTGTAGGCTTGATTCTACACCGTCATGACGAAGAATGATTCAAAAGAAAAGGACTACCCCCCAATCAAGGCGCAACAATTGGGAGTCTACCGTGTCATAACAGAAGTATCCCCGCCTTTCAGTCTATCTACCCCATGGAAGCAGGCGAAAACAGCTCTCCCCACTTTGCTTCGTCTCTTCAAAGACGTCTACACAGCAAGTCCTTGGCTTTTCGTCCTGTTTGCTTTGGGGCATGTCTGGTCAACCGGTATTGAGCCAGTGTTGAGTCTGCACCTTTCGAGTCGGGTTCTCAACCTCGTAGGTGTTGTGCTCAACGCAGGGCCAAAGGCTCAGTAGGTTGCAGATCGAGGCTGGCTTGAGAACAGGCAATCCCGACAAATCCGTCATTTTCCAGGCCGTCATACTCCGCCTGATATGCACGGCTTTTACCGCCGTCGTAAACCGTGAGCGGTGAGTAAAGCCACCTTTCCTGATGTTCTAGATAATTGGAAATATAGACACCGCCTCGAGTCGAAGTTGAATGGTAAAGTGAACCTCAAATTCCAAGGCTTCATCCTGCGCGGTTCGCCTGTTTTAGCTGGTCTTTGCTTGTTTGCCGCTAATTCCAAGCCCAGCCAAATTAGCGACAGACCTGACCGGCGTTGCAAATAACCAGTCCACAGCCCACCTCACAGAGAACCGCGCCTGGCCGACTTTCCAGCTCTCCATAGAAGCACTCAGCATGATCGTAGCTGCAGTCAACCAGCTCACCTACATCTCCCTCACCATCCTCTCCACCGAACACGGCTTCATCTTCGTTGCCCTGTGTCTCGTGAAGCCGCTCCTCGACTCTCTATCTAGTCATAATCTATTCGACAAACCCCACGTAGTCGAAGCGACTAACCCCCACTACGTGCGACGGAGCAGTCTGCTTGAATTGAGGAAGATGCAGTATAGACAGGATATCATCACGGGCGATATCGTGCAGCACATCCTTCGCGGTTTGTGGTGCACTTGGTGTATGAACTATATTAATCGTGTATGCAGAGTTCCGGCGAGCGGTCAGCCTTCTGGGGGATGCAGATATGAGCGAACCTTGCCAGCAGTATGGTCGTCGGGACGGAACCCTTTCTCAGATCTTCTCCAGGCTAGCCCGAGATCTTCCCATGGTATGTGCGACCTCCCCCCTTCAACGAGTCTAATTCTCTCGCAGCTATACTATGCTATCAATGCGATATTTCGGCCTAAAGGATTGACACTGACGGCCATGGCGACGCTTCACCAGAGCGAGAGCATGCTATATTGGACGTTCGATGACCTCCTTTGGAATACTCGGACCATGCAAGAAAGAGTCAGCCGAGTCAGAGAGCTATACGAGTTGCAACACAACGTCCACCGAACCAAGAGCGGCGACCTCCCTTATCCGCCTCTTGGCCGTCCGCATGAGGAGGGCATGCCTCTCGAGCTCAAGTGCGTATTGGAGAGAAGCCCTTGTCTGCTGTCATTGACCTTCAGTAGAAACCTCACCTTCTCATACCCAGGCGCAACCAACAACGCTCTCAACAACCTCAGCCTCTCAATCAAAGCAGGCCAAGTCCTCGTCATCGTCGGAGAGAACGGCAGCGGCAAAAGCACCATAGTGAAACTGCTCACCCGGCTCTACGACGCCACCTCCGGCTCCATCACCATTGACGGCGCCGACATCCAAGACTACCGCCTCGCGGACCTCCGCCACGCGACGGCGTCACTGACGCAGGATCACCATATCTTCCCTTTATCCCTGCGCGACAACATCGGGCTGGGGAACCCGGCGCAGGTGGAAAACATGGAGATGATCCAGGCGGCGACGAGGCAGGGTGGGGCGGAGGATGTGGTGAGGAAGTTCAGTGATGGGTACGAAGCGGTGTTGGAGCATCCATGGGGGGTCTATTCTAGAGGTAATACTTTGGGAAAGGGGAAGACGGCGTTGACGGAGATCTGGGAGAGGGTGAGCAAGAAGGCAGATGTTTCTGGTGCGGCGTTTTCTCAATTAGCTAGCGATAAATGTTGATTTATGAACTATAGGAGGCGAGCGACAGCGGTTGGTCGCGTACGTATCTTGGAACCTCCGACAATCTCTTCACCTCTGAACGTACTCCATATAGATCCAGGACCTTCATGCGCTTCACCTCTGGCGCCGTCAAGCTCGTCTGCGTCGACGAACCAAGCTCGAACCTTGACCCCGAGGCCGAATGGCAATTGTTTCAAAATCTCAGAAAAGCCAGAGCCGGCAAGACCATGATTTTCGTCACTCATAGGTTCGCGCATCTCACCAAGCATGCGGACGTCATCGTGTACGTTTGGGGGACAATTTCTACAGCGAGACGTGCCCTGATCATTCATTTGTTGCTAGATGCATGAAAGAAGGCTCGATATCGGAGATGGGAACGCATGAGGAGTTGATGGAGCGGGACGGGGAGTATTGCCAGATGTTCAAAATCCAGGCAACAGCGTTTGAATAGGCTGTAGATTACAGAACGCTTTTCACCCAATTTTTGCGTGATGCCAACCCAAATTAGGCAAGTCGCACGTGGCACGCTCTACATAAATCGGAACACCGCTCAAAATTCTCTCTTCTTGCCCTCATGTCAAATTGCAGACGGCCGTTTCCCTAAGGCTGGCTTGTGCCAAAGTAGGGCGTAAATCGACTCGGATGTCTTAGTGCTTGACTATGTCGCGCTTGCCCACGATTTCTCTTTCTGTAGGCAGGCATAGCCGGTAGTTCGTACATCTCTTCAATTGAAATTCGCGTTTTGCTACTATCTCTTGCCTTGTCGACATGATAGCCTGAAGAACAAGGAACCTGCACTGCAAGTCGTCTGTTTGCCTGGTCGTTCGACTCGAGCTTGTCGCTTCACGGTGCTACTGTCACAATGGGTTGAGATGCTCCTTCACGTCGGAGCATCTCGCTCAACACCTTTTGTTGCAAGAAACCAATGAATGTTTCTTCCCCAATTCTCGTGAAGATGAGCACTCGCTTTGGACTGTGACGCACCTCTGCGTGCTTGACACTAGCTTCAAGTTATCTATCTATACTACCGGCGGCGACAGATCGCCCCCACTTGCAGGCTTGCTATCAAAATTGTCTCCTAACTATATAGAAGGACAGGGTCCCACCGCCAGTCCGTCCTCTCCCATCTTTTGCTCTAAAATGTCAGCAGCAAGGAACGACGGCCGAAAATCAGGTATGCATTCAAGACCGTTGCTCAATTGCAGTCCTGATAGCTGATTCTTTGTGCAGTTGTGGTTGTAGGTGGAGGTCATGCCGGCGTCCATCTGACGCGTCCTCTGTCCGCTCAACTTGACCCGACGAGATATAAGCTCGTCCTCATTAACCCTCTGCCGTATCGTATCCTGCTCCCAGCGACGCTTCGTATGGTTGTCTCCAACGTCGACAATCTGCAGACTACTGCTCTTGTGCCTTACGACAAACTTTTCCATGACGGTAATGGGGTGTTTATACAGGATTCTGTGTGGAGTATGAACGACAAGGTTTTGACGTTGGGGAGTGGCGAGGAGGTGCCCTATGATGTTCTCGTCCTGTGTTCTGGGATGGCTTGGGCAGACCCGATTGCCTTCCCGGATAGCGTGGAGAATGTGAAGGCGTATATCTCACGCAGTCGGGAAAGATTCGCAAATGCAGGAAACTATTTGATTGTTGGTGGAGGTGCAATAGGATGTGGTACGTCTCGACCAAGCTTCGATAGCTTGTGTATCGACTTCCAATTGTTTCCAGAACTGGCTGGAGAGTTCAAGGATATATGGCCTGTAAGTATCCGTGCTACCCTTTTGCAATTCGATCCACCACAATATATAGGATAGAGAGGTTACCATTGTGCACAGAGAACGCCTGCTGCTGAACGACACATACCCTGACAGATACCGCAAGCGAGCAGCGGACCACCTTTTAGCGCGAGGCGTCCAGATCCATCTCGGGGATCTGGTTCAGGATATTCCCGACCATCCTGGTCCTGCAGTCGTTTTGACGAAGGGTGGGCTCAAGCTGACCACTGACCTCATCGTACATGTTGTCACCCCCGCTCCGCACAAGCCGTCGCTCTAACTCCAAGTTCAGGTCAAGACCGTCGGTGCTCCCCGACCCAACACCTCCTTCATCAACAGCCTCAATCCTAGTGCCCTCACACCCGCTGGCTTCGTCAAGGTCAAGCCGACGTTACAGCTGCACGATTATCCCAATATCTTTGCTGCTGGCGACATCGTCGACTGGAAAGAACAGAAGCAGGCGATCAAAGCGCAGGACCACGCGAAAATTGTAGGCCGGAATATCACGAATTACCTCAAGGCTGCTCCCCTTAAGACATATAAAACCGCATTTGAAGCTATATTCCTGACGAACGGCAAGGTCTGTGTTGCTGTCTATACTTAATATTCTGGAAGGCTTCTTCTTACACGTCGGCAATGTAGAAGGGTGGAATCACCTACTTGGGTTTCTTTGGGGGCATTATTTTCGGCTCGTGGCTCACGAGGCGGCTCAAATCCAGGGATTTACTTGTACCGAGGTTCCGAAAAGAGAATGGGCTTTGATAAGGCGAGCGGATACTTGTAGCTGGCTGATTCGGAGACACTGGACGGAAGAAGAGCGTAGGGTATCATAATCCGGGCCGCATCAACTTGAATCCAGTTGGATGTAACGGACCGCGATGTACAGAGAATAAGAACATTTGAATGAAAGCACGAGTAACAGAGAGACCGGCTAGCCTTGATTCTGAGCTCGGGAGTAAACACGGAGAAGACTGCTCTATAGGTCTTCGAATTCGGAGTCGTCGACAACGACAGAGCTGTTACAGATCGGCCCCTTTTCATTCTACGGCCCTGGAGATGACGACGCCAAACCGCTGCTTTCCAAGGAGCGTGGAGATGCGTCGCGGCGGAGTTTGCTTTCTTCATGACTGGGATTCGAAGATCGAAGTGAGATTGCTGGAACTCGCGGGCACATTTCGAAGGAGAGATTCAGAGAAATCTATAGGCAGATATTGTGGCTACATCGAAAGCATTGTTCGGTACTTCGCTATTGGCTACAGAGATGGGTTGTATGGAAAGAGTGTGTATGCGAGAGATGAACAATTGCGACGATACATATAGTCCCAGAAAGTCCACAGTGCAGAGGAAAAAAGAAAAGCGGCAAGAGAGAGATAAAGAGTGTGCGTGTTTTCAGAGAAGACGGAGAGGAGGCGTTAAAGAGCGTGATGACGACTAGCGTCAGTGTCGAGTCAGAGAGATCATGAGAATGGGAAATGGAATCCGTGAAGACGATAGTGGGGTGATGTCGAGATGTAGATGGTGTGGCTCCAGGAGCTATGCGATTAATCGCGGTTCTTGCCAAATACGCGCGCGAAGAGACCAGATTTCTTGGTGCGAGTCTGGGATTGACCGTACTCGGGGGGAGGCTAAGGTGGCAATGAGCACAAGTCGTCGACAAGGGCAAAGAAAGGAGAATGGAAAAGGGGGAAGGGCAGAGATGAAGGAGGGAAACTCACAATCACAATGTCAACCTGCTCCTGCATCGCGCGACGCGAACTCGAACTCGCCACCATCTTGGAGCTGTCGAACGCCGGCATCGGTGGGCGCTCATGGTCGTGCCGCTTCTTGCCCTTGCTCCGCTTGGAACTCGAATCGCGAGGCTCAGCGTAGAGCGTGGCGCTGGACTTGGAAGCGCGGGGAGCGGCATAGAAGGCGGCCGACTGCCCAGCGGGCGGGTAGGTGTTGTACGCCTGCATCTGGGCGGCAACGACCTGGTGCTGCTGGTGGTAGTCCAAACCGGTCTGCGCGCGCTGGGGCCGGGGCATCGGTGGCATCTGCTCCAGGCGAGGGTGACGCGCCTCGTGGGTGGCAGCGCGGTACTGGGTGCTAAGCGTCGCGGAGGACTTGGACTTGGCCCTGGTTCGAGCGAGTGCGGAGGCGGCGGTGGGCTGCAGCCGGAAAGCGGTACCAGTGTTGGACGGCAGTTGGGGCTGCATCGGGGGCTGAGCCTGAGCTGCAGGCGCTTGTTGGAAGAGAACCGAACCGGGCGGCGGGCCAGAAGCGACCGGGAGGGCGTACAGGCCGTTGGCGTAAGCGCTGTTGTTGGGGTTCTTGGGCGCTGCGGCACCGGGTGGGCGGCTGGCAGAGGTCGCATGCGAGGCGACGCGGGAGCGCTGGGGCGCAGCGAGGTACCCAGGGGCGGCCTGGGCACCATGGGACGACTGGGAGCGGTTGCGACGGTTGGGGACAAGAGGCATTTGCGAGGCGTCGACCCCACCATCCTGGGGGCGAGGGAGGCTGTGGCTAAAGTGCTCCGCAGCGGGGTACGGGTTATGAGCGAGCGGCGCGTAGTTGATGGCTGGCACCTCGAGGGTCTGAGGCGTCGCGGCACGAGACGGGGCGCGAGAGGCATTGCGAGACGGAGTGCCGGCGCGCGAAGTTGTGCGGGAGCGGCTGTTGGTCTGGGAGTACGACTGCTGCTGCTGAATGTAGCGCCCGTCGGCGGTCTGCGTGGTGACGTTGACATTCACCTGAGAGCCATGGGGGGTCGTCTGCTGGGTGTAGGCGTAGACTTGATTCACCGGCTGTGCTACAGGAGCGGGGGACGGCTCGCGCGAAGCAGCGCGGGACTGGTGGTATGGCTGGAGACTCGCCGAAGCGGCAGAGGCGGTCTGGAACTGCTGCATCTTGCGCATCGCGTCGGCCTTCTTCTGATCCCAATTGCGCTGGGTGGCAATGGAGTGCATGGAGGGGAGCGACTCCAGGTTGGTCGCGGGACTCCCGTATTCGGTGGGAGGAGTGTTGGGGTGGCATTGTTGGGTGCGGGAGTTGGACACAGTCCAATTTTGGCAGCGATTCTGCATTTTGAGATACTGGTCAACAGCTTCAGGGGAGTAGTCGTATTCAGTCATAGTCTGAAGGCATGTCAGCACACAGTGGAGTGGCAGAAGGGAAGAGGTCGACGTACAGTAGGGATGAGGTTTTTGAAAGGTGTTTGAAAGGTTTTCTGCGACAGGCAAGACAAGTGAGGGGGAGGAGAGAGAAGTGAGGGTGGTGCTTTGCGAACACAACTGCGGCTGCTTTTATACCACAGAGGCCACCGGCCGAGCGCCATTGTGCGGTGACGGCAATGTTTTCGCTTGAGCGCTTTGAAAAGTGGCAATGCCGGATTTGGATGGACGGTGGCCACATCGTCCAGGACCCGAGGCGGACAATGGATGCTGGCGGCAACTTCCGGGGTTGAGCAACGAACGCTTGAGCTTGTCGCACCGCTTGTGTCAATTTGTATTGCAATTAACTGGATCGTAGCCGGAAACCTGTACCCGAGTCTGAAAGTTGCGTTTATATTGAGCACAAGCAGGCGGGAAATGGCAAGCTGTGAGGCAAATCGGTTATAAGTTGAATGACCAAGGACCCGACGCAGTATCAAAAAAGCGACGCGCAGACAATTGGGCGTCATTGTAGAGTTCAGTCGTGAGGCCAATCTGACTCCATTGGGAAAAGAATCGGTAATGAGTGAAGCTCGTTTCGGAAACGCAGAGATGGAAGGCATCTTGAGGAGTTTTCTCTGTGACTTGAAGGCGTCCTGTTTGGGGTTGCGAACGAAAATCGATGATATTTGTGGGTTGCAAGCTACGGCAAGATGGTTTCGGAACAAAAGGAGTTCTTTGAGGGTTTTGCTGAAGCCTGCAGGACCCGCTTGGGATCGATTGACTCATTACCTGACTGCTTTGACTTCCCCACTTGCGCGAAGATGTGCAGGTCAATAGCGTTGCAGAATGAGGAAGAGCAACATATGAGATGAAGAGAATGTCGGCTCGCAAGTGTGCGATTTCCTTCCGTGAACAAACAGGTTGAGGGCGTAGGGTATATTTCTGAGATTCAGGGGAACAAGTTTGCGAGACATCTTGCGCGATTCATTTCGTGGGTCAATTGGGCCTGCTGGTATTGCACGCCAGTAGTTAAGAGCTCGCAGATACTTCGACAACAGTCTGGAATCGCTGGATTCAAGCCTTTGAAGAGGGAAGTTGTTTGCGATGTGGCGACTTTTTGATGATTTACCGAGTCGAAGAGGACAATGTGCCAGACACAAGGAAAAGATTGAGTGTGGCTCTATGCACACTCATCCAGGCTCGCTAAGGATAGTTTCTAGCTGAGCCCTGCTTCCGTGCAAAAAAAGCGGTGGTCGAAAAAACTTGACATCGCGTGGATATTGCGATCAAGTCCATTTTCCCACACTTCGACGACGCAGTTTCGACGCTTGCTGCTCCCAAGCTGCTCCCAACAACATCATCGTCGCCAGTTTTCCCGGCTGGCCGTCCCTTGCCTCAGCATATGCCTCTGATTCAAGCTAGTTCAGGCTCGAATTCAGATCTCTACCAATTTCAAAGTCAACACGACGACCCTCTTCAATTTCTTCCGAAACTTCCCAATACTTCCGATAATACCAAGATAATACTCAGGCTTTTAACTCTGGAGGGTCAAAAGCCGAAGTCGATTCAATGGCGACTTAGGCTATGTCTCTACGAAGTGTTTATCAATTGACACCGACTGCACTGCTACGATTGACATGGCGCAAAGTTGAAAAGGCAAGCCTCAAGACTTTCCACATATGCGATACTTCGTCTTCTTGAATCTGAACGCTGTTTGATGGAGAGTCTCTCGTGTTGCCGACTTGATGGACATGTCGAACTTGGATTCTTGAAGTATCGCGGCTTCAGCTTCAGCCTTTGCTCTCTGACACCTTTATGGGCCTTCCCATTGAAGGCCATTCCGCGATGGACCAGAACTCATAACTACCTTCTCCAGTTAGCTATTCGTCGCACAGACTCGCACTCCGTGCCCATCAACTCTTCGCTGACTCGTACTTGTAAGGATAATATGGACTGCGAGTCCTGGGCAGCTACGCGCTTCTTGTTGTACCATTAGCCGGACGGCCCGGACCCTCAACTCCCCCAGGATATGGCAGGATAATTTACTATGCTCCTCTATGTGGTAACTCGGCGCAGACTCTTCAAGAATCGCGACTCCGAGTCGCTCGCTGTCGAATCTCCTCGACTTGGATGTAACGACAAAAATCATTCTGAATTTCTATCCAGCAAATGCAAACCCGACATTCTTACTTATCCTCTTCGTTTCTTCTCCATACTTAGATTATTAGCATGAAAAATATATTGGCGGATTGTTTGAACTGAAGGACGATGGCGTGTTGCAGTCGATTTACGCGTTGTTTGGATTTGACGTGTCTTTCCACGTTAGCATATTTAATTGCTTTTGCATTGGAATCTACTCGACTTGCGGCCTTCTCGCTCTCTACCTACTGAGTTCACCCCGGGCGCCCGACTGGGTCCACTTGGCTTGCTATGAGGCGAAGAAGTAGAGCAATTCTTGCCAGCCTTCTTGCCCTTGCTGGCGCTGTCGAAGCTTCTATTCCGCCGGTGAAAGTAACGCTCAGATCCTCATGGCCAGCGCCTCCCGTTTTACTTGAAATCATGTATGTCCATCGACTGCGTGGAGCAATAGTATACAAATTGATTGTCTTTAGCGAGACTGTCTCGTTGGAAAACCCCAATGCATTCTTCGGATTTGTGGACCGTGTTACGGACCCAGACGTTCTCCCGCCTGCTGCACAGACTTTGACGCCGGAAGCGACGCATCAGTTTGCTCTTCAAGTTGCCGCGTCGAATGGCTATCTGTCTGAACCTGGGTCTATTGCAGCGGTAGAGATGAATTTAGGACTGCATGCTGCGACGCCGAAGATTGAGGCATTTTATAACTACTACACTGCACGGAATGCGCAAGACTTGGGGTGCGGGTCATGGGTGGATTGGTATGGGGAGGTGGTATGCGATGTAGAAACGCTGAGACAGCTTGCCGGAGTAGAAACAATAGATCCTGCTAACAGCACTGATATTCCTCCGTGAGTTGTCTTGTTTTCTTCAATATATTCTCGTTGACTTGTTCTATAGCCCCGAACCCATCTTGCGCCCGAAAACTCTCACTTTCGACCACATACTTCCTTCCCCTGCACGAACCCTAGAACGGCCCCCTCGCACCGCCATCCTCTATGCCTCGCTAGACTCGCCCAATTTCCGCGATTTGCACTCGTATCTGTACTCACTCGCTGACAGCGACAAAGCCTCTATCGAGTACATATTCCGACACGTCCCCCCGAAAACTACGGCTCAACCGAATTACCTCTCTGGCTATGGTGTTTCCATGGACTTGAAGAAGATGGACTATCTTGCTGTTGACGACAGGAACGCCGGCTCTTCTCGTGCGCGTAGCACCTCCGAAGCGACTGCAGGTTCGGAGGAGACTCCAGAGGTGGACCCGATCCTCGCTCTCATCCAGGCATACCCCGAACCCGAATCGACGAACGCCCCAGGCACCCCACTTTCCGAGGAGGCTATTGCTCGTTCGTTCACTTCTCTTTTATTCGCGCAATTTGTTAACGAAATACCCAGTCCTCGGCTTCCAAGCCACCCAACTCATCGCCGACTCCCCCGACCCCCTCACCACCCTCTCCCTCCTCTCGCAAAACTTCCCCAAATACATGCCCCTCCTCTCCCGCGTCACAGTCAACTCATCCGTCCAAGACGAGATCCATGCGAATCAGCTGAAAGCCCAGGCGGGCGTGAACATGTTGTGGCTGAACGGCGCGCCGGTCCCGGAGAAGGACGTGCATCCGCTGAGCCTTTTAAGTTTGGTGAGGACGGAGCGGAAGGTGATGCAGTCGTTGGTGGGGTTGGGGCTGGGGAGTGGGCAGGCGATGGAGTTGGTGACGGATTTGGGGGTTAGCAAGACGCAGACGGAGGCGGGGGCTTTGGATGGGGTTTTTGACGCGAGTGATAGGGAGGAGGGGCAGGGTGCGATTGTGTGGTTGAATGATATTGAGAAGGATAGTCGGTGCGTTTATCGCGTTGCTTCTTGTATGTCTGCGGGTCTCACTCATGTTTTGCTTGTAGCTATGCGCAATGGTCCACTTCTCTTCACTCTGTGCGTTTTTCCTTACACTTGCACCTCTTGACTTGCTCATCGTGATCAGATCCTCCGGCCCCTCTACCCAGGCCAATTCCATCAAGTCAAACTTAACCTCTTCAACGTGATCCTTGTTTTGGACCTTTCAAACCCATCAAGCCTCACTACCATCACTGGCGTTGTCGCCAATATCATTTCGAGAGGGTTCCCCTTCCGGTTTGGTATCGTGCCGCTAACACAGAATGAAGACGGTGAGTGTGATTCCAGTGGGTGCAGGGCGATGTGTGCTAAGGAAACCCATCAGCCCTCAAGATGGCTCGGCTGTTCTACCATTCGGTCAAAAATTACGGGAGGAAGAGAACGATGAGCTTCCTGAAAGCGGTATGTCTTCCAGCCCTTTCTTTCCCCTTATATACCCATCCCTCCATCTAGGCCTCCACTGCCTTTGTCGCCGCTCCTGATGCCGCCACCGGTATGGATGTCCTCCGTCTTGACTGGCCGGTCATCAAAGCGGCGTTTACGGCTGAAGTGCTTGAGGGCACACCTGCGTCGCCGGATGTCCCTGTGCGCGATTTCGAGCAGATCGTGAACGGCGTTGGGGAGGACGCTGAACCGCTGGCGGATAAGGAGGGCGGGAAAGCGAGTGAAGGCGAGGAGGACAAGTCGCCAGCGGCGAATGTTGTTGTGGGTGTCGAGACGTCCATTGAGCGGGGGAAAAGGTACGTGGAGCGGCTGAGTGCGAGCGGGAGCGGCGGTGGTGGATGCGGATTTGTGAACGGAAAGTATATCGAGATGGATGATGTGAGTGCACTGAGTTTGGATGCAAGGCGAGGTGTTGATACAACTGTGTCGCAGAACTTCTGGCGGTCGATGCAAGGCGAAATTAGTCAGCACTTGCAGCATTACCAGGCGGCGGTACGTGTCACTCGAACGATCTTGTTGTGCAATGCCTCTCATACACATCATCTCTAGCTCTATGGCGGCAAAATCTCGGACGACGACACTTCCAACATCAGCAACTATTTCTACGACCTCCCGACCTCCAGTATCCGGCGCAACCGATACATCTTCCCGCCCTCGCCCGATGATCTTCGGATCGTGAGCCTCCCTGAGGTGTTTGGACGTACTGGGTTTCGCATTGGTGCTGCGTGCTTTGTGTATCCTCGTGCGTTGCATCCCTTTCTTCTTCATGATCATGTTCGCTAAAAACATGGCCATCTCGTAGCGGAGACGGAGCTTATACCGATGACGGTGTATGTCGTAGCGGATTTCGATAGCGAGGGTGGGTTGGCGCTGTTGAAGGAGGCGTTGCTTTCTATTGTAAATGCCATCGACTCTCGCTCTGATTCGTTGTGCTAATTCACATGATGCGTAGGACGAAGGAGGCAAGACCCGGTTGTCCTTCATGCATAATCCCAGCCTGGGTAGCGATACGACTGTGCGGCAACCCGTTTCATGGCTCCTCTCGCATCTTCTTGGAAGCAATCTCCTGTCCAAGGCGTCGGCGCCGAGATTACTTCGTGCTCTAGGATTGGACGAGGCTGCTCCGGTGGCATCTGGCGACGGGTCGCACACACAGATTCCGCTCTCCAAGGACGACGATTTGACGGACGGGGTGGGTATTTTGGGGTATAGTGCGGAGGACTATGAATCGTGGGTCCGAAGCAGTCGGTTGGTGGCGAGGGAGTTGCAGCTTGCGCCTGGGCAGCAGGCGCTCGTTATCAATGGGAGGGTGAGTGAGCTCGGCGCACGGTGTATTCTAGCCGGCTGACGTCGTCTTTACTAGGTTGTGGGACCCATTGCTGCCTGGGATTTCAAAGCTATGGATTTCAAGACGCTGGAGAGTTACGAGCTCAAGAGGAGGACTGAACCTGTCGTACAGGCTCTTGAGAATGTGAAGCCGGATTACATGCAGGCGGATCGGTAGGTGCTTTCGTTGAGTGGGATGTGGCATGTCGTTAATGGAACGAGTATAGAGCATCGTCGGCGAATCTTATCTCAATGACGTCCTCTGTTCTCGCAGCGCTTTATGCACCTGATGCCAATGGTGGAGGTATCTTTGACAGTCCGAAACGTCCTCGACAGAGGAATTATCAGATGCTGGACGATACTTACTCGTAAGCTTCTATTTTTCTCCGTATGTGCCCTCCTAACGTTGCTACAGCACCTTCCAATTTGGAGACAATTCGACGGCTTTATATCACATTGCTGTCTTGATCGACCCGGTCAGCGAGATCGCGCAGAAGTGGTCAAGCCTACTTGAAGTGTGCACGTTTTGTTGTGTATCCGTGAACATGACTGATGTCCATTCCAGTGGCTTTCACATATTCCCGATGTGTATATCAAGGTGTATACAAATCCGATGACACATCAAGAGGTGAGGACATCTTTGGGGCGGTCGTCCTGTACACCAATCCATGCTTTTGTAGATTCCTCTCAAGCGCTTCTATCGGTATGCTCTATTGCCTTCCCCAATCTTCGATGACGCTGGGTAAGTATTATCTCTGCTGCGTTCTATTAGCCTTCCTCACATTTGATAGCAACGAGGTCTCGACCCAGGCGGTATTTGAAGACCTCCCGATCGAACCTATCTATACCTTGGGCATGGATGTTCCTACTTCGTGGCTTGTTCGTCCCCGTGAAGCGCTATACGACCTTGACAACATCCAGCTTGGCAGTCTATCAGCGGAAGACTCGAGCCTTGAAGCCGTCTTCGCACTCGACTACATCGTTGTTGAGGGCCACGCTCGTGATTCGCTGACCAACGCTCCTCCCCGTGGTGTACAGCTCCAGCTTCTCGACGGCGATTCGAGCCCTGTCGACGATACGCAGATTGTCGCTAACTTGGGATACCTCCAATTCAAGGCAAAGCCTGGAGTTTTCCAGCTTGAGATTCGCGAGGGTCGCGGCCGGGATATCTTCACTATGGACAGCGTCGGAAACGAGGGTCTGGACAGTCGAACGGTCGCGGAAGTGGGAAATGAGATCACTGTGACGAGCTTTGAGGGATTGACAATCTATCCTCGCTTGAGCAGGAATCCAGGGATGGAGGAAGAGGATGTTCTCGCCGACCCTGAAGATGACGAGGAAGATGAACCCTCTGGGATCATCGGGGATCTGACTGCTCGGTATTACCTCTCTCTCTTGCCCTGCATTTTGTTTACTGACCGGTTTGTGTAGGGTTAGGTCGATCTTCGGTTTCAAGGAGAGCCCTAGTCCTCCTACCACCACCGCCGTGGAACCTGTGTCTGGCTCTGGCCAGGCTGACATCAACATCTTCACCGTGGCGTCGGGATTGCTATATGAGGTGCGGTATAGTGTTACCATGACCCACTCACCCTGAATGCCTGCCAGCGCTTCGTATCCATTATGATTCTCAGTGTACTGCGGAACACAAATAGCACTGTCAAGTTCTGGTTCATCGAGAACTTCCTGTCGCCCTCGTTCCTGGTATGCCTGCCACTTTTTCTTCTACCTTTTGCTACTATTCATGGCGTTGTAGGAATTCATTCCCCATCTAGCGAAAGCCTACAACTTCCAATACGAGCTAGTCACCTACAAATGGCCCTCGTGGCTGCGGGCACAGAAGGAGAAACAGAGAGTTATCTGGGCCTACAAGATCCTCTTCCTCGACGTCCTGTTTCCCATGGATTTGAAGAAGGTTATCTTCGTCGATGCAGATCAAATAGTGCGAGCGGACTTGAAAGAGCTTGTTGATCTTGACCTCCATGGAGCACCATATGGCTACACTCCCATGGGTGATGATAATACGGACATGGAGGGATTCAGATTCTGGAAGACGGGATACTGGAAAGATTTTCTACAAGGTCGCCCATATCATATTAGGCGAGCATCTCCTCTTAGGGTCACCGCGCCTGTCTGACTGACTATCAAGCGCGCTATATGTTATCGACCTCGTCCGATTCCGTAAAGTCTGTCCTGTCCTCTTCCTATCTTGAAATGCTCACATGTTCTTGAAGCTTGCTGCTGGGGTGCCACTTTTAATATGTCTCGACTGTGCCGATCTAACTTGAGAAAAGGATATTCTACGTGGCTCGTATCAGCAGTTGTCTGCTGATCCCAATTCGCTGGCGAACCTTGACCAAGGTGCGCCGACTCTCAGAGATCTATCCGTTAGACCGATCATTGCATAGATCTTCCGAATAATCTACAGCGTGAAGTCCCTATCGTACGTCTTCCGAGTCTGTGGTTGGGCGGTAGATCATTCTCTTTTCTAGTTCTCATTGCACGAAGACTGGTTATGGGTAAGTCTATGCGCTTTCCCTATCTCCTTTGTCAAATAACATTTACCCGTCGGCAGTGCGAGACATGGTGTATGTGGGATGCCGTTTTCCCTGGATTTCACTCACTTTTTCTACAGGCAGCAAAGACCGTTTCCATCGCGCAAAGACCATCGATCTTTGCCAAAATCCTCTCACTGTGTGTATCGCTAACCGACTCAGGCTTGTCAGCAAAACTAACTTCATTTCCAGAAAGAGCCGAAGTTGGCCCGAGCGCGGCAGATCCCAGAGTGGGAAGAGTATGACTCGGAGATCTCTCGATTTGCGAGGAAGCTCGCTGAAGACGGTGTAATAAGGTCGCGAATTGTAGCGGCCGATGCCAACGCGCTTGCGGCCAGTGGCTCTGGTGGAGTACAGACGAAGGTGGAAGATCCAGTCGAAGCAGAGGGTTCCACTGGGCAAGAGCAGGAGGCTCCAAGGGATGAGTTGTAATAGTCTATCGTTGAGGGGCTCAGCGCGCGTTCCTTATTTAGTCGTGTATATCGCGAGGATGCTAATCCAGCCAAATCATTCTAGCAACAAAAAATGAATTATGTGCAAAGTCGCCGCTGGAAAACCCGGCCCGCTACCACATGTCTGGCCCATGACTGCCCATTTCTTCCTTCATTCTGCTGCGTCTTTCCATCAGTCAGTTAGACTCAGGCTGTACTCACACCCTACTTGCCCAATGCAACTAATCTTCCGCAATCTACGTCCCGCATAATCACCCGATGAGGAACTGGTGGTGACCGATCTATCAAAACCCCCACTTTGGAGTCTACCACCTATGTTGACTTTAGCCCCAACCTAGAATTTCGCTGGGTAGACAATCCTCACCCAAGGATGCATCCTGTACCCTCATCGTCAGCGTACTTGGTTCACTCTGAGCTTGCTGCCCCTCCGCTGCAGCTCCAACTGGGAGAATACTTTGCACGACCCTGTCTCTCGTTGCCAGCGCCTGATTCTATTGGACTTCCCCGCTACTTTACGAACGGCTGGTTTGCTGGAAAAACGATCCGTGCTGAGTTGGAGGAGGTTCAGAGACCGCAGTATGGACGAAGGTGACGGTTGTGAGACAATACCTATCGCAGCGCAATGAACTGCAGTGTAGATTCGGCAAGGTTGATAGACGTGTTCTCGATGATCCCCCAGGTATGACGAATTGTCAAAGGTATGCTCACTTAAATGGGTTTGGTTTCAGTGGTATCGCTTCGCATTTTCGACGTGTGCAATGCTGGTACGAGGATGGAGAGGGAACAAGAAATGAATGATTATGAGTACGCAAACCGATGGTTTTTGACCCAGGTATTATGTTCTCATACCCAGTTTTTCAGCGACATACCGCTGGCAGGCTTGATGTGCATGACCGACCTGTTTGAAGTTAAACAATCACAACCCCCACCACCCAACAGTTCTGAATTTAGCTCGAATTCGGCTTCACCTTACTCAGTAGAAGAGACCTTCGTATATCCTCCTCGGAGTCCTCCTTCACCTCCGCCTCTACCCCGTGCGGTCTTGACAACGGTCGATGGCTACGATGTCATGGAAGATTCCAACCGCACCACAGCATTATTTGGTTCAAAATTCGCCGAGCCGCACCGGGTTCAAATGCCTGGAAAAATTCACAAACAGCTAGTCTTCGTGTTCAGCGTAGGTTGTTATTTCTGCGCTGAGTAAAGCTTCAGACACCGCCACAGGATCTAGCAGTTAGATTGGAAGGCACTTTTCTTCTTAGGTGAGTTAAGATTGAAAGCTTGGATGTTGGAAGATTGAGCATTGGGGTCCAGGTACCGATTCTTCGATATCTTCTCCAAGTCGGGCTCCAATGGATCTGCTTCTTCAATGCTGGCTGAATGTTACGGCCGACCGTTTCCAATATATTCATCAAAATATGCTCCTCCCTTGCTGGAATCAACGGAGCTCACGAAGGTATGTTCGAATCTATTCACTCCATTGGTCTCAATGATTATTATGTTGCGCAGTGTCTGGCAGATCAAGGAGTTACGGTAAAAGTCCGGGAGAAGGCTAGATCCCCACGGAAGAAAAACAGCCCGTGATAATTGCTCCCATATCTTCTCCTTTGATTTCTTACAGAAGGCCGGACCCGAAGTCCCGTTATCTTGCAAGTGTCGTTGGCTCCTAGTAGCAACATCGACTCCCAGAATGTATTGTACTGTATTCTTTTTTGCATACTTGAATTGTAGTTGTTATGTAACGCGTATCTCCGTGAATGCATGCGAATCCCAACGCGCCAATTAGCGGAAAAGAAAGCGATGGGCGATCATCCCGTGACCGCGAATGCGCGTGTCACAAGGATTGTCACGCAAGCTCCTTCGTTTTCACCGTCAAGTTTTCCTGGTTTCTTCTCGCTCTTTGGGCTCCAATTACTCTGTTTCGTCTATTCAACTATTTCGAAGGGCTGGTTAGGCGCCTCCAACCTGTATCTATGGCCATGGGTTCAGACATCGTCTCGAATTCGCCTCGGAGTAAACTTCAGGGTTATGAATTCTATCGTGAAGTGTTGGGCAGCCCAAAATATATCGTCGCGCCGATGGTCGACCAAAGTGAGCTGGTACGTGTTTTCGGATTCCTCCTTTTTGATTCTTCACCCTAAATATCTCTGTAGGCGTTTCGCAGACTTTGTAGAAGATACGGCGGCCAAGTGAGTCAGATTACAGAGTTCCATGCATTCGTCCTGAGTTGTGCTTGAGTATAGCTCGTATACACCCCCATGATCAATGCAAAGGTAGGTGGCCGTGTGCGTGAAGTCCATACAGGCAGTCCGCTTAACTTTTGCTCAAGATGTTTGCGGATGACTCGAAAAAGTATCGGAATCAATACTTCGACATACCTTCTGGTGAAGAGGGTGATCCGAAAACCGATCGACCACTGATAGTTCAATTCTGTGCCAACGACCCCGACCTGCTTCTCACTTCAGCCAAAGTTGTCGAAAAACATTGCGATGCCGTCGACATCAATCTAGGCTGCCCTCAAGATATCGCGCGACGAGGGAAATACGGTGCATTCCTCCAAGATGACTGGGATCTCATCTACAGCCTAAGTGTGTCCCTTCTTTCTTCTCTTTCTACTCAGCTCATGGACCAAAAATCAGTCAACACGCTTCACAAGAATCTGACTGTTCCGGTCACCGCCAAATTCCGCGTATTTCCCAGCATCGAGAAGACTGTTGAGTATGCAAAAATGCTTGAGAGAGCAGGGGCTCAGATTTTGACCTGCCACGGGCGTCTTCGTGAGCAGCGAGGGCATAATACCGTACGTCCTGCTCTTCATTATGTATCATGTCTTGATTGAGCCACTGGCCAGGGTCTGGCATCGTTTGCCCACATCCGCGCCGTCAAGGAAAACGTGTCCGTCCCTGTATTCGCAAACGGGAACATATTATTCCAAGAAGACATTGAAGAGTGTCTTCGCCAGACAGGCTGTGACGGTGTCATGTCCGCAGAAGGCGTCCTCTATAATCCTGCGCTCTTCGTTGGGCTATCCTCGCCCTCCCCTTCAGAGCCCTCCACATCCACCGCCCAAGATACGGATGTCTCCCTTCTCCAACGCCACCCCCACCTTACCTCTCTCGCCAAAGAATACCTCACCATCGTGACAACCCTCCGCACCGCCACCTCTGCCAGCGCCGTCAAAGGCCACCTCTTCAAAATCCTGCATCCCGCCTTGACACGGCACACAGACCTGCGAGCCCGCCTCGGAAGCGTCCAGGTCAACGGGTACGCGAAAGCGAAGGAGAAGCGCGAGGAGGGAACACCATATTGGGCGACGGGGCTGGAGCCGTATATTGAAATAGTGCGGGAGTTGGAGGAGAGGTTGGTTGAGGATGAGAAGAGGGAGCGTGGAGAGAGTTTGGCTGGGGATGAGTCTGCGGCTGAGGAAACCCCTGATACGGAAGGGAAGGCGAAGACGTTGACGGAGCTGGTGGGTGTGCAGGAGGCGACGGGTTTCAAGCTATTGCCCTGGTGGTTGGCGCAGCCGTATTGGAGGCCGTCGCCGAAAGGTGAGATGTTCCTCCCCGAAGTCGTTGCCATGGGCTGAACCGTCTCGCCGTAGAACTTCCTGGAAAGGGTAGCGATACCGTGGCTGCGAAGAAGCGACCACGTTCTGCGGGAGCTGAAGGTGCTCAGCCGACCACTGGGGAGCTAGTTCCGGAGAAGAAGCTCAGGGTCGATTTGGAGTCTTCTGCTTGAATTTCTTGTCTTCCCAGGTTATAGGTCCATGTTCTGAATCTTATTGTCCAGACGGGAGAGGAAAAAGATGCACTACCCAAAGAAAGAACAACAGGAACACCGTACATAGATAAATTTACAGGTGGATATGGTAAGGTACACTGGTCCGAATGGTTCCAGCGTCTAAACGTCCTCACGACTAGCTCGAAAAATTCTCCAGTTCTTGGGAAGAAATCGACTGAGCCCGAGACGCCAAAGTCTCTTCATCAGTATTCTGTTTCTGCGGCTGAAGTTCCTCCTGCCGAACCCCCCGATTTTTCAAGGCGTACTCTCTGCACGCCTCGCGACTCTCAACCAAGTCCGGGTCCTCACGATCCAGGGCATAGACCTTGATCCCCATGAAATTGTACTCCAATAGCTCCTTGAGCTTCGGGAGCAGCGCCTTGTCGGGTGAATACGTCCCCGAGTTGTTATCCACGACAATCTCCCACTCGACGTCCTCATCAGGCGTCGCGTCCGTGAAATTCTTCCACCCGCCTTTCGGTCGCGGGTGGAACTCGCCCGAATAGCGAACACACGGGTGGCAATTTGCGTGCAACGCGTGCTTGGAGGCAAAGTCGACAAAGAAGGCCGCGCCGGTTTCGGAGAACCGGAGCGAGTCGTCCTCGGCGGAGATGATGTAGGTGTAGACCGCGGGCTTGACGCGCTGGCCGCCGCGCAGGACGGCGAGGACGTCTGCGCCTGTGTCGACGACGCCGAACTTGTTGGTCGTGGAGCGCGCGTAGAGGAGGCGGTGGCCGGCCATGATGCCTGAGCGCACTGCGAGCGCCGAGGGGCCAGGGTTGAAGATGCTTTGCGCGGCTTTGTAGTTGTGGTTCCATGGCTGCGTAACGTCGCCGAAGAAGAGGGGGATGCCGCGGATGTACATCTTCCAGGTCGAGTAGAGGCGGTGGCGGTCTTCGGTTGAGGCGACGGTGTTGGTGAGAATGCCGACGGTGGGGGAGAAGTGTCGTGAGAAGCGGACGGGGCCGTCGAACATGTAAGAGAAAGCTTTAGGGTTTTGGTCTTTTGCGGCTGGGGTGCTTTCAATCTGATCGTGTGAGCGTTATTTTTTTGGTCGAACCCACAAGTGAACGCACTTTGAGCCAGAATGTGCCTCCTGCACGTCGGAAAAGGGGACCCTCGATCTCGCATTCTTTGGCGCCCTCGGACACACTGCAGGAAAACCGGCCAATGTAGTCGTCCCGCTTCGCGCCATCATCCTTGTCTAACACTTCGACCGCCAAACTCGCATGTATGGGGACATTTCTGACTTTCCAGACCTCGTTCCAAACAGGCTTCAGGGTGTTCACCCGGACCGTCGAGCTGCATGAATAAGAGTCAGTGATATTGGCGCGAGATCCGGGACGTACACAAAAGAGATGCGGTTGTCAATCTTTGCGACAAAATAGGGATCTGCAGAGCCCACAACGTCGACTTTGGGGATCCCCGAAGCACCTATAAACTATAAAGACAATGAAACCCAGTTGGAGAGCACACTTGTAATATCTTACTTGTATTGCGAGGTCAACATAAGGGATATCAAGCAACTTTTCTTCTGCCACTGATCTTGTCACCGCAGCAAGATCATGGGCGTTGTCGGTCATATGAGAGACCTTGGTCCCTATAGATTCGATTATTCTGCTCATGCTGAATCGAGTTCTGCGATCCTGTGCACCGCGCATGGTTAGGATAATTAAAGAGGGGGTAGACACTGAAAATGAAATGACGTTTATACGAGATGGTGGGGCTAGGCGTGGCACTGCTTTCCGTAGTTTCGAGCTCTTGGGATCGCCGTCGGGCGGGTCCTACTAAGTAATTTCGGCCACGAGGCGGCCCGTGTTTCGTTTCGGTGGTGAGAGTAAGGAAGGAAGAGAATGGAGAGCGGTTGAGCCGACGAACCCTGAGGGCAGTGTGATCGACGGATGGATGATCTGCATCATCGATGCCTTGTCGAAACTGTACCTCTAAGTTGGTCGGAAAATTCAGTTTGTGCACAGCAGACGGACGAGGACGAACCTGGCCTCGATATCTGTCGATTCTGTAGGGTTTTGAGCAAGTATTCAATCGAATCTCGGGGGAAATTGACAAAGCGGCCGCGGTGCCGATCAACTTGGACCGACGGCGTTCAATGGGCTCTGAATGCTGAGAAAAGCGAAGAAGCAGAGAGCTGAGATAGATTGTCTGAACCTCGCCTAGTTGCCAAGCATGCTCTGGCGGTGAATATTGAAGGCGACTCTTAAAGACGAGAATGAAGCGTGACGCGTCAGCCAAATTGTGTTCAATGGGCGACAGAAAACAAGCAGAGAGGCCGGGAGGTGCTTTACATGCCCCCAGCATTGTACGAGTATAGGTCTACGAATTCTTCGTCGTGGTAGTGAATGAGGAGAGGGAGGAACGGATCAGCGAGCCGCCAATCACTTGAATAGCTTTGACGCGTCCTGCCAAGCCTTCCTCTTCTTGACCACGGTGTTCGAACGTAAAGAATAGAGAACTACCGCGAATTAAAGGTTCAAGGTAAAGGTGAAGAATAAGGCTCTTTTAGAGTCGCGACGCGTAAAATGGCCTCGCGTTTCGCTCGGTTCTCAAGCTCAAGGGCCCGTTTGTTTCTTGGGGTTTCTGCGAGTTCACTGGGCGTGTATTACGCGTCTACTCACAGAAAAATATATGCGGACATGCACGTCTCAGGCCCACAACAAGGCCTCCGCGAGAGCTTTGTCTACAGACCCCAGGCTGGCGTCCACCGCGTAGACAGCGTTTCTTGGCCTTCGTAGGTGTCTGCATCACTCTCGCGTCCATTTGAAGACGTCAAACCCCAGAAACTATCCTTGTGAAGATGTGATCACATCTATGTATGTCCGGCCCATGTCTTGGTCTTTTTGGTCCGTTTACGACGGCCACGTCGGTCCTCAAACGGCCTGGCACCTCGAGAAGCACCTCTTACCAAACCTTGCGGAGTCTCTCTATGATCTGTATGCTCAAGGGGCTCTTCAGCCGCAAACAGACGCCATTCACAAAGTCATCAAAGACGTTTTCGTCTCTCTCGACGACGATATCGTCAAATCCAGTGCTCAGATCGTCCTCAACCAGCCTGAGGGCACCCCGATCAAAGCTCTCGCAGCCCGCGTGCTTCACATAGCGCGCGCAGGCTCCTGTGCCCTCGTCGCATTCTACGACCACAACGTCCGCACCCTCCACGTCCCCGTCGTCGGCGACTCCCGCGCCATCCTCGGCCGGCGCCGCAAAGACAAAACATCAGACGGGAAAGTCATATACGACGTCCACGTCCTCTCCCTCGACCAAACCGGGAATAACCCCGCCGAGGTCGAGCGCCTCACCGCCCTGCACCCGGACGAGAAAGACAAGCTCTTCAAAGGCCCGCGGTTCCTTGGGTGGGGCGTTAGCCGCGCTTTCGGGAACGGCGTGATGAAGTGGAGCGTCGAGGTGCAGAAATTCATGCAGGAAAAGTGTCTAGGGCATAAACCGCGCGATGTTATGCTGACGCCGCCGTATTTCACGGCTGAGCCCGAGATAACGAGCACGAAAATCGAGTCGGGCGATTTCATGATTATGGCATCGGATGGGTTGTGGGACTGCCTCACGAATGAGGAGGCGGTGGGGCTTGTCGGGGCATGGCTTGAGCGCAATGGTGCTGGATCGAGTGCCAACGCGATCTCATCGTTTTTCGACGACGAGGAGGAGCAAGTCATCGAGCGTGGGGACCTTCCTGTGCAGCTTCCGGACGATGGCAAGACTCATTATGCCAACTGGCCCGGGTGCAAGAAGCAGTTTGTCAACGTGGACTCGAATGTTGCAAGGCATCTGGCAAGGAACGCTCTTGGAGGCGCGGACAAAGATCTGCACGTCGCTCTTATGTCTACTCCGGCTCCTCGGTCCCGGTATTTCAGGTGTGTAAAATTCATTGCTGTCTGTTGAACTGTTGTTGATTTATTCCAGGGACGACGTGAGTGCTGTGGTTGTATTTTTTGAGTAGACAGACTTGTTGGCTTGCCATAAAGATTCACACTGGTGTTGCTTTCAGTCGCTGTTCAACTTGAACAGATTTGATGTCAAAGTCACGGTCTTGCCTCCCTCTTCTGTAGGCAATTATCGTATCCCAATCCTTCGTTGCATTCTTTAGCCTGACCACAGCCTAACTTGAGATACCTTTTCCTGATTCATTCGACAGCAGTTGATGCTTGATTCCGCACAGCCATCGGTTGTAGTTATATACACGGGTTGTCCCAAACCCCAACTCATACGCTCGTTGAAGTCAGTCTGCCCAGAGTAGGTTATCTCCCCCACGCGTAGAGCTCACTTGACTGCGATTGTAGTCGTGCAATGGCTTCAAAAGCTTTGAAGACCTTCGCTAGAAACCTCGGGATAGCTCTCGGAAGCGTCGGCTTCATGGTTGTCTGCCCCTGCTTCTTTTGCCTCATACTGTGCAGGGGCGGGGGAGGCAAATGCGGCACAAACCGAAGGCGTTCGGCAAGTAACGCAGACGGTTTCATTCGGTCCAAATCTCCATCACCCAGATTTTCATCTCTCCCTCCTCATGTTGATCTACGACGCGCCAAACGGCCGTTGGCCACACAGCCCGAAGCCTGTTCTTTCTTCAAGCTCCCATTCGAAATACGGGAAATGATTTACGAAGAGTTGTTCAGCAAACGACTGATTTTTTTGCGACACAAATTGACCGACAGCCCGGAAGGCCGTTGCGCCGTAATCAAGTCATGGAGTTGTCTGCCCGATGACCCTTTGGCGCATATGCCCATTGGCGCTCTACTAGAATTTCCCGTCTCGAGGGTTTCGACGGGTCTCCTGCTATCCTGCCGACAAACATACTTCGAAGGACTCCCGATCCTACATCGGACAAACACATTCCACATCTGGGCCTCCCAGCTTGACGAAGTCGTTCGTTGCGGCCTGGGGGTATATTGCCTTCCCGACATTCGCAGTGCCTACATCGACCTCGATGTAGACGTGTGGCCTGGCGCGGATACTTCCGTTTGCTGGATGACGGTATTTGCTATCCTTCGAAAGATGGGACTCCAGCAAGTGGCATTCGATATGGACAGGCGGACAGAATTGGGGGCCTATCTCGACACCGACTGGGGTCGCCGTTCGCTTGCGCTTGGGAATTTGAAGCGGTTGGAGTTCTGGTTCCGGGTTGGGTCTCATTTACTTGACACGGAGGGGAGAAATGCGAGGGATAAATACCTAGATGAGTTGCGGGAGGTGATCACTGCGCCGACAGACGGCAAACATGCGAAGAAGAAGTAGACAACTCATGCTTTGTGACAGCGACTCGAGCATCGATTTTATACGAGCGATGAAATTATGAATAGAAAATCTCCTGTAGACAAATTCGGTCGCGCGTAGGACATGACTGAAATGGACTCAACCAACCCTACAAGATTACATTCAACTTTACATGCTCGGTGAAGGAGACGGGTTGGACATACCCTCGAGTCATGACTTCATGGCATTCGTTTTCATTACTAGTAGCGCTTCCCAAGGCGGTAGCCCGAACATCTGAGGCAATTGATCCCAGAAAGCCTGTTGAGCTTCACTGTGCGTGAGCTTCAATGATAGGATACATCTGGAGCATAATGCGTCCAAGCGTTCCCAGTCGTCATCGCTGTCCCACAACAATAACGGATCCAACCGTAGACCCTTCACATTGGCAGAACGATCCAGTCTGACGATCTCTATGGCACGCATCCGGGACTTGAGACATCGTAATGGGTTCGTGCATCCAATGATGTCGAGATTCTGATGCAGGAAACGCATCATTTCCGATGGTCCGGCATTGAGCTGAGCCAGATATCCTTCAAGTAGGGCTGCTTTGTCTTCCTCGCTCAGCTGGATCGTCCGACCGTTGTAAACGACCTGTTCACGGATGCATTCCAAAAGGTCTTGAGCTTCCGCACAGGCATCCACGAGCTCGTAAAAAGCAGAGGGAAGGATCCAGAGCGCCTCAACTTCGCGAGCTAGTTGGATTATAGACATGTACGGCGGAGGATTCCGGGGAATGGTGTCCCACAATTCCCCCCTTTCTGCGCGGAAAGCTGTTCTCTCGGTGGGGAATGCAGCTGATAAATGTGTTAAAGCTCTCCGTTTGAGGTATTCTACATTATATTTATGGCTGAGTCGAAGTATGCCAATGATGTGTTCGATTCGGCTTGGAGAGGGATAGGTTTCGAAAAATCTGGATAGATAACATCTTGAGCGACCGTCCTGAGTGGATTTCGAAAACGTAGCTTACGCGGAGTCAAAAATGGCTTTTAGAAACACAGCGACCTCAGCTGTCGCTACATCCGGAAGGCGAATCAAGGGACACCCATCGACGGTTTCAGAGTCAATAGGTTGAAATATAGAGAACATGTCCTGAAAGACTGGGGATTTGGCGGCCAAGACACCACGGTAAACTCGAAATTGCGTGTTCTCTGCTCGAATCACTATGTTTCCATCTTCAAACCAGACTTCCGGAAGGTCAGGCGGCGCGTCGTCGTCGTCGACGTCCATGGCGAAAGGCAAGTTTGTTCAAACTCCGACGAGCATGTTTTTAAACAAGCCACAACACGAAAATTCTAAATTACACAAAAATTACGTTCGAACAACAAAAGTGTATTTACGAACAATCCCATCGTCTGCAGCAGTCCAGACATCGTTTCCAGCTGTCCTGATACTCCGTACTGGATCGCAGTCCGCACCAATAAGTTCAGCCTCTACCCGGACTGGGTGCTCTGGCTCCGAAATGCGTGCGACGAAAGGCAGCCCATCGTCTGTGCCGACAAGCAGTGTTTGTCCGTCTGCGCCGAATCTCAAATCCGACACCCCGGCTTCGCCTCGTGTAAACGACGTCAGAGGCGTTCCAAGTGAACGTGTGTCGAAGAGTTCTACAATGCCTGTGGTTGAACCTGTCGCGAGCAGGTTGTGATCCGATGCATACGAAATTGCCGCGAGGGGAGAGGATCCGGGAGTAGACTCGTAGACAACAGATCGAGATCCAAGGTCGAATACTTCGAATGATTTGCTCTGGAGAGCGCAAAAGAGGAGCTTCCCACTGGTTTCAACCTCGCGGGGATCTGGATCGGCAGCGGTGCCTTCCGGTATAGCAGAAGCACCGCGTTCGCCCAGACTCATGCTCGTCACCGGGGAAAAACGACTCCCTCCTGCCGCAAGAATATGGATTTTCTCTCCAGAAGAGACGTCCCAAAGTCGCACAGTGCCATCGAGAGAAGAGGACAAGATGTTTCGCCCGCGCGAAACAATCGCAGTGGACGTGATAGCTCGTCTGTGACCCATAAGCGTGCGTACCGGCGCCAACGTGCTAGAGGATGGAGTAGGATCGGCCGGCAGGATGCACAAGGTGAAATCTGCTCCAGCAGAAAGCAGGACGCGTGAAGACGGGAAAAATTGGAGAGAGGTCGTCGTGCTTTTGTGGACCTTCAAAAATGCTGTCTCTGTCGGAGGAGTCTTCATCGCAGTACCGTATATATGAACAGAACCGTCAAGGAATCCAGTAGCAAATTGAGATCCATCGGGGGCGACGTCGAAAGCGGTGATTCTGTGGGGCTAGGGAACAATTCATCAGCCAAGCAGAATACGGGACAAGGCGGAAACACAGACGTGTTGCGGATTTGCACGATTGGGATCGGCGTACTGATGAGTTGGAATGAGGAGTTTCGTACCATCCGTGACTCCGGCTTTGGAAACAACATAATTCTGTAGCGCTGGCTAAATGCGCGATCTTGAATTCAAAGTCAAGAAAGGCTTACATCCTTCCCCACATCTTTTATATTAATGTTTCCTGATGCTTCAACGTGGATTTGGTCCCGATTCACCTCATCCAGGGTGACGCGTACTTTCGCATGGGTTGATGGTTCAGATGATTTGTAACACGACAGCCAAAAAGTGTCCGACGTGGTCAAGCCTGACCGCACTTCCTCGATGACTTCGAGAAATGTTGGCTGGATAGTCACCACAGGAAGCGTTGAAGGACCAGGTTGAGCTACAGGCATCATGGTGAAAGTTCTCGGCAAGCAAGACGCGAATTGATGTGTGACTGATAGTGACCAATGCCGTCATTTCACCCTTTCAACCTGCCACCGTCATCGAGCGTTGAAACCACTCAGCATTGCGGAATTTCTAGCCTGGGATTCTCAGAACTAGAGCAGGGTATATGAACTTGACCCGTGGGCTAGTCTCTCTCAATTTTCGCAAAGGTTATCCGACAACCAGCACGAATTTCACGCACAAGAAAGTCTCGACTCGGAACTCGCAGCCTGAGTTGTCAACCATGGCTCGAAAACGGAAACAAATCGACGAATTTGTCCCCGGAGACATCAACGAGAGCGATCTCCCGGAACCCCCTGTCAAGAAATCTAAGTCAAGTGCGGCGACCCTTGTTCATATGGTTATATTCATCTCAAACACCACATTTCAAAGGGAAAGCGAAAATTGTTGATCCACCACAATATGGCGTGAGACCTGCGAGTCTCTGGAAGGTCGGGGCTCATGTCTCCGCTGCGGGAGGTCTCGAAAACGCAGTCATCAATGCCGCCTCTATTGGGTAATTCAACTCTTCGAGCAAAAGACACCAGGACCTTTGCTGATCTGTTGTATAGGGCAAATGCATTTGCTCTATTCGTTAAATCACAAAGGAAATGGACGTCTCCTGCCCTGTCAAGCACTACTATCACCAATTTCAAAGCTAAACTAGCCGAACATAACTACGAGCCCCGTTATATCCTGCCTCACGGAAGCTATCTAATCAACCTCGGGAATCCTGACACGTATGTCTTTGTTTTCGTTCTATCTCGACGAATACAGAGCCAACACGAACCCAGAGAGAAACGACAAAAGTCATACAACTGTTTTCTGGACGATTTGGAGCGGTGCGAGTCTCTCGGGCTCACGCTCTATAACTTCCAGTGAGTTTTGTCACCTACCGTTGCGTGCAGCTTTATCAGCGAGATGAATCCAACAAAAATATAGCCCAGGCTCTACAGTTGGAGAAGCGACCACAGAAGAGTCCATCTCGTTGATCGCTCAATGCCTCAACAAAGCGCACAAAGCCACAAATGCTGTTGTCACTGTACTTGAAAACATGGTCTACAATTCCTCCCATGCTTCGTGAACGGTCATTTATAATGCATAACACAGGCCGGGGCTGGAAATATAATCGGCGGGGAATTCACTCACCTTGCGAAAATCATCGAGAAGGTGCATGATAAAAAAAGAGTTGGAGTTTGTTTAGATACTTGTACGATTTATCTTCAATCGTGCTTGATGTACGTTGACAGATTTTCGCAGGCCATATGTTTGCGGCGGTATGTTGAATACTGTCTATGCGTTACAGCCTGCTAACCTCTTGTCTAGGGATACGATCTTCGAACAAAAGAAGGCTGGGAGTAAGTCCAAGGGTCTTTCGTTTATATCTGAATGCTAACAACATCATCAAGAAAAATTGGCCAGTTCCCGGTTCCTTTCACTAGAGAACAGTCTTGCTCATAGAGCCGGAACAGTCACAGATTTCGATCAACAAATCGGACTTTCCTACCTCCGTGGAATGCATATAAACGATTCGAAAACGGAGCTGAATTCCAAGAAGGACCGACACGAGAACATTGGAATGTCAGTGAGCTTTCATGAATCTAATTGATTGTACTCCTACCGTTCACATTGATAAGGGGCCACATCGGAATCCAAGGCTTCCACCACATTCTAAACGACCCTCGATTCGCAAACATCCCTCTGATTCTAGAAACACCGAGTTTCGAAAAGCCGGAGGTGTGGGCGGCCGAAATCGCTGCGCTCAACTCACTGTCTGGTGTGACCTCTGACGAGTCGCAATCTGTCGCCGACACGATTAGGGATGTGGTGAAGAAAGCTGGGGGAGATTCAAAAGCCAAGAAGGCGCCGAAGAAGGCTGCTACCGCAAAAAAGGGCCGGAAGAAAAACAAGCAGGAAGATGACGAGGATGAGGATGGAGACTACGAGGGATAGATTTTTTTTCGCTAAACATGCTTCAAATTGGCGGAGTTGTGGGCCAGTTCATGATAGTATGCCGTGGCGAAGCCAAATTGCCTAAAATAGCGAATTGCCAAATTGGGATCCGCACCATTGGCTCGATCTGGGTTGTTTGAAATGCATCAATTCTGGGGTACTAATGGGAAGCGTTCGATTGGCAGAGACGATAATGGACACTGACGCGGGCACATCGAGGGAGAAGGGGACGTATGTACAGTATACAACACAAGAATTGTTACAACAGCGACAACACCATGAAACCCGCTAATTTATGTCTATAAGCTCAACTTCGAAGATGAGCGTAGAGTTCGCAGGGATGACTGGGGGGAAACCGCGGGCGCCATAGCCCTGTAATGACGCAAAGTTAGTACGGGAATGTCGTGCTCGACGACAAGGACAACGCACGTAGTCAGGGGTGATGGTCAATCGTGCCTTGGCGCCTTTCGACAATTGCGGGATACCTAATCACAATCGCATCGATAATCGTGATCAGCTTGCGATGAACGAAGCAGGCGATGAGCACGCACCCTCGTCCCAGCCCTTAATGACCTTCCCTACACCGATCTCAGTCCGGAATGGCTCTTTCCTGCGTGTGTGGGTCAGCGATTGCGAGGGGGGCACAATGAGTGATGCGCACCGATCCCGACTAGAGTCGAACTTGTCGCCCCGTTTGTCAGGTTTACTTGCGTCTAGTAGGTAGCCATCGTAGTGGATAATGACGACGTCTGCGCGCCACAACGTTAATACAGATTTGGGGTATACACAGCGAGCGCGCTGACCGTTCTTCTTGGGGAAGTTTTGACCGTCACCCTGTTCTGCAATATCGACAGTAACACCCTAGAGCAAACACGCGTCAGTGACGGAGTATGGGGCAATGAGGCCGAGCGTACCATGATAATGTGTGGGAGGAGAGGAAGAGGGATTAGACGCTATGCCTCCTTTATACACAGCTCAGATTGCTGATAAGATCAGTCGGCGAATGCCGGGACGGGGAAGTGACTGGACTGAAATACCGCTCATCGATATCGATAGATGGCGCTATCCTCGTCAGTTCAGCATCGGCGGCGCACAGCGCCCAGAATTTCCTTGATATCTTGATGAATACGAGAGACAGCCACTACGGTGTCATATGTACCAGTCACTAGCTATTCAAAGGACGCATTCAGTGAAACAGAACGTGAAAGAAAATATTCAGGTCCCGAATGGATGACGATGAGACCTTCGAATCCGCTTCACTATCTTTGACTATCTCATCGAACGACGTCTAGAAGATCGAACGACTCTCCAGCCCCATCTGACCCTCCTTGACGCCTAAATGACGATTGGGTGATACATTGAATGCGCCACGTCAGAGAGTTTGGAACAAACAGGCTCGGGAACAAGACTCTTGAGGGTAAGCTACGGTACGCCGCTGCCATCCCTCGGTCAACTTGAAAGAGACAGAGAATTCCAGGAAACTGCCAACACAAACGCGATGACCCAAGAGGAGTCAGATGGAGAAGGGTGAGAAACAGAGAGTATCGGGAAGCAAGAGAAGTTCTGAAGCTTCATATATCTTGCACTGAGTCATGAGTGTTCGTGTTAAGTTCGAAAAAAAAGAGAGAGAAAGTGTGAGAAAGGTGTGACGTTGTCCACTCGACGAATTCCGCCGCCAGGGGTTGTCCCAAAAAGGCGATTTTTGATGGCGGCCAGAACCTCGGCGATCATTTGTTCTGGTCGGGCAAAGTGTCTCTGTGGTATGTCGAAGGAAAGCATGGTGTCCAGGAAGCTTGGTTAGTGTAGTGGTTGTTATGAGTTCGTACTCTTTTTTCGCGTTGTTTACCTAAGCTTTTTCAGTTCGATTCCGCCCGCCATCATTTTTTTTCAATGACTGCCGCAGACAAAAGCACCAAATTATCGAGACCAAATCGAGATTCGGGTGTTGTAATTGGATGATACGAAACACGCCGTAGTTCTGGCATTGAACATATATTTTACTCTGTTTCTGAGCACTTGGAGAATTGATGGTATCCCGTCTGGTCCTCTCTTCACTGTGATCATCTACTTATCCTAAGCTGTCACGGTCAACACGCACATTTTGGCTTGGTATTCAATGGTAGAACTACATTTGATACAGGGACCCCCCGGACCCGCCATGTGGACCACTAGATGTGGACAGCATAATATATATCAACTGTGTCTCCAAAGCACTTGGAACTTGCAACTTGGCGAAATAGTTGCAACAATTTCGCGCAAATTTCACGCCAAGTTGAGGCAATGCCGATCTTGCCGTGATGTTGGCCGAAACATTGCCGCCATCAAACATCGCCTTTTTGGGATAGCCCCTGGCGGCGGAAAGTTGGCAAATGACGTTGTCCCCCGGCAAGTCACGGGATCCGTTACGCGTGACACATTCTCAAACCAACCTCCTCAGAGTCCTCTCATCAAGCTCTTACATTCAATGGACGTCGACGCAGAACCAAGCCATGAACCTCACCGTCTTGAAGAGCTGTGGTTTGAGGATGGAAATCTAGTAATACAAGCTCAGAACACTCTCTACCGGGTATACCGAGGCTTTTTGTCCTCGCGATCGACTGTTTTTGAGGACATGCTCGCGTTTCCTCAGCCTCCTGATGCCGAGCTTGTCGAGGGATGCCCTCTGGTCTGTCTCCCCGACCCAGAAAACGAAGTTACTCCATTCTTGAAAGCGATCTTTCTGCCAGAGTGAGTGGCATTGCATATTCTTTGGGCGTGCTGTTTTGGTGATTTCACGCTAACAATCGGCAGATTCTTCATGCCATTTCCAGCACGTACAAACTTCGATGATATATGCGGATGCCTCCGTCTCAGTAACAAATACCAAGTCGACTACCTCCGCACACGCAGTCTCGTTCACCTGTCATCTGCTTTTCCTATGGATTTACAACAAGCGGATCGAAATTATTACGACACAACAGCGGCGGGCTGGGATGCTCTAGGTGGCTGGGGTGCTTCGTGGCCGAGACCCGATGAATCAATGTTCCGAATTCGGGCTATTCTGCTTGCCCGCGAAGTTGAAGCCACCTGGATATTACCGTGGGCGTTCTACGATCTATCCCTTCTTATTGCCAGGGAAGGGACGTCCATACTACGCGAAACCCAGTCCTCATTTCAAGAAATTCAGTTTGCGTTTCTGGATGGACACCAGCAGCAGATCATAACTACTTCCGGTATTCTGGCATATCTGGGCAATAAGATTGTGGGGTGTCAGACCCCTCAGCAGTGTGACCAGGGAAGACTTCACGCACTCGAGAAGGCTTTGGATAGTTTCCTCAAGTATGCTGCTCTCTCGCTGCATATCTGGGACAATCACGACTGGCAATCCGTAGCGAGTCATTTCTGTGCCACGTGTCTCAACGGATTGAAGGATGCATTAGAAAACGCGCGCAAAGACTTTTTCAGTAACCTTCCGAATATGTACGACTGCCCATCCTGGGAAGAGCTGAAGCAGATGAGGACCGCCGCTATCGGTGCCAATCCATTCGACTGACTTTGACTTTGGAGGTGCGTAAAGTATGTCATTTCCTCGCCTCCTGCTGATATCGATGTCCTTGGATTCGCAGGATGTTTCTTATCCCAGTGTTCTTGTCCCATACTTACATGTCCTACTCTGTCTTGCATTGGAGGTTACATGTGCATGTTCGTATTCAAAACTCGGAATAAATTCTGATTTCTTGGGATTATTTTGAGCGCCCTTATCTTCTACTTGGCTCGTACAGCCAACTTCTACCAGCATCGCGGTACTGGTGGCACGGAGTTTGATCTGAGTGTCGCCACTGGCGCTAGAGGAGGCCGTAGTACTACTACGGGCAAATTGTGAAGTGTATCGGGATTCCTCGGCTAGAGGATGGTGGCGAGCGGTGACTTTCTGAAAGCAAGTTGTCACAATTTAACCGTCCATAGTACAAGAGAGTACAAGATATATTATTTTTCAAGACTTCATCTACCAGGCGTCCAGTTTTTGACATTACTGTGTAACAATCTCCTCGACGGAGCCATAAGTAAGATATCGGGAGAGGAAGCGAAGACAACACCATTTCTACCTTCTCCAATCTTTTGAACCCATAGCAGACCCTCTTGATCACATTGATCAGCTATACGATAGGGAATGAATGGGCCATCGATCGGGTCCAGGGTTAAACAAGACGTTCACTTCCTGGATGGAGGGAAAGGCCAAGGAATAAGAGTCGGAATCTAAATCGCCGTATGTTATACACAAGTGCTTCAGCTTGCACCCAGATCTAGCGATGAAGCTTGTGATTGAAGAAATCGTGGCATCCCCGAGGAGAGATTCATCCATCTCAAGACTGCAAAGTGCGGGAAGGATGAAGGAGTCGAGGAATTTGGGCACTGAGGATTCGACGTCCACCTTCAATGATTTTAAGTGCGCTAGCGTAATTGGGAGACCTATGATGCTGTCCTCGATATCATCATCGACATCGACGATGCTAAGGAAGCATTCTAATAGATTGGAGGCCTGTCGCAAGATTGGTTCGTAGTCCTCGAGCGTTGTGCCGTGCAAGCATAGCGTGGTCAATTGGGTCCATGGTAGAATAATCCAGTGAGCAGCCCAACCATCAAGTACTACGGAGCGAAGCATTGGAACATCCAAATCTCGAAATCGGATGTTTCGAGCGGGAAAACTGTCAATTTCAAGATCGAAATGACTGAGGAGGGGGAATTCGCCTTCCATAGTGAGAAGAGTGTCCGCATTATGACAGAGCCGGAGTTCGAGATATTGGCAACGGGTGCGGTAAGGAAGAACTGCGGCTATGAGTTCTGTCCCATTGAGAGCATGGGCATCCCTTCCATTCATACGGATGGCCAGTGGACAGCAGCCGGCCCTGCTGACCCATATCTTGTTTGCCTCGAAAGGGGACCACCGTCCAGAAAGCGAAACCGCTCGCCAAAGCTGAGGAGTAGTAAGGGCGATTTCTCTCCACAATCGACAGATGTGCGTCAGAAGGATGGGTGAATTTGGACCGGTCAGTGGCGGACAAACAGGATATCTTGGGAGGAAATGTAGAAAGATTTCTGCCACGACTTCATTGGGTAAAGTCAAGACGGGGTACTTGTAAGCATCGAGTCTCTGCTTGATCGCTGACTCCTCAAGTCGCAAGGCAGTGAGCACGCGCTCAAGATCCCGTATTTGAATTTCGAGCTCCACAAGACGGGCGCGATCCTCTGCACGCGTGGAAAGCATGGCGAGATGGGGCGGCTCGGTGAGGCTCGCACACGGTGGTAACGGCTGATGAAGTTGAACAGAGCAAGTGAGAAGGCTACACCTGCATTACACCTCATCTGAGCTCACCTGAGTCCTCAGTCGATGTATCGCGCTCCGTGCCAATGAGGAAGTTATCGTTCGTCGCTCAGAAATTCAAACCTTAGCAGATTTTAAGACTAAAAAAATCTAAACAGAGGCATGATACTGGAAGCACTGACGCGTACTGACGTTCTGAGTCCCGAAGCTATGCGCTGAGAATTCGACGCGACGAGCCCTTGGCCCTGGGGCACCTTTGAAAAAAAGGAAAGACAAAGGGCTCGGCAAGATGGCGCCGGTTTCCCGTGCCGGAGGCGGCCGTCGCGCGGCTAAGCCAAGCCAAAGCATCACAGTGCCACCACTTCAAAAATCGAAATGATGCTGAACATTGAACATTGTCAACCAGTCTCTCGTCCGCTCACTGGCCAGGGATACAGTCTACTTGCTAGAACATACTAGTACGTTCCAGCACCGGTGCACTCTGATTAATTACCCAAGTATCCCGGCATCGGCATCCAGAAATCTCGACGAACGCTTCCACTATCTCCCACCCACAGCAATTGCGCGGCGACCCGAAAACACCCCACCTCGGAGAACTGGACTTTGCGCCGACTCTGCGCTAAAAAATTGCATCGAGGCTGACCGATCAGCACCGAATCGTCGCTAAACTGCTATGTAGCATTATCGGATGGAGATGCTGAACATTTTTATGCGTTAAAAGCCAGGCGAGCTCCGGAGGCCACGCGGCCACTCCTCCGTCTTTCCCTGCGCTATGCTGAGAGTGCGCGATGCTGGTCCTGGGCTTGATGGTGAAACTATCTACGCTCTCAAGATAATTTTCCTCAAATTGGCGGCGGCGGCGATCACTTATGGTATGTGGTCGCGAGCGGAGTTCCTGGAATCGGGGAGCTAAATTTTTCGTGCGGCGTCAAAGGCTTGTTCCTCTGCATCGGGACCATGTCCAGCTATACTCTCATGTGCGTCGAATCCCCATTTTTGCGGGCACTAGTATTTGATTAATGGAGTTTCAGACGGAAGGGTCTGCGTGGACAGAGATCGCGACAGGCCCTCCTCGCGATCATTTTGACGATGTTGCTAGCTGCAACAGCCCATCTTGCACTCTACATGGGATTCGTCATAATTCAATTCCCAACCCTCGCCGCAGAATTCGTTGACCCGATCGAAACTATGCGGCGGCTTGATATATCACAGACGCTATTGCGTCGTTTGACGGTACGGTTCTACTTTGTTTCAGTGCTCATCAAATTAGCTGACGGGCTTGTAGTACTTTCTCAGCGACATAATCGTCGTGTGGAGAGCTTGGGTCATTTGGCAAGAAAATCGAATCGTGCATGCGGCTTTGGCGACATGTATCGTCGCAACAGGAGGTTCGTTTTTTGAGCTGTTTCTCCCATCTGCGCCTTTGGCTTACCCTCTAACCAGCTACGTCTCTCACCTTGGTTGTGTTCAACATCAACTCGGAATTCCACCATGTCCATTATTCCCGCGACACGCAAAATTTCCTTGGAACATTTGGTCTTCTCGTGACGAACTTCTTCGCCACTGCCCTCATCAGCTACAAGTTGTGGTATGCCCAGTCGATTTTATCTTGCGATCTTCGAGTTTACGTCGACGTATAGGTATTACCGCCGCAATGTCAAGAAATATCTCGACCACCCACGCAATTCCAATACGAAGGTGGAGAATGTGTTGATTCTGCTGATGGAGACGGGAGGGTTATACTGCGCGTTTTGGGTAAGAATCCTTGGGGGGCATATTCCCAAACGACTACTGAATATCAAGTAGATATTGCTCATGGTCGGCGACTACGGTTATTACGGTCCCGACTTCGAGTTCGAGTGGTTCCAGCCGAACATTTCTGTGAGTGTCTCCCTAAAACCGACTTGATTTCATTCACTTCGAACTCGCCGACGCTAATGATGGTTCAGGGTATATATCCAACAATCATAATCTTCATGGTTTCACGACAAATGATGTTAAGTAACGAAGTCCTCAGTAACGGCTCTCTCCAGAGCTCCTCTTCTTCATCGAACACACGTACACGCACCATTTGGTTCGCTACGCCCGTTGAGACTGGTCAGACAGTGGAGACGGAGACGGATCGGACGCGGGCGACCTCGAATGACTCGTTTGCAATGGAGCGCAAGTAGAAATTATTGTTCGAATGTAGCTATAAGGTAGTGTATTGACGAGATGTTGTATATGTACTAATTTGTACAACTCTAAGGTGTTAGTGTAGTACGAGACCCTTGTCGATAATTGATACGATTGGACAAGATTTGATTAGGCGAACTAACTATCCGTTAGATTATCTTCAAATTGTTCCGCAAAGAAAAAATATTGAAGTAAAACCAAGGCTGCTTTTCGAGGTGAAAGCGAGGGTCGATGGTGGTGAGACCATGTGTAGTGTGAATCCTTGAACCTGGTGGAGCAGCGCAGGCGCCAATATCCAGAATATATACGAGCTCGAGGGAATATCGAGAATTGTCCGCGTTAAGGACGTGTGCCAAACGCGTTCTTCTGCAGGCAATTGCAAAATCGAGAGCGGACAGTAGAACGTTCTTGAGCGAGTATTTCCGTCAGTGCGTTGAGTCTGGGTCAGATAGCCATGAGGATGGTGCGCTGCGCTACATGAGCAGTGGAGTAGCACTGGAACATGCAGCTAGGTATTTAAGCCCGAGCAACGTTCGTTCACCCAAAAGGAAATCTAGTACGCAGACATTGAAGCCCATGGCTGCTTTTGGCTGGCGCAGGTATTTCATGATAGGTCAGCCTTTGTAGTCTCCCAGAGGCAGAAGCAGAGTCAGAGAGTGAGCCAAACTGCGCAAGCTACGGATCCCATCCTGAGTAACACGAAGGTTGAAGGGAATAGGTCTCTGGGAGACTGGGCCTTTGGTAATTTGGAGCCTGCTTGGAGCGGGGACAGCCAGCATGGGCACAACATCACACGTCTATCGTGACTGTACTGCCAGTGTTGAACGTTGGGCAGCCTTGGAATTCTAGCGAGGTACCAAGTGTGAGTGACTTCAGATTAATGCGACAGAGCGACAGCGGCACGAGACGTAGAGCCTAGGAAGTAAGCTAGAAAGCCTTTCAAGCTTCCGTTCTTGAAGCCTCGGGCACTAGTGATTATAAAGAGATTGAATTACGACGTTTGTGGTCATCCTGAAAGCCGCTTTGCTTGCAGGAAGCGTCGTATATTCTCTAGCAGTATCGATGGGCTAGAGTATGTAGCCATAGGCGCTGAATCGACACTAACTGAGATCTTCAGATTCCTCGAGAGCGGAGCCAAAAACCCAGGGTTTCTCAAGTGAGCTTGACGCAGTCCATGAGCATCGATGCTTGAGCGTATGGCTAGCGTCCTGAAAACGGAAATGTAGTAGTTTCATCTTTATTCCTGTTGACTCAGAGCAAGAGACCTTGAGGCTGGAGAGAAATTTTGAATCCCAGCAAATTCCCTCCTTTGCGGAGTTTGATAGCGAAAGCCTCAGTATGGGTTTCTGCTAGGTGTCAGGCACCCCAAGACCTTCAAGCAACGTCTAGCAAGCATCCAACAGCGTGGTAGAGCGCCCAGCGGCAGAGAGAAATATTCGAAGTGCGAGAAGAAGGGGATAAAACACTTAGGACGTGGGAGTTGCGCTACGCCACAAGTTGTCAGCTTGCCAACTGCTGCTTGGCATCGTGCCTGCCGTCGAGCTCAGCCTATCCACGATCTCGGCGCGAACGTGTGGATGACGGGCGTATGCATCTAACCATCAAGATCATCTACACTGACGAACACCTATAAAATGGTCTTCACCCTCGAAATCACCTTTTTCTCCTTGTTTTTCTCTTCTGTTTCTATCTCCCATGATACCCCGGGCTGCTTTCGCGTTCTCGGTCGCTCTTGCGACCACAGCGTCGGCTGAGATCTACCTGGCATCGAGGGAGCGCGCTATACACCCTCCAGCATGTCCAGATTACTTTAATATCTGTGCGTGCCTTCAGTCTTTGCGTTTAGATGCTCTTCTGACTTCTGACTCAATACTAGCCATATATCATGTCAATGATATACACGCGCACCTGGACGAGATTACCACCTCCGGAACGGACTGCACGAAGCCACAGAATGGCTGCTATGGTGGCTACGCACGGATAAAAGCCGTCGTGGACGCTGGCCGCAAAAAGGCTAAAAACTCGTTGTTCCTGAACGCAGGCGATGAATTCCAAGGCACGCTGTTCTACAGCTACTACGGCGGCGAGAAGATTGCGGATACCTTGAATCAACTCAATATCGACGCTTTCACGCTTGGGAATCATGAGTTTGACCAGGGCGACAAGTATCTCGGTGAATTCGTATGTCCTGTTGCGTTTTTCGTAGCTTTGCGATAGCTCACAATGTTGTCACCAGTTGGATAACCTTACCATGCCCATCATCTGCGCGAATGTTGACAGTCAAGACAAGAGCATCAACTCCACGGTGAAGCCGTATCACCTCTTCCCCCAGTACAACCTCGCAGTCATCGCCGTCACCACGGACACCATCCCGTTAATCTCCAACTCCGACGATTCCACTTCCTTCGCGGACCCAATCAAGACGGTGCAGTATTGGGCTGATTATGTCCGTGCTCACGAGCACGTCGAGCGTATCGTCGCGCTGACACACGTTGGCTACGAGGTGGATATTGCCATGGCGCAGAATACCACCGGCATCCATCTCATTATCGGAGGCCACTCTCATACTCTGCTCGGCGATATGGCAGGCGCTGCGGGACCGTATCCGACTGTAGAGACCAACCTGGACGGTGAAGAGGTATTCGTGATTACTGCGTGAGCCTTCTCCTTGACCCCCCTCCCTTCGTCTTTCTGACCTCTGCAGCTACCGCTACGGCGAATACCTTGGACTCCTCGACGTCCAATTCGGACCCAACGGCAAAGTCGTTGGTGTTTCCGGCGGACCCATCCACCTTACCAATCAGACCGCCCAGGACGCCGACCTCCAGGCCCAGATCAAGGAGTGGCGCGTGCCGTTCGACGAGTTCGGTAACGAGGTCATTGGCGACACGACTGTGCTGCTGAACCACAACGGGTGCAAGACCGGCGAGTGCAACTTCGGCGACCTCATCTGCGACGCCATGCTCGACTACCGCGCAGCGCAGTCGGCGCCGGCAGGCTGCCTCCTCAACGGCGGTGGAATCCGCGTCGACATTCCTATCGGGAACATTACTCGCGGGGACGTCATCACCGCGTTCCCTTTCGGCAACGCCGTAGCAGATGTGTCCCTCACCGGGCGCCAGCTGTGGGACATCTTCGCCGGCGCCGTCTCAGGCGTTTCCGTCTTCAACGGCCAGCCCGTCGTGACCTGGCCCCAAATCTCCAAAGGCGTGCGGGTGACGTACAACCCCACCACCAAGACGCTCATCAACCTCGAGATCGGGCAAGGCGACGAGATGCCGATGGTGGACTTCGATGCGACGTACCGCATGGTGACGGCCGACTACGTGGCGGGCGGGGGAGACAATATCATGCCCGCGCAGAGCGACATTGTCGTGCTGGATACGCTAGATGAGGTATTGACGGCGTACATCCAACGCCTAGGTTCCATAGACGAGGAGCTACAAAACCGTGTTGTGCTCGTCAATGACACGACGCCGGTGCAGTCGTAACTACTTTATAACTAACTTAGGCACGCTAACATTCCTTTGAACCCTCCCTTACTATAGATACTGTCGTACTCAATAACCAACGTTCTCTTTTCCGTTTTCGTTCTCGTTGCTTCCATGACCACTACTTTACGAGTACTGAGTGGAATAGATGAGAGGAAAATGAGGAAAGACGAGACGCCATATCATTGGCAGCAATTTTCGCGGTTAGCTCCTGTGGCTCTGAGCTCCGTTGAACGACGAAGAAGCGTGACTTACGGGTGGAAACAATGATACGGGCTCTGTGAGCCCACAAAGTATTTTCTTTTCCTGGCATGTAGGCATCGGTGTTGCAATATTTCTTTTCCATGTTTTCTTCCTTTTCTCCGCATCTTATGTAACGCTAGATAGTAAAATAGTAGATAGCAATTTCTCTCAATTTTTGAAAAATCTATTTCACAATTACGCGTCCGCGTTGTTGTGGTTTGTGTACGCGTTTGATGGATTCTCCCTTGTCGCCCACCGTCATGCAAGCTGTTAATTCGTCGGAATCGCCCGTTGTTAGACCGTTGGATTTGTGGTTTGACGATGGTAACATTATAATTCAAGCTGAAAATACGCAGTTTCGTGTCTATCGAGGCGTTTTGGCTGCGCGATCGTCTGTATTCGAGGTAACGTCCCTTGTCTCAGTCACTACGCAGCCGGGCGCCTGCTCTGCAAAAAATTCACGACACGATTTCAGGACATGTTGCTCTTTCCGCAGCCTCCGGATTCGGAGCTTGTTGAGGGCTGTCCTCTCGTCCAACTCTCAGATTTTGCCGTAGAAGTGACAGTATTTCTGAGGGCGATATTTGATTCTGGGTATGCTTTACCAAGCCGACGCGGTTGTGAATTCATTCAGCTTTCAGATTCTTTCCTCCATTTCCGTCACGTACGGATTACACTACAGTCTCGGGCGTTCTTCGTCTCTCTCACAAGTACGGAGTGCAGTACTTGCGAGATCGTGCCCTCCTTCATCTTTCTGCTGCCTTCCCCTGGTTTAATCCCGCTTGCGGCCGTATGATCAAACCCTCGAAGCGGACCTTCGATCGTTCGCCCGATCCGGTGTGCAAAATTCTGGTCATTCAGCTCGCTCGGGAGGTAGACGCTCCCTGGATCTTGCCAGGAGCATTTTATACCCTCGCCACATCGTACCCCAAGCTTGGTGCCCAGATATTCCGGAGCGTAACTTACAACGGCGTTACCTCACAATTGGGCGAAGCAGATCAACAAGCGTTCATTACAGGGAGCCAAATGCAGTATGCGAGCACAGTCGACGACATGCTTCGCTTCTTGTTCTTTTCGGCTGACATTGTAGGCTGTACTCAGCCAGCACGGTGCCAAAGGCGCAGGCTCCAGGCATTCGAGGCCAAACGCCAGGACCGTCTGAGGTCTTCTTATGATCCTTTGAAAATATGGAGGAAAGATGACTGGGCATCTCTAAACGGTGTCTGCCCTTTATGCCAAATCTCGATGGTGCAGGCGCATCACGAAACGGCACAGAGGCTTACCAACGAATTACCCAATATGTATGGACTTCCATCCTGGACGGTCTTGGATACCTTGCGCAAGAACGCGCTCGGGGACAACTTCCAGCTCCTGGTCGATGTGACGCCTTCGTAGTTTGTACATCAATTATGTATTCAATGTATAGTAGGTCAGATGGATCGAGTTTGCTTGTCGAGCTCGTTACGAAGCTGATTGGAGTATTTCATGTTACAACAAGTTGAATTTAAAGTATACATGTCTCGTAAAATACAGTGAGGTTACTACAATTATTTCTCCGTACACCCAATAAACACTACTTCACTTCGGTGAGAACGAGTCCATACCCACAGAATCCTCGGACGTCTGGAGCGCCCCCTCTGACCGGCCTGTGGCCGAAGGAGTAGCGAACCAGATAGTTCGATCGGTCATATGCGTATGAGAAGTGGTGGGAAGGGAGGGTGTACTGAGCATTTCTTCACTCAGCATCATTTTGCGTGACACCATGAAAATAATTATCGTCGGATATATGCCCTGCCGAACATGTTCAGAAGACAGATACCCAAGACATTAGGGATGGAATTAGAGTAGCGACTCACGGATATATTCGGTTGGAACCATTCGAGCTCGAAGTCAGGGCCATAATAGCCGTAGTCCCCGATCATGAGCAATATCTGATAGTTGTCAGTACTAATATACGGGAGCAACGCCGCTGGAAACGCGTTCATACCCAAAAGGCGCAGTACAGTCCTCCGGTCTCCATGAGCAAGATCAGAACGTTCTCAATCTTCGTACTGGCATTACGAGGGTGGTTGAGATATTTTTTCACGTTGCGGCGGTAATACCTGGACAGTTATCACCGTCAACGTGTGGCGAAGATAAGGCGACCAGACGCACCACAACTTGTAGCTGATCAGGGCTGTGGCCAAGAAGTTGGTGACGAGAAGACCAAACGTTCCAAGGAAGTTTTTTGTATCGCGGTCGTAGTGCGTACCCTGGAATTCGGACTTGGTGTTGAATACAGCCAACGTGAGCGAAGTGGCTGCCAGTGGCGGACGATTAATTGCTGCGACAGATGTGAATGACTAGAATACATACCTCCCGTCCCGATGAGACATACAGCAAGGATTGAATGCACGATTAAATTATCGTGCCAGATAACCCAGGCTCTCCAGACGACGATAACATCACTGAGGAAATACTAAGGCGAATTAGAAAAAAGCAGGTAAAGCGTTTGAGCGGGTGCACGCACAGTTATCCTACGCAGCCAAGTTTGACCGATGTCGAGGCGTTTGAGAGTCATCACAGGGTCGACGTATTCGGCTGCCAGAGTAGGAAATTGAAGAATTTGATAGGCCATGTACATCCCAAGATGGGCAGTGCCAGCAAGGAGCATGGTGAGAGTAATGCCGAGCAGGGCTTGACGCGCCAATGCGCCTCGAAGACCCTTCCGTCTGGATGAGAGGTAGTAAGTTTTCTTCCACGGCACCATATACATCGCAAGAAAAAACAAACAGTATACGAACATGAGGGTATAACTCGACATTATCGCGACACACAGGAAGATCCCTGAAGTCCAAGGTCAATAAGCCGTCATACCTCACTCGAAGTTCCAGCACACGCACCGTAAGTGATCGCTGCCGACGCCAACTCAAGAAACATGATCTTCAGGGCGTATATATCCTGGCCGTCGAGCCCAGGACCTTCGTCGCGCACGGTCAGCATAATGAGCGAAGGACGGTGGTTGGCGCAAAAGACGCGGAAGCTGAAGTCGAGCCCTTTTAAACGAAGTAATCGCGGATACGATACGTTACCATCTCATCTCCATTCGTTGCCGATGGAGGTGGAGTCCGGCGCTTGCGGACGAGGACGGGGTTAAATAAAGGGTCCGTTGAAGTCCGCTGACAGGACCACTCAGGACCACTGCCACTATTCACGCCAACTGGGGTTCGACGGTTTCCTAAGCCTCCCGTTGCCCTGCGACAATCTTGGCTTTTTACCGGGCTAGCGCTTTCGAAGTCGCCCAAAGATGGCAGAATCTTGGCTCTAAATATTCGAAGCACCGACTGCGATTGGGTATCATGATAATGGATCACAAGGAGGTTCTCAAGGAGTCCACTTTTGAATGAACAATCTCGTCAGTTCTAGGTTGGGGCTGTGATGGCGACTGTTCATGGGCGTGCCTGCTGATCTTCCCATCAATAAACTCAATTTGAAAAAGGGTAGTTACGGTAAAAAGAACGTTTCTGCAGAGCCCATAGAAACTCCCAGAGCAATTTAGCCACCCACGGAAGGATGTAAGTAATGAAATCCAACTACACCTGTCCTGCGGCTTCCAACTTGTAGCCACCTTTCCAGTACAGACCGAATCGGTTCGACGGATCATATCGTTCTTTGATGCCCCGCATTCGTCCAAGATTTTCCGGCCCAATGCTGCCCATGACGTCCTGAAGCTTGGACGCGTAGTTCATGTAGATGAAAGGATGGAGGAGACCACGCTCGCGAGCAGTATTCTCCGACCATCTCCACAGCTCGTGCGTTTTCGCCTTGAGCACTTCATCATCCTCCCTGTCAGACCAAAGGGTCATGCCGAGGGCCACTAAGCATAGATACGTTTGTAAAACTGTTCCGTGCGACGTTGAATCGGGTTGCACATACCTACCAAGTCTCCGTCCTCAGAGGAGATACCTGATGGATTCCCTCCGTTTCTCTCACTCGCCGCCGCAAAACCGCGATTCAGTGGTTGAAACACAGCCGCCCACGTAAAGCCAGATCGATTCAGATATGGTTCGAAAATTTCGACACCTTTGAGGTGAATATCCCACAGCAGGGTCGCATCCGCTTTCAAAGTCAACGTGAACCACTGAACCCTTCCGGATCCTGAGATATAGGTGAGATATCCGGGCAAGAACTGAAGTCCATAATGACTCACCTGGAGCCATGGCCTGGAATTCGTCGGTGATGGATGCCAGGTCAGTGACTCGCATCGTATTGAGGAAGGCGTCGGGCACCAAGGGCTCGATATCAGAATACAACGGTGGGAACGGGGTAGGTGCGAGGTAGATATTCGGCGACCATACAATGTAGGTTTTTTGCGTCGGCTCCCAAGCTAGTCCGACCACATTCAATCCCATAGGGTCTTCAGATAATTTGGCGGTAAATTTAACATGGGCTTGTAGTATTGCGGGGCCGCTAGAAATGTCGAAAAGCAGGGTTCCTGCCCAGACATCTGACAGTGGATACGTTGTCATGTCGAAACGCGTTACAATTCCAAAGTTAGTACTGCCGTACTTGAGAGCCCAGTACAGATCAGGCAGAGTTTGCGCATTAACGTCGTGTATGGCCCCATCAGCAAGTACAACTTGATAGTTCACAATATTCGAGCTTCCAAAACCGTGCGCGAGAGATAGAGCGGAGATTCCACCTGTATCATGGTGCCACCATCAAGAACAAGAAAGATGCGTTCCGAATAAGAAATTCATACCGCCCAGCAGAAAACCCGAAACACCAACATCGGAAGCCCGGCCACCGACCGTAGTAAGATTGTGAGGCATAAGCGCACTGTAGACTTCATGCCATCTGCAACCAGAACCAAAGGAGACAACACTGTCTCCATCGAGAACCGACACGCTGTTCATTTTCTGAAGGTCAATTGTGAACCCGGCGGCGTCGACGTTGCTGAATCCCTGCGAGATCATATGGCCGCCCGAGCGAACTGCGAATGTGCAGTCGTACTGCGTGGCGAGGCTGACGATAGCAGAGACGTCGATGGCAGAGTGAGGTGACACTCTGCATGTTGGCTCGAGGTCTGATTGCTCGAGAGAGTAATACGACGCCTGCTGGGCTTGATATTCGGCCGAGTCGGGGAAGAATACTTGGCCAGGTAGAGTGCTGTTTAGTACGTGACACTTTACAGAGAAAGTTTATCCAGATTCAGAAAACGAAAGGCGATCGCATTCGTGGTCACTCACACAATGTCGGGCTACCTCTGACGCGTCGGTCTTGTTCTGCTCCAGCCATATGCTGCTCTGAAGAAGATCCGACAGCTCATCCGTAAGTGTAGGTCCGTCCCCGCTGAAGACAATCTGGGTATCTTGCTCCTCCAACGCGACGACATGGCGAGAAATGAGGCATAGAAGCGTCAACGTTGCTGGAAGCAGCGGCCGCAGCTTGAGGGGGGCCATGGTGGGAGGTTGAGAGCGCGTTCGGGTAAGTGGTAGGGTATCAGCATCGTGTGCTAGCGTCCAGTTTCCGAGGCGTGCCTGGGGCTTGTAGGTGCAAGAAGCGCACGAGAATCAACTCCTATGCCGGCACACCGGACCAACATTCCGACGGCCGGAATCTTCCGGGTACGACAATGATCGGAAGCTGCTTACAAATTCGGTGGTTGAAAAGCTTGAAAGAATAAGTAAATTTAGAGCTACCCATATATACCAGCAAGTCGATTACGCAGAGATCTAGCACAATTGTATTTTCCGATTGACTAATAAAGCAGTTTAAGCAGTGAAGAGATTTTTTGCTGGCAAGATGTTTTAGCCTGAATGTTCAACTTGTTGAAGTTGGAAAACTGAGTCTAGCAGATGCGTGGCAGAAATGTCCACTTAACTTACCCCGTAAAATATCCCGAAAGTCCAGAACGATCCTCCCTTTTTTTGCGTCCAGTGTCAGGGAACCGTATTCAATTGGAATTTCCGAACCACCAGCTTTACAGCTTTGGGGTCGAGTGCGCCTTTGCAGACGCCGACTGCAGTGGTAACCGCAATACAAGTCAACCTGAGCTTTAGGTAAGTATTAGGGTAGTAGCCTGAAAATGAGCTGGGGATAGTAATGTACTATAGTACTGTTCAACGGGTCGGACTATCGAAGTTGAACACGATTACCAAAATTTGGGTTCAATTCCCCGTTCGCGGATTCGGGGGAAGAAGTTGGTGCCTATCATTTTTATGCTCGTAATTTGTTCATTATCACGAAGCCAGGACACGAGTATGTGTCGTTACTAGTACCTGAAAATTTCTTTCCTTCTCTGTCGAGGTCGGTGAAACACTTTCGTTCACTGGGCTGATTCATTCTGAATTACTACTGGCAGGTGCATTTGCAGGTTGCAACCTGTAATTAGTTTTTGTCGCTGTTGATACGGTCAATGGTTGGTGCTGCACAGTCTTCGCATCAAGAATCGGCATTCCTAGGTGTGTCCTGTGTTAAGGCGGCTGATGGCGGAAGTTCGACTCATCTGACGAGTTTGAAGGTGGCAGATATTCGTTTTGAGTTTCAGCAAGGTGGTTTGAAGCGAGGTGGTCAGGCTGGTCCTTGTAGATTGAGCCATTCGCGAATTTGTCATCCCTCGACGTAGTGATTGTCCCCACAAATCACTTACCAGATTCTTTCTCCTGCTTTCCGAGTCCGCTGGTTCATACTTGGAATCGCAACAAATCTCCAGCTGCTAGGAATTTCTCAACGCAAGCGTAATCGCGATTCCGGAACGAGCCAAGATAGTTGCCCAGACGAAGTGCTGACGTGCAAGGTCCATCCCGAGCACCAGTTACTCGAGACCCATTGAATGCAGACTCTGGAATACAGACTCTCAGCAACCCCGAACCCGGGACCGCAGCCACGCATTCACATCAAGGTCAATATAGACGCTTCGGGGGTCGGGGAGACAGTATTCTTCCATCTAGGCCTCTCGGCATGATTGGCAAGGGCGAGGTCGGGATTTTTTTGCGTGGGGGATTGAATATGTGGATCCGAATCTGTCCCGCCACCTGAATGAAACTGTTGGATTTTGAACTGAAAGGAAGTTCATTCATTTCTCGATCAATCACAAAGTTTCTTTGAACCTACTCCCAGATTTGAGGATAAGTATATCCCACCCAAGTATGACGGATATGGAGCGAGCCAGAGTCCAGCAACGGGTCGGCGGCAATTTACCATTGTCCGAAGCCGACGCATACTTGGAATATGTTGAACAAAGCTTGATTTTGTGCCACGTTCCTGTCGAAAATTTTGGTTCCGAATACATCCCGCCAGCGCTGGTATTCAATCTTGCTTTGTACAAAGATGGTTTCCGCCTGCTCGTCCCGATGTTCATCATGTTCGATATCGATGTCACTTTAGACGCTGAAAAGAAAATCCAACCAAGTTTTTCATAAATTGGAAGAGACTTTCGTAGCACGCTGGATTATGTTGCAAATGAATCGCCATAGTATCAGGCGACTCGGCCAGAGACTCGACGCAACGCGAATGAAGCTAGAGTGGTGATCTCGGGCCCGCTCTCCGAAAGAAGCTGAACATATAAGGATCAAATTCGTCCGCGGGAGCAAAGAACAATGACGACCGGGACGATGGGCTACAAGTGCTGTATGGGCGACTGATACGTCAGGACGTTGGCGTCGGTTCGCCCACGAAGGTTTGTAGGTCAATTGTGAGTCACAGTTTGTTTGCAAAAAAACTTGAAGCAAAAGAGATGTTTTCTGGTTTTTATTGTGAAGGATGTGTCGCGATAATTGTAAGAATTCGGAGAACCGCTGCCAGGCTTATCGCATACGGTCGTCGCTGGCCGGATGGTCCTCGCCAACGTCGAGGTTGCTGCCTTGAGGTGATGGACGGACGGAGATGCGGATAGGTGACACGTGATGACTATTGCAATGCGGCCAGCGGATGTGTTTGAGGCCGGGGCTCGCTTCTTTCTTCCCGCATCGATATCGACGGTGCTGAGCAGTGCTACTCGTTGTCTCTCCCAGCGTCAATGGCCAGTTCCATACGCTTCAATCCCCCAGTCTAGTCTCCCCATACTTCTGTGCGTCCTGTGCTCTTTTTTCCCGTTTTGTTCTCATCAATTTTCACCCATTCTCAGAATCTAGGCAATGTCAGTATCCTACCCGACAAACTCCCTTTGCCACTCTAATTGTTTCTTTTTCATCAAGAATAATGCTCACAGATTCGCCCCCGGAAGAAGGGGCGCTGCTGATGCCCTGTACTGACCTCGATTCCCATTTTTCTTTCAACTCTTGTCCTCACTCTTCTCACGGATTTGTCTGTACCACCACCGACCAACCTAACGAAAATCAAGACGCTGGAAACCCTTGTGTATATCCTTCGCCCCCGCCAACTACTTCCCAGCCAAAACAGAACGTTCCCCTGCCTTCTGCAGCACGATATCACCAGCACCAGTTTGGCGGAATCCTGGATTCCCCCTTGGTGCTCATGAAGGCTCCGGCACATTCTCCGTTGTCTCCCCCGCCCACGATTCCCACTCTAACGCACGCGCTGCCCCCTTCGGATGCCCAGGACAGTCAGGTCCCGTCTCTTTTGCTTCCGATTGAAGAGCTTCACGATGAATCTCAATCTTCTCCGAGACCGAGAACCCCGCAGCTGCTCTCCCCCATCTCTCCGGAATGGCTGCCCACCCGCAAGCCAGAGGAGGAGGAGGATGTGTACACTGTTGATGACTCGAGGCACGATTGTGTGCTCATGTCACAGCCTGTGGGCGCTTACGACTATTCTTTCGACTCTGATGCGGATGACGATATTTTGGGCAACGCAGGAACGTTCAGGCGTCCTGCCTTGCTTCCTCTCGATATTCCTATGTACCAACACAAGGACGAGATGATTCTGGACGATCATGACAACAACTCGGGAGTAGGAGCACCAGAGGGCGTTCTTCTTGGTTTTCCTGGTACTATGGCGCACCCACACCGTATTGTGGGTGGCCACGACTCGGACGCGGACAGTATGTCGCCTTTCGATTACGCCCCGCCGTCGCCTTCCTCTTCGCGCGACTTTGATTCGCCGTCACCCATGTCCGAGTCGGACCTCGAGGACGATCTGGGTTTCGGACCGTCCTCGTACTTACCTTCTCCTCTGCGTTCATTTGCATGCCTGTCGCCGGAACTCGACGACCTCGACCTGGACATGGCTCTAGGTCCAGGACTAGGCCTCGCGCCTTCACCATCGCGTCGCTCCGTCGCTTCGCTCCCCGATCTCGATGACGAGTACGACGCGCAGTCGTCTCATCATTGCCACTCGGACTCCTGGGCTTCTTTCCTCACCTCACCGCTAGACTCATCTTCCTCTTCCGCTGTGGCTGACGCCACTACTGATGACTCGGATGTCCCGATGTCCCCACCCCCCAGCGACTCGGTACCAACCCCAGTCTCATCATCCTCTCTCAGCGACGCTGACGCGAAGCCTACTCACCCTCCTGCTAACTCTCTCGGCCTCGACCTGCCCCCCATATCGCTTCCCTTCAAACCGCCACCTCCGTCGATTCTGGACCCGTTTACTCCTGCCGAGCTGGCCGCGCGCCTTCCTGCATCCTTCCCGGAAGCGGAGTTGGACGCGCTGCTGGCTGTGCGAGGGCGAGCGCGTGAAGCGTTGGCGGCATGTGCCGCTGCGCCTGGTCAATCTCCGTCCACCATGGACGTCAGCTCTGACTCTCCAAACAACAACGACAACAGCGATCCCAACAGCAACTCGAGTAGTTCTGGGAATGTCGTTGCTGCTGGTTCCGGTACAGCGGCGCCAAGTGGCGTGCTAGACCACGAACTGCGGAGGAATGTCCCCAGGGACGCCGGCGAGCCGCGGAGGAGGCGAAAGCGTGCAAAGGAGCTGGGGAGGGAGGTGGACGCGCTTGTCGGGCTTGTGTTGGGGATTCTGCCGCCAGCGGCGGGATCCGCTGCTAACACTTGCACTACTACTACTGCTTCCAGTTCCGCTTCCGCTTCCACCCTTACTCCTCCCGATTGCGCCGATGAGCAATCCATGCATCTCATCCCGCCTCTCCCGGAGCCCCCGGCGAAGGATAAAGGCACGGGCGGGATGCGGCTGAGGCGCGAGAAGGCGGGCTTGGCGGGGCTGGAGAGTGTACAGCAGTTGGTCGCGAGGATGATCTTGAGGAGGAGGGAGAGGTGTGTGAGGGGGTTGGATGGAGGTGTGGGGCGGAAGGGGATGAGGCGGCCGTCGAGCCCGTTGGCCGTGCCTCGCAGTTTGAATTTAGAAGAGGGAGACGAGGGATGGGGAGACGAAGGTGGAGAGGAGGAGGATGCGGAGCCGCCGACGCCGCTCAGTCCTGTCGCGGACGCGATGGAGCTGGATGGATGACGGTGTGTAGCTTGCATCTTTTTCTGCGTATTTTGCTTGTCGTCCGATGGTGGTTGACGTTGCACAATCCACATATCCGATTAATCTCGTCTCGCTTGCTTACTTATCTATTCGTTCTCCTGCTGATTCCCCCGTTACTTTTTCTCATCTTCTTCCTGATCTAGACCATTAGGTATCTCCTCTCCATACTGTTTACCTCTCATCTGCATTGCCGCGCTGCACTGCAGTTGTCTCGGTTCTTTCGATCAGTTCCTTTGCATAAACCTCTCGTCTCGTCCATCATCACACTTAACTATTACGCATCTGATTTGTCTGCCTCTGCTCCCGCTCTGCATGTACATATCAACGCACATCTAGTTTCCGCTCCGTCCTCTTTTCTTTTTTCTGTACCCCTCCCTGTGTCACCTACCTTGTCTCCCCCTCGGTATTCACAGTCACCCGCGCTTGTTTGCGACACCCCCCACCGTCTCCCTCCGCCTCACACGATATAGTTGTATTTTTACTTACACTTTTGTTTGTTGCCCTGCTGCTTACAGTAACTATATACTTGACGCGTTGCTTCGGTTTTTGATTGGTTTTTTTTCCTTCTTCCTTTTTTTGTCTTCTCCTCAATTTGCCCCGCATATGTAGTGTGGTTGGCGCGGCTGACAATGTAACTGCTATATCCGATTCCCTCGTCTACGTATTTTACATGAATACATGGAGTGGTAGCCCTCTGTGCTTATCCTGCAGCCTGAGTCCGTGAGGAGTGCCGGATAAGGCAGTTGAACGTCCATATTTGGAATTTTTGATTTGTCAGCAACTGCCCTTCCCTCCTTGCGTCTTCATTGGAGAATCTCTGTCGTTACTCAGAGTAATACTCACCGTTTTTAATTCTTGGCCGCCGCGTGGACTGGAGCTGCCTCAAAGGTCGAATGGCAGGAATACCGCCATACGTGGCCGATACACACTCACTCCGCCGCTCTTTCACAACTTAAAGCAAGTACAAGCTTCGGGTCCCGGGCCAAACGTACTTTCAGGGCTTTATATTGACGAGGGATCTGACCATTGGTGTGACGGTGCCTGCTTACATATGAGAGCCTATCTGTGTGCGGGTGTGCGGACATTGATAGACTTCACTGGCTGGATTGGCAAAAGCGCCAAGGGGACCACTACAGCCATCCGCGAAACACCGACCGTCAGCGGAGCAGCCCAATGACTAGGTATCCGGGTCTTTACATGCTTCATATCCTTCCAGTGCTATCAGAACCTTCATCTCGAATAGCATCCCGATTCTCGGCTCGCAGCTTGTGCGCTTTCTTTAGTGACCCGATACGCTGGTGCACGTTGTTGGCCTTTAATGAAAGCCCCTCCTCCTTCCCGGCACACAGCAATTTTCTTCTCACTCGCTGTCTCTCCCAGATGCATGTGGCAAGCACAAGCAGCCCAGAGCCTCTCGAAGAGCCTCTCACTTTCCCTCATCTCCTCGATCGCCAACTAACACAAAGTCCGCATCACACCGCATATATCTACGATACCGGCACTGGAGAGGTGGCTTCCGTCACGTTTGAGCGCTACATTCGCTCGATGTACGCCACCTGTCGTCGTATCTTGCGCGAAACGGTGCCTCACACGCCGGTCGAAGGCGGACAAAACACTGTCATCGCCATATTGGCTAATGCGGGTCAGTCAACGTAGTTGATATGCCTTGGGTCAGTTTGAAGCAATCAATATCAATCCAGACAATCTATCCTGCTGTAAGTTCAAGTTCTTGTGTTCTCCACGGCTTTCTCACCTCATAATCGGTGGCAGGTATGATGGTCTCTGCAGTCATGCGTGCTGGCTTAGTGCCGTTCTGCGTGTCTCCCTCCGATGCGGCGGCGGGTGTGGCCCAACTGTTTGAACAAACTGACACCGCAATCGTATACGTGTCTGCCGACTTGAAGGGTATTCTTGCCGACGCACTAGCAGTTCATGACAAGGATATACCTGTCTTCGATTTTGTCACTTTTAGCGAAGTGCAAGAAGTCTTGGAGGAATCTTCCGACTCTGACTCGGAGCCTTTGCCGCCGCTGCCTGTTACAATCGATCTTGAGGGTCCGGGACTCATCCTTCATTCTTCAGGTGAAGTGTTCATAGTGCTGACCAGGGGATATTTGATTGATACATCTCGTTACACAGGATCTCCGTCAAAGCCAGTCTGTAATTAAGAGACCATTCAGTTACGGCACAGTGGTTAATTTGTGCTTTGCAGACCTATCCCACAGACTAGTTCTACAAATTTCTTCAGTCCCATGGGCAGATTCACAAGATCACGGCGATGAAACCGTCGGCACTCACACTTCTCCAACCTTGTACATATCCTCGATCCGCTCTTATCCTGGTTGATGCTGAAGTACCGGTCAACAGGCTATATCTCGGCGTGCTCATTCACCTCAGGCCAGAACATTCTGCCGATTTGTCGGACGACGAGAAGGGATGTCAACTTCTTGAACAGATTCGGTATTTGCCGTCATTTTTATCCCATTCAAAAGAGTTGAAGTGCAGGTTTTACAGGGTAATACTGGAAAAGAACAGCCAAAAAAATCCTTCATTATCGAATACTACTAGCTCTTCCTCGCTCTCGATTGCGAAGACTGAGGCGACTTCAGAAAAAAATAGCTGATCTAGTCTGCGTAACCATTCGATGCGCCGACGTCCTGACGATATGTGGGGCTGCGTATATGAAAAGTGACCGTCATAATTCATGTGGCGCCGTATAGTACACGAAAATTACAAAGTATGTTTTACACAAAGAATACAAGGACGAATTTGTACACCTGCCAATTAACTGGCTAGGAAAGTATTAATACGAATGGTCCTGACCACGGGCTGTCCGACCAGGTCCGCCAACCGATGGAACATCGCGAAGATCACAGTTCGAATGTCAAAGATTGAGGCGCAGTTCGCCGCTCCTCACAACGACCGGCCTTCGTTTTCCTGGATGCAACGTCGCGTTAGACACGAAACACAGAGAAATCATTCGAGTTCATCCCTAGAAACCTGGTCAACCGATGGAACTCAGCCGAGTATCGATGTACCTCTGCTAATGAGTCAAGTTGGGCCCAAGGGCATCTTTCTTCAGATGTTCCAACACGTCCCATGACGGTAGTCCATAGGTCTCCGGAAGCTGGTTCCAGAAGGCTTGTCGAGCATCTTGGTGAATCTCCTTCAGCGTCTTCAAGCATTTCGAACACATGCCGTGGAGCTGCTTCCAATCCGACCACTCCCATGTCAACAAAGGGTCGGCAGGATGAGACCGGATGAATTCCCGAATATATTCGAGTCCCTTCCATCTCTCCACGACACACTGCGGAGGATGTTTACAACCTGGAATATTTTCCGGGTCGAATAAGAAACGAAGAGCATCAGCCACGGTGCCGTTGCGCTGGACGTTGTAGCCTTGAAGAAAGGATCGTTGCTCTTGCATAGTCAGTTTGATCTCCACGCCGTTGTATAGGACGCCATGAAACGCAACGAGGCCAACTCTGTTGAAGTTCGAAGAAAGAGCATAGAAGGCGGCGGGTAGAATCCACGGGGCGTCAACTACGCGAGCAAGTTGGATGGCACGGAGCGTGAAGGTCGCGTCGTTGGGCGATTCCCATGACTGCTCCTCCAATGCCGAAGCAGTGATGTCTGGTCGATAGTGATTCAAAAGGTCGAAGCCCGACAGAGTGGTCGGATATCCAGAAGAGAGGTGGTTGAGGGCGCGAGCTCTGAGAAAATCCACTCCATATTTATTCCCAAGGTGGAGGCATCCAACTACTGCGCCGAATGTTGTATGAGCCGGAAATGGCATAAAGTATCTGAAGAAATTTAAGAACAAAGAAGTGGCAAACAAATTTCGAGATACCAACTCCGGCTCAAAAACCGCCTTTAGAAACGGGGTAACCTCGACATCGGGATCGGGCAATTCGACAAACGGGTATCCATCCACGAGCCCCGAGTCGGACCCCAGTGGCTGAGGGAATGCCAGCATGTCCCGAAAGACGGGAGAGTGATTAGACAAAGCGCCGCGATAGACTCGGTAGAGAGAGTTTCCGGCTTTGATCACAATGCTTCCATCCTCAAACCACAGTTCCCGCACATACTGAGGGTCCTCTGCCTCATTCACGCTCGAGTGTGCGGGTGGGATCAAGTCAGTGGACATCATCATGTTTGACAGCAAAATTCACCGGTTTGCCGAATCTAATCAACACCGGGTACTTACCGGGTATTGCCGCTTTCTATGTACTTGACACTGACCACGAAGATGAACCCACCCATTCCTCGTCCGATTCCCTATCTGGACATACTTCCAGCCGAGCTCTGGATTATGACGGCCGTTATTGGACTAAAGTGGGTGGTCACGCGTGACCATCGATGCCCATCCATGACCATGCATGGATCTCAATGGTCATTCATGCTACCCTATCCGGAGCTTGTGGATGGGACTTTGTGGTCAATGACCATGAATGGGCTGTCAATTGGTCAAGTTCTCAGACGAAATTTCCCCATTCATGGCCACGAAATGGTCATTGATTCAAGATACCGGAGATTCGGCTCAGTTCGGCTGCTCGGGAATTTCGGCTTGTGGTGATCTGTTAGCAGAGTTCATTTGATTTCAATTGCAGACGACTGAAAGCGGTCTGAGCTCTCCAAACCAACTCCAAACCTTCCAGTAATTAGTCGTGGATCAGCTCTACGGCGATGCTGATAGGCAGGAATGTAAAGATAATAGAGTGGATGTGATCGTTTACTATATAGCACGATTAACTTAACTAGAATACCTATGGGAGAGAGAAAAATAATTAAAAGGACCCCAAGCTGTTCCAAAAAATACCCAGCTTGAGGGTAGATAGTAGAGTAAAAGTCAATGGAAAGTTCTAACCGCGAAGCAAACAAAGTTTTGCGCCATTTTCCCGCCGGCGCGTTGTCCGTCATCAACAATTGATGACGGACTGCTTCGGATCAAATAAACAAACAAGTTCAAAACGGTCGGAAGGGCCATGAATGGCCATGGATGGAGCGACCATTCATGGAAAACCAGTAAAATGTTTTGGAGAAAAATCTTGATGTCTCATGGATGGCCATTGCGTGGTCGGCATCAGGCAAAATCGGCCAACATGCATCCGTCACGCATGAACATTCGAGTTCATGCGCGACCACGCGCGTACATTCATGGCCACGCACTCTCATGCGTGACCATCCATGCTCACGCCCCTTTTGTCCAGTAACTCCAGTCATACTGGATCGCTTGCTGGAATTTGTGCTCCAATTCAGAGGTTCGGAGCATTTCAGCGGTGTGCAAATTGTTTCGCTCAATTTGTTTGCCGCTCTTGCTTCGGGACCAAGTGCTCGACGTCTCGCCCTCCGCGAGGGTCACCAGCGGAGACTGGGCGGCGCGAGGTCAGCAATTAGAAGGACTGGCCACAAGACTGCACGACTTAGTCGAATATGCGCCTCTAGTGCGCTCATGGAAGGCCGCCATTGGTTTGTCGGTCAAGGAGAGCACTGTTCGCATCGACATCGAGGACTGGTGCTATTTCGACAGCATGTACAATAGGATCCTCACAGTATTTGGCGCAACACTGGGTCTCTACAGGAATCTGTACTGTTTGCATCTCGAGTGGTTCGTCCTGGACGAACCTTTCTTAGCCACACTTGCTGCGTTGCCGATGCTAGAGGAACTTTTTCTGCAAAACTGCGACCTTGCTTCTTATGAAGACGGACTCTGGCTTGGACTGAAGGCGTTCACCGAACTGGGCTCATACAGCACAGCGGACAGTCTGCGCATAGCGGATCCAACATGTTTGCAAACTCTCAGACTTCAAGGCAGTGATATCTTTCGCTCGATGATCGTTGGCTTCGGGACAGCACCGAACTTCACACAGCTCGTGGACTTCTCACTGGAGGAGCTCACCAGCCTCACGACTTTCTTCGGGGTCCTGAGGCGGTGTCCTCGTCTCGAGAGTCTGAAAATCACATCCATAGCTCGCACTGCTTTTCTCGGCCTGGATTCCGCCTTTGCGGATCTCATTGAACCGACTTGGATCCCACTCTTACGCAGCATCGCAGCACCTTCGATTGCACTCATACGGATGATAGTGCCACGTCGGCCCGTCAGGGATGTGGCGATCTACAGCTCTCGAATGCAGAGCCCTCGATATCTTCCGGCGGAGGAAATTATCCTCTTACTCATGGACATCGCATCCAGTGCCGCCCCGCTGCACTCCCTTGTCCTCCCCGGTACGGATCCAACACTGGCGTGTTTTGCTTTCATTACCCGACATTTCCCTCAACTAAGGAAATTGTCGATGATTATCCAGGAAACGGGTAAAGAACCTATAGAGGGTGTACCCGATTCGTTGATGTGGCACTATGATCACAACGGACGTTCAAGAGAACACCTCCCGGAGTCTTTCCCCGTTTTTCGCAGAAACCAATTGCCCGATATCACCAGTGCTTCAAACATTCATGTACGTTTTTTTCCAATTCGCATCGCTGATCCTGAGCGTCTGCAGAATATATTACGTTGGATATTCGGAGAGGATATCGCGCTGCCAGTTGAGCTGGAGGTTTTGGAGCTAGAAGCCGATGTCCTGGTGCATGATCCCTTCACCGCGAAACAACATCGTCAAGTTGCAAAGGCCCTGCGACAGCTGTGTCCGGATCTACGGGAGCTACGTCTCCATCGGACCACGTTCAAGCGAACGGGCAACAGCTGGAAAGATACCAGCAGTGAGGCGTGATTTTGACAGGGAGAAACAGAAGCATCACCGCAGAAGCAGGAATAAGGTAACTGAAGTCTTTGAGTAGACGCGGTCTCGTGGTTCCCATCTCAGTCCGAGTTTGACGTAATCTATCTTCGAATTCGAGTCAATGACATGGCCAGCCTTACATGAATCATTCACGGCTGGAATGCAGCAAGCAAGAAGAGGAATTAGAATTCGGGGACTGGGATTGGGATCAAGAGAACATTCAAAACAATGCAGAATGCTCCTATGATCCAAAACGCTTTGCCCGTAGCCGTTTGAAACCGGAAGATAAGGGCGAATATTATTCCCCCCAGATTTCCGAACGCTCCAACGATGCCGGACATTACGCCCTGTCAAGCACCGGTCATGAGAAAAAAAATGGTAAGCATTTGTGAAAATAAACTCACATTATTGTATGAATTACAGTGCGGTACGAGGCTGAAGTTCGCGCCATTTCCGACCTCAGAGAAAATGGTGGCGACTGAAAATACACCCATCAATGTTGCCACTGGATAGAAAACAATTTAACAGTAGAGCCATACAAATTAATATTTAAGCACTCACGCGAAGGCAGGTGCGGCGCGGCATGATTGTTTTGGAGATATAAACCTCCAGCGAGGAAACCGACACCCATGATTAAACCGCAAAACAAAGTCAAGAATTTCTTGCCCTTTGTGCCGTATTTACGGTATATGGCATCACCTAGATACCCACCAAATGGACGGGTGACGAGGTTGAGAAAACCGCTACATACAGCTCTTCGTCAGCTAAACGACATTATTGATGAATTCAGAAAAAGTTAAAACACAAACAAGATTGAGGTGTAGTAACCAGCTTTGTTCTGGTCGAATCCGCTAATTCGCTTGTTGAACAAGGTGAACAGCAAATTTTCCATTTGAGCATCAAGAGCGAGTTCCTAAGAGACTAATCAGTCTTGCTGTCGACAAATTCTGGAGTCTTAGAGAAGCTTACAAGCCCAAAGGTTGTGAGATACGCAAGTGCCGGCAGCCATGTCAATGGGCTCACTAAAATCCCCATCGCCGTCTTGAACGTCAAGGACTCGTTCACCGCGAAATCGACCGTAGATATGACAATTCCACTTTCGTTAACGGAATGTACTTGCACATCCCCCTCCTCTGGCGCTTTCTTGTCTTGTGATAATTTTTCATCTGCATCCCTATGAACTTGATGACCACGAGCAATAGCAATTGCCGTGGCAGGTAAAGTGTGGCGTTGAGACCAAGCGCCTGCGGGATGGTCTTGACCGAATATGAGAGTAAGACCCGCGACAGTGAGAAGAATCGGAACCCTGGAGATTATTTTTCAGTAGTTTCGACATTATGCGATAGCTCGAAAATGATATACGGTACGACAGCGAAGGCAGCTCTCCACGCTGAGTGCTCTGAGAGGCCGTTCGAACGCAGACTCGAATAGGTAGAGACCATGATTGCAAACGTAGCCCCTCCGCTAATCAAACCAGAATCAGGGCAGGTCGAAAACAGAAATCAAACAATATAAACCAACCCCATGTTTCCCCAACCGGCAACGAACGCATTGGCGGTACCGACAATGTTTTTATCGAAGAAGCAAGAAGTCCACGCTTGACATGGGATGAATGTGCCCCCAAGTATCCCGATGAAAAATCTCAACGCATACAGCGTTTGCGCGCTGTGTGCGGTACCCGCCAAACCGGATGGGATCGCGCCGAGTACAAGTAAGCCTAAGAAAGAAAAATTCAACTTGGGACATGATGGTACACGAATCAAACAACGCAGTACGTACCAGCCATGACTTTTCGAGGACCATAACGGTCTACGAGCGGGCCCGCCCAAATTCGAACAACCAATGTTGCCACGAGAGCGATAATGTTGGAGTTGGCGATTTCGGCTTGGGTGAGCTTCAAGTCGCTTTTGATAGCATCTGGAATGAGTGGCGGAAAGGCGAACCACGACAGGAACGCGACGAAGAAGCCGACTGCAAAGGAGCACAGTGCTCGGTTTAAGTTGTTCTCAAAACGATGCCGGCTGCGCGAACTTACGCCAGGAAAGATGGAAGGACCGTGAGTAAGGGTTTGATAGGTTGAATATCGGGAGGGTGTAGGATTTCCGATTCATGGGATTTAGCTTGAGAGCGTTATCATGGTCAAACTTTATTCCTCCAGCAGGCGATAATAGCTATCTATCTCTCACCACGGGTTGTTTCCACAAATGCGACCACTCGAAAGGCGGTGGACCGCTCCTCCATTCGTGCGCTGGGACTGGCGGAAGATCTTGCGACTCGGGTAGTCTCTTTTCTTGGGGAGAGTTTGACATCGTAGCAGAAGGCAAGAGCGAGACGGACTTGTTATCTATACTGGGTTGGAGAAGCAGCGTGGGGACTTCCTGGATTTTATGGCTGTAATGTGCCTGTTGTGCCGTTACCTGTAATGCGCTCAGTATTAGCGCGCCGCGGATACCGGAAAACGGAGAATGCCCCGCAGTTCGAACAGTGTCTGAGCAGTGATACAGACTGGGAGCACGCTTTGTCGATTCCAAATTTTCGTGTAAAACAACACGGTTTTAGTATTAGGCGAATGTGTGTAAAACAGCGAATCGATGCGCCTTGTCAACTGGTACGTCCCATTCCACTGACCGATTACCATGAACATCCCACACCCAGGAAAGGAAGACATCTACCTCTGATTTACCAGCAATAGATGGGTGTCGGCGAGACGTATCATGACAGTAGATCGGCCTGCGTAAGCATCGTTAGCGCAGAGATAATCAAACGTAGACCGTCTCACCAAGGAACGGGATTCCAAGGCAGACATGAGGCTCTCATATGCAGCGTCATCACTTGCCATCCTTTCTCGACCCGCAGCCTCACCCACGACGTGGGCCTGACCAGGAGTGAGCACGAGATAGTCGTATAGGAATTGCGGCGCGTATATCATCTCGAATCGGAAGGAACGAAGCTGCACAAGCTCATCTTGCAGCGTTTGGAAGACGCTATGCCAGGGTCGCGAATACACGCCATCCTGTGGATGTTCGTGTTGGCCACCGTAGACGGAGCAGTCGGAAAGGGTGAGATGCTTCAGCGTTGCCTTGTGCCGCACTATGAACTCGAGAGCGTCGTAGTCAGGGCGAGCGTGATCGAAGACGAAGTTATCCAGGTGTAGATGTGTGATTGCGGGGAAGTGAATTGAGGACAAAGGTAGTACCCGCACTACCCCGACAGGATGAGAGAATCACATAGAGAGCGAGGTAAGGCCGGGTGCGTGTTGTAGAATGCGCAGAAGGGACCCTTGGAAGAAGTCCCCTTCCTCAGATAGATTGTGGGCCAGAACGGATATAACTAGCGTTCTCAACGAGCGAAATACTTGAAGGAATCCCGCACTACCATAGACATCGTCACGCAGAGCCACTACATTGAGAAGCGTCAGCGAAGATAGTTGGTGAGGGGGCTGGGTAGCCAGATTGGCGAATAGTCCTAGCTGTAAGAGTCGGAAACGATCTGGGGCCTCGTCCGAGGCTGAACGGAAAACACCAAAGTCGAAATGCAGAGCATGAAGATTACTGAACCTGTCCAAGCGGGAATATGCGGCACACAGGGGAGTTCTGGTGTCCCGCTTCTGCACCTCACTTGAGGAGGCTACCGCTCCTTTGAAAGAAAGCTCTCGAACGGCTGCTCGGGTTCCTGCAGCGCCTGCTTGTAGGCACAAAAGCCAATCTGCGCTGTAAATTTGCTCTTTGACTACAAGGACGCGGAAGATGAACGGCGCTGCCAAGGTATTGAGTGTCTGCGATGCAAGGCGAACCTGGAGTAGGTCCGAATTATTCTCCACTTCCTGAAGAATGAGAATGAGAAGCTCTTCAGGCAAAGTACATACTCGACATGGTGGTTCAGCACTTCGAGTATTCTATTCCCACGCCCCAAGTCTCTCTTTGGTACGCTCGTCCTTCCAGCCTCCTGCTCTCCGTCTCTCACCTATAACCTCTGAACTCTGCAGCTATCGGTTCTTGCAGAAGACAATATTTTAGGCGCGAAGAGTCTTTCCTGTCTTTTTCGCATCGGCCTGGGAACCGTTATGCTTCACATAATGGCCCTGCGGCTCACAACCCCCCACGAGGCTTGAGTCTCACCAGCTCTCTCACCACTTCTCTACTCAATGGCTGTCGACGCAGAAACAAGCCGTGAACCTCACCGTCTCGAAGACTTGTGGTTTGATGATGGAAACTTAGTAATACAAGCTCAAAGCACTCTCTACCGGGTATACCGGGGCTTTTTGTCCTCGCGGTCGACTGTGTTTGAAGACATGCTCGCGTTCCCTCAGCCTCCTGATGCCGAGCTTGTCGAGGGATGTCCTTTGGTCCGGCTCCCGGACCCAGAAAACGAGGTTACTCCATTCTTGAAAGCGATCTTTTTGCCAGAGTGAGTGGCATATCCTTTCAGTTTGCTGTTTATATGCTTTCACGCTAACAACCGGCAGGTTCTTCATGCCATATCCAGCACGCACAAAATATGTCGATCTATTCGGATGCCTCCGTCTCAGCAACAAATATCAAGTCGACTACCTCCGCACACGCAGTCTCGTTCACTTGTCATCTGCTTATCCTATGGATTTGCAACATGCGGACCGAACTTATTATGAAAAGGCATCGGGTGGGGGTGCTTCGTGGCCGACATTTAATCAACCGATGCCCCAAATGATTCAGACTATACTGCTTGCCCGCGTAGTTGGAGCCACCTGGATATTACCGTGGGCGTTCTACGATCTCTCCGTTTATATTGGCATGCGATACGCGGCGATTCTCCCCCCCGTAACCCCCAAGCCCCTGCCCTCCATGCAGGCTACGTTTATGCGAGGACACCAGCAGCAGATCGAAGCTACTTCCGCTGATATCCTGGGATGTCTGTACAGACAAGTCGTGGGGTGTCAGACCCTTGAGCAGTGTTACCAGGTCAGACTTGAGGCACTCGAGAGCGCTTGGATTCGTTTACGCAACTATCCTTCTCTCCCGCTCCATATCTGGGACAACAATTACTGGGAATCCGTAGCGCACCATTTATGTGCCACGTGTCTCACCGGATCGAAGAATGCATTAGAGAACGCGCGCAAAAACTTTTTCAGGAACCTTCCGAGTATGTACGAGTGTCCATCTTGGGAGGAGCTGAAGCAGATGAGGACCGCCGCTATCGGTGCCAATCCGTTCGATTGACTTCGGAGGTGGGTGAAGTATTTCCTTTTCTCGCCTCCTGCTGATGTCCTTGCAATCGCAGGGTGTTTCGTATCCCATACTTACATCCCATACTCTGTCCTACATAGGAGGGTTCTATGTGCATGTTTGTATTCACATTTGGGAATCCATACTTATCTGTTCGAATCATCTTGCGCCCTTTATCTTTCGCTCGGTAGCGACTCGGACAAGATTCGGAAGTGCCAGCAAGAGATTGCAGAAAGAGAAGATAAATGGGATCGCGGCTCGAAAAATCCACTCATGTCCATGTGAAGTACAACGAATGACTCAAGCACTTTGTCTCTGGTCTGGCTTCATTCGTCCCCCGCCTCAAGGTGCCACAAACCCCAATGCAGATCCCGGCAGCTTAGAATCTCACCAGTCTACTGTCTAGCTCAGCCCCGTTGTCCCTCGAATTCCTCTGTGCCCGACGAGGTCCAAAGTCAAGTCGCTTTCCGCGACAGCTTCCGTCCATTGAGACTCCGAGTCTGCACCTCAAGTGGACCGGGTCGGAGATACAGAAGGACCTTCCATCGACACGCAGGGCGATTCTGGCATTGCAAAGCAGCATCCCATCTACACTCTCAGCGACGCAGCCGCTGCCAGTCTCACTAAAGTTCTCGCAGGTGTCGACTACGACGTCGTCGAGTCCACCCTCAGGCGCAAGCTGACCTGTGCGTCTGCACGATATACGGCGGCGACTCGGACGGATGCGCAACCGGGGCGGCAGCACTCAGTCATGCATCGTTTGAGGAGACCTTGGCTGTCCATCCAATCCGTTTCAGTATCTATCATCGTGTCGTTCTTGGGCGCGGAGGGTGCCACGCGAAAGGAAATAGAGGAGTCGGGTGATGAGCCTCTTGTCGATGACTGAACTGTACGCCCGTGAGGTTTGTCGTTCGGTCGTCGTGTCTTGCTCGGCATGGTATGTGTCGGCACTAGTAGTCTCACCGCATGGGCTCAGGATGAGCACTGAGCGCCACTCCGATAATCACCTTGGGATCTTCATGAGCGAAAGAAAGCCGCTGGAAATCCATTTGTTCAAGGGGTGTGTATTGGCGAGAAAGAACGAGGTGGAGCGGAGTATCAGTGTTTTGGCCGTGGTTTCCATGTGGTCTGGAGTCAGAAACAGGACACTTCATATATCATAGACGCGATAGCCTCTATATCTTACGGGTGGGGTAAATTGACGCATTACAAGATGTCTTCAGTCTGCGCGAGCATGTTAGCACACAGATGATTCAGACTCAGCCGCCATACCAAAGATCGCGACTGCAAGGCCGACATGAGGCTCTTCAACGCGGCTTCATCCTTATCCGCCATCCCAATCCGCGCCTCGTCGGTCACAATGTAGCAGCGATCAGAGTCGAGCACGACATACTCGAATGCGAAGGGTGGATTTTCTATCGACTCTATGCGAAATGAACGGAGATGCACGAGCTGCTTCTCTACAGTCTTCAAGACGTCGCCCCATGGGCGCGGGTAGACGCCGTCTTCGTGAATCTCCTGTTCCCCGCCGTAGACACAACAGTCGGTCAGCTCGAGGGTCTTCAATGTTGCCTTGTGTCGCACTATGAAGTTGAGAGCATCGTAATCAGGGCGGGTAGGTTCTAGAATGAAGTTGTCCAACTGGAGGAACGTGAGTTTGGGGAAGTGAATGGAGGAGAAGTTCACTGCTCGAGGATATGTCCTATGAAGGGAGAGCGAATCGAGAGCAGTTGCGTGTTGGAGGATGAGCGGAAGAGTGCTTTGAAAGAACTCCTCATCTTCGAGTGGGACGGGCTCCCCTTGAGCAGAGACTGATATGTCCAGCCTTCGTAACGAAGTGAAGATGGCCAGGAACGTTTCGTCGGTCAAGAGTTTGTCGTGCAGGGGCAGAAGACGGAAAATTTCCAAAGAAGACAGACGCGGAAGCGGATGGGCAGCCAGGCCACCGAAAAGCCCAAGCTGGAGCAGCCGAAAATGAGATGGCGCATCACAGAGGGTCTCAAACTCCGGTATGTGTTCGATATCGAAGGCCTCAAAGCAGAAATCCAGCCTCTGGAGGTTCTTGAAACGGTGCAGGCCAGCATACGCGGCATTCAATGCGGTTCTGGTCTCCTCGTTCTGAGCATCGGTCGCAGCCGCTATCTCTTGATAGCTCGCGCCCTCAAAGTCAACTTCTTTAACAGCATCTCTAGCCTCTGAGGTGCCTTCTTGTAAACCCACAAGCCACTCTGCGCTGTAAATTTTCTCCTTCACCACAACGGTGCGGAAGAGTAACGGCGCGGCCAAGTTACTGAGAAGCTTCGACGCAAGCCGAACATTCTTCAGGTTTCGAGTACGCTGCACTTGATGGACGATGAGCATGAGGAGCTCAACAGGTACTAGACGACGCGACATGGTCGTTATGGTTCAAGACAAGTTCTGAATGGCAATTCCCACGTGGCACCCGACTTTCCTCGTTACTCCCATCTTGTCCCATCGACGAGAGGCCAGAATACAGACGAAAGAGGTCATTTCTAACTTGGAAGCAATTTGTCTGACACTGCGCGCCAGTCTTGAGAATCTGAGCTTTAACCACGATCACCAACGTTAACCCTACTTTTCGCCTGCTAGCTGCACCTACCGTTTGCCTAGGTTATCGAGCTCTCAGCCGGCTTATTGTACGACTAAGTACATGCATCCAACATCTCTCCCCTCAGAGCTCCTCATCCTCATCCTCACTTTCGTCGAGGAAACTTCCGACCTCTCGAACATCCGCCTGGCATCACACACCCTCAACTCCCTCGTCGTGCCCCTCCTTTTCCGTACAATCGTCGTAACCGACGACATCACTAGCGCAAACCGGCTCATTTCTCTCCAAACCGCCGCCGGCGACGAAAGCAGAACCGCCGTGCAAGAGATCATCTTCCGCGGACGACGAAGCCTGAGCGACGCACGCACCGTGTTCCTCGACGCCACCAGCAAACCCGCTCGGCGCACCAGAGCCGCCCTCGCTACAGCGTTCTCTCAGCTCGGTGCCAAATTCATCAATCTACACACTATTCAACTCGATTTCCATCCCTTTCGCCAGCTCGAAAAGCTAGCTCTCCCTCCACCTCCCACCCACTTCCACCTGCTCCAGCTCGGATTGCTCCGCGCCCTGTCCGCCCACCCACCGCCTCCCTCCCTCTCCTCGCTGACTCTCATCAACCTCATTCCCACCTCGGACAAAATTCCCCTCGATGAGGATCTCTTCCATCAACTAAAGCTCCTAGAAATCTCCGTCCTCGGAGACGGGGCGTACAACGCAGCAGTCTTGTACGACTTCTGGGAAACCAGCATCGCATCCTTACTAAACCACGCTGCACCGCGCCTCACCTCGCTCGGCCTCTCCAGCATCACCAACCAACACCCCGCCGGCGTCCGCCCTCGACTCCCCTTCAACTCCACTCTGCACTTCCCCTTCCTCACCAATCTTTCCTTAATCAACTTCATCTTCGCTCCCACTCACGCCGCTGACTCCCCCGACAACGATCTCCTCGCCTTCATCCTGCGCCACAAATCCACCCTCACACACCTCACCCTCGCCTACTGCGCCGTCTACGGCGGCGACTCGATGCCAGGCGTATACCCCCGCCCCTGGCGCTCCATTTTTCAGCGGCTTCAAGAGGAGCTGACATATTTGCGTCGCTTCGACTTTGCCCACATCGTCGGGTTCCAATACGTCGTACAGCTCGTCCCTCCGGATCACAGCGCTCTCGTGCTGGGATTTTTCTACGATGACGGGGAAGCACGGATGAGGATGCGGGAAGGAGATTGTGACGCGTACGAGAGGCTTATGGAGGGTGTGAGAGAGCGCGCTTTGGTGAGTTTCTTTTGGGCGGAGTACAAGCCTTTGGCATTAGTGCTGAAGCTGTTTCGTGTTAAGGACGTGGTGGCGTAGCGGAGGCGGGGATTCAATTGCGTTTCGGATGGGATTTGCAGGAAGGACGCAGCTGGCTCATGGAGATCCCGGTGTATCAATCTGGCAGAGTCGCGCTCAGGCTCAGCTCATCCCAAGCGGCCTATGCGGTGCGACTACCCATACATACAACGCCGGAAAAGCGACGACGTACGAACGACAAACCTCACGGGCGTACGGGACAGACATCAACGAGCGGCCTCATCATCCAACTCCTCCCTCTCGTCGTGCGTGTCGCCTAAGGACGACACGATGATAGATACACAAACCGGGATAGGATGGACAGCCAAGTTAGGCTCCTCTAAGCGGCGCATGACTGGGCGCTGCCCCAGTTCCGCCTCCGAGTCGCCCCCGTATACGGTACAGCAGCTGAGCCTGAGGTCAGCATGCGCCTGAGAGTGGACTCGACGACGTCGTAGTCGATACCCGCGGGATCTTCAGTGAGGCTAGCAGCGGCACAGCCGCTGAGAGTGTAGATGGGATGCTGCTTTGCAATCCCAAAATCGCCCTGCGTGTCGATGGAAGATCCTTCTGCGTTTCCGAGCCCCGACCCGCTCCACTTGAGTTGCAGACTCGGAGTCTGCATTGGACGGAAGTTATCGCGGAAAGCGACTTGACTTTGAACGTCGTCAGGCACAGAGGAATTCGAGAGACAAGGGCCCGGCGGAGAGTAGCTATCCCTTCCACGGCATTTGCGAGTCCTGTCCGAGTCGCTTCCGAGTGGAAGATAAAGGGCGCGCGAAATGATTCAAAGAGATAAGTATGGATTCCGAAATTTAAATACAAACATACACATAGAACCCTCCTATAATAGGGGATGTAAGTACGGGATAAGAAACATCCTGCGATTGCAAGGACATCAGTAAGAGGCGAGAAAAGATCATACTTCACGCAGCTCCGAAGTCAATCGAACGGATTGGCACCGATAGCGGCTGTCCTCATCCGCTTTAACTCCTCCCAGGGTGAACACTCGTACATACTCGGAAGGTTGCTAAAAAATTCTTTGCGCGCGTTCTCTAATGCATCCTTCAATCCGATGAGACACGTGTCACAGAGATCATCCGCTACAGATTTCCAGTCATAGTTGTCCCAGATATGGAGCGAGAGAGAAGGAGAGACGCGGAAGAGACTCCAGGCCCTCTCGAGTGCCTCAAGTCTAGCCCGGTAACACTGTTCACGGGTCTGACACCCGACGACTTTTCTGCCCAAACATCCCATGATATCAACGGAAGTAGCTGTGATCTGCGCCTGGTGTCCACTCAGAAACGTAGTCTGGATTGCCTGGATTGCCTGCATGGAGGACAGGGGCTCTGTGTTGTGTAGGGTCGACGCGTTTTGCATGCTAATAAAAACGGATAGATCGTAGAACGCCCACGGCAATATCCAGGTGGCTCCAACTTCGCGGGCAAGCAGTATAGCCCGAATCCTGAATGTCAGTTCATCGGGTCTCGGCCACGAGGCACTGCAGCCTGCTAGATAGCTCCAGGCCGCCCCTGTTCTATCGTAATAATTGCGATCCGCTTGTTGCAAATCCATAGGAAAAGCAGATGACAAGTGAACAAGACTGCGTTTGCGGAGGTAGTCGACTTCGTATTTATTACTGAGACGGAGGCATCCGGATAGATCGTCGAAGTTTGTGCGTGCTGGATATGGCATGAAGAACCTGCCGGTTGTTAGCGTGAAAGCATATAAACAGCAAACTGAAAGGATTTGCCACTCACTCTGGCAAAAAGATCGCTTTCAAGAATGGAGTAACTTCGTTTTCTGGGTCCGGAAGGCGGACCAAAGGGCATCCCCCGACAAGCTCGGCATCAGGAGGCTGAGGTAACGCGAGCATGTCTTCAAACACAGTCGACCGCGAGGACAAAAAGCCCCGGTATACCCAGTAGAGAGTGCTTTGAGCTTGTATTACTAAGTTTCCATCATCAAACCACAAGTCTTCGAGACGGTGAGGTTCACGGCTTGTTTCTGCGTCGACAGCCATTGAGTAGAGAAGTGGTGAGAGAGCTGGTGAGACTCAAGCCTCGTGGGGGGTTGTGAGCCGCTCAAGGGCCATTATGTGAAGCATAACGGTTCCCAGGCCGATGCGAAAAAGACAGGAAAGACTCTTCGCGCCTAAAATATTGTCTTCTGCAGGAACCGATAGCTGCAGAGTTCAGAGGTTATAGGTGAGAGACGGAGAGCAGGCAGGAGCACTAGCCTGGAAGGACGAGATGGGCGTGGGAATACTATAGAATACCCCTCACTCTCAAGTGCTGAACCACTATGTCGAATACTTTGCCTGAAGAGCTTCTCATTCTCATTCTTCAGGAAGTGGAGAATATTTCGGACCTACTCCAAGTTCGCTTTGCATCGCAGACACTCAATACCTTAGCGACGCCCTTCATCTTCCGCGTCGTTGAAGTCAAAGATCAAATTCGCAGCGCAATTCGGCTTTTGTGCCTACAAGCAGGCGCTGCAGGAATCCGAGCAGCCGTTCGAGAGGTTTTTTTTTAACGGAGCGGATTCTCATGATCAGGAGATACCCTTCTCAAGCGAGGCGCGCTGGAAGGCGCACTGGCAGAAGTCTGCCACCAGAGCTCGCCTGTGTGCCGCATATTCCCGCTTGGACAGGTTCAGTAATCTTCAGGCTCTGTATTTCGACTTCGGTGGTTTCCGTTCAGCTTCGGAATACCGTGACTTACAGCTCGGACTATTCACCAGTCTGGCTGCCCAGCCGCCTCGCCAACTATCTTCGCTGACGCTTCTCAATGTAGTGGCTCTGCTTGACAATGTTTATAGTACCGCGGGATTCCTCCAGATATTCCGCTCGTTAAAGACGCTAGTTATATCCGTTCTGGCCCACAATCTATCTGAGGAAGGGCACTTCTTCCAAGGGTCCCTGCTGCACATTCTCCAGCATGCACGCGGCCTCACCTCACTCTCTATCTATGGGATTCTCTCATCTTGCCGGGGCAGAGCAGGCATTACCCTTGTCCTCTATGCGATTCCCCACTATCACACATCTGAAGCTGGATAACTTCGTCCTAGATCACACTCGCCCTGACTCCGACGCTCTCCAGTTCATAGTGCGGCACAAGGCAACGCTAAAGCATCTCACCCTTTCCGACTGCTCTGTCTATGGTGGCGAACACGAACATCCACAGGATGGCGTGTTTCCGCGACCCTGGCATAGAGTCTTCCAAACGCTACAAGATGAGCTTGTGCAGCTTCGGTCCTTCCGATCGAAATGATATACTCTGAACCGCCATTCCTATACGAGTATCTTGTGCTCACTCCCGGTCATGCCCACATCGTGGGTGAGGCTGTGGGTCGGGAGAGGATAGCAAGTGATGACGCTGCACTGGAGAGCCTCATGTCCGCCTAGGAATCCCAATCGTTGGTAAGACGGTCTACCTTATTAATTGATTATCTCTGCGCTAACGATGGTTACGCAGGTCGGTGTACTCCCATGATACGTGTCGCCGACACCCATCTGTTGCTGGTAAATTAGAGGTAGATGTCTCCCTGTTTTGGGTTATGGGATGTTCATGGCAATAGGTCAGTGGAACGCCACCCACGGCCGACAGCTATAAATTTCTTGTCTCGGTTCCTGCTGCTCTATGCTCCCTGTTGTCGTGGTGCTCATTCAATTCTCGACTTCGTTACAAATGGACGAATCGGTCGTCCTCGCATTCAGTGACTCGCCATCTAAGAATACATACAAAACAACCACACCTCTGCCACTTACTCTACCACACTCATTACCACGTGCCAGAGCGACATGTACAACTACGAAAATTAAAGAAAACTAAGTAAGAGTAAATGTATGGTCATAAGGCTGCGTACGTAGTCATAGTCGGTTGGGTATTGTCTCGTCGCCGGCGCGGTCAGTATCGAATAAGTCAAGTAGTAGTCCTCTTGCTTTCTCCTTCTTCTCGTGCCCTCTCAGTCCGTCCATCATTACTCGAACTTGGATTCACTTCCCGCGCATTACGCTTTTGACTTTGACATCCACTCACCCTCACCCACCCGTCCACCCACTCACTCACTGCCTCGGTATACTCTCATACGTCGGCGGAATCTCCGCCGGCCCATTATCCCCCACCCTTCCCCCATCCGTATGCACCAACACCCCACTAGCCCTATCCCCCTCCCCCTCGCTCTCAGGCGAATGCGGATTCGGCATCCTTCCAAAGCCCGCGCTGGAGCTCGCAGGCATCGGCATATGCATTTGCCCCATCTGCGGTCCCGGATTCGCGACAGCGAACTGCCCCCCGCGCGCCTCGCGCTCCTTCGCGCTCATCGGGTTGGGGTAGTACCCAGACGAACTCGCCCCGCTCGTGCTCAGGGTCTGCGCCCCGGCTCCTGCGTGCGCGGAAGAGGACGCGGGGTAGTACGACGCCGTCGACGGGCTGAGCGGGGCCTCGCTCCCCGTCTCGTACCCCCCAGCGTAATAGCTACTCCGATTCGCATGCGGCTGCTGATTCTGATGCTGATTATGCGCATACGCCGCCGCCCCGCCCGCGGCACCCGCACCCACCCCGCCCATAAATGGCGTCAAGACGCCCCCACCCACACTGCTCCCCGCCAGCCGCCCACCGACCCCATCATCGCCCTCACCCATGATGTCGCCGTCTGCGCCGGGCGTCAGCACGCTGGGAAGCGTCGGCCCCGTGGTGCGCCCCGGGTCGAAGTTCCCGTCGAACTCAGCGCGTTTGCGGCGCTCGCGTGCGCGGCGGAGGAGCGCCCAGACGATGAGGGCGAGGAGGAGGAGGCCCGCGACGCCGCCTACGACGCCGCCTGCGATGGCGCCGGTGTGGTTATTGGAGGTGGTGTGTTGGGCGGGTGGGGTGATGGTGGCGCCGGCGGGGATGGTGTTGGTGACTTCGTTGGTTACAGTGACGACGACGCCATTGGAAGTTGAGCTAGGGAAATAAGGTTAGAATAACAGTGAACTCGAAAAATGGAGACAAGACAGGAAAGCAAATTGTGTACTGAGCTCCGTATCGGAGTACAATAATCTCTGCCTGGGCACAGGACAACAGAGCTGCACCTTGCCCCTGTGTCCACGAATGCACCGCTCCGGTCCATGAATGTAGATCATTAGAATGGAATGAAACGGTGCATCGCCTCGCTGAAATGACCACATTCCGAGCATCATGACCGCATACCGACGGCTCGGACGCGAAAGGGCTGCGGCCGATGCGCCCCAGCAAAAGAGCCTCGACATAAGTCGATATGATAAGCGATGTGGCAGACCGGAATGTCCGTGACAAGTCGGAGCCAGGGTGCAGAGAAGGGACACCGGGCCCTGTGAGGAAAGTCCGTCGGACTCGGGGCGCCACCGCACCTCGACGTACATACGCACAGATGGAAAGACAAATAGAATGAGACACTCACAGACCGATCGATTTGCTCACGGACAGCGAGTCGCTTTGCAGCACAGATCCAGACGTAGACGAGCTTTGCGGCGGCAGTGAAGAGCTCGGAGGAGGGCTTGTTACGCTCCCACTAGCGCTGTCACTTTGACTCTGACTCTGGCTCTGGCTGTCCGACGCCGGCTGCGAAGACTCGGAGAGGGGGAGAGCTGCACGGAAAAGTCAGCACAAGAACGCAAACGAAGAACAAGAAAGAACAAGAGGAGGGTAGAGGTAGAGATGAATCAGCACCAGAAGAGGGAGAGACCGAAGAGGCTGATGCTGGAGGTGGGGGCTGGCTCGACGAGGACATCGTCGTGTATGACACCAGGCGGTGGTGCTTTATAAATCCGTGTGGGTGTGCAGCCGAGAAGAAAAATAGCACACCGGTCGGAACGAGGCGAAGTACAGGCTGCACGGCCGGCGATAGGCAGGCAGTATGTGAGACATCACTCACATAACGATAAAGATAGGGACAAATCCGCCATTCCGAACCCGATATTTGTTGGTTTTGGAGGTCGTAGATATTAGGTTAAGCAGATGGAGAGAAAGAAAGAGAACAGATGGGCAGTGGCTCTCGCGGTCACTAGCGGTGGCCCTGGGATCGTTGGCGTCAGTGGAGTCCAGAACACCAAGCTTTCCCTCGTCACAGATGTGACTCTTAGCCGACGCTGTCACTTTCGGTCCGTATTTGCCCGAAACTCCGCGTTCAACTTTGGTTTGAACCTGAATTTGACCTGAATCGCCGGGAGTATCGCACAGGTTTTCGTACTGGGTTTCATTCTCTTGAAGGACTTTGATTGCGAGAGAATAAGTATAGCGATCTGAAATTTGGACCAGAAGTGATTCAGCGCCATCTCTCAAACTTGAGTGTCACTTGTTGAACAACAAATCCAACAGCGAAAGAGTGGAATCGGGAATGAGGCGGTAGCTTACAGTAATATCTCTCAGTAATCCTCTTCCTATTCTCTGGTCTGAGTCAGACATTCGGAAGGAAAATGGCGAGCCTCTCCGCGTGAACCTTTCAAGTCGGACTGCAATAGATAACGTTAACAAAGAATAGGGTCTCAGAGATCCAGCAGTGACTCTACATAAATTGATACATCAACGAAAAGACAGCGCCACGAAGACTCCGACTCTGAGTTCAAGTGGAGGAGGAGGATCCTGAGGACCCTGGTCTATTACATAACGGTGAGGAACGGGCAGTTAAGTACACAAATTGAAGTTGAACGATAAGAGCCCATCCGTGTACCACAGCCCGTCGACGCGCGTCAGCTGATTCTCCGCATCGATAACCTCGCTCAAGGGGTAAGTGCGATTCAGAGTTCAACCAGCGCAAGTTCCTCTTACGAAATCAGGAATCAACATGAGCGCAAATACTTATCATGAACCTGGCTCGATTCTTGAGCGCGGACACAATTCAACCGATATAACAAGAAAATCTATGTCAAGCCAACAGCTCAAGTAATAACTTATTTACTTCAAGAATCCACCCACATTCATTTCTCATCTCATCACCTACTGGTCAATGATCGTCCTTCGACAGAACTGGGCACATCCCTCGCCGACCCCCCAATCCGATCGCTCTCAAGATCCATCGTCCCATCCATCGACTCAAACGTCGACATCCGACGTCGATGCGGACGCCGCCCCGCAGCAATAGGACGCGGCGTCGCAGGCCCGCCCTCCGTCGCAGGTCCCTCCGGCTCGGTTTCCGTCTCTGTGGGTGAACTTTCAGCGGATTCCGTATTAGTCGGTACGCCTGTGCTGTTGCTCGTGCTGGCGACAGCATTCGCATTCGTCGTTCCTGCCTCTGCAGTGGAGTTCCTCCGCGCTTCAGCCTGGGCTCGTCGGCGTGCATGCGCTTTGTCCAGGTCTTGGTCGGGTATCTGATGAAATTCAACCGTCGAGGATCGAACAAGGGTATACAAGGTCAATTTCAAACGCACCGGAAGACGAACAAGATACGCCGAGAGAGTCAAACACGAAGCGAAAATATAAACCGTCTTTAACGCCAAAGCGTACGAATCACGCGCATAGCCCTGTTGCTCTGGCAGTAGTTCTCGTATATAATTGCTGTTGCGGCGAATTTGCAGTATCAGCTGTTCAGGTTCGATCAAGCGAGGGCCATTCAAATCAAGATAGTACGCACGTTTTCGGCGTCTGGCGTGTGGAACCGTTTTCGTAGTTCGGCGTCGAGACGGGATTGAAAGATGGCCGACGAGATTGCGACGCCTGAGACTTGGCCTGGCATCAAGATAGTAGGTATTTAGAGAATGATGAAATGGCAGTATACAGATTACCTAGTCCACGGAAAAGTTGCCCGAACCCCGTCCCAACAGCCATGTGTGACTCGGGGAGATGAGACAGCAGAGCGACTGAAAAGTTCTCAGCGTCAACTACAATCCGACATATAAAATGGAACGTCAACTCACTTAGCATCGTCTGCAGCACCACAGCGTTTCCGAACCCAAGGGGTATCTAGACAGGGAATAGTTCAAGCGGGGAACAAGGGGTAAATCAAATATAACGCACAATGCTGAGCCAAGACTGAACCGGACCAGAATCCTCCCGCAAACGCGAGATGAGAGTAGTACCAATGAAGGGAAAGATCCCAAAGATAAGGTTGATTCTCTTGTACCGACCCGTACGATGCATCATCCATCCAGCAAAGAGCGATCCCGTCGACATCGAGACGCTGTTCGGCATCAGGTGCATTCCTACATAAGTATTTGAGTGAGTTAAATTGATTGAAATGAGGAGAACGACGCGTTATTCATTGAGAGGGAACAAGCAACGCACCAGCAGTAGAAGCACTCTGCAGCGTCACCACCTGAAACCACATCGGGAAGAAGTAGGTTACAGAAAAATTACACGCTCCGACTAGGAAATTCGAGGCGCTGACGAGGACTGGGACTTTCTGTTGTAGCATCCCCGGAGCCAAGACAGGTTCTTTGGCAACGAATAGTTCCACGCCTAAGAAGCCGAGGAAAAATATGATGGCTAGTATGAGAGGTGTGATGACTCGTGCCTCGGACCACTGTGTAAAAAGGACGAAGGAAAGATTAGTGAAACGAAAATCGACAACGACTGTACGTACTGGCAAACTTTCGTTGTAACGAGTGCTGAGGAAGAAGAGGAGGGAGCCAATCGCAACCAAAAGCGTCAAGCTGCCGAAATAGTCGATTCTCTTCAACACTTCCATCGTCCCCTTAGATTTGCCCTATGAGAGTAAGTATAAGCTGTATGGACGGACCCCAAGGATACTAATTATGCGAACCGGTGTGACATAGCGGATGTTGTACTGAGTGAGGATCAAGGCGAGGACGAAGAGGGGTATTTGGAGTAAGAAGGCGGCACGCCAGCCTAATCTACGAGAAGTTGATGAAGCAGAAAGGATTTGTTATGGATGGAATCAAGTGCTTACAGGTCAGTGATGAGTCCGCCGAATGGTCCACCGAGACCCATCCCAAGCTAGAATATAGAGAATGTTTTCTTCAGAGCAAGAATCGCAGACAAGAAATCGGAAGCCTGACCCCATTAAAGCAACTCGCAACACCCTGAACAAGACCCCGATTCTGAACAATTGATCAGTCTAAGGGCAGCTGAATAATCACACAGACGAACGCGCAAAGTGTACATGTCGCTAACAATGATTCTGCAAATGACCAAGGTGAGAGAAGGACTCGTACAAAACACCGGCAACTCACGTAGACGTCGTAAAGAGGCCACCACCTCCAATACCCGCAAGCTGCAGATGCCTGAGTCCTTGATTCGGTTAACAGGAAAATGAACAGCGCACGAATCGAGCAGCAATAAGCGACTCCATATTCCGAGAAAGACCACACATGATGGTGCCTATTGCGGCGAATGCAATAGCGGTGTTATTGGCGCCCCGACGACCCATGACATTACTGAGACGGCCGTACAAGGGTGTAAACGTGCATGTAGCTAGCAGGTATCTGCCATAGAGATATTTCGATTACTTTGCGCGTTAAGACGAATGAGACTACACGCACGCAGTCCCCAGCCAACTGGCCTGGTGAAACTTCTGAAACTCCGACGATATTGAAGGCATCACTTGAAACGACGCGAGAGCATATATATCGACAAATACAAAGTGATAGATCATGCTCACTTGTAGGTACGAGGGTCACTGCGCCGAAGACTGGTGGTGAGACGGCGCGCGGTAAAAATTTATCATATCTCACGATTTAACGACTGCGGTTGGAGAAATCACCTAGTCAATGGCAAATTCAAAGAGACGACGGAGATGCTTCGCACCCCCAAGAAAGTGCCCAGCCATATTCCTGCCAAAATACCGCGTCTGTTGCTCGCTGAGATCTCCAGCGGTCCAAGCCGCCGTTTGATTTCGGGTTCGCCGCGACTGGCGCCGTCTGCACTGGTAGATACGGTTCCCTTCTTAATGAGAGGGTCGCGCTCTGTAGGCTCAGCCATGTCGTGACGTGTAGGCCAGAGGGATGCAGTCAAAGGCCGTGGTCGCAACCGCGGACTGACGAAGAACAAGGCGGTTTTCCATGACGTTGGAAATGCGGCATTCGGATCCGAATGCCGGCCCGACATTCCGACCGGCAGCCTGTTCTGACTTCTTACGCCGTGTTCTTAATGGCCACTCATTCACCGTCTCCGTCTCACACCGCACGCTGACGCGCTGCCACATTGCCAGCGCTAACCGCTATATAGCTCGATGATGCCCGCTCCTAGTCTGTCCCCAGCTGCAGGGGATGGAGACGACTCAGAACAGGCCAAGGACCAGGCCATCCAGAAAGTTCACGATCTCTGGTTCGACGATGGCAATCTGGTCATCGCGGCCAGCAATTGCTTGTATAGAGTGTACCGCGGCTCCCTGGCTCGGTACTCCTCTGTCTTCCAAGATATGCTTTCCTTTCCCCAACCACCCGATGCAGAGCTCCTGGAAGGATGTCCAGTGGTCAAGTTACCCGACCCAGCACTCGATGTTACGCCGTTCTTGAAAGCAATATTTGATCCAGGGTAAGTCACTTGTGTTTTTGGTCGGCAATAATGAATTGAGTACAGTACAGCTTTTTTATGCCCTATCCCGCGAGAACAGACTTCGACACGGTGATTGGATGTCTCCGTCTCAGTCACAAATACGAAGTACAGTTCATCGAAAGGCGTGCTCTCCTTCACATCTCCTCTGTGTTTCCGACAACGCTATCAGATCTGGACAGTATATTAGACAATGAATCAGACTCTAACGCATTGTGCCCTGCGTCTTGGTATTTTCCGGACCTCAACAGCAGGATACGGATGGTCCAGATCGCGAGCGAGGTTGGCATTCCCTGGATTCTTCCAAGAGCATTCTACACGCTTGCTGCACACTACCACACGCTCGGATTAGCTTTGTTCCACGGTGCAATGTACATGGGCGAAGATGTTCATCTGTCCATGCAAGACCAGACTACCTTCATGGAGGGTTACAATGTGCTGTGTAAACGCGCAGTTACAGACGGCATTGGTCTTCTCACGGCTTTGGTATGTCCAAGGTGTACTCAGAAGCGGCTGGATGCAGTGGATCGTAGTATCAGGCAGTATTTGCCGGGTGAATGTATTGGAGACACTATATACATGTACCGGTGGACTGACACAGATTGGGCTACGTTGGAAGTATGCCCAGCATGTCAAGATATACTTCCGAAAACCTATCAGGCTGCTCGTCAAGCACTTTGGGACGATCTTCCGGGAATTTACAATTTGCCATCATGGGACGTCTTGGAACAGCTCAAGGCTGCTGCTTTAGGTCAGCTCTCTTGCACCGTTGTTCAAAATTCAAAATCTAATCCATTGCTTTTACAGGTAAATAAGTAGGAAGTATCGGTTACTCGACTGTTCAAAAAATGCGGTTCGACTTGTAGTCTTGTACTCATTTTGAATCTCTTGTGCAATAAACTCTAGGCATCTTCTAAGATTGAGTGAGTTTTTCTCTGCTCCCGTGTCACAGTAGTGCGGCGGTCCGCACCTTCCTACCCTCCAAGACTCCAAATTGGAACTTTTCCGCAACTTACAAGACATTGGTTTCTTTACTGTATTAGGTGTGTGCAACGGTCAACCCACTCTTGACATTCCGCCGCTGATGTGACACCCGAAAAAGGGAATTTGATGGTGGCTGTCAATACATTTTGATGGGGACTACGATAGAGTATATCCCTCTGTGGGTCAACAACTGCGAAGAATTGCCACCCATTCCCTAGTTCCTCGGATTGCCCTCGAGCTGCTCTTCGACCACAACAGCACGAAAAGAGCTGTAACTAAGCACCCATGCACTGTGCAGGGCTCTCAAATTTTTACAACACCTTTATTGTCATGCTACCATGAATCTTATCCACGACCTTCTACTCAGTTCTAACATCCCTTGTTCTCTCGTTACCGTCTTCTTGTGCACTGCCAAGGCCAGTGGTCGTAGCAGCAATTCTTGTCCTAATTGTGTGGCGGTCTTGTATACATATCACTAAAGGCCCAGTGCAAGGATGTCTCATTTTAGTCTTCTTCCCCTCCTCGTCCATCACCTAAATGGCCTTCATTCATGACGTGTCGAATCTTCAAGTCGAGAGCGAACTTCCGTGAGTCTTTCGTCTCAGTTTGGTCTGTGACTCGACCTGATATCGGGTCAACAGTTTGAGCAGACGAGTCATATGCTACGATCTTGAGGCCCACAACCACTTGCATCCTCAAGACATGTTCTCCGCCAATGGCCAGATACATCGTCAACGCTTTGTCGAAGAGTACGTAGAGCATGGCCATGGACCGGGTATACACAACGCGCTGATATGATTCTGTACCAGGTCTCTCTTTCCTCGTGCTTCACGCTCACCCACCAATCCTGCTCCGCGACCAACATCCCAAGCATCGTCCTCATCCCTCTTTCTTGATTCGCCACACCCCCAAGATTCCGCAATCTCAAGAAGATTCAGCGGACTCTCCCTGCCGGTCCTTCGTCAAGCACTCACCGACGCCCAGCAAAGAATAACCCAATCGTCGGGCTCTCCAGACCACGCAGATATCGTCCTCCAGGCTTATTTAGAGGGTTTTCTCACAGGGTATTCAAGCGGTTTGGTATTTCGACTCCAGCTTTCACGCCAGCTTGAAAGGCAGGGTCTGCGCAGCCAAATTATTCTTCCCGATACTCCTCCTGGGACCTCTGCAGCGCCTGGTCGATCAAAGAAACATCGCCATCGCTCAAGTCGAGAGAAAGAATCCGGGAGGACTCATCGAAAGTCGGATAGCCTTCATGCTACTGCTGCTCAAGAACAGACTGCCAATCAGCCTGCCATCCTGCCAATATCTCAACCAAACCGATTGGCACACGATAAGCCACTGCCACCACTCCCGCCTCCTTCGAGCTCGGCACATTCGACCCTTGCCACTCCGCGTTCAAACTACACACAAGCTGGAATTGTGTCAATTCATGGAAAGGTATGCGCTGTGTATTTCTGGTTTGTCGTGTAGCGTGATTCACTGAGGCGCATTCAAGGACATCCAGGACATGTCCTCAATTTCTTTCTCCAACGTCGTCTGCAGCACACCGGCGAGGCCGAGATCGACCTCCAGCGCGCATGATAGAATCACTGAGGTGCAGCACAAGAAAGAGGAGGACGTATCTTCCCCAGTTTCTTTCTCCAATGTCGTTCGCAGCACACCCGTCGGGATGGCGCGGCCGAAATCATCCTCCAGCCGGCATGATACTCCTTCCTCAGGCTTCTCCAATTCCAGCATTCTCAGGACACCCCAGAGGCGAGAGTCGCCTTTATACTTGATTGATTTCCCTGCCTCGAGAGTTGATAGAAACGACGCAGAACAAGGAACCACAAGCCGTCTTCCTCGGACTGGATCTTCTAGTTCAAATTTGTACCCATTAGCGGATTCGCTTGCCATTCTGTCTACCGATGACGCGAATATATTTGGAATCAACAGCAACACCTCCAATGTTCCAGCCGCGTCCTCCCCTCTCGATCCCGTCCAGCCGGGGGGAGAATCACCCTCAAGCCTGCATGAAGTTCGCTCTTCAAGGCATTCTAGTAGGAACCACCGAGTTGAAGGACGTAAATACATCATCCCTCTCCCTGGGTCGGAATCTTCGAGCTCAAGTAGTTTGCACCCTCTCACGGAACCAACTGCCATGCTGCCTATCGACGACGTGAATAACCTTGCTATCAGCAACACCTCCGGTGTTTTAGCCGCATTGCAGCGAGCCATTGACGCTGAGCCAAGCTTCGCTTCGTCGTACACTTCCGACGTTTTAAACGGTTTGTGGCGAAGAATTATGGCGTCTACAAATTCGGCGGATACTTTGATTGAGCGACTGGAAGAGATTTCGGGTATCACCCAAGACCCAAACGACCCCGTGGTTCGCATGGCTATGCATGCCGTGGTAGCTCTTTCGGCCACCACATTTGACAGAACAAACTCCAGCTTTATGACTGCGGACTTTGACAATGTTCCTCCAGAATCGGCTAACGATCCATCTACTGAGGAAGCCGTCGACGATTCAGCGCAGCTACTCTCTCCATTAGCTGGATCTGACATTCCTCAAGGTCGATTGGGGGAATATTCGCAGACTAGTGCTGATTCGCAACTTTCTCTTCTCTCCATAAATTCTTGGGGTCGACCAGACGCTGAGAATGAAGAGCCTAGGCAGACTAGATCACTTTTCCTCATACGTCAGTAGGCACCATGTACACAGATTATTGCATACAGTAGATTCGTGTACTGCGCGCTATACAAAGCAGGTCACGACGTTCATCCCCAAACTTGGAGGTGCTTCATTTTGGTTTGACGAAAATCATCCCGTACAACATGTTGATCCCGATCCATTTGCCGGCTCTCGCGCCCAAAGCCTGTGCGTGCTCTTCGTTCTTCACTTGCCTGATCATCGGTGGGCGCTGAAGCTCCAAGCCGCTCGCCAGCCCTGCATTCAGGACTTCTTCTTCCGTATGCGCAAACTTTTCCATTCTCACTCTGACCCCATTCTCGTCGTAAAATCCCGCACCCGTCTTGGCCCCCATATCCTCATGCATATTCGTTACCAATAGCCAGCCTCCCGATCGGAGTATTTTGCAAGAGAGATCGAAGAACGCGGGGAGTGAGGGTAGATGCTCGATGACCAAGGTGCTGATGACCGCATCTACGGAAGATGGGAGGAAGGACGTGATTGGAGGGGAGTCTGTGAGGATGTTGTATTGCTGAAGAGTCAACCGTGGGTCCTGCATTCGAGATCTCGCTTCGGCGAGCATTGCAGGGGTCCCATCGAGGCCGAATACGCGACCAATGCTCGGATATTGGAGAAGTTTTTCGATATTTCGACCGGTCCCACAACCGAGGTCGACGACCGTTTCCTGAGGTTGAGACAAAAGATTTGGAAGAAGCTCGTATGCAAGCTCTGTGTCGAGAAGCTGGAGTACATTGCCGTCCGAGTCGTAGGTCTAGAATTTGAAGAAAATGGGTCACTTCGAGTTCATAAATGAACGGGATGCAAATATACCTTCGCCCACAGCTCGTATGCCTCAAGAACTGGTACTGAGATGCTCTGTTCAGAGACGGCGCTTTCGTACTTGGACATGACGGTCGAATCCAAGACGTGTCGAGTCATGTCCCACGAGATGTCCTGCCAAGGGTCCGATTTTGACTCATGTTCATAGTAAAAGCCTACCGCCCGCAGGACTACAAGATCTCAGCAGACAGTAAGCTTGAGCTGAGACAACTGGTTGAATATACTTTGGTGGTGCCAGTAGCGGAACCGGGAATTTCTTGAAAAATGTACCAATGCGGGCCTAAAGGGTGACTTGGTGCGTCTCAAATTTTGAGTAGGCTAGATGGTTTTTCGCTGATGCATTTCCAGCTGGGATTTCCAGCATCAGGCTCGGGTTTTCCAGGTCTTCGACTGACGCGTGAGTAGAGGATCCTAGGAAGGGGCGCGTTGATGCGCGTCACGTAAACCTTCTTCACCTCTCCGCCAACGTTACAGCGTCGCTTGCTCACTGGCAGCCGCTTGCTGGAGCCCCATGGCACTCCCAACTCTACCGCCGGAAATTTGTCTTGAAATATTCAGCTGGGTCCTTTTGGACGGGACGCCAGCGAGCCTCTATCCTTTTCTACGAGTCTGCCGCTACTACCAAGCTCAAGCACAGCACCTCTTGTATCACAACGTCGACCTGAGCGGCTGCGATCTGCAGAAAGTCCGTTCCTGGTGCTTGGGTGTCACCCGGCATCAGCACCTTGCACATCGAGTCCGTTTTTTGAGCTTGAGCCTTCCTGTCACCCTCGAGGCGAGAGACAATGGCAAAATCGGACATGCTCTGAATCGATGCGTCAATCTGAAAGATCTCTGGATAGAACCTCGAATAGAGCATGCACACCAATGTAAGTCGATGAGCGCTCTTTACGACTGTGCAATGCACGCTTACAATTTGGGATAGCATCCCTGGCATATATCAATCACTCGAACGAATGGCGATTATTGGACAAGCGTGCTTTTCGACTCCGGAAGTTCACGGACACTTATTTCAATATGAGTTGTAGTCCACCATTCTGGCGCGATCAACAAGATATTCGCCTTCTCTCAATCGTCCAATCTTCCACATTTCCATTGAATTATGACGTCGAACCGTTGCCTCGTCTAGAATCCCTCGCAGCTCGGCCACAGGCGCTTCCACACAGGACGAGAAACCTCCAATATCTGCAGCTCCATCTGCACGATAACTCCCGAGATTTGGAGCATATGACCAGGATCCGGGTGCACCAAAGTACCTTGCAGACTCTTTCTGTAGTTCGTATCGGCGCGAAAGTGATTTCGACATTCGACATTATCACTCAAGCAGCCCACTTTTTGCCGGATCTCACAAATCTCTATATTACAGACAGCAGAGATGTACGTGGCGTAAAGAAACTTAGACAAAGTTGCTGACATATGCTGCTACTGTAGACGATGAAAAATGATCGCGAAGAACCCCCAATTATACCCGTCCTCGAGCAATTCACCGCACTCCAGTCTCTGGTTCTTCAAGTCTGCTGTCCTAATGTTATGCGCTTTCACCGCGACTTGGCTGTTTTCGAAGAAAGCCACGAAAGCAACAAGACCATGCTGGCTCTTGACATGAGCCGCCCCGACGACCGTTTTGCGTTTGCTCTCGAGCTGATGGACCATTTTCGGTCCTTGCAACGAATCGAGATTGGCTTTCAGCGTCGTTTGGAGCCTGCTACCGCTGGGACTTGTATACTGACACGAGGCAAAGAGCCGGGGATGGAGATCTCGTCTGCTATGTACGATACTCTCAAGTGGGACGCGACCGAAGATTTCTATAGCTCTGTAGATTGATATTGTACACATCTACTGTTGGGTATTTTTCTTGTACTTGATGCACGTTCCACACGGCCCGTTCCCAAATAAAATTTGCCGTATGGCAACCCAGCCGAATATCTCGATTCTCGAGCAAATTTTCGAGCCCGAGCTCGGATGGGAAAGTTTTCCAGTGTCGAGTTTCTCTCTCCGTGTCCAGGGTCTCCAGCTTATAGATCTATCACGCCAAAGCGCAGAGTCCTCTACTTGTTATACGTCCTGTCACCCAGGTCAACTGCCAAAGCGGCACTATGTCCCTCCCTCAGCCCCAATGTATAGCCGGACGGCAGCAAGCGTTCCATCAAGCAGAGTCGGAAAATGTGGGCTATGGATACCGAACAAGCGGGGCAAAAGGAGCGCATAAGTTAGAGTACACAAATTGATTCATTCTAATTCTTGTGTGAAGTACAGTAAAGAATACACTAAAGTGATACAATGTCAAGAAGGTATCAACAGTCGACTCGTTGGCCGGAGAAAAGTGAGTAGAGTACAGCCATTGCATGAACGAAAAAAAGTCTATCCATTATGTCGTAAAGGGTCGTGTACGCAGCAAGAAAGATGGGGGAGGGGAAGATAAAACAATCGATCTACGACTCACACCCTCCGCGCCGGTTGCGCCTGAATGCCCGGAGCAACAACAGGTTTCGGCTTGATGTCGAACCTAAACACATCATCAGCACACTTCCAAGTATCGCACGAAAGGGCAGGTTAGAAAACACTCACGCATCAGACCTCCACTCATCCCCCCTCTCCGCCAACTTCTCCATCGCAGGCGTCTTATTCACCCACCCAGACGGGTGCCCACTCTGCGGCAACAGCGAATCCTGCTTGCTCGCCGTAACCTTAAACTGCGAGTTCCCTGCCGACACGCTATTGGCACTCTTCGCATCCACCGTCTCCGCCTCTTCCTTCTTCTTCTTGAACATCTACACAAACCCCCTCGTCAACACCATACATGAATGCGAAAGAAAAAGAAAGCCCACATCAGCAATAACCTGCCCTCGACTCCCATCCTCGCTCTCCTTCGCCTCGTCCATCCGATCCCGCACACCCACAAGCTGCCCATCGACATACTCAAACCCTGTCCTTATCGCATCCTCCAACGCCTTTTTGATCTGCTTCTTCACAAGCCCCGTCGCGAGCGGCTTGAGCGTCTTGTACAGCAAATCGTGCTTCGAGTCGCGGATGCGAAACTTCAGGGAGCCGACTTTGACGCGCACATCGGCGACACGGAAGACGGAGGTGGTGTCTTTCGAGGAGGTGAGCGTCACGGTGGCCTAGCGAAAAGAAAGCAAGCACGTCAGATCGACTGCGTGAAAGTAAAAGAAAGAAAAATTAACCGTCAACCCATCCCCACCAAGCACAACATCCGCCAACCCCGAATCCTTCATCTTAATCCCCGCCTTCGTCCGGAACTCAAACGCCACATCCCTCATATCAGCATGAATCTGCGCAAACGTAAACGTGAACTCGTGCTTCGACACATCCCCCTTTTTCTTGTTGTTCTTCGTCGCTTTGGCGTTGACATCGTGCTCGTCATACGGGCTGAAGCGCGCGTAGTTGTGCGCCTCGACCTCGACGACGTTGGGGAAGAGGTGCCGACCGGAGAGGGTGAGATTCTCCACGACGAGGTCGATCTTGTCGTCGGTGTATTCGATGCGGGGGATGGGGATGTATCCGACCTAGGAAGCGTCGAGACATCGTCAGACGATAGACTAGAAAATTTCAGTTTCGGACGCTCACCCGATCGACCAACGTCGGCAGGATAACATTTTTCACATCCTCCCACAGTTTCTTCTTGAACTGCAGATTGCCCTCGCTGTCGAATAGCAAGTCCTTGGTAAGTCGCGCCACATCCTGAGCGAACGCCTGATTGAGCTTATCCTCCCCAATGGCCTTGAACCAACTGAGGGCGCGGCGTCAGCAAAAAGAGAAGCCAATAAGAGAGGACTTACGCAGACGAAGCATCAAGCAGCGCATCGAAATGACCCTTATACTTCTCGTCATAAAAGGTCCGTCCCGTATCGCGCAGCTCGCGCGCCTTGTCAGAGCACGCAGGCTCCGTGACATACCCAATTTGAAGCAAGACCTAGAGTACATTCATCAACGGATATCAGATGGCCGTCCGCACAAAAAGGAGAAGAAAAGAAGAACAGACCTTACGAATATACACGTCTACATTGGTCCACCACCTCTTCAACGACTCGTCATTCGCCGCATCCTGCGCTAACACCCTCGCAGCACTGAATATCGGCTCGAGGGGCGCGTTCGCGATCCGCTCAAGGAGCGTGCGCAGGAGCTCAAGCGCGTGTTGCAGCGACTCGTCTTGCGCGAGAGTGCCGAGAGGGAGGACACCGCCCTTGGCGCTGACTTGTTCCTTGCTAGCGCCGTTGGGGTTGGCAGTGCTGCCGTCCTTGGTAGTGGAGGCGGAGGTGGCGGCGTGGTCGCGCATTTGGCGTGCCCATGCGTCGATAGTGTTGAGAAGCCAGGAGACGGAAGGTTGGTAATCTTGGTGTTTTTGGCATTCGACGATGACCTACACGAGAGACGCGTCAACGAACGAAACAAAAGTACGGAAAAGGGGAGAGGGTTCCAACCTTCTTGCCACGCCAGATCCACCTCTCGCGCCTCTCCTCGGGGAAGAACTCGTCCGCCAACCAGTTGCGTCCCTCGTCAACCTTGTCTTTGTTCGACGAGTGCAAGCCCTGGATGCGGCTGAGCAGAGTCTCTGGAAAAGAAGCAGCGTTAGAATGTACTGCATAAAAATTTTAAATACTTACTCTTCTTCTTCTCGACCTCCTCGTCATCAGACGTCAAAACCTCGTCGGACGAGCCAGAGGCAGCACGAGCGCGAGCGGCTTTCGAAAGCTGTTCGCCCTTCTTCAGCGGGTCTAACGAAAAAAAAAAAGTGAGCTGATGCGATGTGAGTAAAAGATCGACGTGTACCATCATCGTGGAAGTGGTCGTTCGGGCCAGGTTCGTCGGCGTGGGCGAGGGCGTCAGGGTGGGGGGCAATGCCTTCGGCGGCTTTGGCGGCGGATTTAGCGAGCAGGTCACGGCCGACAGTGCCGGCGTCCGTGATAAGCTTGCGCATCTCGGCGTTGGTGAGAACGAGGCTGAGGAGGGTGCGGAGGTGCTGTGTGGCTGGGCGAGGAAGTCTAAGTATCGCGATAGCGCAGAGATGGAAAACACAAACCTTCTTGCGCGTCACTCTTCGCCCTGTCAACGTCTTGCTTGCCTTTCGCCTTCTCCGCCTCGTCGGGGTTGAGGCGAGACGTGTCGACGCGTCGGGTCGCCCATACAAAGCGCTGGATGAGCTCGCCCGAGTTCTTATGTTGCAGGAGACCAGAGAAAGTGGCGATGATGTCGCGTATGTCGCCAACGAGTCTCTGACCCTCCTTGGACAACTTCTTCTCATCGACGGGCGAGTTGCTGTGCACGTATTCGAGCGCGTCGGCGATCTGGGCGTTGGTGGGTAAGCGCGAGCGACGCATGGCGGTAATGGCGCCATAAAGGCGCATCTTGCTCTCGATATCGGGCTGGGGAGGCGGGGTGGACATGTCGGGGGCGGTGGCAGGCATATTGAAAGATAATTGGTTGTTGTGGTAGAGAAGAGAGAAGGAATCGCGGGTTGGCGCTTCTTATACGGCGTAAAGCGAGGAGAGGGGCAATTGCGCGTCATAACCTCCTGTCCATCGATCGCTATGAGCTCATTCTTTTAGCTTTAGCTTCCAGTTGAACGTCAGCCACAGCGTTGGAGCGGAAAATAACTGTTGACAAGGGATGCAATAATGCTACTTATAGCACTCCGTTTGAAATATGAGGTGGAGACGCCGCAATCCGAGTGGAGTCTCCAGATACCGCGAAAGTTGAGTGCTTGCGCGTGCGTTGGAGCGGAGATTGTCTGAGAGCTAGCGTGTTGTGTCTGAGACCAGGACAATGGACACTTCATTTGCGCAATGCGGACGAAGGTTGATAGACACTGATTCATCCGATAAACGAGTCACCCCGAGTTAGAGCTGGAGCCAGAATTCGGGAAAATTAAGACAAGTTGCAGCGGGGTCAGCTCCATGGTCGTGGTGGTTACAGGGTCAGAAAAGTTTTACCTCTTTGTTTTCAAAGCCTCCGACAAACAACCGCTATGAACCCAAAAAGGAAGGTTTCCTCGGCTCCGTTTGATAGCTTCAGCAATGGTGGAGACAAATTGTATAATCTCTAGTATAGTGGTACAGAATAACGCTTGTTTGTGATCATTGACCTATTCCCTACGAGGTTCACTCGCGAGGAATATTTCCCCTACACGCCTTCAAGTTTTACCAACAGCGATGGAGTCGTTTTGGACGCTATACCATCACTCCAGATGCAGGACTGGAACGTCTCGACGACGCCTCGGTCAAGTCCAAGGGCGAAGGTTACCTCTTCGAAGAGTTGCAGAAACGCGTAGGAAAGGGTCCCATTGTCTTCCACATCCTTTGCCAGATCGCGGAAGACGGTGATGTCACCAACGATACGACGGTCCACTGGCCCAGAGATGCGCCACCGTAAACATAGGCAAAGTGACGCTGAACATGCTGGTTTCCGACAATGAGCACGAGCAGAAGAAGATAATCTTTGGCTCCATCCCCACAGTCAAGGGCACATTCCCCATGAAAAGTCATGCAGCAGACAGTGCCAGGCAAAGCAACGCACTGCGCAGTGCACAGCGCTAGGACTGAGCACGAAATGAGGAACGGCGTCTCCCTCAGATCTTCGAGCCTATTCGCCACAGACGGGCGGGATGCAGCCACTTGCCTGCCGCGCACATCTCAACACCGCTACCCGTTCGACCTTCGTACCTGTCATCAATCCCGTTGCCCGCCTGCACAGGAGGCGCAAAAGCCGTTCCACGAAGAGGATCGATGCTCGTGTAGCGCTGGATGACCCGTCCGACTCGAAAGTCATATCTCCCATTGCCGTCTTCGACTCGGACGAACGCACGCCTCGTAATTGATCAGCTCCCAACTCATACCATACCCAATACCCTCGGCCACCTTCTTCGTATCGAATCGAATCGAATCCTCGCCGAAAACCCGATTCCATACACGCAACCAACGCCCCGCTGAAGTTCCGGACCTCGCACACACCGCCTACGCCTCGACATGAGACTTGCGTTGTGATTTAGGCCAGCCGAGATCGGGAAGACGTCGAGTCGCAGGAGCGTGGTGCACATGCATATTCGAAAGGCGAAGGGACGAGGCAACCTGCAGTCACAGAAAGTCGAGGTCGCCGGTGACATTGCACAGCATCGACCGCATGATGTATGATGCACGAACATTGCTGGCAGAAGCTCTTTCGTCCCTGTCTCGACCTCCGTTGCCACGACGTAAGTCAGCTCCAAAAAGCTCGACCATCGTCGAGCGCGGGCAATCCAGCAACATGCGAGCGAAACGGCGAAGCGGAACGACCACTCGGTGCAAAAGAGCTGAGAGAAACGGAGCAGATTCAATTGCCTGCAGCATATGTCCCACACGGATGCGAGCGAGGGACGTGCACGGCGGACAAAAGACGAATAGATCCGAACGTGTAACTGCCGACATGAAGCTTGGTTCTCCACCGCTGACATCGTGCGCGACCATACCCCACTATCGCGCCGCCACCACCGTAAAACACACGTCGGGGCCATTGGAGCTCGCCGCATTCCCCCCGGGGTAGTAGACGCGTTCACGATACGGCTATGCGAATGGGGAACGGTGCTAGCCATCAGCGTAGCGCGCCCGGGCCCCAAGAGGCCTGCCCGCGTGAGTAGACTGCGAAACCCATACACCAGTGTCGTGAGCGCCTATACACCGATGGCGTCTTGTCAAAACATCCTTTTCACACCCAGGCCACGACACGAACCCTCGCCCTCCTACAGCCTACTCCGAGTCCGAATCGCTCCCCGATTCAGAATCAGAATCAGAATCCGACTCAGACTCAGACTCGTCATCAGCAGTATCATCCTTCCGACTCCTCTCCTTCCGATACATCCCCCGCAAAAACCTGCCCAGCGGGGACCCCAGAGCCCTTGACCACGCCGCAACATGCTTACCCGTGCCCTGATGCGGCCGAGTTATCAGCTTGCCTTCCCGCGGGGCGGGCAAGTACCCGTCGTAATCCGGAATCAGCAGCGTCGGCGGAACGACCATCTTGACGACACGTAGCACTACCCGCGCTTCGGAGTAGCGCGGGAGTTTCATTAATTCAAAGCGTACGAGAGCGCGTCCTAAGGCGGGTATAACGTTGTTAATGTCAATCGAGATGATGAAGAGAATGAGCTCGAGAGATAGATATGACTCACCGGAATACGGAAACACAGGTGGCCGACGAACCGAGCCTGCTGCCTGAGCCACAAGCCGTCGTTCCCCAAAGACAGCAGAGCGGAAGCGGAACTGGTGGGGGTCGTTGACGAGCGTAACGATATGCATGCACTCGAATGGGATCGAAAACATCTGGTCATGGCGGAAGATGAAGTCCGAGCGGCGGGATTGCGTGAACGGAAACCTTCGCATAGATTCCTCGACCTCGTCCGCGGTGACAAGACCATCGCGCAATAGCAAGTCACGAAGGAGGGGCCGCGCATTGGAGAGCGTGGACAATGGTACTTCCCAGGGCAAGGAATCCGGACGCAGGAGGTCGCTGCTCTCTTCAGAATCGAATGCTCCGGGGTCATTGACTGGCACGCAACGAAAGCGAAGTGCGCCGGACATGGGTGGGAGATCCGGCGGGCGATGGAAGTAGAAATAACCGGCAGAATGCTGGGGGAATGGGTGCTCGACGCCTTTGTGTTTGTAGTAGGTTATACAGTCACTCGTACGAGCAGCGCTGTTGGGGTCTTCTGTCGTAGACCTGATAGAGTATTCCAGGTACTCTGAGATGTCGACATAGTCCGAGGGCTTCAGTTGCTTGGGGTCCAACGTGGATATCACTGGTTTTCGAGCCGTACGTCGACGCACTGCTGCTGCAGAGGAGGAATTCAATCGGAGAGACTGATACGGACGCAATGAGTGTAGGAATAGACAATTGTTGGGTGAAAACCTAGAAGTTATAAATCGCGACGCGAGAGAAAATTTGCTTGGAGAGATTCCACGCGTGAAAATCATGAATTGCTGTCAGCCTGAGTTCACAGCTCAGAGACAAATGATTGGCGCCAGAAGCTTTACAACAAGCTCTCAGATCTCAGCGTCCACTGGCAGACGAGGAGGTAGGAGAGTGACTCAGTGAGAATCACGTCGTATCACGGTCACCGTCACGTTGTGACGCCTCTCAGCTTCTTCCGGGGATATAACAGTCCCGTCACGCGGCGTTTGCCGCCGATCGCGTGGGACCGTCCCTTCGCTTAGGACTGGCGGGTTTCGTAACAAACTGATTTGCGTGGTTTCACAGCTCCGTCTTGTATCGGCTCGCCCTCGACGCGATCGAGGGCGACGCCGATGGCGTCTGCGCCGCGGCCGCCCCTGTCTGGTCTCACTTCGACATCCTCACTGTGGTCGTTTTTGTCGCCGGCGCCCTCCTCGTCGTACTCCCTCTCTCTGAAGCTCTCGTGCTAGTTGTTGGCGCCTTTTTCATGCCAAAGATGCCAAAGGATCTTTCAAATGACGACGACCCGCCTCTTCCTTTCCCTGGTGACTACGACACGGAAACGGGGTTCCCAACACAATATATTCGATTGTAAGTTCGGTTCTGCGTCTCTCTTTCCATCTGGGTTGACTTTTGAATTTCTTAGGGCGACACTTACGAACCCGCAACTCAGCGAACACTGCCGTACTTTCCGACTTTCGTATACAGGAAACAAGACAGCCCTTACAAATCGTTTGAAGGCGTTCAGTGGGGATCGTGCTCAGTGGAACCGGTGTGTATGCTCAATTCATCAGTCATAGCTTTAGACTGAGTGGCTTGGATTTGAGATTAATTCCAGGCGCAACGAACACCCACAAAGGCACACGCAAGGCTAGCGGAGAAAGAAAAACAAAACTCAAGTCCTCAGTCGCGCGGCGCGAGACGCTCTTCAGCGGAACCGCTGGTGTACGAGTTGCGCAGGTTCCTGCCACAGAGCGCTCAAAGGACACGAGGACAGTGGCGGACAAGGCTAAAATCAAGCCTTGGGTACGTTCCTCCGCCTTCTATGACGGTCCCATCTAACAAATCAGAAACTGCAGGCCCAGAAGATTGTCGCACAATATCCATACGACCCCAACGCCTTTGATACAACCCGCTCCCTCTATGTCCAACAACCAGCAGCCTCGTCGACGTCGGCTCCCGCACAGGTCCGTCTCCACGACGACCATGCCGTGCCAGCCCCGCCACTGGTAAGTGACCACGCATCTCTGTACTATAAAGATCTTACCGCAACATAGGGAACGCAGCCTGAGGACTTTTTCCCCGCCCAGGTCTCCTCTGTTGTCAATGAATCGTCGGCGAATCAGGATGTATATATGTCCTCCCCATCACCCCCGCCCTCCTCTGTCCCTTGCTCGTCATTGCCGGCACCCAATCTAACCCGCGCTGTCCCCTCCCTCTCGCTTTCTCCGACTGACACTACCAACAGTGTTCGGATGCGCACATTGCGACTTGCGGGCGGGACACTCCTCACGTTCAGTGAGTCCGATGTTCCCGATCCACCCGCAATCAGCTTTGCGATTCGCGGTGTGGAGTCTCTCGCTTCCGAATGGGACGACAGTTCTCCGAACTGGGCCGGGAGGTCTTCCCTTGTCATCAATGGTGTACCCGTTGCTGTTAAGTACTGGCCATCTGTTTACAAGTACTGGAAAACTTCTCAGTGGGACGGCACCAAGAAGAACTGGTTTGATTGGAAGGCGCGTTTCTCTGACGATTAGCTTTGTCATTTTCTCACTGACTCCTTTTACAGAGTATCATGTTGGCTGTAGCCTCCGCGTCGTCGATGGAGGCATTTTGGGGTAAGTACTCAGTACCCGGCAGGGACGGTATGCCGCAGCGGATGAAATATACACCACTTGTCAATCAACTCTCTCAAGAACGAAAGGCGGAGGACAATCACATCGCCGCCATCGCTAAACAGGAACTGAGCATCGAGCAATTGACTTATCGTAAAGGTGGCCGGCAATGTGTGATGAAGAAAGCATCCAAGATTGCAGCTAGGTATCGGGAGCTTAAAGGATTGGCGGGGCACAACAATGAGGGCGACGAGGATGAGGAGGATAACTAGATGAACATATAGTATTCAACTTTAATTCAATCTTGCTGCATGTCATTTCGTGCGATTTGAGTTGGGAAACAATCGATAATCTAACCTAGATACAATGGCAAGTACGGCCACAACTAAAACACTTCAAGGCAGGAGGTCGATTGGGATTCATGTAGTCCTCCCTACGCTCAGAAGGCTCGTCAGCATATGAAATCAAGTATTTCACAATAGTGACGTTGCTAAACTCTGTGCTCCAACCTCCCCAGTCGCAAATACGGGGAAGGCCCCAACGACAACAAGTATAGAGCCATTGACACCCACCCCGCCGAAACGAGTGGGTGCCATATGGCGCGGAATCTGTACCGATATCAAGCAAATTGTTTCGAAACATTTCGAGGAAACATTCGCTGGTCTATAATGCACTGAGGATAGCACAGCGCGCAGACTATGTGAACACATACCATATGTGCGTTCTCCATGGAGACTCTATCACCAGAGGCCATTTTACGGAATAAAAAACCGTCTGTAATATCCGCAACTTCTATCCAGTTGGCTAGAGCGCGGATTGGACACAGATGGGCTAGGTGAGGGGGGAATAAGTGCAGATAAAATGGCTTCACTCCTGCTCTTTTTTGTAAATGCAGCGACTGCGGTGAAGAATTAGCACTTACCGCCAAACTGACTTGTCTTCCGAAAAGGAAGTGTAAGTTTGATACAGGTGTCAGAGACCCACTCAATGTCGTGGACTTGAATCTTCGGTACCTCATCAAACCGAAGAAGACAAAGAAACGCCAATACATAGGCCAATGTCAACAGTCGGCGCGCGCGTGCACCTCCCCACTCATGTGGCTCCTTGGTCGCTTTCCGGGAACCTGGCTTATACTCTTTCACTTTTGCTATTTCGGGTTGGTTATTGAACATATAAAGCTTGAGCAGCGTCTCCTGCACCACATTTAGCTATAACAGTATATTGGTTTTGAAAGAGTACCTGAGTAATCGCACGAGCACTCGTTGCTGTTTCTCCAACGCGCACCTGCAAGAAATCAGTCTATGTATCCTGAAATGGAAGGTAGTAAAACAGTAACCTTACGACGACGCAAACTGGTCATATATGTTGCAACAGTCTCCGAAACAGATGGATTCCCAACCATTCTTCCCGTTAACTCGCTTTCATGCCACGGGAGAGAACCCAGACCATGCAACCGTCCGAATGCGTAAGTCATGGCTGCACGCATCTTCTGCGCATGGTTATAGCTTGCTCGGGGGATTGTATAGTGCTTTTCTATGCCGTCAATGTCTTGTTCATCACATCTAAATTTGGGGGTAAGTAAATGATATAAGAACGCTGAATTGTGTACAAACTCATGCATAATCCAAGCACAAATGCAGACTGGAACCACCGCACTCGGGGTTTTACTGAAAAACTTATCGTCCTCTTTAATTAGCTTATTCATTTTCAAAAATTGTAGGCATTGGTTCATCAAGCTGCGTACAGGTCAATGGCGCAATTCATCTCGCAGCTATGTACACACCGTCTATATTCCTTGTCAGTTTCGTTGGTAACACCTTTCGAGGCGTCCAGAAGGTGCTCCTGCAGCTGAGACATATCATAAACACTGTCATCTGGTAAGGTTTCCCCTTCCGCCTCTATATCCTCATTAATTTCCCCAGGATGGGCACGGTCCTCTTCGCTGGCATCGTGTATAGCTTGACATAGTGCAGCGAGGTTGGGTGGAAGGCCGTTAGACATGGTAGAAAGCAAAAGAAAAATTTGATTCAGCCCCTATGTATGTCTATCGTGTATAATATGGAAAGGGGGTACGCTAGCGACTTTGGAATCAAGCCATCTACCCTGAGCGGAAATGAGTGCAACACAAACAGGCGAGCGAAAAAGATTTACCTCAAATATCATCTTCATCCGATGCCGTGAGATCAATGACATCGGAGTCGGACAAAGTCGAGTCGGAGAGATCTTGCTTGGCGGTAAGTGAGAGAAAAACACAGGTAGGATCAGACGTACAAAGTGTTCTTGAAGAACTAGAGCCTTGGCCCTGAAGGATTTTGCGGTTTGTGGCCTTTGGAGTGACTTGATGATATTTTTCCGCACGCTTGGTGTGTGAGACGGCGGGACGACGGGAACGGGAAACGAGGTCGGGGAATGCATAGTCGATGATGGCCGCAGGGATCCATTTAGTCATGAGTGATGGAGTCGGGAAAGCGGAAGCGTCGGCTATACCAGCCTTGACCCTGAGGCCCAGCGCACCTGCCGACATCTCTACTTGACGGAGCAACAAAGGCTGGCCATGGTAGAATACTTGTTTGGTTTTCATGACCCGAAGGACAGAGGAGCGAGGAAAGTCTTCGTCAGAACTGACTCCGAATTCAACGTGGGCCCGGAGAACCGCATGGAGATCGTAAGGCTTAAAATGTTTCAGCTGGAGTCAAGCGAGGATGAAGAAAACAAACCTTGATGAGCGATTGAAGGGCAACCCCGTAGAATAAGCCTTTGCTAAATTTGGCATACAGGGTGGACGCGTTCCACCGGAACTGCTGCTGGCAGAACTGGGAAAGACCCGCGACGTCGGGCTTGGCCACGTCCCAAGTCTGGTGGCGAGGCAGGCTGTGATTACGGGAATAGGATGTGACGGGATGGACGTAGGTGAAGATCACTTTGACACTCGGAAAGTTTGGGGTGTCGGATATGACTTGAGCAATGGAATTGTAAGCGCGGCCGAGGTAGCCGTGAGGATCGCTACGGAACTCTTCGCAGAGATCGAGTTTCCACTGTGCTAGGAAATCCTGGAACTTCGCAGTGGGAACAGGGCTCCGGGAGGCGGCATGCCACAACGCGTCACCAAGTGGACCCCGGGCAATTGCATGGGCGGTCTTCACACCGCAGCCAGGACACCCCTGCCAACGTATTAAGATAATGTTTAAGTAGTGTACAATAAAAGGCCTGAGACGTACCGGGTCATAATCCCCTCCTGCAAGCAATGCGAAGACAAGAAGACCACCGCGGGTCAAGCCGATGCCGGGCGTGGTGAGGATGCTCTCCGAAGTGTACACTGAAATGTTGTCTCCGTCGGTCTTCTTCTTGGGACTTGGGACAATATGAGACAGAAGATGAGAGGGTAGACGGAGCCAACGTACGTATATATTACACGTTGAGCTCCAAACAAGAAAACATCACTATCAGTCGTCTGAACGGCATGGATGATGTTCTCTGCTGAAAGGCGTCCAAGCTCGGCATCTGCCTCCCCCGGCGCCTTGGAAGAGTTAGCTCAATGTTCCGGCAACAGAGAAAAAGGCGACGCACAAAATGAATATGAAAACCAAAGTGGCGAATAAGCTGGCAGAACATCGGCGTCAAACGGTGACCTTTGGTATTGACGCGAGTGCCTCGTTTGATATCCCATCGCTCAGGACCATCGAAGACGAACACAAAGACGGCGGCAATCTGTAAGAGAGCTGCGAGGCGGTAATAGATAGTTCGCATTGCCGGATTGGGACCTCGCTGCGTGTTGCGATGGTTGAGGGCAGTCGTAACTTGGTACATCCAGATGCTGAGGACGTTCAGATGATAGACGGTATTAAGCAGGAGTAGTACATACCTCGCGTCAATGCCTATGATCATCGGACGACAATCCTGGGTGTTGTTTTTGAAGCATTCGGCGGTGGTGTATTGGACAATATTATGAGTTTCGACAGCGTGTTCCAAAAGCTGAGAATACTTTAGCAATCCGAAGCTTTGAATGCAGCAAATCATGCTACGCACCTTCCAGATTCCAGGCATACCCATGGTTGATGTGAGAGGGAGTGAGAGAGAGACAAGAAAAGGAGTCAAGTCTGAGATCCCCTGCATCCCGATCTCTGAAACTCCGATCACTGAGCGGACTGGAACACTGCGTGAATTTGGACGCAAGGATGAGAGAGGCGAGGAAAGCCTGTATATGGTGGTGCAGAATCTTCCGAGGAGAATAAACTAAAAGAGATGGGAAGCGTCAGTGAATACCTGAGCAGAAAGGAAAGCAAAGGGCTTTGGCGCTGGATCTCCGATCCAAGTACTGATTCATGAGATGACGCCAAGCACCCCCAAAGTAGAACAGAAAAAGTGGACTCACAATAGCAGAGATTGACGATGGGTAGCCATGCAGGCTATATCCTCGTTATCGCAGACGCGAACGGTGTCCATGACATCTTCGCCATTACACCAAGCTGCTGGTGTGTCAAATTCCATGGCGGCAAGCTGGGCCTCGAGCTCGAGCTCTGCAACACATGTAAGTGGGCTTGAATTCGGAGTCGAATTCAGCTGAATCACCTTGGCCAGATGGCACCCTGGGGCGAATTGCCTCTAGATAGCATAATGCTGTTTGGAGGACGGAGCCGGAAGTTCGGGATCGTCTGAGTAAACGGCTGCTAAGCGTTGATAAGTAGGACAGCAGGAGAATTTGTATAAAAAGCACCTGGCAGATTCTTTTGTGCATTGGCAAGCAGGCGCATTCCCGAAGTGCAGGCGGTGAAGGCCGGCAACAGAGGCGATCACAAGCCAGGCCTTCAATGGGAGGGTATGCGACATGGAGTCGGCATCCCGGACTCCCGACATGTAGTCAGGGAGCTAGCGTTGATATTGAAGCCGAAGATTTGCTGATTAGGGAGTGAGTGCATGTATACATGGCATAATAGAATGAAACGAGACAATGTATGTGCCAAATCGACGTCCCAGATCCAAGTACTGAACCTTGGGACTTGGCGGGAGACGAGAAATGAGAACGAAAAAGAAAACGAGAGAATTGGACGTACCATAACCATAACAAAAATCTCCACATTTCAATACAACAAAGCCGGTATCACGGAGCGCGCTTCGGCGCGCAACGAAGACTCCGGGTTGGTGGTACTCGAGCCGGTAATCGAGCTGAGGATACTGAGAGTACATGGGCGGCGTTGCGTCCAGCACTTGAGCAGCAGAAGGTGAATGAACTAATTGCAATGAGCAGATATCACGAGAATATGAATTGTTGTTACGCACCGAATGGCTGGCAGACCCGTGTGTTGTCTCCAGAGTCCAGGGAGTCATTGGAAGGTCCACAGCGTATAAACAATTGAGCTCTGAGTTGTTGTGTTTCCCGTGATGATGTGGCTTTGAAGGAGGAGACGGGGATACAGAGGCGGCCGGTATACTTGAGATATAAGACGAAGAGGCGTCAACGCAGGCTCTACATTGGGCGCGGTGGTGAATGCGGTCGAAGAGACTTGATGCTTTGATGGTTGTCACGCGCTGCGGCCTGTCAGAGATCGAGCTCTGCAAACCCTCAGCAATGGAGAGAGCGGCCAATGCGACGGAGAACCATCAGCATCAAGAGAGGAGAGGTGGAGAAAGGTATAGTTTGTCGTTGTTGTGAGGATTCTCACAAGAATCGCGTCCACAACGACGCGTCTTCAGGTCACGTGATCAACACGTGGAGCGCGTCAAGAATTGTCCACCGTGGACAATTTTTGGCGCGTCTCGATTGTTCAAAATTCAGCGGATTTCCTTGATTATTTCTATATGGGCATTCATTAGAGGTAGGTATAGCTCGGATAACACGCTAATCCTGGCTCAATACCATTCAAATAAGTAAGAATGTGAGTTTTGGCTGCATGCAGCCAAAACTCGGCGCGTGTCAAGGGGCACAATTTCACACCTTTCCCTCAAGCATCTCGCCACTAGTCAATGCTACTATGTTTAAAGCTTATAAAAACACGCTGAAGACGCGTCAAATCGCGCACATTCAAGCCAGAGTCGGTGAGCCAAGAGATTCCACTTTCGAGAGTTTACCTGATTTTTGACCTTATCAGTTGCGGCAGCTAGACAGTCCACGGGTCTCGGCCTATGGAACTGTCCTGTGATGCCGCTTGGACTGTTAATTTTTCGGCCTGCGAGCGTTGCAGCGAAATCTTCGCGGGGGATCAATGCATCAGAGTACCAAAGACCACAGTCCTGTCGCTCCCACAGGACAGTCCGTTGCGAGATAGCAGGCGAGATAGCCACCATATACCGGCACTACGTTAGCGAGGATTCGCCTAAGGTCACACCGCTTAAACCTGGGTAAGCGAGCATCTCATATAAATCTGTCTTAATTGTCAACCATTGCACCTTCTCCTCGCAACCTTCAAAAGATATTCTGACTTTCCGTTCTGCTCTTATCAATGCCACCAGACATCCAGCCCTCCCTCAAAATCAGTCTCGGGCCTGTGCTTTTCCTAGGATTAGTTGCTATATACGGGTAGGTCTTTAGATTCTATTGTTTCCTCTCCTTTGGTGCCGGTTCAAGTTTTTTATCTACCCTCCTCCTCCTTTGCTCTTCCCTGCCTCTCAAGCTTCACCCCGTCCCCTCCATTCCCTCCCTCCCTCCTTCCTCCTTTCTTCCTCCCAAGCTTCAAGTTCTACGTACATCCTAATCTCCAGCATCTTTTCTACTTGATTAAATTATTGCCCCTCTCTTTCGGTAGCTTTTACATATGTTCCGCTTTCTCTATTTCACTTCCCTTCCCTTCCTCAATTCCCTACCTACCTACCTCTTTCTTTCTTTCTTCGTTTCCCTCCCGCACGCGCGTGTCTCGGCGCGATCGCCGCGCCCCCGATCCGATCGCGTTGGCTCGCTTCAGCTCGCCAACGCTTTCGGAGCTCCCATCATCGTCACCGTGACTGATGTGACGGGACTGGTATGTTTGTCGGTCGCAGTTTAACTTCTTCTCTCACGATCACTCCAAACCAGTCTTGCTCGACTACTGTACACTTTCGACCAAAGGTTCAAGGGGTGTCACCCGTCACCTTCATTGTTCACTGAACAAATAGTTCACAGCACAGCAAATTACCCGATATGGTAGGCCGGCGACAGCCGGCCCGAAAATTTTGACGTTTTTTGCCCTTTTTTGGACGGAAAATGGGAGTGTCACCCGTCACCATGTTCAAAATTGTTCAGTTCACAGGTGCCCGTCACCCGTCACCTGAACCTTTGGTCGAAAGTCTACAGTATAGCTGCAGAGTGGCGACTCGGAGAGTGACTTCTGGTTCTAAAATCCAGGTTTACTATTGCGGAAATAAAGTCTGAACTACTGAGCTTGGAGGTAGCCTGCATCACAGGAGTAACCCTCCAGCAAATGCTGGCCGCAAACTGGTCCTATACAAATACCGCGTTTTCGATCGGTGACCAACCGAAATCACCGTCCAAGTTTTCATCCGTCTAATCTACCCAGCATGTGCCGCACCGAACCCGCCCTGCAAATTAGAGGAGCTATTACTGGCTTCTCATACTAACCTCCTCCCCGTTCATAATGACGACATCTACCAAGCAGCCTTAGCTTGTTCCACTGCGAAGGGTTCGTCGACATCAAGTAGCGGCCACTCAGCCTACCTCACATGCAGTAGCAGCAACTCAGATTCAGATGACTTCGAAAGACTATTCGGAATATTGGGAACTGGTTTGGAGGACTTCATACTCGACTTGGCCAGGCGAGGTCGTACGTTCATCATTGTTTTCAATTGTTACCTGTACATGTCCGCCGCTGAATTACCATCAAGCAGAGATGTGGTTTGGATTGCTGAGAGCCTGCAACGATGGTGGCTTGTAATCTTTTGCAAACGGATTGTAGCGGCACTACCACCATTTAATAGTTCCATAGAATTCGTCGGCGCTGTGACTTTGCTTTGACTACCGCGGATTTGCCGACGAGTTAAACTGAATCTGCGGTAATGGCGGCGCCGGAAGATTCTTCGAACGCGATAAGAACAGCGACAACGCCAATCGAAGGACTAAAGTAGAACACATCTCGAAATACGGACTGTCGGACCGACGTATGGGCTCAAAACACTTCCGGATGGTGTGCTTTCGCGCTCAGTTGACCTCACTTCTTCCCGCTTTACCGCCAATTGAACCAATTTTATCGCGGTATAAATATTGGCATGACCATGGCCCGTGAGCTTTGACTGCCTCACAGATTGAAAATGGGTGGTATCGACTCGGAAACACACGCCGACATTCCCGCTTGGAAGCCGCCACCACCAACCCAATGCGAGCTGCCCTGGGCCGACATCCTCACCGTGGACCTCTCGAAATACGACTCGGATCGGCAAGGCTTGGTGCAGACAATTGCCACGGCGCTGGAACGAGATGGATTTTTCTATGTCACTGGGCATGGGATTGCTCCAGAGAAAGTGGGGTTTACTTGACTCGCTTTTCCCTCGACAGTACAACTAAAACACGGAGCAGCTGCGCCGGCAATTCGACTTCGGACAGCTGACCTTCGACGGCGTATCAAGAGAGGAGAAAGAACTGCATCTCGCGCCCATCGCGGAGAAGGGATCCTGGATGGGATATAAAGTAGCGTCCAATTCTCACCTGCTATCCCACATACTCAATATTGGAAAGCTTCAAAATTATTGGGAAATCAAGGATGGTGTCCGCGACAGAATTGAGCATTATAATTTTTACAAGAATAGGTGGGCATATTTACCGGTTTTAGTATCGCGCTTCCAACAAGAACGCAGCATCGATCCCGTAACAAGACATCCAGAGGCCTTGCGACCTCATGTACCCGAAATAAAAGAGTTCCTAGCAGTAAGCCGTGGCCCCTAGTAAAGGGGCAGTGACCGTTGAGCATTTCTAATAGGAAATACGTCAAAAAGTTTTACGCAGGATTTGTTGCCTCATAGACGCCATTCTCGGATTGCAGGATGGATATCTCTGGTCTCTACACGACAACGACGCAGGTGAAAGTGGCGACGATGTGAGTTTTGCGAAACCCTTTCCTTCGAACCAAAATATCATCTGGGCATCGCTAGCTCATCCGATACATGCTATACGATCCTCTCACCCAGGAAGAGTCGTACAAAACAAACGGAGTAATGCTGAACGGGCATACTGACTTCAATTCTATCAGGTCCGATTTCGAAATTTCCTTTCTTCCTCTGACCGACATGGATCGTGTTCCTTTCCATAGCACGCTTCTGTCCCAGCCAATATCTGCTTTGCAAGTCCTCATGCCGGACAACGTCTGGAGATACGTCAAACACAAAGATGGCGCGCTTGTAATCAACATCGGAGACCAATTATCGTTCATGAGCGGGGGGATTCTCAAGGGGACCATGCATCGCGGTACTGTGCGCAGTTCTTTCAGCTAAGATCCATTCTCACTGTCTAGCATGCAGTAATCCGACCACCGCCAGATCAAGTTCATCTCCGACGTCTTGGCGTCTTTCATTTTGCTCAACTTCGACACGGGACATCCCTCGACCTTGTACCTTCCGAGAAGGTCAGGAAGGAGGGCCATAGGATATTCGAGGCAGAGATTCCGACGTCAGATCAGTAAGCAGCATACTCTTCCCAAACAACATCACCTCATCCCGTTTAGATGGGAAATGACGCGTGTAAAGAGTTACGGGACCGCGACTTTCATAAAGGTGAATACATTTGTTATTTGGCAGAATATATTACGGGTGTACTCAATTGGGTTTGTAAGGGGGAGGAATTTGATATCGAGATGATTGCTGGTCTGCAGGTGGGTTGGTTTGTGTTCCGTTCTGCAACAGCACTGACGAAAAGACGCGGAAATAGGTCCGCCATTATCACTGAAAACAAAATTGTCGCACGACAACGGAGAGAAAGTTCCTGATGATATGCACAAATGTAACAGTATTAAGTGATGAACCATCCAGCGGACTTGCAACCGACACCGGAAAGTGTGACGTGACAGTCACACACTCCCACGACTGACCAGAGCTTTTCTGGGGGGAACGGTGCTCCCCCCAGACCCCCCTCCATTTTCGCTAGCGCTGCCTCTTCGCTGGCGCTGGCCTCTTCGCTGCGCTGGCCTTTTCCGCTGGCGCGGGGCCTTTTTTTGTTTTTACTTGTGTTTTTTTGTGGTCAAGTTGTACAAATATGAACTATTAAACATACTTACAAGATAAATCAAAGAAAGACGAGATTGGGTTGCGGGCGCCGGCCCGGACGGCTGGGGTTTTCCACCCCAGACCCCGACCGCTGCGCGGGGCTTACCGCTCGCCGCGGAGGCCCACTGCGTGGTGCTCGCGCTCGCCGCTAGGGCCCACTGCGTGGTGCTATCGCTCGCCGCGAAGGCCCACTGCGTGGTGCCAGCGCTCGCCGCGTGGCCCGCTGCGCGGAGCCATCTCCTCAAGGTTTCTTGATTGACTTTACACGCTGTGGGGGGTAAAACCGACGATGTCCGAATACGTCCGAACCGGAAAGCGTGATGACAGTCACTTGTCACGTCACACTTTCCGGTGTGAGTTGTAATTCCCCATCCAGCTGCAGTTGGGTTTGCAACGTTTATTAGAGTTTTCCTGATTACGCATTTCGTCGCTCTTGCTTTTCATTGTCTAAAGCTTTCATCATCTGTCTGTAATTTTACAGCTACCCTTTTCAAAATTCCTTCAACCTGATGAAGTTGAACTTGCTGCCGATCTCTGCCGATTTCAACTTCAACTTACGAAACTCGACCGGAACAACCCGACTGGCATCACTCCATCACCATCGGGTAAATTTCTCGAGTCACTGGTCAGCGTGAGGCTTGAATCACAGCGAGGAACTCTGTCAGTCTGGCGCCGAAGAGTAAAACCCGCTCTATATGAATGTAACACCCTGGAAAAAGCCGCCGCGGCTCCATCCTATCTTTTTCTATTTGGATTCGAGTCACCAATTGGAGTCTGAAGTCGACTGAAATACCTTTGGCGGACGACTGGCCAAGCTGCGGTAGTTGTTAGACCGACGAGCGACATCTCAGGTGAGATGTATTCCAAACTTGAGCACGGCGGGCTAAATTCTTACCCTGTTTCTTAGGCAAGTAAGGCGATGGTCCGGGTCTGCCGCCAGCGTGTCGTCTCTACTGCGCACGACGACTCCTTGCTGCGGAGGGCGACAATGAGTTGGCTGCTGCGCGTTTGCTGCCGACTTGAAGCCGTCATGGTGCTCCCAGGTGCCCCGCTCGCACAGTACACTCCCTGACTACATGGCGTTGTTCCGATCTTATACAAGATGATCGACTTTCGATGATCCTTGAACAAACGGCGTTCGAAAATCACTCGATTCTTTCATCATGCTGCGTGCAAGGCTAAATCGAGGTATAAAGCCTTTCAAGCTTCGACGTTTCTTTCCTCAATTCACTTTTCACTCGTTGATTCGAGCATGCTTTCCTTTCTATTTTGCTTCGTGATTTTCATTTCTTTCAACCAATGCGGCTTCGCGCTCTACCTGCCACGGCAACAAAACAACACTTTGCGATGGGTGGATTGCGCAACTCATGTCCCTCAGCCTATCCAATTCGCGCTCAATATCACGACATTTTCTGGTCCACTTCCACCGACGCTCTTCTGCGGTGAAGTTGATGTTCCGATGGACTATGCGAAACCTATCGCGTCGGACAACCAGATCACTGTTGGATTCGCTATGAATCGCCCAAAAAATCCGGCGGGTCTCTTAATATTGTGGGTTTCTCCGAGACTTGGGTATCCTCTCTCTCGAGGCTGATTAACCTTTGTATTCAGCCATGCAGGTAATAGTTTTTCCCCAAACGACTCTGTTTAAAACTCACTCTAACTCTCAGGCGGCCCTGGGGTCGACGCCGTCTCTCAGGCATGGGCAAACGCACTCAACACTTCGCAAGCTGCTTCATTCTCCGGCCTCGAGGAATTTGATTTTCTGGGTTCGTTCTCAACTTTTAGCAAAGCAGCGCTTCCTCAAATGAGTTTTGTCAGCGGTCAACACGCGGGGCATCCAGTTTTCTAACCCACTGAATTGTACTTCGGGAAAGTTCTTCAACGATATCCCATTTGCATTGTGAGTGTTGTGTTATCTTACTATTGTCTTCGATAATGATTTGTCTTGCTTTACAGCGCCACCACGGAGAGCGAATTTAACGCATATCAAACTGCGATGGGAGAGTTCCTTCAATCGTGCGCGGAGAATAGCACTCCCGCTGGAATCATACAGCACGTTGGCACCGCCGAAGCTATTCAAGATTGGGATTTAATTCGTGCTGCACTAGGATATGAGCAGGTTCATCTTGTCGGCGTATCCTAGTAAGCAACATTGACCTTGGCGAAATCTACCTTCCCCTCATGTCTTCATTCTCGATCACAGCGGAACGTTTGTTGGCGCTGCATACGCGGCAAAATATCCTGATCGTGTGGGACGCTTTGTTTTGGACGCTGTGTTCCCTCATGGAATGGTGAGCAATCATGTATCGCCGCATCCAATTATAAAGTCAACAAAACGGCAGCCCTTTCAAGACATGGTGACCGCACAAGTAGCCGCCATTAATCGGTTATTGCTTCGTGCCGATGCTTTCTGTTTGCAAGATACATCATGTCCGTTCCATGGTCAAGGAAAAGGCAGCGTCGTCAAGGTACTTATACAGGACACTAGCATCGAACCCTCCCAATATGGACTTACCCTCCTTTCAGGCATGGGAGACCCTGCTTGCTCGTTCCATCCAACAACCGATCCCAGCGAGTCGGTGCGGTCCAAATACTGGGTGCAATACGCCCGTCACGCCTACGGACTTGCGTTTGGGAGCCAGCGTCTTCTTGCGCAGTAACCCAGACTTTCCCCTCTTCAACAAAGCTTTGAATGAGTCCCTCAACGGTGATGCCAGTCTCTTCGCTTACGTTCCTGCTGCCGATATCCGCGATACTATCGTGGTACCGCTGGTCTGCTCCGATCTCAGTACGTATTTGTTTCATTTTCGGCTTATCGTAGTCAACAATTGGACAGAAAACACCGACAAGTCCTTCGCCAACTTCGAGGCGCTGAGCAAGAATTCAAACAGCGTGATTTGACCACAACTTTCTATCCATGCAACGGGTACCAACAGTCTTGCAGAGCGACCCTGCGCAAATGGTTTACTCTCAGATCTGGCAGTTCACCTACATGTGCTCCGCCTGGCCTTTTGCTGCTCCGGCGCCTTCCGTTCTGCCCATCCAGCAGCCAATAATGTGGGTAACGGCCGATTTTGATTTGAAGTAAGCTACATTCCCGAACTCGTTGTTTTTGTTGACCTAACTTGTGATCGCGGCGTAGCACGCCAACGGAGCTCGCAACATTCGCGTTTGAGCAAGCACCAAACTCGACTTTGGTGGTTCGTCACGGCGATGACCACGTCTCTATAGATCGTGAGTTACATGGTATCGTTGGTTGTCAAATAAAACTAAGACATTGCAGTACCCAACGTCGCAACACATCAGCTGCAGATTGACTTTCTCCGCACCGGAGTCTTCCCGACCACAAGAAACGATGCTCAAGTTACAGTGATCACTCCTGGCGGCAAGCGTGGAGTCATTTCTGATCCCTATCAAGTTCCGCTAGGGACAGTGGCCGGCGACATGAGTACCATCGAGAGTGTGCCCGAGAGACTTGTCCCCATTCCATCGTCACCGTCGAGTGCGTCGACGATTGGTGTGAGGTGGCCATTGATAGTTTTGAGTGTTCTATTGTGTTTGTAGTAGTACCTACACCGGTTGTAGAGTGTTATCTTTCATCTCAAGTAATTCAAGCAACGCTTCAAGTTGAAAATGAATACGCGCACACGTGATACAGTGTCATTATTTCATTGACGCGTCGAGATCTATCCAAAGCGCGATTTCACTTCCGTCTCAACAAACTCTTTGAAAGTTCCGAGCTTGACACCGATCACGTCGAACTCTGGGACGTGTGTCGCTGGAATGCCGCCCTCATATTCCCCGAGAGCAGCATACTGGAAATAAATCAATACCGCGCACTCATGCCAAGACCTGCCACTGACCATCTCGTCGAGCTCTGGAATTCCGATGGGTGGAGCTTTGGTAATAGTCACCGGAGCACCGAGAACTGGACATACATATCAAAGTCCTGATCATTCTATATCGCAACTTCACGAGATCTGCATACCTTGTGCAGTAAGATCGGCCAAGTCTGCGTAAGTGACAGCGCCGGTAATAACAGGATATGTTTTCCCCAAAAAAGAGTTCTTCGATGGGTCGGTGTAGCTCTTGAGCATCGCAAGCATCACGGCAGGAACGTCGCGCTCGACCCAGCTGAATGCCTGCTTTTCATGAGCGCCAGGAATGATGTTTAGATCGAATCCGTTCTCGTTCTTTCTCATCCAGCCAAATCTGTTCACAATATTCGAGGGTGATGGTAGCAACAGAAGGAGGGCACACTCACTGCCAGTAATTCTCCAAAAACATTCCCAGATGAATCGACACATTTGCTAGACCAGAGGATTTGAGATACTCTTCGACGATGAACTTTTCTATTCGGTCCCGAATTATGAGAGTGCGCCAGGCGGTGGGCATTGGTGAACTTACGATCGAAGAAGAGGACCTGCTTGTATTTCCCTCCAGAAAGGTTGGTGAAATGAGGCAGTGAACTGCAGTTATTTCAGTGACCGTTCAAAATGATGCAACATTAATGTTGTACCTGAAGAAGAAGAATTTAACGCCAGCCGCCTTCGCAGCATCCACCATATTCTTCCCCTGTACTATCTCATTGGGGCCTTCGCCCTCTGCCTTCACAGGAAATAGAGGTACGGTTACCTGCATCATGTCAATATCGATCTCGGTGGCAAAGGATTCGCGTACCGCAAAAACCGCTTCACTGCCGCGCAACGCAGCGACGAGGGATGCCTTGTCAAGAGTATCCCCTTTAACTCCCTCAATACCTTCGGATTTTAGCTTGAGGGACGCTTCAGATCCTGGGTCACGGCTGATAGCTCGCGGGTGGAAAGTCCCATCTTTCAAGAGGGCTCTCGCCACTGCAGCGCCTGTTCTGAGTTTAGCGTCCTAGCGTATGACTGTGAAGAGCAATGGGTTCAACCTTGAAGGCCAGTCGCGCCAAAGACCGATACGATGCGAGGAGAAGTCATCAAGAGTTATCACAACAATGCTGGAGAACAAAAGGCTTGAAAATTTCTCTTTTAAACCTCAGTTCGATTTGTTTACTTGAGCAAGAGAGTCTCGGGAGTGGAACGGAAAGATGCGGAATATTAGCAAGAACTCGGAATTTTTTAGGAATCTAGGAAATAGTCCTGATGGGCGACAGAGTTTCCGCAAGTGCATGCAACCATGCCGATACTTACAAATTGGTACTCTCGATCTGCTAGCTAAGACAAAGTAGGTTGAGCGATACTCATTTGAATTTAGAAAGCCATAAATTCGAAGCCGAGTATCTTAAATGCATCTCCGAAACTAAGGGCGCCGCGGACCTTTAAAACGTGACTTCCATTGCAAACTTTCCGAGTTCAGCAGTCTGATGTTGTGTTGCACCAATATATCCGACCATTTGACCCATTTACTGTTGGAGATATCATGTCTGTGCGGGAATAGTCAGGAACTCGGGCTATAACCGGGAAACGGTGCTGAAAACGAACTCGGTCGTTGGCCACTGGAATTTAGTGTACATGATCTGTATTTCCCTCAACGCAGGAAAATCCTCAAGCACAATGGCGTCGAAAAACTGGGACCATTCTCGCGTCTCTCTTGTGAGTGCATGACTATTAGGAAAGTCAACCACGTTTCCGGTTAGCGCGAGTTATAATTACCCTTGAGCTTTCTTTTGTACGATAAGCTTTGCGAGCGATTGGTGAGGATTGGGACTACTCAGAATCGGCACAAAAACAGACTCCTGTATGCAAGCCTATGTCACCAATCACGTTACGAATATAGTTTGATCATGACAAACCTCTGAATGTTCCTTGCCCGTCCAATGAAGCGTCAGGTGCAAGAGAGCTGGACATAGATCAAATATGGATAAGCCACCCGGCGTGTTGAAATCGCCATGTAATTCTAGAACGGTTATTCGAGGGCCGCGATACATAAAAAACAGCGTGAAAATTTCCACCCCAGGGCCCAGTACAACATGAGAAAGCAAAGGCAATCTATTGTGAAGGAGATGATCAGCAAATAACAGGATACGCGGAGACGGATATGGAATTACTTCGCATTCCAAAGGATAGGTAACAATCCGTTTGCTTCGAGCTCTAAAAAGCACAAGGACGACAAGGCATTGGTGTCGGCAGGTGGGCCCGGAACTCGACCTCCAGTCGCGGAATTCCATCCAAACACCTGTAGATTTGGCAAGTTATTGAACACCCAGCTCAAGCCGAACTTCGTCGTTCCCCAGTCCAAGACGAAACCTCGAAATTCCACGAGCGACCAGCCGGCGGTTTTGGCTAGAACATTAAAAGTGTCCCAAGCCATGGGGAAATGGCGAGCAAGGAGTCGCTCTAGGTTTCGTGTGCGACGCAGGATGGTGCTAAGATTAGGGAAGGTTTGAGATTTTGTCTTTTTGACAGCAGCACACCAGATTTTCAGTTCGCGTACGTGCTCCCCGAGGACCGGGTTACGATTGATGCATGCAGAGAACTTGGTAATCGAGTTGGGATTCGACAATACGGGGTAACCGTACAGATATGGAAGAGCTAATCTCTGTTCCGGGTTTAAATCTATTCTAAGGATAGGAAAAAATCGACACACCTTGAACATTTTTGAAACGAGCATGAGACGAAGTCGATCGGAGTTCATCCGTCGAGACCACAATGCATCGTTATCCCAAGAAAGATCAGTCCCCGTGTCCATCGCCCAGAACAGAATGCATTGCCATATGCTCTCGACTATTCGTTGAGGGGCGGATGCCATTGGAGGAAGAGGATTATCATTTCCGGGAACGGCGCAGGCAGCTACGGTTTTGTTCTCGGGAGAGGGCGTCTGGGGACTAGAGCCACGTATATATAAGGCTTGACGGGTAAAGTGGAAGGAAGTGACGTACCAATCGTCGACCACCTGTACAAGGGAGCGCAGCCGAAACGACATGCTCGTGTGGTGGAAATCTTCATAAGTCGCCCCCCTTCGGATTCCGATGACTTTCAACGACGGAACTTCAGCAATTCGGTTAAGTAACTGAACAATGTCGTCATCGTTCCAGGAGATCCCCACTGAAACGAATTTAAGCGTTTGGGAGGCACATACGGCTTCGAAGAATTCTTGTCTTGGCCTCTTTTGCTGGGAGGTGGTGCTCAAGACCAATGTGGTCTGGCCTCATGAGTACAGTGCGATGGATTGCGAATTGAGCACTTGCTTACCAGATTGCTCCAGTTTGCCATATTCTCGGCTACCCCCCGAATCAAGGTTGCCATGCAAATGTTCCATCGCCAACGTCCCTCATCCAGGAAAATGAGCCGTTTTGGATTGATCAGTGGCAGACCTCGAACCAGACCGCTGACGTTGTCAGTCGACCGGATGTTGGCCGAAAGGAAGAGATCTGTGACATTCGGAGTGCACCGAAAGACTTTGTCCACTTGTTTACCCAATCCACCTTCGAGACGCACTTTCTTCACGAACCGTCCGAGGTCCTCGCCGCTGTTGAGAGTGATGGCAAGCGCCTCTGCCTGCGCTTTGGACCGAAGAATGACAGTGTCATAAAGCATGGGGGTACCAACGCGAAGCCAAGGTTTGCAGACAACGAGAAGTGAGCAAACAGACTGGGAAGACCCCGCGAATGGAGAGACTTCCGACTTGATGTCCGAAAACATCTCGTCGGGAACACGAAGAACAGGAGGAGGAATGGCCAGAAGTGTGGGAGTGGGACTCGGGTAAACCCCGGATAAAGGCCGATAGTGGGACTCGGATGCTCGGATGTTGAGATTCGAGCTCTGATAGTCGGACTCGGCTTGCCGGCACATCAGTAAATATGATCTGAATCATTTGCACGTAATTAGCATAAAAAACACGCCCCGACGCTTTAAAATATTCCTGGCTCCACGCAGTGGGCCCCCGCGGCGAGCGGCAGCACCACGCAGTGGGCCCAGCGGCGAGCGACGGCACCACGCAGTGGGCCTAGCGGCGAGCGTCAAGGGGGGTCTGCGGGGGTCTCCCCCGCGCTACATGAATTAAATTTACGGAGTAAACAGCAAAAAAAACTCGAGTTAGTGGGTAGAATTAATCAAATATGCCCTCAGGCCAAAGGAGGGGGGTCTTGGGGGAACCACGTTCCCCCCAGGAAGTATATTAGTACAGAAACTACTGTAGAAAGACATTAAACAAATAAAATACACTCCTCGGCTCTTAATGCCGGGGATTGATGAACGTTTGATTTGCTGATCGCCACTTGATTGCAGTTGATGCAGAACCGATCAATAGTGGGACTCGCTTAAATAGCCGAGTCCCACTCCCACACTTCTGGCATATACTCGAACAGGAGCCAGAATTTCTGAGATGATCTCATCTGGGAGTGAGGTAGCCATGGTGGTAATGAGAGAGAGAAGAAAGGTGGTTTGCCACCCGAATGTATGCAGCGCATTTTATACCGTTTTGGTTGCAAGCAAAAGCCATTGTCACCCTGCGTCACGGCATGGTCACATCAAACGCGACCACGTGGTCGCGTGGACAGTTGGACAATGGCGGATTGATGGCAGACAAAGATTGCATAATATATGGGTGCAAAACGGGGGCGAGAGTGTTCTGAGATCGCGATATTTTTGATTAGCCAAGAATTTCCCGATCGACTCCTCGGCTCCCCTTATCTTCAAATTTAGTCTCTTAAGTTAATCCCTTGATTCCGTTTTTTCTGCCGAACATCAGTAAACGCGCTCAGACTACGAATCACAGATAGTTTTGTTTCTGAAAAAGTAGCTAGACAGGTATAGAGCTGGTTAAGGCGTACTGTAGCGAAGAAGGCAGTACTAGTTCATTTGAAGAAAAATCATAGGTCATATGGTGGGTCCATAGAAAAGAGAAGCGTGAACAAAACACGTAGTGTTGAGATGAACTATATATTAGAGTCATTGTGTAATCAATATGAGTCGTAATCCGGCTCGCTGCCGAATTCACTTTCACAATCCTCCGATTCATGACCTGACCCCAAACCCGACGAAAAATCCAAAGCGGTGGGACAAGCGGCACGGTACAGCGCGTCAGCAACAACAGGACGCTGGTGTCGAACCTCTCGAAAGGTGATCCTAAGCTGCGTGAGTTTGCACGCTGACTTGGAGATGAATGATCTGAGGGAGTCAGGTGGGTTCTCCCCAAGGAAACGCTCTGGTATTTCGAGTTGACGGAGTGCAGGAACGACGAGAGCAGAATGGAATCCTCGTACGAACATGGCATAAAAAGGCTTGAGAGAAAGCGATTGCAGGTGAGGAAGATTAATGTCAGGTCCGGTGTAAATCGTTCCTTTATCGTTGGCAAATAGCAAGTCACAGTGAACGAGGCACACTGTCTGCCTCAGTATCCGGGGACAGTAGGGAGGAGGTATTTGGAGTAATTTGAGCGTAGTCAATTGCGACCACGGTAAAGCCACACGCAACGCGGCTGGATGGGAAAGACTCGCTGTGCGAAGCTGAGGCATGTCGCACAGCCTAAAAAGCATCGAATCCGGCACGGTACTCACATCCAAGTCGATAGACCGGAGCTGCGGCATTGAGCCTTGGATTTCGGGCAGAGATTCTCCATCGAGACAGAGCTGTAGGTGCTCCCATCGTGCATAGCTTGGAATAACAGCAGATATGGCCCGTGCCGCATGGGCAGGTCTCAAGAGGGGCCAGGAGTGCGATATGTTAACGGAAAGAGGGCAGGACCCGGACCTTTCGATCCAGGCACCTATCAGGCCGTCTAGTCCTTTGTCGGCGGGATGAAGAAGGGGGGAGTCTATATAGGTGAAGCCAATTGTTCGCCACAGGGATGGAGTTGCGAGTGCCACTGCTCGCCATTTGCGACAGATGCGCATGAGCTGCATCGGAGAATAAGGACCCACGAGCGGGGAACATTCCGGATAAGGGGGAATGAAATGGAGAAATATTTCGGATGTGATTTCGTTCGGTAACGTGAGGACGGGATATTTGTACGCGTTCAGCCTGTCGCAAAGGACAGCTTTTTCGTCTTCCAGTGCAGCAACCGTTCTCTGGAGCTCGGAGATGTGGGATTCTATGTCAGAGATGCGTCTTCGGTCGCATTGAAGATTGACGAGCATGACGGTAATGTCGCTTTGGGAATTGGGAGGGGTCGGGAACTCTAGCGGGCGGTAGAATTCTGCTAAAAGGAGTCGGCGGGTACGACGCGTCGCATACAAACTACAGACGATACCTCGGCGGCAAGTGCCAACGTGTGGCCGCCCGCAATCAGCCTGTGAAGCGCCAAGTTCGATGTAGATGAGCTCGAGCAAGAAAAAAGAGTGACGTAAGCAACGTGGCCGTGTCACTTGGATTCAGACGTGACCAATCCTAACCGAATGCATTTACCCGTCAACCGCAATCATCCTTGGGCCTTGGCTGCCTCAGTACCTCCTTCGTTCGCCGTACCTATGCGGCATATTTGAACTCCGAACAATCCGATTTTCGCCGCTGGAGCACCGTGGGACCATTAACGGTCTACAGTACTCGTAACTCGAAGTTACTTCAGACCAGTTCCTCAAAACTGTCTACAAGACAACCTCTAAGCAAGGAGCCGCGGTAGCCTGAGGTGGTAGCGGTCTTCCCGTGTATGTCTTTCACTTGTAATATATCAGTTGGATGATCCTAACTTCGACGTTCGTGGATTGCTCAGGGGGCTGGCCCTGGCATACCAGTAATAAGTATAGTCCTCACTCCTTACTGGCTGGCAGCGGAAACTGACTGTAACCAAGATAGCACCGCAGTGATATTGCTGTAGCGCGAATATAAATCGTTGGAAAGCCTGACCAGTGACCACCTTCCTGCCGTCATAATACTGCTGCGAAGATGACGCTACTTGACACTTGACCTCAAGTCTAAATTCGACTCTGACGTCCCTACGACAAAAGTCCAGCGAAACAGAGCCTCATGTATGCCTCCTGTGGTACTAAATTAATTCAAAAGTGCTTAATATCTTTCAGAATAGCGCAAAGAAGGAGGTTTTGAGGTCATATGGGTCTATATCATCGCCGATTGTGAAAGTTTATGCTATAATTGCTATCCCTTTACCAAACTTTCCACTGCAGAAACTCCCACTCCGGATCCTGGTTCAAGTCAGTCCGCGGTTGAAAGCAATATCCTGTGTTGTTTCAAATTCACTCCAATTCGAACAAAGTCAGTGAACTTTTTCCTTTATTTTCTTCCATGAATTGCTCCTCTGTTCGCCACAGCTTGCTCACACCATCCGGCTTCGCATGAATAGAAGCAGGGAGTGATTCCAATCGCTACCCTCATTCTTTTGCCGTGCGGATTGGAGCCACAAGCGCCCATTCATCTCTTTATAATATCGCATGACCTCGTTCCCACTCATACCACCCTCGATAGACACTCCCCATCCTACCCCAACGAATTAAAAGCGACCCACTGACAATGCCCCCCCGCTCCGGGAATCGCAACTCGGCTCGGGGTGGTCGCGGTGGTCGCGGAGGCGCCGGTAGCGGCGTTGGTCGAGGTGCTGGGCCATTGGTGCCAGTGCCGCCGCAACCTCAATATGTTCCACCACGTAAGAGCTCTTGCCTTTCGACGGGAACGATCATCTAACCTGTCCATGTATAGCATCCCACGTTGAGACGGTTGGAGTTGTACGCCCAGGCTTCGGCATTGCGGGTCGGCCGTTCAGGGTACAGGTCAATTGTTTCAAAGCCAACATCGATGAGGGTTCGATGTTTCACTATGACGGTGGGCCATTCAGGCATTTACAGGCTCTTCGCTGTTAAAATTTGAATTTAATCTCGTAATCAGTTGAAAGTGAGTATGTCCCATCATCGAGAAACGTTGCTGTAACCGAGATCATTGTAGTTGTGGCTGGAAAGACGCTCCCCCCAGCCAAGAACATGGAGCTCATCAAGGCGCTCCAAAAGTCTATAGCGCCTACTATTTTTGAGGGCAACCGTCTTGCGAGTTACGATTCCAAGAAAAGTTTATTTACAGCCGTGGAACTGGATATCGGAGGCGATTCGGCGGAGGTACGTCGAAGTTCACCTCCACGAACGTCATCATCTTAACAGTTTCCAGTTCGATGTTGCGCTGCCTCAGAGTCCCAGTAGCAATGGGCCTCCGAGAATATATAAAATTCGACTGAAGCTTGTTAACAAAATAAGCAGGGAGGTATTGCGTCGATTCACCGAGGGAAAACAGTCGCACGACGAGGCCGTTTCCACGGCATTAATGGTAGGTTTCTTGTGCGTCAATATCACTGGTATTGCATAAGTTGAACTTTTTAAGGCTCTGAATGTCGTGGTCCGCATGGATCCTGCAGAGAGGTCTGCCGTGGATTTTTTTGCGAATCAGTACTAACCTATTCTCAACAGATTTCCCGTTTATGGACGATCTTTTTATACGCCAAGCGAGACCAGAGACGTCGGATTTGGGATAGAGCTTTGGCGAGGCTACTTCCAATCGGTTCGCCCCAGTCTCAGCGGAAATATCATCAACCTCGATATATCGACGGGTCCTATGTATAAACCCGGACCCTTGATCGATCTATGTCTTTCTTTTCTGCAGAAAAACAATCCCCACTGTCTCAACGAAACAATTCCAGACGACAAGAGAAGGGATCTCAATATTTTTATATCAGGTGTTCACGTTCAAGCCCGGACCGCAAGAGGGACTGCCTGCAAATGCACAGTTGCCAAGTTATCCGATCGAAGTGCAGCCAACTCGATGTTCACAAATCAGAGTACTGGTCAGCCGTTGTCAGTGGCTGATTACTTCCTCCAGACAGGAGGACATCCGCTCCGTTTTCCAAACCTTCTGTGCGTTCGGGTTAGTCTACTTGTCAAATATCGTTACTGTTTCATTCTCATATTCTCCTTCATAGGTTAGTGAAAGGCACCTCATACCTCTCGAACGCTGCATTGTTCTTCCTGGGCAACTACTAAAGAAGCAGCTTCCCGATGATGACAAGTTCAAAAGAGCATTCTTAGAATTCTCGACAATGAAACCAAAGGAGCGGATGCAAAGTATTCAGAAGGGTTTTCAGGTCCCGTTTTATTTCGTATTTCATTCTTTGTCTCAATGAAGTATACGACAGGTTCTCAACTACGTTCAGTCAGACTACGTTCAGGCATTTGGTATACAGGTCGATTCAAACCCACTTACGACTGTCGCTCGCCAACTCGAGCACCCGACGTTGAAATACGGTTTGAAACCCGGAAAACCCTCAAACACCAGTATAGTTGTGAGCGATTTAGACCGAGCTGCGTCAGGTCAAGCATTCATTTGATTTAACTCTTCCCAGAAACCTACCAATGGCTCGTGGAATATGTCTGACGTTTTTCGAGTTACGGACGAGTCTGACCTTTACGGTAGGGCGGATAAATTGTTCTTCAAGCCGTGTCAAGTGCAAGCATGGGTTATGATCATTTTCGAAACCCGAGGGCGATTCAACGATGATCTTGTGAACAACGTGGCGAAAGGCTTTGTTAGCGGCCTGCGCGACACAGGTACGAGTCGACCGGATATTTTGACTGGTGGTTTTTTTAAACATTCGATTAGGCATCACTTTTGTTCACCCCGATCCACACGCTCAGCGTCTTAATGGTCAAGGGAATATATACGCTGTGTGTTGATCCGGTCGACTCATTTCATTGATGTTAATATTTCGACTTCATTTTCAAAGGATTTGGAACGCGCGGGCTATACGTGCAAGCAACAAAAGGCACCACCAACCCTCTTTGTTTTCATTCTTCCGGATTCCCCCGGCCGCAACGATTTGTGGACAAAAATTAAATAGTGCGTTCCTCCGTTTGCAATTAGACGGCGCGCGAATGATGTGAATTAACTAACTGTTCAGCTGGGGGGATGTAAAGGTATGTCGACTCCTCATCTCACCTAAAATTACCTTAACGTGGAACCTTTAGCGCGGGGTAGTTACCCAATGTTTGATATCCAGTAAATGCACCAGTGCCAAGAAGCAATATTGGGCCAATGTTTCACTGAAGTGCGTTGCAGCTTGCTGTACAGCTGCGACTTTTCTTCTGAATGTGGAATAGAGTAAATGGAAAACTCAACGGAATAAATGCTGTCGTAGCCTTAATAGGCTCTGCCAGTGCCCAAACTATCTACATGGGGGCAGACGTCTCGCACCCTCCGTACGTTGTGCAGCCCATACCTCGGCGTGCTGTGACTGAGAACAAATTTCAAGTGCTGGCACGACCGACCTTCCGTCCTACGCAGCCGTCGTATCAAGTCTAGACAAAAACGCAGCGAAATATGTCGACACGAGTCGCGTTCAGATGTCGCGGCAAGAGTTGATTCCAGACTTGCAAGAAATGGTCAAGGTATCATGATACATCTTGTCTGTTCACCTCGGATACTGAGATTCGGGTTTCAGGAAGTGTTGTCTCTTTACTTGTCATACCAAGCCGAGCAGGAAAAAAATAGATCGAAGCCAGAGCGTCTGTTCTTTTACCGTGGTATCAGCGACATCCTCTATCACGAGATTTAAGCTGAAAATTGTCTAGATGGTGTTTCGGAAGGGCAATTCCAACAGGTTCTTGACAATGGTAATCAATTTTCAGCCGCCTGAGAATTGTAACTGACTAAAATTCTCCTGGGACTCTCTTTAGAACTCCCTCTCATCAAAGGTAGATTATGGCTTTGCACCTGAAGAACTTGCCAACGTTTGCTCAGCCGCATGCCGCGAGCTCAATATTAATCCTCGCCTCACCCTGGTGATAGTCGGAAAGCGCCATCATATTCGGTGCGTGGCGCTATGTTTTGCCTGAAACCAAATTAAAATCAACCAATAAATGAAGGATGCGGCCCGAAAATGACAGCGATGCGAGAGACGTTGGGAACTGCCCCGCAGGCACGGTTGTAGACCGGGACATCACACATCCGACGCTCTTTGACTTCTACCTTCTGAGCCATGGAGGTATCTTGGGCACCAGTCGTTCTGCCCATTATTGTGTAAGCGGGATTTCTTTTGTTTTTGAGAGTGGCTTGTTCACTGTGACATTTTCAGGTTCTCTACGATGTAAGTGATAGCTTTGTCAGAGATGTGCCTGTTCTGTAAAACGATCTTTTCGTATAATCAGGAAAATGGCCTCAAGTATGTCCCACTTCCAACTACAGTGCATTCTCTCATTAATATTCTTTATTAGCGCCGACGCAATGCAAGAACTGACTTTTGCGTTATGCCACGCTTACGCGCCATCGACGCGTTCTGTATCCATACCTGCCCCCGTCTACTGTGAGCTTGACTTAGTGCCAAAAGGCTGCGGAACCCACTCAATCTGAGAATATTATTGCACAGATGCAGACACTGTATGTGGCAGAGCGAAGACCCGTTTTGACCCCTTCTCGCATGGGTCTCAAACAGAGAGCACTGACGCTTCCGAGATCCTTGCGGCTTTCAAGCGGGATTATCAACCGTTGCACGCAAAGCGAAAGCGTCGCATGCCTATTTGAATAGGTTGAAGTTTACGATACTTGCTAAACGTTGGATACCCCCCGGGGAGCTAGAGACTAGAGATGAGCCAACGGGGCTCGCAGCGGGTGGGTGAAGGCAAGGAAGACCCAATGATGATATGACTAAGCTACAACATCCAGTATCTACAGAGCCAAACAGGGGGTGCCGCCGGCCACCCCACAGCTGCCCCCCTCCAAGAAGCGTGCAAGCGAAGCGAGGCACGCGGGCGCGGCCTCGCGCCCCTATCCTAGTCTCCAACCCAGTGCTTGATGAAACCCAGCATGGCCGGCAGGAGAAATGGTCTGAAGTCAGACTCCATGATGCCGACCATCGACAAAACACCGAGGAACACCAACGAGTCAGGAGGAAGATCCAGCAGAAGATCGCGACGAAGATCCTCTGCAGTACCCCATGCCAATAACGCGAGAGCGTCAACGATCTTCTGAGGTTCAGGGAGTTCCCCCGCACAGACCATCGCAAGGGATGAATGGACCAGCCCAAACGGCGTGTCGGCAGAGTGGAGTCGAGGGCCAGGAATATGGTCCTCTGGACACGGGCATGCGATGGGAAGAGGCACGGTGTGTGCTGGAGTGTCATTAGGGTGAAGCGGTACATCTTGTGATTGGTGCTCGTGCAAATTCAGAATCGGCGCGGGTTCGGGCAATGATACCGGCCTCAACACAGCGCTGACTGTGACCGGGATATATGGGGCATCCCAGCAACAAGTCCGAAGCCGATGTTTCCGCCGTCGAATAGTGCGCCAAGGATTTGTGCATCCCACTTGCAATACAGACCAGTCGCGGGCAGTGGTGGCAGCTGCCTTTGCAGGGACAGGGACCAGTCTTGGCGCGGCTGGTGTATTGACAACAGCGGCAATTGGGACAATATCCGTGCGAGTGGGAGGAACAGTGTCGGCGAGCATTTCGACGGGGGAGCGGGGACCGTAGACGAAGTCACGGATGTGCGCTGGCCACTGTGCTGGAGGTGGGAAGGTCGCGTAAGGCTCATAGTCGTCGTCCGAGTCGTCGGTGTTGACGGTCATAACCGTAACGGGCGGACGTCGAGTCGGCAGCAAGCCAACGGGAGTAGTGGGTGGTAGCAGAGGGGCGGGGAGCAAAGAGGGAGGAGGAACTTGGCTGGTGGTGCTTACAGAGGCATCCCTATCCTCATCCTCTTTCTCCCTCCGTTCCCTCTCCTTCCTTTTCTTCTTTTTCTGACCGCCGCAGCGATTTTTCTTCATCAAAATAGACGGAAAGTGGAGAGAAAGCCGGAAAAGCGCAGTTGGGGAGGAGCCAAAGACAAGCGTAGGACGGGTGGTCGACAACAATCACAGTGTCGACAAAAATGAGCTAGAAACCTCCCTCGAGGTGGGTGAGAGGCAGAGATGACAGAGGTAGGCCTCTGTGAAGGAAAACAGACAATCTGGTCTGTAGGGACGTGGAGAAGAGCGAATCACACTCTCGTCACCAGATGGATACCCCCCGGGGAGCTAGAGACTAGAGATGAGCCAACGGGGCTCGCAGCGGGTGGGTGAAGGCAAGGAAGACCCAATGATGATATGACTAAGCTACAACATCCAGTATCTACAGAGCCAAACAGGGGGTGCCGCCGGCCACCCCACAACGTTGCCGAGATCTTTTTCATACAATACTTGCTTGAAACTGAGTCAATGTTTCCGGGTTGCCACCCACCAAAATCGCTCGCAAGTTACTGTGTTCGAATTTCAACTGAAAGTTGAACATGGTTCGGCATCGTCCGAATGATGACCACCGCAGTCTGACATGATCGCATCATGGAAAGCGACGCCACTGGTCAGAAGAGGTCAGAACAAGGTCAGAAGCCACTCAATTTGCTTTCCGCCGTCGACCCTGGACCCACCTGACCTCGGTTTGAACCTCTGCCGGCCCCGGAACTGCCTCAAAAGCAATCCAGAGCCTGAGGTCAAAGGTCGAATTCCCGAATCCCGCTTGACTCTGACTCCATGACGCCCACAATCCCTCTCCAGGCCAGGGCTGCGGTCATCACATCCTTCGATAAACCTCTAGAGATCAAAGATGACCAGCGCGTCCTCCAGCCCTCAGAGCTCAACCCGAGGGAATGTCTGGTCAAGATTGACTTCGCCGGTGAGTATCATATGCTGCCAACAGCCAACTTGACGCTCCGATGATTCTGAATCGGAGTCACTGTCGAACTTGAAGGCGTTTGCCATTCCGATTTGCACATCAAGGAAGGAGGATGGGGCCCTGTGAAGTTTCCGCGGGTTGCTGGACACGAAGGTATCGGACACGTCGTCGCAATCGGGGAGCATACCGTTGGGAGTCCGGTGAAAGTGGGGGACCGGGTGGGCATCAAGTGGATTGCGAACGCTTGCTTGAGGTATGTGCTTCATACGAATCATTTCGAATTCACTGTATTGAGGAGCTTTGACGGCTGCAGCTGCGAGATGTGCCGTACCGGCAATGATATATGTATGTAGGCGGTCACTGTTGCGTCTGCTTCGCAGTTAGCCATCTGACACGACACGCATATGTAGGCTGCAGCCAGTACACCTCGCATGGATACTCGGTGGATGGATCGTTTTCGGACTACGCAGTACGTCCCCAGCCCTCAGCTATGTCTCATCTTCTCATCCAGATCATCCTCAGCTGTCGTATGTTGACTACGTCACCCCCATTCCAGAGGCGCTGGACAGTGCCGCCGCGACACCGCTCCTCTGCGCTGTAAGCACGGATTTCATTCACACATGAATCAACCGTAAAGTCAAGCATGATAGGGTGTAACGGTTTACAAAGCTCTCAAAGAAACAAAGCCGCAAGTCGGTAGATGGGTTGCTATTCCCGGCGCAGGTGGCGGCCTCGGTCACTTGGGTACGCATAGTACTTTTCATCGCATTCCGCACTTTCTTCAAATGCACACGAATACGTAGGCGTCCAGTATGCCGTAGCAATGGGATTGCGCGTGATCGCAATTGGTTAGCGCACTTGCTTTCGTTACCTCGACGAACGATAACGGCCGTATGATAGACACTGGCGACGCGAAACGCGATCTGTGCTTACAGCTCGGGGCCGAAAAGTTCGTTGACTTCAAGACCAGTACCGATCTCATTGCGGATGTAAAGAACGCCGCGGATGGCAAAGGACCTCATGCCGCTATCATCGTCGCCGCAATCGTACGCAGCATCGCCCACCAAACTGCTTTTGTGGACTGAATTATGTATTAGCCGGGACCAATCGACCAAGCTTTGATGTACTTACGGCCCACGGGAACTCTCGTTTCGGTTGGGATTCCTTCCGGGCGCACATCGTTCTCCGTTCCAATCGGATTATTCATCAACAAAGTCGGTTTTGTCCTGCCGCTTTTTTATCGAATTGTGTGCTTATCCAGAACTGCTAGCGTCTGACCATAATTGGTTCTGCAGTAGGGTTCGTTTGTCGCAGACTCGCCTCGCCCGTTAGACGTTTTCTGATCGACTTGTCTAGGAACCGACAAGATGTAGCTGAAGCGCTGGAAATCGCTGCGAGCGGCAAAGTCGCTTGCCGATACGAAGTCAAACCTTTCAAGGAGATCAATGCGTAGGTCCCTTCATTGCAGCCTACCATTGTTATTGACGCGGAAAATCGTTCAAGGATCTTCGACGACCTGGCCGCGCAGAAGATTGCGGGGAGGGTTGTCGTGCAGCTGTAATTCAATTGTAAGCACTAACCAAACAAGAACTATGTACTTATACGTGTACTATCCGGACCGACAATATCATTCAGTTTCTCGAATGAATGAAGTCTCGAAACGTCGCAGCAATCGAAGCCCGAACCATGTTACATTCGATCCTTTTTCTCCTTTGCTTCGTTCAATCTGGCTGTAGGAGGCCGTAGGTGGACTCAAAAGCACCCCCGATGTACGTGACTCATTCCTTGCGGTACTTAAAACGTCAAGTAACGCAGCATGCTCGACCATTTGCAGTCGACCTCGCATCGTCGAGATGAACTAACAATATTTTCTCCTCCCCAAGAACTTGAACTCCTACAAGTAACCCGCCAACACCCTCCCCAACGAGACCCAAGCCGAAATCCTCCTCCGCTTCCTCTACTTCATCCCTCGAATCTTTACCCGGAATGTGTACGGCTGTTGATTCTCTAAAATTGCCGTAACTCGACCCCCGCTGTTTCTTTGTGACAATGTTTCCCGAGGAAGTCCACCGAACCGCGTGTCATACGGTTGGGAATCTTTCGTTCAGACTGGACAACCCGGTCTCGCACCCGCCCTCTCAGGTAACGAGTTGCACGTAAGTATAGCCCGTGCGCAAATTCCAACAATAGCTCGATTTTGCTCGAGGAGTGGGTGTGTTGTATCTTTCAGTCTTTTTGTATTGGCTGACGCTTTTTCATCAGAGCTATATGTACAATTGTTTTTGTTAACGAAATGTTTGCCGGGATGAATGGACAAGGACCTATTTCTCTTGCCACGCAAGGGTGAAGCCAATCGAAATGTCGCCAAGGTGGTAAGTAGCCCATTAGCCATATTCGACGACAACAAGTTCGTTTACGCCGGCGGGCAGCGCAAGGAGAACAAAAAGAATTTCATGCTCATTCGGAGATTGATTACTCAACGGGCAACCTCGCCGCAAGGCAAATGGAAGTAAGTAACACATTATGCATCCTATGCCCAGTTCGGAAACAAAAGAACAATAATGCTGCATGCGGCGGGAAAGTCAATTTGTACAAGGGCGTGGGAACGAACAAAGTTGAATTCGACCATTGTTGCGTTTTTGAACGCTACATTGTTGTGTTCACCTCTGAATAGCTCAGGCTTCCAGCTTCCAGATTTGAATTACTATCGAACAAGACTCGCTCAATCCTGATACAAACAGCAATGGAGAAAAGAGTAGCAATTTTCAGGGACCAGTTGAATTTACGTACCAAATTCAACCGTGGGAAGTAAGAATTTTGAGCTGTCCTGATTATCTTGCTTTGGGGCTCGACAATCTAGGGACAATATATGTATCACTTGAACTCAATCAGGCCTCTGTAGACTTTGGAAGTCACCTCATCACCCTTCTCACCAAAGACGTTTATTATGTTGAGGCATCAATGGTTCGAATCCATTCAGAGGCATTTCAACCTCCTCGACGTTTTTTGTCTGCATCGCAGGTTTGAATTTACTTGACCTCCCTCCACTGCCACTTACATACAGATACAGAAATATCAGCGAGCTTGCTCCCCGCCCCAGTTAGGTCTTGGAATTTTGGAAATTGATTCAGCCTTTCCAATTAATTTGCTTGGCTGTCTGGGGCTCGACGTCCCAGGGTCAATCCATGCATTTCACTTGAGCTCAATCAGGCCTCTGTTGACTTTGGAAGTCACCTCATCACCTTAAACTTTTCTCGGTGTCGACATTACTGAGGCGCTAATGGTTCGAATCCATTCAGAGGCATGAGCTTCTCTGATCCAATCTCTCCTTTTTTACATATACTCTCCCTTTCTCTGTCCTCCTCATTATTCCCATTAGACTCATTCTATACAACAGCAAATTATAGGCCTCTGTAGACCTTGGAAGTCACCTCATCATCTTGCAAAATTCTGCCCGTAAGGATGTCGAGGTGTCAATGGTTCGAATCCATTCAGAGGCATGGGACAAAACTTCCGAATCCTTTTTACCTCCCTTTTTCCGCCATTCCCCTTCCATTACCCTACTCATTGTTCAACGTTCAACTGTTACAAGCCTCCGTGGACTTTGGAAGTCACCTCGTCACCCTACATGTATACTTGCGCAACGTATGTCGAGGTGTTAATGGTTCGAATCCATTCAGAGGCATCATACGCTAGGCCTGCTTTGAATCTTTTTCCCTCCCTTTCTCTGTCCTCCCCGTTCCATTACACTGCCGATATAATAAATTCAACAATAGTTCATACATAAGTCTCTGTGGACTTTGGAAGTCATCTCAACACTATGACGTCTTGCAAGCATATGGGATGAGATAATCGATGGTTCGAATCCATCCGGAGGCATGTCGATGGGGTTCCAGAGTTTTTTTCCTATACCGCAGTCTGACTCTAAGGTTTAAATTTACTTGACCTTTTTACCGCCCCCTCTGTTCACACCAATTTTTTTTCCCAGTCTCGAACGCTCCGACCCTTCCGCCCTTCGCATCAATGATCATTTGACGCGCCCCCTCTCGCATCACCCAATCCCCTTTAGCAGCTTCCGAAACCCCGATCTCTGATTGACGTTCAAACCTTTGACACGCCCACGCCTCTTCCTGATCTCCCAGCCAGTCCCAGCCTTCTTGACTCTTCTTGATCTCTCCCATGTCGAGAGTCAGAGATTGGGGCGATGTAGATATGACGCCATGTTTCGTAGACGCCCGTCGCCCAAGTACAGTATCGAGCACCACTGCCATGCCCAACGTCCGTCGACGTCCATATGTTGCCCACTGCCCAAGTGGATGTTGCCCATGTTGTCCGTGTGGAGAGGCGAGGACGACAGCTGTACGCATACATCGAGGCAATGTCGAGACAGCTCCTTGACCACGACAACAGTCACCTCAACTCATATCCGCAAGGTAGATCGCGCTATTCGAAGATGTACCGGGATGGACGGACGAGTGATGAGATGGAAGAGCTTGAGCACTACGTGCTCGCGCTCGGTAAATATACGATATTTACCCCAGTATTGTGTGTGTGTTTGTGGAGGGTTTGGCCGTCCCGGTCGACTTGCCGCCTCTGCCGCTCCTGATCGAGGAGACGGCAAAACCGAATCGAGGTCTGCGAACGAACGTCGAACCGCGAGACCGGCCAAAACCCGAACGCAGCAGGAAAACCCGAGGGCACTGAGTGACCCCGGAGCAACCTGAGCGTAAGCTCGAAAAAGAAGAGGGACGGGCGGGAGGGGCAAAAAAAGAAATGCCCCGTTGAAGGGGAGACGAGGAGCACGCGCTCGCTATCGACGATGTACGCGAGCGGAAGGAAACGCGCGAGTGGCTGTGCATCCCGAAATGGCGATATTCGGTGATCACAAAACGGCACCAGGCCGGGTGATAGAATAAATGATGCGGTACATCCGTGCGCTACTCTCTACCTTGCCTCACGCTCAGGTCGCCTCGCAAGCTCGGCTTTCCTGAGCTGGCAGCAAGGTAGATCGCGCTATTCGAAGATGTACCGGGATGGACGGACGAGTGATGAGATGGAAGAGCTTGAGCACTACGTGCTCGCGCTCGGTAAATATACGATATTTACCCCAGTATTGTGTGTGTGTTTGTGGAGGGTTTGGCCGTCCCGGTCGACTTGCCGCCTCTGCCGCTCCTGATCGAGGAGACGGCAAAACCGAATCGAGGTCTGCGAACGAACGTCGAACCGCGAGACCGGCCAAAACCCGAACGCAGCAGGAAAACCCGAGGGCACTGAGTGACCCCGGAGCCACCACGAGCAAAGCTCAAAGGATGATGCCTAAAAGGTAGCATCCGCGCGAGGGAGCGAAGGGCCCAAGGAACCCCAAACAGAGCTGAAGCGAGGATGAAAGAAAAAATAACGAACATGCCCTGAAAATCTCGTTGACAAGGTCGAGCCGCCGACTCGAGAGTCGAGCGGCAAGTGACAGACAAAGACAAAGCGTGCCTGACCAGTGAGTGTTGATGTTAACTGACAAGTGGTGGCCGTATGCCATGGTCATCCAATGACGACGTCAATGAAGAAGAAGACAACGATAACGGACACCGATAGTGCCCCTCAGGCTGGGTCGAGCATGCCCATAAGTATCCGAACAGGCAGGTGAAGAGGTGCGAAGTCGTGGTCAACCAACATGCAGAGACCCTTCAGGCCGTTAGCAGAGGTTATTGAGTAGCACCAAGAAATAGCGAAGAGGAAAATGACGATAAAATCAGCTTGTATGCTCCAACTGCTGGCAGTGTGCAGCTATAGCGCGCATTCCGATGAGGAAAGTATGGTGCTGGAAGTAGATGATAACACGCTCAGGAAGTACGCGCGAGCACTGAGCTGTCGCCGGTGTAGCGGCAGACAACATGATATGCGAGTCGAGGAGGTGGAGAGCGATAACGGGACGAAGCGGAGAGGTGGAAACCCTTGAGAGGCCCGGGGAAGAATGACGATGGGTAATGAAACTGCTCGCTAATGGTCGCTAACCCGGAGGAGACGGTGACGCGCGGGCGGCTGGATGCTCTGTCCAGTGAGACATGGAGGTGATCGTGGAATAACAACGTCGACAAGGATTAGCGATCCTGAACCCCGTCAGGTCGAGTCAACAGGCTCGGGGCATGTTGTTCAGGGACACGGAGGAAGAAGAGGAAGAGATCAGTTAGGATGTTCGAGGCATGCAACTCTGGACACGAGGAGTTCCTCAACAAGGATCATGAACATGATCTGCACCGGTGCAGGTACAGAATGCCTGAGCCGTCATGCAGTGCAGACAGCGAGCAGCGGTATGCACTAGCCATAGTGCACTGCAAAGGATACGGAAAGCGGCGGTGAAATCAATAGTATACCCCACGGCGGCAGAGGTATATGACTGGGTTGAATCTTTTGATACGCAGCTACGGCGCGCAGTTTCGATATTCAAAGAGAAAGATGAGGGGGAAGTTCGTATCTTGCCATGCCTCGTGATGGATAAGAAAGCAGAGGATGGTCGTGGTTGATTCCGTTGGCCAGCCTCCCAAACCAGCCATCAGGGTTGAGAGATGCAACAACGAATGAAGAGGTTTGGGGGCGACAAGAACGTTAACGAGTTTGGCTGACGAGCCGCAACCGCCGTACATATTGAACAGCCAAGAAGACAAACGGACAATTGTCTTCAACTCCGTTGACGTGCCCACTGCACCGCTTGGCAGCTGGTTGTGTCGACGAGGAGAAGGAATCGGACGGTGATAATACAATCAACGAGCTCGAGTAGCCATGACAGTAGGAGGTTAGAGTGCCCACACCCAAATTGGTGCGCGATGCCACGTTCCGAAGAGCTACCGTGACGAGCCTGGGTGTCAACGACACTGACCCCTTGGAGGGTCTTAATTCAAATAGAAGAGGCTCTTGAGGAGATAAGAGGCCACATCTCATGAAGATCAGAGGAAGAGGAAGAAATGCGCAGCACACGATAAAGCGCATCGTGCGTGGGTCGTGTTGGCGACAGCCTTCCGAGACCGTTCCGTGGGTACCTGCCCCCAGCAGAGGATATCGTCAACGCGGAGATATTGCTGCGAGCGGGCGTTTACAGCCGGGGCTGGGATGAGATGCTCCTCATCCGTGATGAAGGCATGTGCACCGACCAGGTCGTGTGTATTCGGGTGATAAAGTTGAGAGAAATGGAATGAAATGTCTGTACCTACACTCCGGCGAGTGTGAGGTTGGGGTCGGCAGGTATCTGCCGCTTGCTTGCGTGAGAAGTGCAGCACCGAGGGGACGAAGAGCTGAGACGAGTGCATTTCCGCTCGCGACCGCGTGTCGGTTGCGTGAAGAGTGGTGACGAGGACGATAAGATGGGCGCGTGTAAGGGTATTGAGCACATTTGCACGAGCGAACACGTGTCGCTGCATGTAGCGCGGAGACGATGAAAAGAGGGGCGATGAATTTCAGACGTCGTTCGTTCGTGACGAGCGCCTTTACGACGGCAACTGTCTGTTGCGTACGTGGTGTGTGCCAGTTTAGACAAGCTGAAGGGCATGAGTTAAAAACTCTTGCTATAAGCAATCAAGCACTGCGTCGGCGTTCGACGATGCAACCACAAGGAAGGTGAGGTGGAGACAACCGTAGTCTGTGACACGACCCGACGGTCCGCAAGACAAACCTAATCGAAGACAAGCGCGCTGAGCGCAACGATTTCTCATAACGACTCCAACTGTCTCAGAAAAAGCTATCTCCGTCGAACCGGCGGGATGGCCTCGGTCCGCAAGGAAAGAGACCAAGTGTTATATGCGTGGGGAAAGAGGAAGAAAGAACGAGATGTGCCTGCCGTCCGTGACAGACACCTTTACACCGGCAGTCGTGTGTCGCGCGCGTGAGAGATGAGGTTGACGAACATGGTAGGATGAGACGTGAATGTCGTACAGGTTGAAGGGCGCGACCTTCCAAACCCTGGTACCGACAATGCTCTGCAAGGACAAAGCAGGAAATCAATGTGTCGTCGCGACCCCCTTCTGCAGTCCAACCGTTTCCGCCAAAGCTATCGTCAGGGAGTCACTGCTGAGATGACCTTAATCCCTTCCTGCTTAGCAGTATGCTGAGGCCGTCGCCGAGCTTTGCGTGACATTAAAAGAAAAGCGCGTTGCTGATTCAGTGAAGTAACACTTCATCCATCAACCAGACCAAGACGAAAGCATTCCCACACTGGTCTAAGCACAATGGTCAACGAAGATGGAGGGTGTGCATGTCGTCCGTGACGAGCGCAGTTGCAGCGGCAACCCAGTGTCCCACGAAAACGAAGGCGAGAAAGATAGAATGAGCGCGTCGAATGAGCAAGATGGGAATGGTAACATAGAGTATCCGCATTTTCCGCGAATGTTTGCATCAGCGACCGCGTGTCGCCTGCAGCAGATTAAGATATGTTGTGCGCCTCGTCCGTGACGAGCGCAGCGCCAGTCGCATGTCATGAATAAAGGAACGAGGAGTCGATCACCCAAAGTGATAAACAGCATACGATGCTCATTGTTCTATCAACATTACAATGGGGTGCTGCGTTGCACACAAAAGACGAAGATGGGGATGTACGGAAGGAAAACCACAATCAACAGTGCTATGCGTGGACACGGTTCGCAATGCACTCGAAGAATCGATGGCGATGCCGACGGGTTGAGAGGCACGGCCTTCCCCACTCTGGCTACGGGCGATGAAGCACTGCGTCGGCGTCCGACGATGCAATGCCAAGGAAGATGAGGCAATATCGGCTCTTGGGACCTGGGGCACGACCCCGAGAGTCCGCAAGAGAGTAGCATTCGAAAAGTTGAAGATGCGCCAAGCGCGACGTCTCTCGGCGATCCCAGCCGTCTCAGACAAAGCTATCTTCGTCAAGCCGGCAGCATCGCCTCGATCCGCCCAAGGAAATGGAAGGGAGGAAGAGAAAATAAACTCATAGAGCAAAGACGCACCACCAGCATTGGGGATTGTGTCTTGAGGAATTCTTCGAGGCGCTGAGACTAGCGTATTGGCTCGAACCAAGGCCGGAGGATCAAGACTCTGATCTGAGTGCGTTGGTCAACAGAGATAAAGATGGGATGGGGTGTGCGCGCCGTCCGTGACAAGCGCGCGCGCACCGACGACGGCGTGCCGTATGGGAAGAAACGAAAGCGATGTGGATAGGGTGTGCGCTGTGTTCGTGACGAGCGTAGCCCAGACGACCGTGTGTCGTATATATTGACAATGAAGACGAGATGAGTGAAACGTAAAGATGCTGCGGCATCCGTGACGGGCGTGCTTGCACCAACGACTATATGTTGCGTGCATTAAAGTAAGAGGATGAGGTGAGAGCATCGTCCGTGACGAGCACAGCACCAGCAGATATGCGTCGGGCATATAACGTAGACGCCACCGAGGGCTTCAAGGCGACCGAGTCGCACGCGATGACTCGCTCGACCGATGTCGAAACGAGCTGGGATCCACCGCGCTCAACCACCGGCGGCGAGGCAGGCTGGAAACCACGAGGACGACGATGCTCACGGCAACACGAGTCGCGCGCGAGATGACTCGCTCGACCGACGTCGAGACGAGCCCGAATTCACCGCACTCGACCGATGTCGAGGCAGGCTGGAATTCACGGAGATGATGGTGCTCACGGCGACACGAGTCGCACGCAAGATGACTCGCTCGACCGATGTCGAAACGAGCCAGGATTCACCGCACTCGACCGATGTCGAGGCTGGCTGGAATTCGCGAGGGCGACGATACTCACGGCAACACGAGTCGCGCGCGAGATGACTCGCTCGACCGACGTCGAGACGAGCCCGAATTCACCGCACTCGACCGATGTCGAGGCAGGCTGAAATTCGCGAAGATGATGATGATGTTCACGGCGACACGAGTCGCGCGCAAGACCGGACCACCTCAACAATCCTCCCGAGAACCCGGTGTGTAACAGCGCGGTTCTGGAGGCATCGCCTTGGGGAACCAGGAGATGAGGTGAAAAGGAAGGGGAAAAGGATAGTAAGAGTCGAGAAAACGTCCCACCTGAGCGGCGTCCTCTGAATACACGACGACGGACATCATGGTTCTCGGGAACGCCGCCTTTGGAGGCCATATAATGTAGGAAGGAAAAAGAAATAGGGTGACGAAGACGGAGAAGTCGGGGGGGAATGAACGCGACGCGCGACGAATCTCGACGACGTCCATCCAGCAATCCAGTGTACGATATCGGAGTGCGAGAGAGAAGGGAATGGGCGGGAATAGCGGAAAGAAATGATGGACTGGGTAACTCACCATTGAACCATCTTGTTTCCATGAACGCGTTTGCTGCCGGCGTCCCCGTGCGTCTGGGGGAGGTGCTAAGCCTGGGATGAGATAGATAGGCCCGACAGGCCCTGATCCATCTACCCGCCTCGCCCGCGGGTGGGTCGCGTCTTGCTTCGTCAAGCCGTACGCGCCAACGACGCTCCGTCGGTCTGACCCTTTCGTAGACGTGCGTGAAGCGGTTTCAAGTCCGGTTTTGTTCTGTGGGCGCGTTCCGCAGGAAGATGCGTTGAAGACAGTATCTGCTGAACTATTGACGAGGAGGATAACGTGTCGCGTTCGACAAAAGCTTGGTAGACCGCTCATGATCGGGTCTTGAAGAGGTCGCCAGCAATAGATCCAGATGTACCCGAGCAAAAAAAGAAATGCCCCGTTGAAGGGGAGACGAGGAGCACGCGCTCGCTATCGACGATGTACGCGAGCGGAAGGAAACGCGCGAGTGGCTGTGCATCCCGAAATGGCGATATTCGGTGATCACAAAACGGCACCAGGCCGGGTGATAGAATAAATGATGCGGTACATCCGTGCGCTACTCTCTACCTTGCCTCACGCTCAGGTCGCCTCGCAAGCTCGGCTTTCCTGAGCTGGCATCAAGGCACCGAGATGAGAGCAATCCAAGATAAATTCGTATTCCGTTGTTTTGTTTGTATTCGATACAGAGTATACACAGCAAGCCAAGCCAGATTAGGGAGCGCACTCTAGATAAGTAGGATAGGAGCCAGCAAAGAAGCGAAAGATAAGGGTAAGTAGAGAACTTTTGAATTTTGAGCCCCACCTCCGACGAGGAGAGGGAGGAGGGATTAAGGTGATAAGTGAGACCCAGGGAAACGAAGGAAGGTGAAGGTAAGAGGTAAAGAGACCCGGGGGGATGGTGAGGTAAAGAAAGGGAGGAAGGAGCGTGTACTTGTCGTGAGTATGAGGAGGAGGAGGAAGAGATATGATACAACAATGTCCCAGAGAAAACGATCCCGTTCTAATCCAATGCAAACCCAACCCAAAGAGATCCCAAACCGCGTCGAAGACGAGAGGAGGTGTGCACCTAGCATGCCATCGTACACTCGCTCAACCGACTCGGCACATATCCCCTCCCTCCGCACTCGTTCTCGTACCCATTACCGCCATAGAGGGAGGAGGAAGCAGAAACGGAGCGCGCACACCCGTACGGCGAGCGCGGGCGGCCGACGGCGTGGATGCGATTGAGTAAGGTACGCGCGAGGAGGCGCGCGCGGGCGTCGGGCGTGGGGTAGTGCCGCGCGTGGAAGGGCGTGGGTGCGCCCGGCGTCGGGGGCGCAGCGCATGGGGCGCTCTTGCACGAGCGGGTGAGTGCGGGCCGGGAGAGCGAGGGTGCGGGGCTCCCCGATGCGGAAGAGGAAGAGGAGGTGCAGGCGAGGGTGAGGGAGGAGAGCGTCGCAAGGGTGCGTGGGGCGGAGGGGGGTGAGGAGCCGGCGGAGAAGGAGGGGGAGCGGCGGCGGCCTGTCGGCGCTGGGGAGGGAGAGGAAGAGGAGGAGTGAGAGGTGGTGGTGGTGATGGTGAGCGGGGCGATGGGCCGGCCGCGGGCTAGGTGGGATGGTGCTGCGACGGGTGCGGGGGGCGGGGGAGTGTTTTGGCTTGTGCTTGTGCTGGCGAGGGGCTCGTCAGCGAAGGGGTCGAATCGCCGTGAAGACACAGGCTCGGGAGGCACTGCGGAGAGCTGTACGGCGAGGCGCAGGCGGGGTTTGGGTGCGGGGGACGACCGCGCTGGGAGGGGGACAGTAGATATCGAAGATGAGGATGGGTGGAATTTTGTGTTCCAGGTTGCGGATTGGGTGTGGAGGGGAGTGGGGTGGTAGGGGAGGGAGGATGTCCAGGATGCGATGAGGGTAGACATTATTATGTTCGGGTCGTCTGACGGAAGATAGAAAAGAGAAGAGAAAAGGGCAGAGACGCGAAGGGAAGAGGGTAGCTGGCTTGCAGACGGGATGTCGAGTGGAAGGGGGAGGAGGAGGGAGTGGAGGATTTAAAGAGGATGGAGCATGAGGAGTACATACTTCGGATCAGAGTTACGGCACGGTTCTCCTGCCCCTTGCGACACAACGGTACTCCACTCCATCACGCTCTATCTAATCATCCTTGTCTGCATTGTCCCCTAATTGTCCACAACTGCCCCCTGACTCTGCTTCCGCTTCAGCCCAGTTCAGCCCCCATTGTCCTCTTTCCAAGTACCTTCCCAAATCCAGTACAATGCCTGGTTCAGTAAATACTTGACTTACTTCCCGACGGCCAGCTATCTTCGCGAAGATACTATGACCTCACCCCGGCCCCCGCCGCCGACGTCGCTTGCGTTGACGTTGACACCCACAAGCAAACGGTGTTTTGATCGCAACACACCTCTAGAGTCTACACGATCCGTCGAATGACAAAATGCCCCTTTGCTGACTTCCCGCTTATCGATGACACCCCCCGCTCCGGAGCGCATCACTACTCCGATGATGCGTACTCCCCTTTCCACCAATCCCACCGCAGCATCAATTGACATGGTTCCGGTTTCGGAATGCCCGGTGTGGATCGCAACGCTGCGATCCCCGCTTTGCTGTGCTCCGTCGAGCTTATGTACATAGGCTTGAGACGACTGTCGTTTGTCGTTAAGTGCGATCTCCGTCTCTCCGTCCGTCCCGCGCATCGGATTGCCTCCTCGTCGGCATTGACAATCTGCACTGGGCACTGGGCACTTACCGCGCTCCCGCGACTGTACTTGTCTTCCGCACCTCGGTTTGCAACTTCGCCATGGCACCGCACGCAGCACTCCCACGCTCGCCCTAAGTCGGGCACTCGGACGTCTCAGCCAAGTCTCAGCAGCGCCTTTCGGTCGGCTCATCGTCTTGAAGTCTGTGAAATCGCATCGTATCGCATTTACTGCGGCGGAGCGCAGGGCCACTCTATGATATCCTCATCATCATTCGTTATGCCTTTCTTTCATTCAGGCTGAATCATTCATGAGGGGTATAAGCTACGCCCCCGTCTATCCCGTCTATCTATCTTTTCAAAACGCTATCATATTCAAGCTGATTATTCATTCTCCCAAGGCTTCTGGACCTCACCCCCACGCCCAGTCGGGCTACTACTAAGTACTCCATCAGGAAAAACACAAACTCGTAATTTATCAACAATCTTCGAGTTTTGGCGATAATGGGATAATTTGTTGATAACCGTGATAATCCTTGCCAATTGGCAGCAATGCCGATATTTTCTCATCAATTATCAAACTTTGTTGATGACATTTCGCAGAAAGCTGAAATGGCCCGGCAATGTGGTCTCATACGTGGAACGGTCCTTTGAATAGGCAATCCATGTCCAGAATGTATATTCTGCGAGTAGGGCGCAGCTTGGGGGTGAACGAAGAGGTGCAAATTTTCTTTAAGTCGTTAGCCGAGAGGATGCCGTACTCCTCGGAGTCCGTTGGAAATCAGCGGGGAATGATGCCCGTCATCCACGTGACTGCCAGCGCATAACATTCCCGTCACTTCCCCAACCTTTCTTTATCCCGAACCACCACCATCCCCCCTCTTCCTCCCATTTCCACCTCACCGCCCGCGTCTGGCTACGTCTCTCAAGATGTGGATCCTTCTCCTCAATCTCTCTCTCAACCTCAAGCTTTCGGCATCTTCGTTGGTGCTTCCTGGATACTGAGTCTGGTCGCGCTCGTCATACCGCAGTGCTGGATGACTGGTGAGTCTACATCAGGTCCAGCTCTTCCCTCACTCATGTCTCTTTCGGCCGTGCACCACATTCCCCCCTTTCTCATCGCCGTTCTCGTTCTCGCCCACCGTCATTGCGCACCCACGGGTACTGACACTTTGGCAAGTCATTCACGCCTCCTACTTTATCCGTTGTTGATCAAGTACTAGACATGGTCTTCTCCACCATCTCCCTCTCTTTCACCCATCCCGGAAGACAATCTCGGTGTCCGACACTCAACGGCCTTCTCTCTCTCGCCGTCGTTCACGCTTCGCTAGGTTCGGTACCCTTCTGTCGCCGGGACTGTTCGTGGTTCCGTGCTAGACGACAAGTAAGTCTACCTCTCTATCTTCTTACTTACCCCCATTCATTCCTGCTTGACTTCAGTGTCTATCCTCCCCAAGAATTCTTCTCTTACTGCTGCCCTTGCACCGCAACATTTGGATTCTGAATACAATAGTGAGTCTGCGAATATTCTCATTCTTTTGCACGTTGACTAAATCAACTGTAACAGGGCTACGCTGATCTTCTGTCCCACAGTACGACGAACTCTGGACTCACTGCGAACTGTACGTATGCCCATACTACTACACGGCAGAACCTCGCTCATCCCAACTTAGCTTTCTTATGAAAGCAAGTAATCCTACTCATCGAGGTCGCATTTCCCGTAGATGTGTAGTGTACCTTTAATTCTTATCTGAATTTTGTAGACTCTGTTGTCTGTAGACTCTGTTGTATGTAGCTCGTTGAATATATGACGTTTTCCTCGAACAAAGTCTGAAACTGCATGAAAATACCATCCCATAGTACTACCAATTGTCCGAAATATGGCAACATTCGTCGATAATGGTTGATAATAGTAGATAAATTACTGCCAAGATTATCGGACCTTTGGAATTTGATAATTTCTGATAATCGTCCAATTATCACCAATTGGCGCCAATTGGTACCAATTACTGAGAATTGTCAATTTGGGGTTTTCCTGATGTCGGAGCTCAGGTCTACCGTCTCAGCTAGCAGCGCTTTTCGGTCGGCTCATTCTTTCGACTCTCGCGGTGTGGAATCGTATCGTATCGCATTCACTGCGGATGGCCACCCTATCTCATCATCCGTTATGTCTTTCATTCGGGCTGAATCTTCTGCGCCCCCGTCTATCTTCCAAACTTCAAAGGCAATCATTGATTTTCCCAAAGCCTGGCTGGGTCCAAGGCAGTTCTCGATCGAGGCTCCGAGTCTAAATCTAAACTTGTACTCCTTCCAAGGTCTCTGGTAGATCCCAGCTACAGTATGTATCCCAACGCCAATACCCCACTCACTCCGACTCGTCCGCATTCAAGTTATCCACCCACGCATCTGAATCTCCTTGTCTCCGCCGAACTTCGACTTACTGCTTGCTCGATGCTTCGTGCTTCGTTGATACACCATCTCAACCAACTAAAATTATATCCTGTGTGCCTCGCAAGGCCCGAGCCCCGACTACTAATCTCTCCGAGTCTCAGCCCGACACCTCAGTCATTCCGACTCACTCTGGCGTCCACTCGTCCGTATTATCTCTCCTTGCCTCCGCCGACTACAAGCTTGCTCAGTGTTTGCCTCGTTTCTGATACACCATCTCAGTTAGCTAAAATTATATTCTGGCCATGGTATCGCATCGCAAGTGAATGTGCCTCGCAAGGCCCGAGCCCCGACCCGGATTCTCATCGCTGAGTCCCTGCGCTGACCAATGCAATCTCAGAAACTCCGAATCTTCGAGAACTCAATCGATGATGTGCTGGCAATGGCTCCGCTCTCTCACTCACCTTTCACCTTTCCTTCGACTTCTGGAACCCGCGTTCTTACAGTTTCCACAAACGAAATACACTCCCTCTCCCTCCGCCGACCCACTCCGACTTACTGCTGGCTTGCTCTGTGCCACTTCGTTCGTGACACACCATCTCAGCTAGCTAAAATTGTACCTACATCCTGATATCGCATCGCACTCACTCCAGTGTGCCTGCCTCGCCAGGCCCGAGCCCCGACTCGGGCTCTGTTTTTGCTGCGCTGACCAATGGAATCTTAGAAACTCTTGAGAAACTCCGAGTTTTCGAGAACTCAGTCGATGATGTGCTGGCAATTCTTTCGTGTATGTATGTATCTCCGGCTCCGCTCTCTCTCACCTATCCTTCCATTCGACTTCGTATAGTCTCCACAAACGAAATCCCTCCTCCCCTCCGTGGACACTTGCCAGCGGAGCACCTAACGTTTCCTTGATACACCATCTTAAGCTACAGTAGCGTTGCTTATTATAACCACGCATGCGCAGACCATGCATACATCCACGCGCGCGTGGACCACGTGGCACCCCGACTAGGACCCCGGATCAAAGCCACCGTACGACGATTCGACGCGACGCCCGACGCGTATAACAGTATATCTTGTATATTCAACGATACAGAACGACATTAGAGTCACAGAATTACAAAAAGTTGAAAGAGAGATGTCCCAAAGCTCCAGGGGATCACCCCCAAAACCGACGCCACTGGATCCCGCTACCGCCAAGGACGTGCAAACACGTATCTCTGGCATGAATACTCGGCCATCTCTCATGGCAGCATTAGACAAGGACAAAGTTAAGGGTATAGTCGACGCCGCAACGGCGCGTCAATACATGGAAGACAGCAATTGGGTGGCTAAGGGCGCCACCCTAACAAAGGCGGACGTCGGAGCAATGCTCTTGAAGATGAGTCTGATGACTCAAACGCTGCAGAAGGCCTTGTGGCCGACCATTAGAGCGATTGGCTTCCTGGTTGAGGTATTGGACGATGAATTGCCACAGCAAGTTGCCGAGGCGTGCGGGGCGGCTTTGAGCGAGGCCATTGACCCTCCGTTCAAAGAGATGAGGACAGCCCACGATGGGCTCTGCGACGCGGTGAACGGGCTAGCAGGTGAGTCTTCTAATTTGAAGAAGGAGGTGGGGAACTGCTTGAAAGAAATGGCGGCGCTCGGGGAGCAAGTACGGGAGATGAAAGAGGCTGTTGCTGCAGCTGCGACGTCGGACGGCGGGAGTAGGTCGTATGCGGCAGCGGCGGCTGGGGGGGTGACGATGACGGCGGACCAGGCGGCGGTGTTGGCGCGCAATGCGCGGATGAGGAGGCAGATTATGTTGGACAAGGCGGGGGATGCCGACGTTAATACGTTGGCGTCTCTTACCGAGCTAGAGATCAAGGAGAAGGCAAATCTTGCACTCTCTCTGATGCCGACGAAGTACGAGGGTGCAGCTTTTGTAGGGGCGAGGAAACTCGACAATGGTGGGGTGGTATTGGACTGCAAGAACGAGCCGATGGCGAAGTGGGTGAAGGCGGAGGGGGTGATGAAGGAGTTCGTGTCAGCAATGGGCGGAACATGCGTGTATCGACCGAGGAATATCTCCCTCATTGCGGAACGAGTGCCTATCGAGGCCCGTGTTGAGGATGGAGGTATGTGGAGGGTGGTAGAAGGGGAGAGCGGGCTGCAGGCCAACAGCATACTGGGGGCGAAGTGGATCAAGGCGGTAGAGAGGAGGACGGCAACTCAGACGGTTGCTCACCTGAAGGTCGAGTTCGCGGACGCTGACAGTGCGAATCACGCCATCGACTACGGTTTCTACTGGCACGGTAAGCATATCACGGTGCGGAAGAGCGACGACGAACCTCGGCGCTGCCTCAAGTGTCAGAAGTACGACGGCCACTTGGCCGCCAACTGCAAATCGGCAGCGGACATCTGCGGGCGATGCGCGGGCGAGCACAGGACGTCGAACTGCATGCTCATGGATTCGGAGGTGAAGAATTGCTCCAACTGCAAGGTGAGTGGGCACGGGGCGGTGGACAGGGAATGTCCTTTCTTTAAGAAGGAGGTGGAGAAGAAGCGCCTGAGGGATTCGTCGTCGGGGTATAGGTACATCCCGACGATGGACCCGAAGACGTGGGCAGCACAACCAACAGCCGCAGCAGACAAGAGCAGCTCTCCTGTTCCCGAATGGCGAGCCAGGGGAGGACAGGGTCGACTGGCAGGGGGACGACCGGGGCAAGGTGGGGGAGCAGATTACGACGGGGGTTGGGACTTCCGCTCACGGCCGGTCGCCACGGGGGCGAACGCGTTGCCGGCGGGAGGTATGCGACAGACGACAATTCCACAGGCAATGCAGAGGGGAGGAGCTGCGGGACGAGGAGGTGGACGGGGAGGATTGATGGCTAGCCAGAGAACACCAATTGGAGCTGGCATGGATTGGGGAGGAGTCACGGACACGGACGTGGGACCCAACATGTTCTCGCAGCGAAATCAGGGCCCGGCCGGATCCGTGGGCGGTAGAGCATGAACGGGGAGGGAGGAGGAGAGCCGCAGAAGTTGAGAATCTGGCAGCAGAATCTCGACAAGGGCTTGGAGAATCAGCATGAGCTGATTAACGTTTTGATGAGAGGTACGTATCATTTTGCCTTTTTGCAGGAGCCGTATATTGGGCCGGGTTCGTGGACGAGGGCGGATGCGCAATGGAGGGTGGTGTATCCGACGGGGCATGGAGCGGAGGGGGTGAGAACTAGGGCGGTGACTTTGGTCAGCACATCATTGCCGACCGACTCGTGGTCACAGATGCGATTCGACTCACCGGATGTGGTTGCGGTGGAGTTTCGGGGGGAGTTTGGAACGGTACGTATGGTGAATATTTATAATGACGGGGAGCACGATGAGACCCTCAGGGCTCTCCGGGACTTCATGCGGGGAGCCATGAGACACCCTCCGCATGCGGGACCGGTGTATTACCTCTGGCAGGGGGACTTCAATCGTCACAGTGCACTATGGGACGAAATTAGAAACTCTCACCTCTTTACAGCGGAAGCCGCTCGCGCAGTGGCACCCCTGCTGCAATTGCTGGGCCACTACAACATGAAGATGCCTCTACGGCAGGGCGTGCCGACACTATGCGCCAAACGGACGGGAAACTTGACCCGACCCGACAACGTTTTCTGCAGCGAAAATTTCCTTCCGTTCTTCGTCTCTTGTGATGCTTACCCTGCTCGCACGCCGGGGACTACTGACCATTTTCCCATCATTAGTGAGATTGACTTGGTTCCACCGGTGAAGGTGATGGAGGAGAGGTGGGATTGGAAGAATGTGGAATGGAAGGAGTTCAACGAGCTGCTGGAGACGGAGTTGGAGAAGTTGGTGGACGCGGAGGGCTATGCGGATGTGGAGGAGGTCTTGGAAGCTTTGGATCAGCTTGACGAGACGGTTTGGCGGTGCGTAAACGAAAAGGTGGCTAAAATCAAAGTCAGCAAGTACTCCAAACGGTGGTGGACGCCGGAGCTCACCAAGTTCCGCAAAGAGAAAGAGAAGCTCGGGCGCAAGTCTTTTCGGCAACGGGACATCCCCACGAGCCCCATCCATGAAGAATTCCGGATAGCGCGCAATGCGTTCTCGGCGCGGGTGAGGGCTGCTAGGCAGCGGCATTGGGCGGAGTGGCTGGAGCAGATCGACGCGGAGGACGTGTGGACGGCGGGGCAGTTGATGAAGGGCCCGGGGACGGATGGGGGGAGGACGAGAGTGCCGGACTTGAGAAAGAAGGTGAATGGCGTGGAGGAGGTGGCGGCGACGAACAGCCGGAAGAGCGAGTGGATGGTGGAGGAGTTCTATCCGAAGCGCGGGGCGGGCGCAACGGATCCGCCGGACGACACAATTTATCCGGAACCTTTATGGAGGTACAGACCCATCTCGGAGGCAATCCTGCATCAAGCAATCTCCAAAATGAAGCCATGGAAAGCGACACGATCCGGGACATTTCCCAATTGTTTATACAAATTTTGCGCTGCTCTTCTTGTCCCCAGGTTATGTCGCATCTACGAATCTTTGGAGGTGTATCAACACGAGCCCGAGGACTGGAAACGCACGGAGACCATCATCGCGCGCAAACCGGGGAAACCAGATTACTCGGCGGTAGGTGCGCATAGACCGCTCATTCTGTCGCATGGACATGCAAGACTACGGAACGCCGCGAAGACCATACAGCTGGCAACGAATGCCGAACGATATAACATGCTTCCATCAAATCATTATGGGGGTAGGCCGGGGAGGACGGGGGTGGATATGGTGCAGGGGCTGGTGAAGAAGGTTCGGGATGCATGGAGGAAGGGGAAGGTGGCGACTTTGTTGTTGCGGGATGTGAAGGGTGCCTTTCCGAGCGCCATGGTGTCGAGGGTGGTGCACAACATGAGGATGGCGGGGGTTCCAAAGGAGTATACTGACTGGATGTTACGCCGATTCGAGGGGCGGACGACTCGCTTGATATTCGACGACTACGTATCCGACCCTTTCCCGATTGACGACGGACTGGACCAAGGCGATCCACACTCGGTCATCAGCTATCTCTTTTACAATTCTCCGCTGGCCCGCATTCACGACGACTCCGGAATCTATATCGACGACTATCACATATTAGCTATTGGCGACACCCTGGAGGAGACAAGCAAGGCGGTGGTAGACGTGGTGACGAGGGAAGGGGGAGCGGATGAATGGGGTGAGACTCACAACAGCGTTTTTGGCGCAGCCAAGGATCAAGCTTGTCATTTTTCGAGACGACGGGTATTACAAGCACGACCGTTTGGACAGGCAAGCGTCTGGGTGCCGGAGAAGCGACCCAACCTAGCGATCGGGAGAAACACGGTGAGGCCAAGCAAGGCCGTGAAGCTGGTGGGTGTTTGGTTGGACGAGAATCTAACGTTCAAGGAGCAGGCGGCGGCGGCGTTGGCTAAGGGGCAGGAGTGGATTGTGAATTTCAGGAGGTTGACGCGCGTGGCAGGGGGAGTAGGTGTGGCTTACATTCGGCAGCTCTATCTCGCTATATGTGTTCCTCGGATGCTCTATGGGGCGGAGGTCTGGCTTGCACCTTCTCATCAGCGCGTCCCGGGAGCAAATCGCAAAAAAGACGGACGAGCGGTGGTCAAGAAACTTTCCTCAATACAGTTGAAGGCGGCGAGGTTGATTGTGGGAGGAATGGCGTCGTCTCCGGGTGATATGCTGAATGCACATGCGGACTTGCTGCCGATGAACCTGACAATAGACAAGATGCTTCAGAAGGCGGCGCTGCGGTACGCAACACTTCCTCCGACGCACCCTTTATACTCCGCAATAGCGAATGTCTCGCGGTATGGACACGTCAAAAAGCACCCTTCCCCCCTGCACTTCTTGATGACCGCGTACAAGGATGTGCGACAGGGCTCGGTGGAACAGATCCCAGCAGCGCGTGCGAGAGCGGGCTGGGAGGCGCTCGTGGATGTGCGCGTGGCCTCCTCCAAGGAGGAAGCCAAGGAGTGGGCGATGGAGGAGTCCGCGAGGGTGACTCTGTTCTCGGACGGGTCGCTTATCGACGGAATGGTGGGGGCAGCGGGGTTGCTGTGTGTGGACGGGGTAGTGAAGAGGGTGAAGGGGGTGAGATTGGGGTCGGCGAAGCGGTATGGGGTCTTCGAGGCGGAGGGAGTTGGACAGGTTCTGGCGTTGGAGTGTTTGAGGCAGGAAACGGACGAGCAGATTGAGGGGATCATACCTCTCGGAGTGGACAACACATCGGCGATACGGGTGGCGACGTGCTTCCGGCCAGGGGTTGGGCGTTATATCTGGGACCACTTCCACCGCCGTCTAACGATGGTGAGGGAGAAGCATCCGGATATGCGCCTCCGACTTGACTGGACTCCGGGACACGTCGACATTCCGGGAAACGAGGCGGCAGACGAGGCGGCGAAACGGGCGGCGCAGAATGGCAGCTTTGGAGGCACTCCCAAGGTCTTGTGCAACTTGCCTTACAGCAAGTCAGCGCTGGCCCTCACACATACCAGAGTCTTGCAGACAGCAGCGAGGAAGGATTTTAGACGCTCCAGGCGGTACGCGCGGATCAAGGATATCGACGGCAGCATGCCATCATCCAAATTCCGCAAACTCGTGAAAACACTCCCGCGCAAACACTCCTCTCTCCTCTTCCAGTTTCGCTCACACCATGCTCCCCTCGCTAAACATCTCCACCGACTCAACAAATCTCCGTCAACGATATGCCCCTGTTGCGAACAACGAGAAGAAACAGTCGATCACTTCCTTCATTTTTGCCCAGCCCATGCCGCCGCTCGTCGACAACTACGTGCTGCCAACAGACGAGCCGCTCACACCAAAAATTTGCTCACCGATCCAAATCTCCTACCAGACTTATTCCTATACATCCAGCGAACCGGACGGTTCCACTCGGTGTTCGGGGACTTCAAACCGCTCGAGAAACCCAAAGACAAGTAAAATTCCTTTATGCACCGTTACATATATGTTTTTCCCTTTCCTTTTCTTGTTTCTTCACTCTCACATTGGACCTTACCCAACACCTACGTACACACGTTCCGGCTTCGGCCATATACCTCAGCGAACTCTTCGCTACGCTCCCGTCCTGTCACGGGTTGCACGCCGTCGATTAGATAGACTACAATGAATATAACGGACGCAGTAGATAAATAGCTAGCTTTATTTCTACCATATGCCTTAGGCACAGATGAAATAAAACAAAGATTCCAAAAAAAAACATCCACGCGCGCACCCGGGTCCGACTCGGTCTCACCGCTCCCACGTTTGATCAGACCTTCCGAGTCGGGTGTCGGGCAGATCCCGACGTTGGCGTGCTTCAAATAGTCCGTCATTTTCACCTATATGCTAATAATACCTCCTCCTCACAGGCCGACGCACCGACATGACTCATCACAGTGGCAGTGGCAGCTTGGCGAATGAAGAATCAGATTGAAGATTCCAGTCGACATCAGACTCATCGTTTCAAAGTTGGCTCTCCCCCCGACTCGAACACGCGCAGCGAACGGACATTCTCAGGCTACCATTATATTTCACTCTTCACTGCCGACTGCGCACTCGCAACGGCGGTGTCTGACTGCGCAGCGTGCACCGACATCGATATCGAGGTTTTACATTGCATTGCGTTGTCTCCAGGCAGAAAATTTAGGATTTACTTCACGCTCTAGGCTTTGGGTCGCCGACTGAGACTTACGCGCTGGACGGAGCTTGAAGTAAGTAAGTACCTGTTCGCTCAAATTTATATTCTGCGCCTGATACTCTGCGCTGGCTAGCTGATACGATCCGACCTCGTCAGCTCGTGGATGAGTTACTCCGAGCTGAACAAGTCTCAGTCTGGATTATTGCAATTGGCTTTTCGTTCCATTGATATTTGCCCGCTTTTCGAAAATATTAATCGACGCTCTAGCCTCTCGTGTCCATCCGTACAGCCTTCCAGACAAGTATGTACATACAACTTGAAGCCAAGATTTAATTCTTGCTCGGCTTCGTTCGACGGATAGATGTTCTTGTTCTCTCTCTCTCCACTTCTCGCACAAGGCACCGTCACTGCTATGTTATTCTTCTCCACAGCGTTCAGCTTCTAATTTTTCTCTCGTACCCATGGAACCCACTCGGCGGGCTTGGTCTCCATCCTGGAGTGGCATTGTTCTCTTCTCTTCATGTCCTCTTCTATTCTCTCAAGTTCTTGTTTTCTTCTTGTTCTCGCTCGCCTCTGTTCCCCTTCGCTCACCGGCTCCCGGTCCCGACTCCGGGCTCAATTAACTTCAATCATCTTTCACACACTCGCTTCCTTCGACGACTTCTTATGATGCCGGCGCCTTGTCCTAGTTTTTTTTTCCGTATATGGGTTTCGCTTTGTCCTTGCCATTGGATCAAATTCAAATTCGACCTTGTAAGTCCTTGTTCCTCTTTCGGCATCTCTCGGGCGTGCTTCTATGATACCTCTCGTCGCACGTTTTTCTCCACGTTTCTACGACGGGGTCTTTACCCGGCCACGGGATTTCATGGAAGTTTTCCCCAAAATAATCATCTAGCCTACGTGGCTCTTGTTCTCAACCCATCTTAGCTGGAGACCTGAACTCCCATTCTATCAGGCCTTTGTACTGAAAGTGGACGGCATTTTGTTTGCTTTGAGTTGCTGTTTGGCAATCTGACAAGTTAAAACAACTCGGAAGTTGCTGGGAAGTAAGTAATATTCTGCCGCCTACATTATTCTAAGGGCCCTCGACGGCGCATCCGACTTCAAAAAGCTTCTACAAAACATAAGATCTTCTCCGGGGACCTTGAAGTTCAGTAAATTGTACTTGTGGTGCTCTGTCAATGATTGTGTAAGCTCGGCACCTTAGTTCCCACGGTTGAAAACAAGCGAACTTGAACAAAATAGCCAGCAACCAACTAGCAACTCACTTGGTACGCGTCTCTGAGATAACAAAACGAAAGATCGAAGCAGGACACCGTTCATTTTCAAATTAATTTCTGAAACCAAAACGTCTGTCGAATACTTATCCCAGGCCTCCCGATAGAATTGAACCATCACTATATGACTTCGAGGTGCGCTTTCGACATTATAGACGGCGGCACAAGTGTACCTAATTCACAGAGGCATACCTACTACCTTTTCTAAGTCGGCCTGACTTCTGACTATTGATGGTGATACCGGTGCACAAGAATACTTGAACTGGAAAGCATGTCAATAGTAATTGGCGCAGTTAAGATCTTTGTCGCACTGTTCCTGGAATGCCGGTCAATTATCAGCCTTGTTTCGGACCGATAGACAAGTCGATTCTTTATCGCTCATCAAATACGGTGGAGATGCGTTGAGTTCTCACTTCGCCACAGGCACCAGCCTAAAATTAGTAACTTCATCACGTTTCAAATTGGATTGGATCCTCGAAACTAAACTCAAGTATCTGCGCCACAACAGCGTGAGACAGGCACTGCAGTGAACAAGGACGCCAGAAGCGTGTTAATTATTTAAGCGGCTTTTGAACCTTGTCCTATCAGTTTCTAAACACTCGGTCGTCGTTCAAAATTCCGCTGAATATCCTCAACTGAAACTCAAAAAAAGAGAAACTTGCAAATTGAATAATAATCCAGCGAATGGTCGCAAGTCAGTGCCCCTGTCAGCCCATACAACGGCGTCCCAAGTGTATGGCAATCACCTTAAGCGCTGTTTCCAATGCACCCCTTGTGCATTTGTCAATCGAATACCGTGATTGAACAACTGGTTCGACCGTTTAACCCACGAACTTTGCAAAATTGCGTGCCTGCAAGCGAAATACAGTCAGTTCTCGACGGCTGAGCGGCAAATTGAACACAAACTCCGTGGTGGGCCAAGTAAAATGTTGATATATTATCTGGATCTCTTCCAGAGCGGGAAAGTCGTCGCAGACGATGTCGTCGAAAAATTGCTCCCACTCGATTCTGTCAGTCTTACGGGTATTGCTACAAGGCAAGGTTTAAAACTGCTCAACTGACTATGAACTTGAACTAAGCTTACCCTTGAAATTTCTTGTGGACGACCAGCTTCGTAAGCCACAGGTGCGGTTCGTCGCTCCGCAATACTGGCATAGTGCAGGCCTAATAAAGAGCAATTTAGTATTATTTATTCTGCAAACAGACTCAACCTTTCAGACACACATATGTCCCATTGGTCCAATGTAGCACAAGATGGCGAAGAGACGGGCAGAGAAAGAAAATTGAGACTTTCAGGTCGGCTGTCAAGAAGTCACGAGGAAGTTCCAGGCTGGTCAGCTTTAGTCCATGGGCAGCGAGAAATCCGGTGGTAACACGACAATAGCCGTCCCAAATCACTTCTGAAAGGGAGCGCAATCTTGGGAAGTGTACATGAAATCAATGTCGAGGAAAAGTATGAACAACTCACTTCATCTTCGTCAACATTGGGATGAGTCCTGGAGATTTGAGTCGCAGAGTAACGAGGGACGGTAATCCTTGGGTAGGACCGTCGCCCGGAACTAGCACAACACTGCTCGCGTCCCAGTCGAAAATCCGCAGCTGATTGAGAGCTTCCAATGCACTGTCGATTTTCGCCGGTTGATTCAAATCCCACTCCAGGGAGAAACCCCGGAATTCCAGAAGCGACTGACCAGCCACTTGTGCCAGTATACGGAACGTTTCCAAGTTCATAACGACGTCCTTTCCGATCAGACGTGTCAGATTTGAAGTGCGTCCCAGAATTGAAACAAGCTTCGACGAAACTGTGGATTTTCCTCCCTTGTCTGCAGGGAAAATCCTAAGTTCGCGTACCAGTGAACCGAGAGACGTTTGCTGGATAAGATTTGCAGCGAACTTCCGGATCGACCTGTTATTATAGAGTACTGGATACCCGTACAGGAATGGTAGGACTAGTTTCTGTTGAATATCGTCAATAGGTTCCAACTGTACGAGGAAAACGATGGTACTTGGAACATCTTGGAGACAAGCATCAAATCAAGGCTGCTGTTCCGGGCGACCGTCGCGTTCTTGGTTTGCTGAACGTTGTCGGGACTTTCATCGGTCGCGAACCACAGAACTGTCCGCCATACACGCTCCACGGCCGCCGGTGACGCAGTCGCCATGGGAATAAACAGATTCACGAATTCTCTTGCAGAAATAACAGGAAGGTTTGGAGGATATTGAACGATTGCCCGACTGTGTGAATGATACATGAATCAAGCATTCCCGATATTAGAAACGTCAAACTTACACGGGCTCTACCATTCGCAGAACCAAACGGAGTCGATCTGTGACCCTCGCGTGGTTGATATCAAAAGAAGGCCGACCACGGATTATGTTGTAGATTTCAATGTTTCTTAGCGGCGAGATACTGGCGATGGCATCAAGCGTTTCGTAGCAAGAAGCACTAGAACAAGGGAGGCTCCTCAGCGACACAGTTTGTAATGTTTGAGAGTTGCGTATGGAGTGCGTGAAGTCTCTTCGGTAGTCACAGTTGTCCGCAATTATTAAATCTGACAAGATCAAGGTTGTCTGAGCTACGTCAGCGACAAGTCGACGGACAATGTTAAAGTGCTCACCAGATTCGTCCACGTCGGCATGCAGCTACTGAGCTCACAGAACAGCTGCGCGATAATCTTGTTCTTGCGCATTCGTTGGTCCAGTACGATTAACCGTGTCGGATTCACCAGTGATAATCCCGCAACCAGCCCACTGATGTTGTCAGATGAATAGAGCCGCGCGGAGAGGCAGAGATCAGTGATATTGGGGGTGCGTTTGAGGATATCTTCCACTTGTCTCCCGAAGCCACCTTCAAGGCGAAGGTTCCTTACGAACCGTCCGAGGTTTTGTTCGCTGAGGGCGTTGAGAACGGTGGCAAGAGCATTTGCCTGCCCTTTGGATCGAATGACGACGGTGCCATAGAGCAGTGGGGTGGCAAAGCGAAGCCAACGCTTACAGACTCGAAGCAGTGCGCAGACCGATTGCGAGGAACCAGCGAATGGAGAGATTTCTGATGTGTCTGAGAACATCTCGTCAGGAACCTTGAGGATGTGGGACAGTATTTCCGCAAGAATTTCCTCGGGGACGGAGGAGAGAGTTGGCGTCATAATGGTAGGAAGCAAGAGCGATGTTTTTGCGCCATCCGGCGCAAACAATGGTTTTATACCATTGTGGTTCAAAGGAAAGCGCGATCAGTCACATTTGACCATCAGAGTCAGTCACGGTTCCACGATCACGCAATCGAGACGCGCACACGTGATATGTTGAACTGTGCTTCCCACGGTTCAACTTTGGCAGGATAATCTTGAAGTGCCTTTTTGCAACTGCAGTCTATATACAGTCCAGAATGCTTGATAATATTAATGGCCGGAGGGGAGTGCAAGAGTTCGCAATGCACAAGTGACTTTCCCACTTTCGATCATAATAGATTTGTGACTACTACCTATTCAACTTTCAAGCGCAACAAAGCATGTAAAAACGAAGCAGCAATACAAAGCAACGGGACAAACAAAACAATTTCATAGCATACACAACTTGAAAGTGCATCAATAGCATTTCGGAACCAAAATCACTATGACGGTGTATTAGACAAAGAAGAAAATTAAACCAAAGCATCTTACGCAAAAATACATCCGTAACTTTTGGTCTTTATGCATAGGCTGATAATCTCTCTTGAAGGCTTCCAGTGTCTCTGATGTTTCGGTGGCAGTTTCCGATAAGTGTTGTCCAAAGGGATCATAATGAATCTTTGCCCGTGCACAGACAATATCCGCGTCTAGAATGTAGTCAGACCCACTGCTGACAAAATCACTGCCAATTTCGGAACTTACAGTAAACTGGCGCAGGAATGGAAACAGAGCGTGTTGCCCGCGCATACACGTGACACAGGGCATATGAGAGCGACTGGATGGCATCGGCGCTGTATGAGAAAGACAGCTTTGTTAATGGCATACACGTATATTGCGCGAAAGAAACCCACCTCAAATTGTTTTCCTTTGCGCAAAAAGCATGTTGAACGATCATTAAAGGAAAATACAATGTCACCACATACATCGTACAGAACCTATTCCGAGAGTGAGAAACCTGAGATCGCCGGAAGAAAGAAATACACGTACGGAATAATGAGCTGGGCGAGACGTGCCCAAGAGCCCTCCATGGCTTTGCAGGTAGAAATCAAACTCGGTGGGATGTCCAATGTCCCGGTCAACGACAGTACCGGCGGGGCAGTTGCCACTGCGGTCAGCATCTTTGTCCTGCGGGAACAGGCTATACAAACAAGTGGGATATGTAGCAAGAGAGAATACTTAATGAGGTGCACATACCGAATGTGGTGGCGCTTGCCGACAATGATCAGCGTAATCTTGGGATCAATCTTGAGCGCTCGACAAGCCGCTAGAGATTATTCAGACTTATTCCAAGGTAGAGAGCATGTATGAAATAAATACCTTTGATGAGAGGAAGTTCTGAAGCAATAAAGTGAGAACAAATATAATTGTCCCACCTTCATGCTTACCATTGTCAAGAACCTGCTGGAATTGCCCTTCCGATACACCATCTACACAACCATTGAAAAAACATACAGATGAATATCAATCAAGTACACGCACCACGGTAGAAGAACAGACGCTTCGGTGCTGACGGTTTGATTTTCTCGGCTTCCTCTCGATATGACATGTACTTCATCAACATTTCCTGTAACAAGTTGCTCGAATAACGACTAATAAACGAAAGAAAAATCAATTCCTACCTTCACCATATCCTCTAAATCGGTGATGAGCTCTTGCCGCGGCGCCTGAACGCGATCGGTTGCGATATATTTTGCGCCGTTGGAGTCTACGCTCGAGGAAACAGCTGCGAATGAAGGGCGGCCGGTGGCACCTGGACTAAGAGATTTTTAGACATGAATATACGGAGGAAGCGAGGGGAGAAAAAACATACGCAGGATGCATGACATCCGCACCCATGAAGACAGTCGGGTTGTGGGGATCTGCTAAAACCGTTTCTGTAACGACGTTCGTGCCGCCAAGCTTTCCGTTAATCCTAATCAACCGTGTCAGTGATTCAACTGAGTAGCAATTTGAAAAAAAACATACTTGAGAGCGACGTTCGCCCAGAATTGAATCTTCGCGCGTACACACTTCTTTGACTTCAAACATTGAGTTGCGACTCCTTTCTGCGAAGTATTATCGTTATGAAAGCATCGGAAAGCCGGATAGGGCTTGATCAGACCTTTATATCTCCCCAGCTAGAAAAATCCGGTCAATCAATCTACGGCTCACAACATATATAACGAACGTACTGCTTTACAATGGTATAAAGGTCGTTTCCATGTTCTGGTAAGATGACGACAAAGAGTGTTGGAGGGACCTTCTTTTCCTGAAAGCAAGCAGTACCAGCGTCTTGAAGATCCTGTGTTTGTCTCGAGTTAATCACGGAAGGAAAGAAGATGCAACGACAGACTTTGGGTATGTTTCCCTGCCCATTGACACGACGAACAATGGGCACTGCATCAACGATCGTGATACCTGTCCATTCAATTAGTTGCCACAACGCACGAGGTAGAAAGGATCGATATAACACAAAAGACATACCCGTGCTGCGCATCCCATCAACGAAACTCTTCGCGACTTCATTTACAGTAGCGTCGTTGAACCGGTTGAACGATTCAAATATGATCATCACCCATGCCTTGATTGTGCAGGGTTTGAAAAGTTTTTTGTCGGCCCTAGAGCCGGTGTTTCGATGGCAGTAATCATACCTCTGTATCAACGCAAAGAGAGACAGAGAGGAAGAGGGATTACATACATGTTCCATTGGCCGTTGGCAGGATTCTAAATACGAACGATACGAGGGGATCATAAATAAAGCCAGCAACAACGGCGATTAGTTGATCATACCACAATCGGCGCTTTCCCGGGCCCGTACTTGAGCTTCGGAGGGGGCAACACACGGGCTTGCGTGGACAGAAGGTTGTTGTCGACAGTGATGCCGAATTTGCGAACGTATTCGGATTGGCCGTAGGCGAGAACCTTTTAAGTAATGCATCGGTTTAGTAAATGAGATACAGAAGAAACGACGCAAAGAGATGGAGAGACTGACCTGCAACCCCTTTCGAATACTGTCCAATCGGTCCTTCGGCCTCATCGTCGAAAATTCGACCATTGCGGTCTTCTTATCGTCCGGGAGTTCTTTCCTAACCAGCTGGCCTGGGGAGACGGTGCATAGTTCGAGTGGGATCCAGGCGCCTTGCCCGACCTACATACAAAATAATCAGTAACTCAATCAAAAAGGCTAAGAAAAAATGAGATCAATCGAAACGAGTCGACTTTTGAACAGCTAAGAAGTGGGAATCGCTGGCTGACCTCAACACATAACACCCTAGGAAACGTCAACGGTCGACCCTTTGTATTCTGATAATACTGCGCAACGCTTATGGGCTGACCCCCGCTCCGCATGGTGAACATCAACTGCGCCGCTCCCTCTTTCGTGAGCTTCTTCACTGTTCTCGCTCTCACCCCTCCTCCAGCCTCCTGGATTTGCACCCGTATCCCAGCAATAAATCTTCCCAATCTGAGTCGCTCGCGGTCGGGCATTTGCGCTGAGAGTAAATTCGGGTTTTTGTTCAGCCCGAGAAATTCGAGGCACAGCTCGATGAGGGAGCCGGGTTTGTAGAGGACGCCGGTGGAGATGTCAATGTTGATGGCGAGGCGGGAGAGGGTGGGGCGGATGGATTGGAAGTAGCCGCGGGAGAGGAGGAGGCCGGAGCCGATGTCGCGGGTTTCGTTGGAGGAGGGGGTGAAGAAGGAGCGGCCTTTGGTTGGGTATCTCGAGTCAAAGAGTCGGTTGAGTTGAGGTTGATATTGTCGAAGGATGGGTCACTTACTTCTGCGCCGGATCCATTTTGATTACCACGTTCAACGCCTTCCAAAGAAGTTTGTATCAGAACTCTTTGCTTGGTTTCAATTTTGAGGAAGGAAACATACCATCAACGCCGTACTGACCGTCTCATCCTGGCTCTGCTTCCCTTCGATGAAGCGATGTAAGATCTCGGTGTTGATCCTGTTGACGAGCGCGACGCGGATTTTGTAGGGTCGTGGCGCGTGGACCGGGTTCGGGGTGGGGTTTTGTGGGGGAAGCAATACTTCGAACTGCGAGAAAGAGATTTCAATCCATGATTGTTTTCGTCGAGATGAAAAAGGAAAATAAAGGAAAATGAATGGACGGTGTCATAATGAAAACGAAATCGAGTGGATATCGATGGAGTGAGTATATATACCCACCTCATGCTTGTCCGTCGGCCCAAGATCGAGTTTTACAGAAGAATAGATATTCTTACGCCCATCGTATGCAACGCGGGTATCTGCGAATATGTTGTGGTTGAGATCTTGGAGGAATTTGATCAGGCGCATGTTCATTGCGACTGGGAAGGTTTTCTCGCCGCCGACTATTCGTGTGAGATCAGAGTAGATCAACAAGGAAGACGATGAATTATTTACTGGCGACTGTTGAAACAAGAAGGTTGGTTAAACCGAAGTAATTGATTTGTAGAGTGGAGAGGGAGTTGAAGCGCACCATCGTAATGATATATTGACCCTTCGGGAATGGTAGCTTTAAAGGAGTTGATGTTGATTGTGATTTGTCGGCCGCTGGTGCCAAAGCCAGGGCGGCGGACGCCGACGGTTGTTATGTGCGCCGCTGAAGAAAAATAATGGAAATCAATGCGATTGAAAATTTTTGAAGAGAGAGATGAGATGATAGGAAAAGAGACTGACGCGCAGCTTGATGAGCGGGTTGCGGTACGACCCCGCCCCCGGCACCACCACCACGTCCACCTCTACCACCACCGCGGCCGCCCCCGCGTCCTTGTCCTCGGGGAGGCATCGTAGAGATTGAATTTGCAGAGATCAGACGGTTAGATGTGGGTTGGTTGTATGTGCGTTGGTCGTGAGGGTGAGCTGGGAAGCAAAATTTAGGTCGTGTTGGAGATTGTGGATTGTTTTAAGCAAAGAAAGGATGTAATGACAGTGAAGTTGATGTCACGAAGGAAGCGGAGCTTGCTGCCGAAATGGTTGAAAATTTTGAATTCAAAAAGAGGGGGCTTGGATTTAGAGGGGGCTTGGATTTAAGGTTCAAAGTTCAAAGGCGTCAATTAGTTCAAGAGGAAGAGGCCGTAGCTTGGCAACAAATACGGGGTTTATATCGTTCTTGAGCTCAAATCGTCAAACCTCAGCATTCTCCCAGCCCCTGCCTCGAGGCATCGCGTGCGCAGCTGGACCGTAATTTCGACGTCAGTCATCACCAGCAGACAAAGAAGCGTTCACGGCTGACAGCGGCTCCGTTCATTTCAGCAGTCGAGGCAATACGAAGACCATAGGAAGAAAAACTGATAGCAATAATAACGGAAAAGGCTGTTTGACGGCGAGAAATTTTGCGCAGGGATGACCTTGGGGTGGGGTAGTTGTACCAGAATGAGAGAGCTTCTGTGCAGGGTCCTGGGGATATGTGGTTACTGCTGTTAATGTTCTGGACAAGTTCTGGAGAATGATGGCTGAAATCAAGGGTTTGGAGGGCGTGGGAGATCAGCGATCAAGTGTCCGTCGGCCGAAGTTTCCGAGCCTCGTCGTCGTCCCGAACCATCCGAACGCTCTGATTCCAAGCTCTTGCGCATATGGCTCAGAGCACCGGCAGATTTCTTACATCCCCAACAAAATCTCGCACCCTCTACTTGTTCGGTATCTTCGATGGCCTTGATTCTTGACGCGCCTCAAGGGCCTTCCGCGCTGGCATTCCTTTTCCTTGAAGGGTCTCACAAATTGACTCAAGAAACCTACGCGGGGCAGTATCCCCACTGCGCTTAGAAAAGTTATACCGCTTGCCACTATCCCGCTCACATTCGCTGGCGTTTTGAAGCCGAATGGCGCAGTGCTACTTGCGACATGCCACCTCCCGGACGCCCTACAGGGATATATGATACCCTCCATCGACTTAAGACTCCGGTACGCCTGTCCCACCTCTTGAATATTTGCGCTGCTTATCTCTCCCCAGTGCAGGCCCTAGTTTCGATGAATTCGACGATGCTCGATGACCTATGTGATGTGGCATGTACGCGGTGCGTGTATGTGGTCTTCGTTTCGTTCTTCGGCAACGTGGGCATCTGTAGAGAGCGAGAAAACGCTCGATACGCTATTGCTTCAAGTAATTGAGTGGCATGTGTGGTGTAGCCAACACGTCCCGCGTCGCCACTTCAAGCGCTTATCTCGAACGGATGCCAGACCGTTGGAAGCGCAACGCCAGGGACCTATAGCTATCCATGCAGCGTCACCTTTTGTTGGTCTTCATTCTTCATTGTCTGCAAACGACGCCTGCTTGGTGGCAGCATGCTGACCACTACGGGTAGTCATTCTTTGACTGCCCCACTTTGTCGTTTTGTGCTGCCTTGCCGCTCCGCATGGTCTCACAAACCTGCGTCTATGCCCTCTTTCTTTCATACCTCCGCCACTCTCGTCCTCGATCGTTTGAAACCAATTCTTTCTTCGCTTTCCCAGCTCGTTTACCAGGAACTATTCAATAATAGCCGCTCACCCGGAAAATCGCAGCGAGGCGGAACTCTCAATTCGTATCAGTCCGCTACATCTCTACGATGATCGGGGGGACTTTTGAAGGCATCGGATGATGTCTTCCACGATTTGAAGGCTTTTTACCGGCTCTTGGTGTTTCCCCCTTTTACGGCTCTGCGCCCTTCTCCCCCCAAAGACTCGTCGGAGCCGTTTCCGACACCATCCTGGGAGACTCAGTCGTGCCGCTCTCTTTCGTTGCCCTCCTTGTGGCCACGGTAGCGGCTGATGGAGCTCAGGTCCCCCTTGTTGCTAGCGCTCATGACTTCATCGCCGTCTGCGTTGAGTTCGGGGTGGGGCAAGGGCGAATGTTAATCATTCGTTACCACCGTTCGTCGAGCCTCGTGGATGTCCTTGATTTTCCTCTCTTTCCGTGCCGTATGGGGTCCACAGCGATCATTGTATTGCTGCGCTGTCGCTCTGGTTTCGAGGTGGCGTCCTCGGATGGTTTCAGTGGCATGAACGAGATCGTGCTCGTGGGGTTGTGTATCACAAAGGTCGCGCGCCGGCCCTCTCAGGTCAACACGAGCTCTGCACCTCGATGAGATATGGTAGGATTTGTGCAGACTCTGGGTAGAGCAGCTGTCGACGTCCGCGTATCATATATGTATGTTCTTCCACGTCGACCCCCCTCTCTTTCTTCCTGTTTGAATGCTTATGTGCGGGGATGGCTACGCGGAGCAGCTATGCAAGCCGGGCTCGCTCGTGTGGGTCTTCGAACGAGCGGTGTATCGATATATATCTCTCTGCCTCGGTGGCGTTCATAGCGTTGGAGAGACGCTACGGAGAAATTGTGTCGTGAGGCAGAGGCGACGAGCTGCGTTTCCCCGAGCGCTTCTCCATGGACAATGAAATGTCGCTTCCTACATTGTTGGGTTCCGCTGGCCCGTCGACTCGGATGTGGAGCTGCTCCTGCAGGGATTGTCGGTATATGAAGCCGACTTTCGTGCTCGTACACGTGGTGGGTTTGGATTCGGAGATTCGCTGGGATTGGATCCCGGATGCGTGAATTGCATTGGAGGATTTCCAATGACGCGAGTTTCTCCTGCCATTGACAGCAACAGTCGATGAGGATACATCGAATCTTGCCTCGCGGCCGGGGGCCCACCTGTATCTCAATCTGCCATTGGGCGAGGCGACTGCATGTTCCTTCGTCTGCTGGTGCTTCGGCCGACGGACCTCTCTTGGAGCGGAGAGCCACACATCACCCACCTACCCCCACCTCTCATCGTAGCAAGAGGCTGCACGATAGAACACTAACTCTAAATCCTTCCATAGCCCCGCCATGTTCGTTCGTCGACCAAAATCCTGAAACGACGTGGATTTGCACACTAAATAAAATTCTTTGCTTTCGTTCCTCGTTCGCCGCAACACTCCACTACTCCGTGCTCAAAGCCTCACCTCTCCACCGATTCTTATCGTTCTGAAAATACGGCCGCTGTACGGTGTTGACTTAGGCTTTCGTCTCAGCCACCCATCTGCCAGACGCCTTCGACTGAACATTTGACTGCAGCGCGCCGAAGGAGTCGGAAGGACATTGAGACTGCATTCCGGGGAAGAGCGCGGCATGTGCGCCTGAGTGACTGAGAGCTGTTTACGGGCATCCGCGCACTTGTTACCTTCCTTGGCCCCCGCGCGACCGTGCTACCCGTCAAGTACTGATATTCTTAGTTTCACTGTAACATGGTTCCCGCCGTTTTTACCGAGTCACACAGTTGTACTTACACCTCGGCCTTTGACATCGTCGGCGAAAATGCTGAAAAATGCGATTGGTCGGTTACACGATCCCACTTGGATCCCACGCCGATCACTTATCAATGTATCGTTGGCGCCAACTCAGCAGAACTCAGCCAACTCGAACCAGCTCAAAGTTTTCCGTCTGCATCTCACATCGTTTGATTCAGATCCGCGCTTTCGATAGTTGTTCCACTGTTCTTCCCATTCATCATGATGGAATGAGCATCGAGCGCCTCATCTCGGCCCACTCCGTCATCTGTACAGGCACAATATCGACTTGCGGGGAGAAGAACTTCGCGCGCTGCCACACTGCTGATTCATTGAGCGTGTAGAATGGAATTGTCGTACAAATGCGCGTCTCAAGCTTGCTGGACGCGACTTTGGCCAGTGTCGATACTCTCGTTTCGCCAGTCACTTGAATGGACTATCTCTTGGGCACCCTCCTCGGCGGCGCGTCCTTCGTCATTGCAGCCTATCTCGTCCTACGGCGCCCGCGCACCGTCCGTCTACATGGGCCACCATCGCCCAGCTTCCTATACGGACATATGAAACAGATTGTGAATTCATCCAATCAAGCCGACCTTTTTGACGGCTGGGTGCAAACGTATGGAGGGGTTCACGAGATACGAGGGCCGTTGGGGACCAGGCGTCTGGTGGTGTGCGACCCGAGAGCAATGTCGCATTTGTTTTCCCTTGATTCGTGGAAGTATTGCCATCCTCCCACTTTGCAGCTTTCGGAGTTGGTCAAGCTGGTGCGTGGCTTTTGCAGGAGGGAAAGACGCGGAACATGGCCTTATGATCTCATTGCTTAGACTGGGCCCGGAAACTTGCTTGTCGCGCTAGGGGAGTCGCATCGTCGGTTGGTCATTTCAGTGGAACTTCCTGAGATGAACGATGACCTTTTGTCCTTAGCCTCAGGAAAATCATCAACCCTGTATTCGGACCTGCAGCTCTCAAATCCTACGCACCCGTTATGTATGATTGTACGCACAAGGCAAGTGTGTCAAGCAATCAGCATAGACTCTATACCAAACGATTTGGCAGGTTTTCGCTGCTTGGGAGCAAGGATTACAGGGAAGCACGTCCGATGAGATACTAGCGGATGTTTCAGAGTGGTAAGTAACTGTTTCTACTTCTTGCTGACTGCTTTCTAATGCTATCGACCAGGATGGACCATGTGTCGTATGGGCTGAACATCCTCCTTTGATTCGATGTGTTCATCGGAGAATTTTGCAGGTTCGATATAATCGGATTGGCCGCTTTCTCGACAGACTTCCGATCTCTCGACGGCGAAGAAGGGCCAGTTCTCCGCGCCCTGTCCGCTATCGGCCATATCCAACCTTCTCCGCTCGTTACCCGGATACTACTGCTCGCACAGACTTTTCCCATGCTGCTCAAGCTACCGTTACCGCGCAGCGCTCTTGTATCAAATCTCTCAGACGCGATGGACCTGGTCTCCCGTGGGTTGACGGCTACGGCGAAGGTTGGGGACGAGACCCACAGCTCCGCGTTCAGGGTATTATGTGTGTTTCCCCGCCTCACCCGCAGGCAAGGAATGATGTTTGCTCTTAGTCAATGCGGATGCTCTTTCCTCGACGGAAATCAGCGTACAGGTACGGCCTCGACCCTGTAGTACTGCTTCTTTCTTGACATAATCTAAGGCGAAGTCCATACTGTTAGCGGGATTTGCTACGACTGCCAGTGAGCCCGTTGCGGTCATTCGTCGCTCTTTTCAGATCTGATTCGTGGATAGGTAGCATGAAGGCGCGTCGGCCGTCTGTATCATGCACGTCAGCTAACCGTCTGAGTAAAGTGGGCCCTCTTGCAGCTTTCGATGCACCCAGAACAGCAAGACCGTCTCAGAGCAGAGCTCTCGGTGTTCTCATCATCAGACCCATCTTACGATGAGCTCAATGCTCTGCCATATCTCGAAGCAGTCGTGAGCGAGTCTCTGCGGCTTCACCCGATCATCGACGACGCGTCCCGCATGGTAATAGGTACCCCGTTCACCGCATCGACGTGCAGCTGATTTCGTGCCGCACCCCAGGCTCTCGAAGACAACGTATTGCCTCTGGAAACTCCTATAAGGACGGCGTACGGTGCCCTCACGGACAAACTTCTCATTCGCAAAGGAACAGTCATTTCCGTGCCCTTGCAGTTTACGAATTTGTCGAAATCTGTATGGGGCGACGATGCGGCGGAGTTTCGCCCGGAACGCTGGTTAGACGACGGGAAAGGACTGCAATCCTCTGTGGAGCAGTATCCAGGTTATCACCACACAATGTCTTTCCTCGACGGGCCCAGGACCTGCTTGGGCAAAGGATTCGCTTTGATTGAAATGAAGGTGACGGAAGATCTTCCGCAAGCGGGGCACTGACTGACTGAATTCTTGCATACCAGATTGTGCTTTCGCTGCTGATCAGGAAATTCGTTTTTGCACCACTCAATGGGCGAGAGACCAAGTACGAGACGGCGTTCTTCCTAGGGAAGCATCCAAAGGTAGCGGGGGAAGCGGGCAATACACTGCCTATGCGAGTACGTCGTGTCGAATAGTTGACCAGACTTGTGCCAATCTATACCTCTAATACTTGACAAGTGTGCGTCAGAATCGGGATCTCATTGCATGCTTCCCTTGAGACAAGCTTGCAGGTGCCACTGGTAGCAGTGATAGACGGAGTGAAGGGAAAGAGGGAGGAGTACCGGCCAGCCAAGACTGCTGACTGCCAGATGAGGAAGATCTGACCCATAGCGACAGGTTGAGCGGCGTACAGGCGGTAACAGCCAATGAAGCTAGAAGGTTGTGCAGGAATGGGAAGGGGCTACAGAAAGACTCGGAGACGATGAGAGCAAAATGATTAAAACACATGTACACACATTCGCGGCGACATGCACCCAAAGATGAGTCAGGCTATGAGGGATAGAGAACTTCTGCTGGCAGGCTCGCCTCATGGAATGGATGGGCTCTATAAATTGATTCATTTTGCAGAAAGCGGAGACAAATATATCGTATGTATACAATAATTTGAGTAAGCTTGAAATAACCCAAGCTACGCCCCAGTGCTCCGAACATACTCAGCATCCTCTGGTTCCAAATCCTGCTCGAAACGCTCAAAAAGCGGGGTCTGCGCGAGGAAGTGGCGCCGGATGATCTCCCGCTTCTTCTCCGAGCGAACCTCGATGGTCGTCTTGAAAGGCAACGGCGCCAAGCTAATACCGTTCTTGAAAGCCCAGAGGTCGGGGCTCGATTGTCTCGCCAGTATCCGAGGGAGGGGGAGAGATGTTGAAGGCCCAGATAAAGTTCGCGAGACTGAGTTGAGTGGAATGAGTTGAAGGGAAGATGGTCAGTCAACGGTAAACTTACTTGAGTTCCTGAGGAAAGGGGATGGCTAAGCCAGACGAGGGAGGAGAGAAATAGTTCTAGAACTTACTACGATAGCACGGCCAGAGAATGCACCAGGGCATATACGTCGTCCGCCACCGAACGTGAGGTTGTCGCGTCGTGCAGGGTCGTCTTCTACTTCGGGACGCGTGCCAAACGGAGTCTTCAGGAAGCGGTCGGGATTGAATTTGTCAGGCTCTTCGTAGTACTTCTCGTCGTGCATTATAGCCCCTGCAAGCCGAATTAGCACCTAATCTTCTTAGTTCCCGACAAAACACGTACAGAGATTGGTGAATATTATCGCATCTTTGGGGAAAAGCAATGCCATTATACTAAAGAAGACTGAGTACACATCGGACGTGGCGGGGGAGAACGTACCGTTTCGTCTTCCGACATGCAATGCGGAAGCGTTAGTGGGGCGATTGGCCTGAAGCGCAGATACTGCGGGGCAAGTGTTAGCATGCATTTGAAGAAGACAAAGGATAGGGCTTTACCTCTTCAAGAATGGCTTGCATGTAAGGCAGCTTCTTCAAATCTTCCACTTCGGAGGTTCATCCAACCCGACGATGGCATCCATCTCCTCTTGAGCGCGCCGCTGCACGTCAGGAAGGCACTCAAGACGAGGATGAAAACCTTGAATGACACTGGCCGAAGTGTCGGACCCTTCCAACAGCGCACCGCCCAGATGCCTGACGCGCGTCAGCCGCGGCAGTGAAGGGATGAATGTAGTTTCGAGAACTCACAGCACTTGCGGCGGCGTCAAACCCCATTCCTCGGCATGTGTATAGGCTTCCTCCATGAAACACCCATTGTTCTCCCTCGGGTGATGCGAGCCTTAACGCGGTCCAGCAAGTAGTGGAACAACGACTCCTGACGTCTTCTGAGGTCATGAGCATGCGTCTTCCAGCCAGAGAAACGTTTCGGGACCCAGTTGAGAATGGGGAATATGTCGACTGGAGGAGCCTTTCCGACTTCCATGAACGCGACGAAGTCTTCTTGCGTCTCCGTGAATTCGAGAGCAGCGTAGCAGGTGGCTCGGGGGGCTCTAATTCCATAGATTACGCTCTAGTGAGTTGTTATTGGTATCCGTCTCAAAGAATTGGGGGCAATCGAGCTTACCATAAAGAATGAGGTAGTGAACCGACAAATATCATAGTAAAATGCCTGGTACCGTACGATTCAGATATTTGTTTGGGTAAGAATGTGAGTCGCAGACCTCAGGTTTGGTGCTCATCTCCCACATGAGCTGAGCCGCCTCCGCACGTTCCAATGCTTTGAATTTACGCATGTTCTCGGGGTGTAGCATCTGCACCGCAGCCTTACGAAGAGTTTTCCACGTCTGGTTTGCTGAGCAGCCAATGTCAGAGATTTGCGCGCGTGAAGAGCATAATTTTGAGCTTACCATAGCGTCCACTACCGAGGTTCAGATTGTCTGGCGTAACGATATCGGCGATGAAGCTTGGAGGGCGATTCGAAGACGAGGCACCGCGTTTGTCGATGATCTCTTTAATGGCAGTCGGGGTATTCAAGACGATGATCGTCATGTGCATGACTTTCAAGCTGAAGATATCGCCATATTGTCTTGCTAAGAATGCTGTCAGCAAGTTCTCGAAGACGACAGGGAAACCCACGCACCCCATTCCGTGAATTTGTATTGCAATTGTTCACGAGGAAAAATGTGCGCATTCCCAACGAAGGGTGCGGTGGGTGGGCCTGGCGGGAGACCAGGCTGGCGTCTGCTCGAGGTGTAGAGTGAGAAGACTGTTCTGAAGACATATAGCCCAGTCCCCCAGAGGAGAGTCTTCGTAAGAAGAGGATACTCGTCGAGAAGATACATGACGAAAGATTGGAAAAAGAATAAACTCACACACTAACTTGTCGACTTTATCGTTCTATAGTCATATTTTCCTGTGCCGCAAAGGCAGCGCCCCAGGCAAAAGTTCTGGTGGAATAGACGTTCATGCAGAACTGAGATGAGAGCGGATGATAGATGAATCTGATGAAAGGGATCAGTTCATCAACGGCTTGTTCGTTATCAATCGAACCTTGAATTCGAACCACCTTGTAACCACCGATTCCGGGCCCGGTATTCGCGGTCGAGTCCGCTCTAATAATGCTCACAGATATTGTGTCAAACCGCCATAAGGGTCGACCCGTTTGTCGCCGTACTATCTCACAGATTTAGAACTGCCGGTCAGTCCCGTGCGAAGCTAGCGCTACGGCCACTGCTGAGGGGCGGTCAGTCCCGCACTGAACAACTGGGTACGGAGGGTTTTCTGAGTCCTCAAGGACTCTAATGAAATAGGAGAACATATCTCGTTTGATGTAAGTCACGGTGAAGACAATTGATGCTTGCAACTCCGCGCTAACTGCCAGTATCCCCGACACTTGGAAACCCTCCGCGATTGTCAATGCCTTGGTCAATGCACAGGATTGTGCCTTGCGTTTGGCGCTCCAGAGCCCGCCGCGGATTGGCTTCAAATTGAATCGTGTTGAATCTGAATTGCGGATCGACTAAACGCGCTAACCAAAAATGGTTGAAGATGTTCATCTAACAGCTACCAAACCCGAGGGCGGTTCTTTGTTTCTGTCACTAATCTTTCTGATTACATCCTGCCTTGATTGTCTCTTCAACAAAGATTTCAAAATGTGCACGCATGGCCAACATCCATTGTGTAGGCGTGGTTAAACCATGATGCGGAATTCCATCGAGTTGATGACTCGGACAGGTTACTGACCTTGTTTTTTTCTATTGGGTTGTACAGTAAAATATTCAGAGTCTAACAACGACTACTCTCTGTAGGGTATCACATGTATTATGCTGCTGAATACATAGGTTACAAATCCAATTCGTTCAAACGGTACCTCTTTGCCGCCGCATGAAATCCAATATAGCCAGCTACAAAGGACCGGAAAGCTGCAAGTGCTCGAGGATGCTGCTCGAGAACATTGGTCACATTGCGGTGGGCGACGATCGCCTCTTCTGCAAGATTCTCCAGAACGAGCTGCTTAGACTTTCCAGTTTGCGTAGCGAGGAACGAGATGCGATTGACACATTCCTCGTCAATCTCTTCTTTGTAGAACGACAAGACATCACTGCAGATTATACCTTAGTAATTATTTTTCTGGGCGAAAGATATTCAAGTACATACTTTCCGTTGTTAATGAAAATCATACATTGTTGCAGGATTTGCACGAATGCTCGTAGTGGCAAATCGGAGGGGAAAATAAAGATAGTGTACGCTTCAGAGGCTCCAGACATAACACGGGAGAACGTAGGGTAGCCAAGAGCCTTCGGATGGATCTTGACATATCGAACGATTCTAAGTTTTGAACAAGAGAAGTGGAAGCGAGGTTACGTACCGGCATTCCTTGCGTTTTAAATCTGAGAAATTTTCAGTATATATTATCGAAACCAGATAAAGAAGAAGTGCATACTCAAGAGTAAGAGCAGTTACGGCGTTCAATGTTGAAGTCATCATTATATTGGAAGCAACTCGTTCAAAGTGATCGCCTAGTTCAAGTATCACTCGAGCAAAGCAGTCGAGTACAGGATCGGCTTGCGGGCTATGTTCGAAAAACCGCTGATTGAACATGCTGGCCGCGTCGACATCTTCCTTGTAAACATCGTCGAGATAAATCCCGCACGCCGTATAAATGGCAATGAGAATCCGGGTGGTGCGGTTAGGGAGGTGTGCGTATCCAAAGGAACCCATTGCAACACCGCCAGGAAGGTGTTTTGCGACGGAATCCGCCGGCCACCCTCGTTCAACGGCACCAGCATGACATTCGAGATAAAACTGCTTGTCCAAGGAAGGGGCAGCGGGGAATGGTTGCGAAATTCCTCGTAAGAATCGAACAATGGCTGCTTCGGTGTAATCCTTGTGGGGGATACGAGAGGCGAGCTGAACCATTGTGATGATAGTTCGAGAAGAGTCGACGAAGGATTAGAGGGTGTTAGAAGGTGTTAGCGGTCCCAGGGCGCAGTGAGTATAAAGATCAAATAGCTATTCTTTGTCCTGTATAAGGTACCGGTGCTGGGAAGAGACGCGCATACGAAGCATGCGTAGATTTGCCATAATGGAAATTGCACGGACATCTCGGTTGAGCGAAATCTCGGGTTCTGTTGAGAAAAAGTCGGAATTCTACACCAAGATAGCAGCGAAAAGGAACCAACAGCAAAATACTGCAGCTCCGAGCCTCCCCCCGACGACTCGTCGAATGGCTATCAGTGAAAGGCTGAAAGCGGAGTGCTTCTTCCTGTTTCAATCAACACCGTCAACCACTCTATCAGACTGTGGTCACCGAATCACCGCGCTCACCCGTTAACCCTTTAAGCTTCAGGAAATCCAATGAATGAGCGGCTTGATCGTGAGTACAAAAGAAAAAAAAGCTCACCATGGTTTGAAGCAACAGGATCCGGAAGGGGTTAATCCCGAACCACTCGGATCATAACTTGCCGATTCTGCCATGACATCCGTACACCTCGATTTGCTCCCAACCAACTGCCAACAAAGTGGTGGCGGACGCATGATCAGCCATACAGTGTTGGTCAATGAACATTGAGAACTCCAGCCTGGCACTGGCAGATTGCGGCCGTGCTCACGTCCCGCGGAAGCATCATCCCTCCATCAATGAACTGGCAATGAACTGAGACGACATCGGCACTGGCTTTACTGCGTCACGACCTTGAGCGTCCCGATTTTTATCGCTAAGCTAATTTCCTCCCTTAATATGCAGCCAATAAAAAGTAGAGCCCCGGTTTTGCGGCGTTGAGCGATCCTTGCGTTACTTACCAGGACCCCCCACTCTAACATGCCTTCCGGAGACCTTGCAACTCAACTCATCGGAATCGTCTCACTATGGGCGGCAACGGTGTTGTATGGTGAGTGAGAAGTGAAATCTCATAGTCTCAGTGCTGATATTTTTGGGGCAGGTATCAAGTAAGAAACTCTATCAAGGCCGCGATACGCAGGATTAAGCTTAAATTTCCAGCCTCGTCATGTTCATAATCTGCGCTATCATACTGCTCAAGAGACGGACGGCCCCAGGAGAGAATATTGCTTGGTGAGTTCGAGCCGAATTTGTTCAGACCAAACATTTAAATGGTTCGGCTTCAGGTATCTGCTCGGCGGAATATGTCTCCAATTCTGTCTGAGCACGGCCCATGTCGGTGTTGCCTTGGGAGCGGGAGTTCACGCATTCAAGACCATGACTCCCGCTACATCGGGCTTGGTATTGCTCAAGACGTGGATTTCGCCGCTTGGCAAGTTCACCAACCTCCAGCAGCTATTCTATGCCATCAACGTGAGTTATTTCATATCATGATGCTTCTACTCTGTATAATTTGCTTCCTAGAACTTCGTGGGGGATTCAATTCTGGTCAGTCGCATTCAGATTGCCCGTATCATGTGTGAAACTTATCGATTTGTCAAAGATATGGCGACTGTTTGTTGTATACGGTAGTAATTGGTACATCTGCATCCTTCCGGCCCTCCTTGCATGCGCGTCAGCAGGTATGTCAGCTGTCGTATTGTTATTCTCCAGACTTACCGTTTAAACTACTTTGAGGTTGCACCTTATACGCGGTGATTACGACCTTCCTTAACCCGGCACTCATTCTCCGCACAACCACCAGCCAACGGGGGAACAGTTTCGGTCAAACGGTCACTGCCGGATTCGCCTTAACTGCCACCACACAGATTTTAGTCACACTCTTGCTTGCTGCTAGGATTGTGTCTGCGTCGCGTTCCTTCGATATCTACGGCGGCGGACAGAAGAAACAGTTTGCAGCTTACTCCAGTTTGCTATGGATGCTGGTGGAGTCGGGTGCTGCTATTTCGTTCACCGAAATTATTTTCTTGGGTGTGTGGAGAAGCGGCTACGGTGGCCTGAGTCAACTGCTTCTTGCGATGCTCGGACAGCTCTGTGTAAGTCTTCAAGTTGTCCTGTGTGATGCACCTCTTTTATTGATATCTTTAAATCGTGTCTAGGCGATCGTCCCACTCTCCATCGTTTGCCGTGTCGGTCTCCGACTCGCATTCGAGGGAAACACTTCGAAATGGACACTTCCCGCATCCAGTGGTGGAAATCCCTCCAAAGGCAGCTCTTCCGCTACTCTACAGTTCCGTGCGCGTCCCGGAAAGGTCTCGAACGCCAATATGGATAAGGAGGATATGAGTTTGGGCGAATTCAAAGCCGCTAGCACCTGGGGACAGAGCACTCAGCTTTCCGAGCCATAATGTTTCAGAAAGGTCAAACCACTAGTCATTCGTTTATTTCACCTTATTTATTGGTGACGGTTTCAAGTCGTTCGTTTATTTATCATCTGCTATTGAAAGTGTATCATTGAAGTAAGCTGTACTTCCGTACTGAATATGCTGTAGCTTTTCCACTAGGGAATTTCGCTGGATGCGAAGAATAACATATATCGCTGGACTAGTATAGCATCCGAAACAGAGAGATCAATGAAAAAATGCACGCACCGTGCTCTGATTTCTGTCCTGCCGAATCTTGGTGTCACGGATTGTCTGAAGCTTCCAGAAGTATCCTGACTCAGCCTCTCCAAACCTATTTCTGTAGACCGGAGAGTGCTTCTCCCGCAACCAAGAACGCTTCGATTGTAAGGAAACTATGATTCTCAGTCAAAGATTCCGTGCCTTTTCAGTTTCCTAAACATTTGCATCAGTCATTTCTGTATCACATGTAACATCGGGCAATTTTTTCCACAATAGTTGAGACGGCCTATTAATATGCTCACAACCGGTATTTGGCGCTGGCGCCCGAGCTGGCTTGTCATAGGACCCCTGATAGTGCCTTCAGAGGCTAGCCACCCGCGTCCGGACAAAAATTAATAAATTCTCGGAGCAAAAAAAAACCGAAAATGTTCGGACGCTGGAAAACGCGATTTCTGCCGCCTCAGAAACCGTGGGAAAGTTTTTTTCGTCCGGACAAAATAAATGAATTCGAGGATTTTCGGGACCTAGGCTCCAAAGGCATTATCAGGGGTCCTCTTGTCATTGAGTCCGGGGATGCCTTCCGAAGGTGCGGCCAATTCAACAGGCTTAAACTCTGAACCCAGTGACACCAATTAAATTGACTCCTCCCAACCAATCAGATCTCTCAAGCTCCCCGCGATTTCAAATTTGCCACTGGCAAGAAGATCATCTTCTATCAGTTGTACCCGAATGAATTATTAGGAGCGCTGGACTGTTGTCAATGCGCCGCGCCAGCTGAGGTCGGTAACCAATTCGCCCGTTCTATGTGTAACTTGAGCTATGGGAACTTTTTCAATTTTCTTTCAACAGTTCTGGGTACTAGTCTTCTCGCCCCTCGTAGTAAACGGAAAACGTGGAACAGTTGCGGTAGCATATGTATGTGCCTCCCGAATTGGTTGGTGTCAATGCGAAGATACCGAAAACGGCAGATAGGTTGGTTGCACCGGACAATTCAGTAATTATGCAAGATCTTCGATATGCGGATCTTCCGCGGATCAGAAAATCGACATCATGCGAAAGCAATCGTGATTCGTCGGCGTCTAAATTGATCTGATCTCCTTCCGCCTTCACCGTAACTTTCCACGTCTGAAGACGAGAAGCGGATTTAGCACGGCCGCAATGTTGCAAAATAATTTGGTCCCAACGAGGATTACCCTTCGCGTCTTAGCCTGTCTCAGGGACTCAGTCAAGGTCCTCATCACCGACAAACCTCGGAGGTAGCTCAATGGCGTACCCTCTCATTGTGTATGCATTGGTACCACTTGCGGCGTACGGATTCATCAAGTACATACGTGTCCTCCGTCTACGAGGTCCACCCTCCCCAAGTTTCGTTTTTGGGCACACCAAGGAGATACTGGAGGCACGCAGTCCAGCAGTACTCTACGACCGCTGGGCACAAGAGTATGGCTCGGTTTTCCAAGTCCAGGGTCCTTTAGGCACAACTCGACTTGTTGTCTGCGATCCGAAGGCGCTATCGCATATACTTACACTTGATTCTTGGAATATTCGCATCCGCCGCTGGCACAACTGCAGATAACGATGTTGGTCAGTGTCTCGTTTCGCGCGATTTTTTACCATACTCAAAACTGTCCAGACGGGTCCCGGCAATCTTTTGGTTGCTCTGGGAGATTGGCACGCTAGGAAAGTGTTTTCTTGTAACGAACAAATAAGTCCTTGATGCATTAACGCAGGCAGAGAAAAATTCTGAATCCGCTCTTTTCTCCTGCTGCTATCAAGACCTATGCATCATCCATGTACGATTCGGCGTACAAGGTGTGTCCGCTCTGGTAACAGTAACTGTCAAGTCAATCTCTTGACAATTCCGAAAGGTTTTCCACAGCTTGGGAAACCGAGTTACAAGGAAGCGCGACAGACGAGATAATTGTGGATGTCTCGGAATGGTAAGTGAGAGAGCAACCGGTCGGACCCTCACTTACGAGTCGCCATTTTGTTCAGGATGAACCATGTTTCGTATGTGATGTTGTTCAGGTCTCACGCATAATACCACTCACAGTATCGCAGATTCGATACCATCGGCCTTGCCGCTTTCTCAACTGACTTCAAATCCCTGGACGGTGTCAAATCTCCCGTGTCGACGGCTCTCACAGCACTTGGGCATTCGAAACCTCGCCTACCGCTGTCCGAATTTTCCTTCTTGCTCAGAGCCTTCCCATCTTGTTTCAGCTACCACTTCCACGTAGCGTCCTGGTGACGGAGCTTTCAAACGCTATGGATGAGGTTATCGATAAGCTGATAAAAGCGGCTGACTCGGGCGAAGCTGAGAATTTGGATTCTGCCCTAGGTGTTCTGGGTGCGTATAACTTGGTTGCGGTTGTGTTTGTTCGTTGCTAAGGCTTTTGCGACTGACAGTGCGGGCGAAAGAGCTTTCGCCGTTCCAGGTTCGGATTCCGATGTAAGTGGATTGTACGAGTACGTGGCCTGAGGCAGCTTGCTGACCTATGGATCAAGGCGAAATCTATCCTCCTGGCTGGATTCTCGACCACCGCAAGTATGTGTCATTCTGATAGTTTAACTTCAGTCAGCTCATCAAACTCAGGTAGCATCAAGGCTCGTACCTGCATACAACGCAATTTGCACGTTGCAGCTGACAATTATCGTATAGTGGGCTCTTGTCGAGCTCTCGATGCACCCGGAGAAGCAGAAGCGTCTGAGGGCAGAGCTGTCGGCCTTCTCGACGGCGGATCCCTTGTACGACGATCTCAATTCCCCTTCATTACCTTATCTCGACGCTGTTGTGCGCGAGGCCTTGCGCCTGCATCCAATATTAGCGGAATCTCCCCGTATCGTACGTCTCCCAACCATCTGACTCTATTGACTCCTCAGCGAGCACTGCGCCTAGGCCACTTGAAGACGATGTCCTCCCTCTCGCCACGCCCATCCGCACCCCCTCCGGCGCCCTCATCGACTCGGTCCCCGTCCGCAAAGGCACCGTTCTCACAGCGTCTCTCAATTGGACGAATCTATCAAAGTCGGTCTGGGGAGAAGATGCGGCGGAGTTCAAGCCTGAGCGGTGGCTGAATGGAGAGGAGGGCATACCGGCGAGTGCGAAGGAGTATCCAGGATATCATCATACGATGATTTTCTCGGATGGGCCAAGGACGTGTCTTGGGAAGGGGTTTGCGTTGACGGAGATGAAGGTGAGCGAATCGAATTTGTTTCGTCGGGCTCATTGGCTGAGCTTTGCGCTTTGAAGGTCGTTTTGTCGTTGCTAATTCGCAAATTCGTGTTTTCGCCGCGAGATGGGATGGATACGAAGTATGAGAAGGCGATGTTTCTTGGGCCGCATCCGAAGGTCGCGGATGAGCCAGGTGGAAGGTTGCCTATGCGCGTGAGGCGGGTGGAGTAGAATCTTGGCCGGATGCACTGCGAATAAGGGAGACGGACAGTGGAGTGGCAGCGAGAGGGATACTGGACTTTCTTCTAACCATCTATGATGCGTGTACATTCGTGGTTTTCCTATAAACTCTTATACGTACGGGTCGCCTCCTGTGTAACCTGATAGCTTTTTGCTAGGCCTGTTACATTCTGAATACTTACCCTTGACGATGAGGAGGACAGAGTAGCACAGCCACATATTTTCCTCCTCTTCAACAACCACGGCCTCCAACTAAAATCCTTGGAACGTCTTCGAATTCTCCAGAGTCAATTCGTGTACCGAAGCAAGTGGCAAGCGGGCTCAGGCTCACAAGCGCTCGTTGGCCTGTCGGTTACGGTTGCCAACAAGTCCACGCTTTGTTTTCGGCCGAAGAGTTTTCGACGCGACTTTCTGGCGCACCTTTCCATGCTCTCTACCTCCAAGAGCCCTTCTCGGGACCCCATTCACGACGCCTGAGACGTCAAGGATGACACGCAAGACGCACTGAGGTCAAGGACCGGACTGCGGAGGCGGGCTACTACTTGGAATCTTTTCGTTTCCAGCTTTTCTTTCTGTACTGCTGTGGATACTGTCGGCTGGCAACTTCCGGAGGCGCGTGTGGTGGGGGAGGACCGAGTGTGGCGGCGAGCACATACCGCGAATGGAATGAATGGCGCGCGATACATAATTCTCCGGTCGCAATGCGCTAACTGTCTTGTACATACCTTATATTCTACACCTTGGTCAAGCAAGAAACAACCACCACTACCTCTCCCTGCCTATGCTTCCACTCCTCCGCCATTCACTGCGTTTTGGGAAAAATGTCCCTGCGGGGGGCAGTTAATATATTCCACCTAGCTATACTTCTGTCGCACCTGTACTCTGCTAGCGAAGCAAAATGGCCAACGTCTGCCTAGACTGAAAATCCCCGGATCAATCTGTGTGTGGCGAGGTTGTCCAGACCAAATATCTTATCTAGCTCTACCTTCGACCAGACAACCTGGCAACTTTCCTGTACTACGGGTGCTCCTTTGGCCTGCTCTGTGTGGCTAGGCCCGGAAAAAGACAATATGTCGACGCCCACGGCCAGCTCGTCTTTTCTGCGGATTCGCGATCAACTGGCCTCTCGATCCGGGGGAAGGACAGGAAAAAGGACAAGTATATCTCGCCGGAAGGCTTCGGCTGCCGCTCTCTGAAAAGGCCGCCACCTCAGCTCTCCTCCCAAAATCTTTCAAGTCCAAATGTCCATGATCTTGGATTTTGCACGTCATCCTGCGTCCCGCTGCTGGTATCTTTTCTCCTTACCAAAGATTCCTCGCTCCCTTGAAGTTCTGGAACTACCACTCTGCGACACGGTGCTTGTTGCGTTACAGTACCCCCACACTCCAGAAAACTGTGCCCCGGACCCAGGACCTTTATTTTCTGTGGGTTCCATGAAGCCTGAGAGAGGCCAGTCGCAAGACGTTGCATCTTTTCATAAAGCTGACTTCGTGCATTTATTCACTTCCGCGTTCTCGGAAGCCTTCATACATTTTGCAATCTCTCGCAACTCCATTGACCACACGGTAAGCACATTCTCGTCTCCGGGGTTGGGCATATCAGTAACAGATCCAGGTTGGGCGGCAAGGCGGAAACAGTGGGCGGGAGCGGGCGGTTATCACTCGCGCCAATATTCAAATCCTCTTCACTTTTAATTATATGATTCACTTATTTTGTTGTACTCGTACTTATCGGTCGAAGAATAATCAGGATTGTCTATCTCTGCGTGATGCTCGATTGAATGTTCTGCCTGTCCCACCCGCCCTGGACAGAGAACCTTACCATGTGGTTCTATGTTGGCACGGCGTGAAATCTACTGGAGATAATCAGTCTAGCCTTATTACAATCTCTTTCTGTCTCTCTTGAGATATGTCATTTATCTTTGGCTAGCTAGGCGAGCTTGAACATCTGGGGTGATTGAGATGGAACAACTGTCTCCGGGGAGGATAGGGAGGATGTACACCCTATGTCGCGGCCTATCTTGTCGAAGACAGCTTGAGTAGCCATGGGCCGAATAGATGTGGCTATATTGGGAATCCTCCACTCCATCCATACCGTTGACAGTTTGCAGAAAACGCAGTGATTGCCGTTGCCGAATTCATTCAGTTCGGTGTTTGCAGCCTCCCTTTCTACCGCCGCCGGCCCTACTTAAGTACTTAGGTACGGCGGTAATCCCAGCCTTCTGAGGTTTCTTCGGCGCGCTTGTAGTCCACGCTGCAACCAGGGACCATCGCTATTGGCACGTCCTGCGGTCCACACAAAAACACTAGATATATAGCGCGCTGATACCATTCTTTTACAATGACACTGTGTTGTAGTCTCCTTATACAGAACGTATACGACCTTCTATCATCACGGAGGGTCCTGGGCACAACATAGTGACCTGGACATGTAAATAACCTCCTCAAAACTGTTTTAATTTGTACTTGAGATCCAAGTCCAAAGCGTGGACTTGTTGCAAACCCGGCGTGCCGACACCTTTCCTGGCCATCTGGGGGTTGTAGCGTGCTTTGCGCGGCGTCCTCGACGTCCTTGACGTCGCGAAAGGGGTCCTAGAGAGGGCTCTCAGAGGTAGAACACATACGAAAGGGCGCCAGAAAGTCGCGTCGAAAACTCTTCGGCCGAAAACAAAGCGTGGACTTGTTGGCAACCGTAACGATGTCTAGTTTGCCATATGGACTTGCGACCATTTTCGTCTTACAATCCAATCAAAAAACCAAGTGCTGGTTAACGTCGACGGTACCTCCGCTCAGTGACCAATCGACCACGTCATGAGCTCCTGGACAAGATATCCAGGACAGTGCACTCGTCTTCCGATCTGGCCACGTTCTACACAGAACCTCCAGTCTAGCTTCAAAAGTGCTAGGAATCACCTTAACTAAGATATCCAGTGTCGAACAGTAGAAGTATATAATTGGGACGAACGTAACAAAAGAAACAACGAACCGAATGGTACGTTGAGAAGCAGAAGAATAAGAGGTATAATGAAACTATAAACAGAGAAAGAGAATAAGTCCTTGGGAGGATACGGGTCCAAATCGTGAGGTGCGTAAGCAGAGGCGCGGTGCATATATGGGGTAGATGCGGAGTAGTGAGTGGGGAGTAGAGGTAGGTATGTATGTATGTGGGCGGTCGCAAGGGAGGCGATGGATCATCAAATTGAGTGAGTACAGGGTGCAGGATGTGCAGGCGTGTCGCACGAGGAGCGACGGACCGAAACGGTGACATGAGATGAGCGATCGAAGAAATCGAAAACAACAAATATCCCGACGTAAAGCGTCGAGAACCCGACCGAGAGAGAGAAGACGAAATGGAGAGGAGGGTGTACATGGATGCAGCGGAACCTAACGGCGTCCGCTGATGGTTTTTGTTAAGCAGCTTAACTTGTAAGGTTCGCTACCTGGAAACCACAATCAGTCTACACGACCGACACAAGAGGAACCTGAACACACCTTGAGAACCCTCGGTCTCCCGTCATCAACTCCGTCGTCACTCTCATCATCCTCCACTGTCCCAACATGTCCATGGTGGCTCTCCATACCACCATACGCCGCCCCATCGTCCACAACATGCGTCTGGTATTGATTCACATACCCATCAGCATACTGCGGCTGCGCAGCACCTACACCCTTTCCACTCGCACCCTCCGAGCCCGGTGTATTGTACGAATCTACCAAGCTCCTCGCCCCGCTCTTACTCCTCCCCAGCTCACCCGACGAAGTCGACTGCGCCGTCGGAGTCGTGGCTGTAGGCGGGTATCCTTGCACCACATGTCCCTGGTCCTCGCCCGGATACATATACGCTCCCTGCGTGTGCCAATCCTGCCCAACAACCCCCTGCTGCGCCTGCTGCCCGTAGCCCGTCATCTCGTATGCTCCTGGTCCCGCGGGACCATACCCTCCACCGCCTGAAGCATGGTTTCCATACGCATCCATCGGAGGCTGCGAATACGTCCCGTGGCTGCTCACATCCGAGAAACCGAGATCGGAATAGCCCGAAGGATACATATAATTGGATGGCGTGCCTTGACTATGGACCGCATCCGACGTGGGATACCCACCGTCGGAGCTGGGTCCGTGGTTGTTGGAGGCGGCGGCGGCGGCGGCAGCACCGATGCCAGCGCCACCGGCAGCAGCAGCTGCAGCATATCCGAGGTGGTCGCCGGAAGCGCCGTACGCAGCGTGATCGCCTGCTGGGTAGCCGCCATGATCGCCCGGGGCACCGCCGTATCCGACGTGGTCGCTGTAGCCGCCACCGCCGCCGTAGACACCGGTGCTGTAGCCGCCATTGTAGTCATCGTCGTCATCTAGGAAGACTGGTGCGGGGGCACGCTTGGCTTCTTCGGCAATTTCGCGGTCGAAGCGACGGGCCTGGGAGGAGAGAGAATGAGTATGTGTTTGGAGGTAGATTTACGAACGGAGTAGGATAAGTATGTCATTGCAGCGGATGGATCTGGTGCGATCGAGGGATGGCGGCAACGAGGACCTCGCATGTCACACCCCAACTCCCAAGGCATATTTAGGTAGAGCATTCACTGGCATGTCAAGCTCCCCAACATCCTATCCCAAACGTCAAGGTGACCCTTGACCCAATGAACGCGCGAAAGAGTACGGCATACCAGAAGCGTACTCGGGGCACGGACTTGCTCGCATAGCACCTTTCGAATGGAGAGCTGGATGCAACATCGCCGGCTCGTGGACGCGCGTGTCTCTGGGACCAAGAGCGCCATCGTCCAGACCGAACACATGCACCGTGCACCCCGCCAAATGGGCACACGGACTGGCGAGTCACTCTTCCACCCACCGCCGAGACAGGCTCGCGTTCAAGCTCTCGGAGCTTCCCGGACGCCAACAGTGGAATCCCTCGCTTCCGCATTGCGCGGCCATCCTCCACCCCAGCTCAACGAACACCCTGCTTCGTGTTCTTCCACCACCACGGCCACCCAACAAACCGCCAACACCCAAAAAAAAAACCGAAAATCGAACACAAAGCCGATGACAACAGACAAAGCCAATGACAACAACCAGAGAACAAGCAGGAAGAACGAAAAACCCACTCACCCTCCTCCTCCTCAACGCGCTCGTCACGACCCAGAACAATATCCCCGCCGCGACGAGCCCGACGATGGTGAATACGGCCGCGACGGCGCCTTTGTTTTGCAGGAATCTGATTGGAAGAAAGGAAGAGTTAGTATGGTGTTGAGCGGTGGGGGAGGAGGGAGGGGGAAGAGAAAGAAAAGAGGGAAAAGGATATAAGGGAGAGGAGAAGGAGAAAACACGAAGAAGAGCAGGCAGGTTACTAGTAGGCAAGGGAAAGGGGACAGCGACAGCGATAGCGACGAGGAGACCTGCGATACCTCCCCTTGCGTTGCCAGGCAGCGCACGTATCGAATGGCATGGCGGCGGAAGCGAATCGAATCGAGGCGACGTGGGGACGACGCGATCGCTCGCTTCTAGAGGGTGCGTTTGGAGCGCCATGGATTATCATGCGCTGCGTTGCAAACGAGGGGGATCAAGGTGCAGCCAGCCAGCTTGCCAGCCGATGATCAAATAGGCGATGCGAATTCCCGCCGAATGAGGAGCGCATGCATGCGCCCGCCCAAGATCGTCAAACGGAGTGCGGAAGGAGTGGAGTCACCGTTCGGGTGGGAGGTGTAGCAGCCGCTCTTTGAAAAGTCGGAGGAGACACCATCACGGCTCACTGCTACGACACAGAACAGGGGGCCATCAAGTTGGCGCGCCCTCCCTGTGTAAGTCCCGATCGCCCGCCCTTATAATCGACAACTCCTTCGCGCGATCCAAAAAGCAACGCCGCCGCCGTCACCCCCGTCCCCACCGAACGGCACAAGACAAAGACGAAGAGGTCTCCCTCCCGCCGGGGCGTATGCGTATTCGCAAGCCCCCGCACCTCGGCGACTGAGATTGACCGAATGGGATATCTCCGGCGAAGAAACGAGAATAGACGGACAGACACTCGCGCTCCACGTGGTTCCCCAAGCCTAATAGACGCGATGTAGGACGCCACCGTCGTCCATGTCTGCATCAGGGTGGGATAGGGGATATAATACGACCCGAGCAGATGCAAGGGGCCAAATGCGGAGGCAATAAACCAAACGCGGAGGAAATAAAGAACAAAAAAAGGAAAGGAGACAGGAGGTCGGGATAAAAGAGGTGGTTCGGTATCGGAGGATACGGAGAGCGAGGGTGGCTGCTGGCAGCCATCTATCATCTACTTCGCGACGCGGCGAACGTTGGCCGAACAGCAAATAAAACCGTCACAACCGATGCCCGAGCGCAATGCGCAACGCCAAGAGACGTGAAGCCCGAGACGAAAATGAAAAGGATGAATGATAAAATAAGCGTGGGCCTGATCGTGCATTATTGTGACAGATGCGAAAAGCGGATTGCCGAGAAATGTGAGTAATCAGAGCAAGCCAGCGCAGAGGTGGATGCGGATTGGAGTACGATGGTATGCAGTGAAGCAAAGAGTAGCATCCCACCCGGAGGCCAAAAACACATGCACGCAACACAGCGGGGCATAAAGAAACACGGAGCGAGAACGGAAGGAAGAAAATAAGAGTAAAAAAAGGAAGGAGAAAACTCACCCCTTGGTGGTCCTAATCGACGGAGCAGACCCAGTGGGCAGTTCCCCTGCGGTCGTGTGCGTCTGTGTCTGCGTGATTGTGGTGACGACCCATTTGCATCGGTTGAGAGGCCGACGCTGGTCGAAAGGAAGGTGCTGGAGGGCGGAAGGCTGCTCGGGGGTTGGCTGCTGGAGGGCGGTTGGCTGGACGAGCTGGGAGGCTCGGAGGAGGACGGGGGGATGGATGAGGAGGGCGGGAGGGAGGAGGAGGGAGGGTCGCTTGAGGTAGGGGCGCTCGAGGAGGGGGGTGGTGCGAGCTCGAGACAGCGGGCGCGCTGAGCTGAGTATGTTTGAGCTAGCGTTCAAGGATTTTGTTAGCTGCTGCTTCCAAGAACATTCATTTCAGACGACTAAGACGTACGAATTGCTACCTGCAACAACAAATTACATTCAATTTTCGAGATTTTGGTTGGAGGTTGGGTGGAGTGGGGACGTACTCATATTAGATTATAAGGTTTGGTGGGTGTGTTACATGCAGTGGGTTAACGAGCGTGGGGTCGCTTGGAGCACGACGACGGCGATGAGAAGCACAAGACCCCAGATGACAAATCAACATCAATATCCAATCCTGAAACACTATCGTGCCGATACGGATCACTCGCTCGGGCGTCGGTTGTGTTCGGGTTACTTGCCGCTGCGAGTTACTTCCCAAACTTCCGCCGCATCAGTGACGTCCGAATCGGGGAATTTGATGGGGGCGGTGTTGCTCGCCACATTACGGCATAATTCAACACACGCTCAGTGTGAACCACAACTGCGTTTTCTTGATTTACCGGCTCAGTGAGTTAGCTCGAGAGTGTCAAGAGTCCTGGTAGATTTTATGAGCGAGCTACCCAGGAGAATTTCAGCATTGCTAAGCCGGAATATTTCTTTTATTTAGCATGAACATTGGCTTGAGCCCTAAGTCTCAGACCTTGAGGTGCTTGTTAGTGAAGGCTTGAACATAACCCTAGCTGCCTTTAAACACAGCTGTGAACGAGAAAATGCTAGCCCTGGACGAACGTAACCCTAACCACCTTGCCACCTTACCATGCGTCGGCAGAGTTATATTTAGTACTTTACAAGCACCAAAAAATAAAGCAAAGATGGAGGATCGAACTGACATCTTCGATATGTTCCACCCTACTTTCCCTAATAACCTCTATACTAATCGACACTTTGCTTAACCTCTCTTCTACGCATCACATTACGCCTGCTGGTGATCAACGGCAACGCTGGGGCATTGATCTGCGTCCTCGCGTGGTGCGATACGAATCGTACCTTGCAGTTTCTACCGCGCATCCTCGCCACACGAAACATTGAGCATTGGAGGCGGGACTAAGCCTCCGAGAGATTCAGAGAGACTCTGAGAGAGGAAATCAGTACGCCACCTCAAATAGGTCAAACACCGCCCCCATCAAAGTACCCGATTCGGGTGTCACTGATGCGGCGGAATTCATCGAGTGCCGCGAGTTCGTGTTCACCTGGAACCTGTGTTTAAGAAACTGAAAATTGGAAAAGAAAAATGTCGATACGTAGATTCAAAGGAGCAAGAAACTCGTCAGATATGTCACGCTCTCGAAAACCACTTGTGCCGAACCTCACGGTCCTCACCTCGAAAGGCTATTCGAACTTCGTATTTTAAATCATCTGAATGCACCACAGGTACGAGGAACTTCTGTATTGTAGCATGAGTTGTAACAGAATATATTCACGAATCACAACGGAGTAGCCAAATTTGAAATAGGGATGGAACAGCATACAAATTCGACTGCCAGGGGGTGTATGCAATTTTGCAACTTTTTGGCGACATTTGAAGATTCCATCTCGAGACGGGCGACATGAACTGAGCAAAACTCTACAGTACCTAGTTTTCTCGAGTCGACTCCAACTCGGCTAACACTCTGGCCCGTTCTTCCTGCCGAATGGCTTTGAATACAGAAAGTTGGGACTCAACCTCCTTCCAGAGACCGTGGTACGCCGTGAGCTCCGAGTCCTCATCCTCCCCCAGCTCATCCAGTCCAAATTTGTCAAGTTCCGAGGTCACGACAGACAGATTTGGAAAAATCGAGGACAGGAATCGACCAGTAAGGAGGCTCGGCGCGGAAATGGGGGACCGATTGACGTCGAGTTCATGCAGAGCAAGCTGCTGCGAAATCGGCTGACGGCCATCGGAGGGAGGCAGCTCGGGAATCACCGTGGTGTTAAGCGACAGCGCTAGAGTTTCCAAGACGGGGCAATGTTCGGCGATGATGCTCAGCGAGCGGAGGGAAAGTGTCTGGCATTCGACGCGCTCCCAAAGGTCGAGGCTTCTGAGACGGGGCCAGGCGCGCGCTATGATCTCCATCTCCTCGTCATGCAGGCGGATTCCAGATTTTGACGCGATGGAAATTGAGGTGAGGTTGACGAAGCAGAAGAGGGGCTCGAAAGAGCAGAAGGGAATCATGTATAGTTCTGGATGCTCCCCTGCATCATCTTCCTGGAGATCCACTTCGATGGTCGTGAGCGAGCTCGGCGCGCACGATCTGCTCAGCACTTTATGCAGCTTTTCTACGCCCGCTGTGGTCGTACCGGAATTGGCTGTAATTTTGAGCCGCTTCAAGACGGGCAAAGAACAGCGGGAGAAGAGATGTATGATTTTTTTGAGGTTGCTATTGAGGATGGTTACTTCTTCGAGCGCAACAAAGGAAAGAGGATTGCACAAAATTGGCAGGGTATTTGGAAGTGAGCATGTGAATGATGTCAGACCCTTCAGTCGACTGAGGTGCTCGAGACTTTCTCGGTCTGGAATAGTAATGTGTAGCTTTTGTAGCGAATGAAGGCCATGAATGAGTTCGGAGATGGAGGTTCCATCCGGAAGCGGCGAGTTGACGCGGAGTTTTTCCAAGCCGGGACAGACGAGAGGAATGGAAGAAAGGAGCGAAAAATTCGTGTGGGACGACGGAAACTCCAGGGAGAGGTTTTTGAGTTTCGAGGACAGCAAGAAACGGATGTTGATCAGGTCATGCTCGTTTATCCATCGTACAGCCGTCAGTTTTCGAAAGTAGGATTCGACTTCACCCGGCCATAAGGATGCGTTCAGGGCAGGGAAGATGTCGGCTGGGACAAGGCAATGATTAGAGATGTTCAGGTGTTTTACGCGGTTCGTGTAGATGCGTGGACGGTCCCAGTCTGACGCTTTCATGGGTCGCAGCAGCTTCTACGTTACGCAAACAACAGGCTTGAGCTGGAATCACACTGGCAGATTTTAGAAAGCTAAACAAATACTTACTCTGTCTTCGCCGCGACCGCCGAAGAGATCGGGAGGCATACAGTATAAGATGGGTTCCAAACTGTCGAGAGTTCTCCACAAATCATCAAGAGCCACGGCGCTGAAAGTACGAGATGTGCATGCCAGTGCTGCGAGAGCGTGACGGTCCAGATCACGGTCTGGGAGGCGGAGATTTTGTACAATGAGTTGAACGATTTCTGGGATTTTTAGACAACTTGAATAGTGCATGGCTATCCGAAAGTGTGTGAGCTCGAGGGTCGTGAAACAGATGCCACTTAGAAAAAGTAGAGAAAGCGTAATTTGATCAATTTTTGATTTTTGATCGCTTTGCCTTTTGTCCTCCAAGTCGTCGTTCCCCGTGGTCTCAAGCACTTGCCGCTGTCGTGGGCGCGAGTTATTCATCCACTTCAAGTTGACTCGGACCTCGCCAACGGCCTACATGGGACTAGTCTCTTGTAAACAGCCACTGCAATATCTATCTATCGCCCTCGTAATTTACTCGGTATTGAAGTAACATGGCACCGCGTCAACTTTGCAAAGCCGCCTATTTCTTCGCTCAAGAGCGTAATATCTTGACTCAAGAATTGTCGCCTCCGTATTGCCGAAACCGTTCTGTCTTTCCCGTCATCCGCCGTTCGTCTAACGGGCAAAATCATGGAAGATGCATTGCGACTTGCGGGTCCAGATTGGATAGGATTACGGAAGTTAACACGACTCTGTCGGCGTTTGTGTACAATGTACACGCAACCAACATATCTCTGGAGGTACGCTGCCTTCTCATCCATCCTGCTCAGCACGATTCATTTTGCTCTCTTTCTTTTCCCTCGTGAATCTGACTAACTCATACCCTACTTTCCAGAAACATGGTTACCCTGAATGCCATCGCCGCTTCGATAGCGAAAATACACATCCCGCAAGACGTCCTACACTATCCACCGACTATCCCTGCTACCACCTTGCGGCCGGTCGCTATCAAACAATCGTATTGTGCGTCTTTCCTTGCAATTTACATTCACTGTGTCCTTCCTCTCGCGCCACACGCTCGAGGATCACTGGGTGTCTGGCGCTCGCCTCCTCTTTTACTCCTCCTATTTCCTCGCTTGGAAGAGTATATAACTAATTCGATGATGCATTATAGGCCTCGAATATCTGACGACCAACCGAGTAGAGAAATTTGGGATCCATCCCATCCCTAGAACAGCCTAGAGCGCACCTGCCGCGGCTTCCCGTCTTCTGTGTCCCGCATTCAGGACGCTCCCACTGGCGCTCTACCTTTTCTCGCCCCGCGTCTGTGTCGGATCACAGTGCCGCCGCTCGCCGCCAACCACCCTCGACGCCAACGCCAACGACGGACTCAGTTCTACGAGCGAGTGCGGGTGCACAATATTCACACAAAACACCGAAAATGGCATCGTCATCCTCCGTTCGAGGTAAGCGGCTTTCCTTTGGCTCGAATCAGTCGGGAGCTCGGACTGAATGCTCTCCCAGACGACTCGTTGTTGCGTTACCCACTGGGTGTACAGTACGCTCGATGTAGGAACTTCATTTGCGTTCCGCGTTTATTCCCCGCCCCGCCCACCTGCTCGTACATCATACTTACTGTGTGTACACAAAAACGCCGCCACCACCTCCAACTCGGCTTCGCTCTCTCTCTCTCGAGTCCTCATCTGCCGCTTCGCCCATCGGGAAGACTGCTTTTCACCGGCAGCAGCCGAAGACATGATCCAATATCCTCGTTCGACACACTATGGATGCACAACGCGGGTTCGGGAGCATGTGTAGACATCATGTTGTGCGCGTGGATGAAGATTGAGATGGGGGTGGACGAGAAAACTATCGGCACGATCGCCCTAGATTCGACTCGGTCGCATCGCACATCACCGTCTGCACGCACGCACCCCCGTCTCCATCTCCAGCCCACCTCCATCTGAAGGCGGCGCTTCCTCCTCCCCAAGGTAGCTTCCCCGTTCCTTCCGCTCGCCGCCTCCGCACTCAATCTCTATCCACGCAGTTCATCACCGTTACCCTCAGCAAGGGTGTTTCCCGTACCTCCAGACGACTTGGAAGTACGCACCGTACAAAACAGCAACGGCCCCTCGTCTCGGGTCCAGGCGCTTGGCATCCTGCCACTCGCGCCGGGCCTATGCTATCGGTGTCTGGACTCGTTCCTCCTCACGTCGTCGTCCCGTCCCGACCCATGCCGTTCGACCTGTGCGCCAATGGTGCCACGTAGTGCTGCGAGTCTGCTGAGGCCGACGCAAGGACGTTGAGGCGGGATCCGGATATCTATAAACGTCCGTCCGACGGTCTTGGTGAGCTTATGAGGGGACATGGACTCTTCTTCCTCCCCTCTACGCACTCCTCTTCCACCCGTAGATGTGTCTCGTATATTCGCAGACGAAGACGGGACTGCGCACCTGCGATTTGGTTAGATGGAGTTGCCCAAGATGAACAGAGCGTTAACGTGGATTTGTAACGATATTGAGCGGAGGTGGAGGCGCGTATGCTCAATCGATTCGTGCTAGGAAGATATGCTTCGCTGCTCAGAGCTTAGCGCCCGTCGCCGTCATCGTCTGTGCGACGGATGGTTGGTCGTGGTTGGAAGCGGACGTGAGGCGGAGGCTGGGTACAGCCGTCATTCGAATCGGCGCCGCCGGAAGTTCCAAACGCGCGAGGGTCGTTGTAAGCTTATGAGGGCCAACGAGTTCTCTTCCTCCCTTTTGCGCGCTCGTCTAAGAGTCGTCTTGAGGCTCTTCTATGTCGGTGGATGTAGGTCCCAGATGCACAGACGAAAACGAAGACGGAAACGGAAACGATCCTCATTCGCCCCTTCGATTTGGTCAGACGGAGTTGCCCAAGATTAACCGGATTCGTATTGAGCGGCGGCGGAGACGTGTATGCTTAATCGATCGTGCTAGGACGATGTGCTTGAGTTTAGCAGCTGGCGCGGGGGTCTCGCACAGTTGTTGTGCGACGTGCTCCATCCAGTCGGCTCCGACACGAAACGCGTGAAGCCGCGTGTATGTGGTGCGAAGGGGAGGGTGACCTCGTGCGACAGATGGTCGGTCGCGGCGGGGAACGGACAGGACTGAGTTGCACCTTGGCTGTTCCTGTCCCTCGAATCGGAAGCTGGTTCCAGTCTCGGCACACAGCGCCGAGGTCCCTTTCCTAACATCCCAGTCCGTTCATCCCCATTGCAATCAGGCGCAGCATGGATTTTGGTATCAGCTGCGTGATGGTGCTCCACTCCGCGACAAGTGCAAGCCAGTCTGAAGCTGTCTGGAGGCTGGGTAAGGTCGTTTCCGCGGTATCGTTGTGTCTGGCGTAATGAAATAACGAGCGAACCGATGCAAATGGAAGACTCGACCTACGGACATGCCGTTCGGCTTTACCTTGTCGAGTTTTACTTGCGACCGCTCTGCGCGTATTTGGTTTGTTCATGCAGTGTCGCGTATAGATATCTTCCAATTGAATCTTGTCGTGCTGCGGAGCCTAGCAATGATATTCATTGTATCGTGTATCACAAGCGAAGATCTTCCGATGGCGTATTGGTGGTGGATCGACGAGGCTGTTCTTCTGTACTCCCAAGTACAGTATCGGCTAACCAGTGGCAGATAGGCGCCCGAAACAAGCGGTCAAGCGTGTGCGGACTTCCGACTCTTCGTCGTCTTCGTTTTGTCTTCGTTTCTCTTTCTCTCTACTACATCCACATCGATGTCGAGACTGCGCTTTTTTGCCCGCTGCGTCAAGGTCTACGCGCACCTTTGGGGCCCCGCCACCCTTCTCTCTTTTATACTGACATTCATGAATCTCGTGAAACTCTTTCAGTGTCTTTACCCGGAGGAGCAGGAGAAATGTCTCTCAAGTATACTCTTCTGTGCGCCCCCACCGATGATATTTTTCCATGAACTGACCTCAGTCGATGCCCTAGTATCTATGAGCGGGTGTTTGCAGGGCGTAGGAGCCGTCACTTGGCTGTGCGGGTGGTATTTCAACTTCGAGGTGTATTTTACATTGGTCGGTGGAGAATTGGTGAGTGCTGTTTGACTATTACTACCAGTACATTCATTCTTCATGTGTCAAGTTCATGCAAGTCTTGAACACCTTATTCTTGAACATCATGCTGTGCGTGGCAATTACCCCATGTCTCCATGTCTTTGGCCACACTGATTTCGGTTCTAGTTCCGTTCCAAGATACTCTTCTATATTCCCAACCATTGCAGTGAGTACAGATATTGCGGTTAAGGACGTTGTTGCTAATATCCCCAGCTCTATACCATCTACCCAATTTTCCTTTGTTTATGGGAACTCTTACTGTGCCGAGTTGCGAATTTGCGGACATACATGGAGAATCAGTGTTGTACGCCCCCAAGTTTTTTCATTGTGCCTCATCTCTTCACCGAATATTTTCAGTTATCAGTGACTTGGAATATCTTATTTCTTGTGATTCAACGTCGTTGGATGTAGGATCTCGAGCGACAGGGCCATCAAGAATGCACCGGTTGCTGGCCCGTCTATCCTCTATCTTTTTGCGCAGAGCAACTGGACCGATTGCCCTTCCTCTAGATGATGAAGTTGCCTTGAACAGCGGACTCGAGTCAGATACTAGGACACAAACAGCTCAAAGTGAAGGCTCTGACACGTATAAAATTCCTGCTCAGCTTCGAGATCTTGTGCAGCACTGGTCGCAGCTACCCTCGGACATAAACAAGGCTCTCTGGATCACGACAGATTCGAAACACTGTCATTCTCTGATAGCACAAACTGTTGCCAGCCTGCTCTCGGAGTTTTCTCTAGTTTCATTTTCAGGGACAGACAGCATTGTCATCGCAGATGTTAGCAAGACACGTTCAGTCTTCTGGCCTCTCACTCATGGCTTTGCTCGTGTTTTTCCTGCCTATTGCAGTGAAGTCAGCAAAGGTGATCACATACTCGCACTAGCCAACTCTGCTCGGCGTGGTAGACTGTGGTCGCTCATTGGTCTTGCTGGTCATGACAATCATTCACCATTAGACTATTATCCATCCACAGAGGTATGTGAGAGACACGATTCCCCTAGGATCAAACTCTGACTTGGTTATTCATCTAGAAACTGATTTCTCAACTTTTCACATCCCGGCTCAAGAATGCATTTGCAGCACATCACAGCACTGACTCTAGAATGTCTTTGCCGGACATGGTGCTTGTCATTCATGGCATTCAAAACCAGCAGCAGGCAGATGACATATATGAAACAATCCGCAAGCTACGAGCTCAGCTCAGCAAGCGTTTCAAGCACATTGGCATTGTGGTTATCAGCTGTGTGGAAAATCTGCAACACATTTGTGACACTGATAAAACAATCCTGAACCGTATCTGCACGCTCTACATCTCAAAGCAGGGGAGAACAATTTATTCTGGCATGAGTCCAACTTTACCAGCTTTCTATGAGGTGTGTACCTATCTCATTTCTAAATAATTTTCAACTTATCAACATCTTTTTAGAATTTGTTTCTATTGCTTGTAGATGGGATACACCGAACAGGGTGTTGCAGCAGAGAAGTATGTTATCTGCCTTGTTATCTGCTCAAACTTTCTATGACTGAACCAATATCAATCTCAATAGGCTCTGGGATCAACTTCCGGAAATTGTGTCTTCATTGACCACAATTCCAGCTATCAGTGAACAAGAGCAGGAGAATGAAAGCAAAATGATTGAATCTGTTTTTGAAACTCTGTATGCTGCATCACTCATGCGTACAAAGATCTTGGAGGTGATTTGTCTTCCACCTTTCTTCTCCAGCCTTGAGCATACTATACTCAGTCAAATCTCATAGGCCCTGTCCAGAATTCGCGTCATTTCACGTGTGCAGATCAACAGCAAGCTGTTCCAGGATAATGCCAAGATTGCAGGCCTGCTGCAGCATCTCCTCAACCTTGATTCATACAAGCACAGTATTCAGAGCCTTCCACAGGAGCATGTCATTGCTGTCTTGAACATGACACATTATGTATGTGCTATCCTATCACTCTTACCTCACAATCCTTTATCTCACTTTCATTTGTAGACTCTCGATCATGGTCTCCCAAACAAAAAAGTTGTCAAAGACTACAAAATATTTGCTATCCATGCACGGAAGCTTCTCAATTGGCTTGCTGACACTCTCAAACTCCTACCAGAGGAGCTTGCGGTACAGGGTGTACAGCTCCTCAATCAGCACCCTATCAAGCACGGAGGGTTCTCCAACATCTATCACGGAAAGTACAGTGATTTAGATGGGAAGGAGGTCGAGGTCGCCTTAAAAGTGCTAAAAATATTTGAAGACCAGTCTCAGGAGCGCCAGGTTCTATTGCAGCAAAAGTTTATCAAGGAGGCACTGGTATGGCGTTACTTGCGGCGTAAGTTTTCAGGCGAATGAGAGCAGATGTCTCATTACTTATGAATAATGCAGATAAGAACATTGTGCCCTTCATTGGGGTAGACTACACAACATTTCCTAATCCTGCTCAAGCTATGGTGTCACCATGGATGCCTCTTGGAAGTGTCATTAAATATCTGCATGAGTTTGCGCCATCTTCCACAAGCATGATTGCACTTGTGAGTCCAAATTTTCTTTATATCACTAAATAACTTATGATCTTACAGCTCCAAGATATCATACAAGGCCTCAGGTATCTTCATTCCTTGAAAGTTGTTCACGGTGACCTTTGCGGAGTATGTAACTTCATTTTCTGTTCATATGCTTAGCTTTTGATGATAGTGTGAAACTATAGCGGAATATCCTCATGAACAGCAAGGGGCAAGCTTGTCTGACTGATTTTGGACTGGCCACATTCGTAGAGTCAGAGCTCTCCATCAAGAATTCTACACGGAGTGGCTCCCCACGGTGGATGGCCCCCGAGCTGTTGAATCCGCCAATGAACGGAAAGTTCAAGCGAACTTCAGCCTCAGATGTCTGGGCATTTGGTTGTGTCTGCTGTGAGGCGAGTAATATCTGACATTGACTATTCATCTTTTCTCCAAACTTATTGCGCGCACATCACTGTAGGTATGGTCTGGCGGAACAGCTCCATTCGCACACATTCCTACCGAAACAGGCATCATCCTGCTGTTCTCCGATGCTGAGGACGACTTGGAAAATGCTGGAAGCACTGCAAGACCATACATGGCCTGCCCGATCGATCAACAGGGTAGACCGATGCCAGAAGTGCTCTGGGAACTTGTCCAGTGGTGCTGGGAACTCAATCCTAAAGAACGTCCATCCGCCAAAGTGATAGAAACTATGATCTCTGGCCTGAAGAAAGTCGCAAGGGATCAGGACTATGCTGCGCAGCAGTCTGGAGTGACTGCACCTACCGGCATTCCTTCAGCCTCGAAATCCCATAGAATATCGGCCTGGGTCGATAGTCAGTCTACGAAGGGGAAGGGAAAACAAGTTCCCTCCGAGGATGAACATGTCACAGTCTGTTTTGGACCGGTTGACAGTGACGACGATCCTGAGAAGGTGTTCAGTGCGATTTTCGACGAATTGGTGGAGGTTGTGCAGCGAAGAAACGCGCTTGTTGAGCCTCTAATGGTGGACAAGCTCAATGCCAATCACCTGGCTTTACACTTTCAAACGGTGCTCCAGGCCAACAATTTCGCAATGACATGGATGTTTCATCGCTTCGAACCTTATCTTGGTGTATCCGCAGCCTTGGTAGACGACGAGTCGTAGGTTGCACATATAGTACTCGCCAGACCAATGGATTCGTTCTGGCAAGGGAACGAGTGAGTAGTGACAAGACTAAGCGGGTCGACGGCGTCAGCTCATAGTCCGATTGAATCGAGACGAGCGGGCGCTGGAAACCGCTTCGCGGTGGACTCGCAGTCATCCGCCTCGAGAGAAATACCTCCTCCGATGTTGTACCTAGACAGAAAGGCATGAGCGTTCTATATCTGAGCAACCGATAACGCAGGCATCCGCAACAAGAAAACAAGAATGACGAATAGCAATAGATTCTGGTCTAAGAGAGCAGTCCAAAATGCAGGGCGGATGATCGACTTGTAGAGTCACCAGCATGTCCCACGTAGTCGGACGCAGCCGTCTCCCGCGCCGCTGTCGTGTCTACAAACTTTGACCACGGCGGCTCCACTACCACGACAACGCCGTCGCCGCAGCGCTGTCCACACGGCCCCGCGGAACTTTGCCCAAGCAGACATAGACAACAACCGTCGAGTCGTCGTAAACTCGGAGGGCAAGGCCATGAGAATTTACGACGATGCTAGTCGTAAGGAATACCGGCCCGCAACGATACAGCCCACTACTGTACATCCGTTCTACAATTCGGCGCCTGCGACTGCCATTGTGATAGCGCTGAGGAATAGGTCCATCATCCACGTGGAAATGCAGAGCAAAACGTCCGACGCCCTGGCTGCAAGTGCAAGAGTCCAAAGGGAAAGGCCGCGCTTGGTAGCATAGCAAGCAGGACTTCCGCTTACTAGCCACGTCGTCGCCGCAGCAAACGAGCAGTGAGACGAAGAACGCGGTTATTGGAGTCCACAGCTGTCCGCCAAACTCGTCGTCATCTAAGTATCACAGACGGCCATCATCGTTTTCCATGCACACTGCCCAGGCGTCCATACCCCCAGGACTGCGGCTCCACGTTACGACCGATGTAGGACGGGGTGCTAGCGTGCGACATCGTCCGCGGGAAGAGGACGAGATTGAGTAACGATGAGGAACGGGCAAGAACGTAGCAGGAGTGCGGTCGGGACCGATCGAATGAGAGAATCTCGAGACGTAATGGCCGCCCAGTGCGAGGGCGAAGAGGCTGGGGGTGTCGGACCCACCGAGTAGGCGCGAGTTGTGAGCTCATAGGCACATGGTCGATGGCGACGAGGATGGTCGGCGTGACGGTCTGGAGAACGCTTGAGTACGAAGCCGAGGTTCGGGCGACATCGAACCCGAACGAGAGTACAATGAGATTGATGGGGAGCGAGAATCGCATGCGAAAGCTTTGGATGATAGTGAAGGTCGCCGTGCGGGAGATCAAGGCGTGCGGCAGGGGTGAAGCAAGAGTGTTGGGGTCAGCGCATGAACCACAACTTGCCGTAGTGTCAAAAAAATCGTCAACACTCGTATCCGCAGGCTCGTGCAGCGTGACAGCGCGAAGATGCGCGCCAGCACGAGACTGAACGCAGAGAACGCAAACACGGCGCAGCAAATCCGGGGGAGGGGAGAAAGCCGAATTGCGGTGGGAGCCGGAATATCATCGATGGGGCAGGGACGACGCATGTACCTGTATCTCGGGCGCCCGCAGAGACGCGAAGCTGGAAGGTGGCAAGGTGATGGCGAAGACGCGGCGCGATGAGACGAAAGGTTGAGGGATGTTGTCTCGATGTGGCCCGACTGGCTGTGAAGCCTCGAGGATGGGCTAGCTGATCGAGGAGGGTAAACGCTTCCGATGCGGTGGTCGTGCACCATATAAAATTAAGAGAGCTGAAGCTGAAAGAGATGCCGGCCTGCATGTAAACAGACAACGGGGAAGGAGATTGACGCCAGCGAATCTTCATAGTAATGAGTGAAGAACACAGGCCGAGGCCGGGCTCATGTAGACCACATACCTGTTCCTCTCCTCCTGTCCACCTCTATCTACGAAACCTCCACACCTCCGACGCTCACGCCGATGCGCAGTGGGAACGGTGATATCCCAGTCGCATTCGTTATCAGCGGGACAGCTGTACGTCCTTTCTCGGAAGACGTGTGTACGAGCATAGTCTGTACGGCTTTCGTCAAAGTCGCCGCGAGCGTAGTGAGAAATTGTTGCCGGTCTGCAAGGAGCACTCAGACGCCTGTAAAGGTTTTATCAACAAGCAATTGTACCTCTATCGGATTTTGGTTGGCGAACCTCCGCATTGATGATCCTGTAGATTTAGGAAGTTGCGATTCGACCCGCGGTAAGCATAAACGCATACCATTGCTCCCATGGAACTTCTTCTTCGCCCATGTAGACCTGGAACCACGACTTCTTAGGTCGTTTCTCAGAAAAGGTCACTGTAATCTGCTCCATGTCAGATATTGGACGAGTGATATCTGATTGAGATACACCCACCTGTCCCCGTTTACTATTCCCATTCTCCACCCCTCTCCAAAACGCGTCAACCTTATCATTCACGAGCTGCTCCATCTCCGGGTCCGATACACCTGGCTATGGCGAGAATTAACGCTCACTTCAACACAGCGCTTGAGTGGTCTTATATATACCATTGTCACGTCCAGAATGTCGAAGGTCTGAGGTTTGACAAGACCGAAGAGTCGGTGGAAGAGGATCGCGTGTAGAACGGCTTGCAGGACCTCCTTCGTCGTGTGTCGGTCCAGAATCTAAAGAACATGAGGATGGGCATACAATGCAAGCTAAGCTTCCTGACAAGATCAATGGTTATCGTCGGATGAGAGGTGTTCATGGCGTCGAGGAGAGCAAGCCCAGGCTGAGGGTAAAGTCTCAGCGTAGGTTACGCGTCAAACCCGGTTGTTGCCGAAACGTGGGAAATCTAAATCTTTCTCACCAACCCTCCACCACTTTCATTTATGTTAACAATAATCGGATAGGGCAGAGGATCTACCTTGGAGTGCGTCTGGGAATATAATTAATATTGCGTTTCGATTGTTCAATCAGGAACCTGAAGAGCTCGGACACTCGGTGTTTTGCAAATTTGGTCGATTTCGGATTGAGCTTCAGTAATGCGTGCGGCGGCATGAAGCGTTGAGTCCGTTTCTATGTTTCTGCAGGCTGTCATGGCGGCCAGTCGACAAAACCTCCGTGGCAATTTACTTCTGTCATTACCTTCAGCGCTGACTGGGACCTCCAACATTCTTTGTTCAAACATCTCGCCTGAGGTTCGTGTAAGACGGTGTTCTCTGCCAGTGAGAGCTTGAACTTGGAACCCACTCAATTTCCAGGGTTGCGATGAAGTTCACCACATCCGACGACACCACCATCGGCACTCTCAGCGAGATCCGCTGCATCTACGTGCAGAATGGTAAGGTCATCAAAAACTCAAATACCAACATGACTCATGATGATCGCGGGCATCTCTCCCCCTGTCAACTCCATTTCCGATGACTTCTGCACTGTTCAGAAGACCGCTGTCGGCGACACCAACAGCTTCGCGGCCCACGTGCACGGCGGTCTCGAGACGATGGGTGCGGCATTGAAGAAGGGCATGGTGTTAGCTCTGAGTATCTGGGACGACTATGAGGCAAATATGCTGTGGCTCGACAGTGATTACCCCACCAACGCCTCTGCCACCGCTCCCGGTGTTTCTCGTGGACCTTGCTCTGCAACCTCCGGTGACCCCAAGGTCTGTCTATCACCCACCCAATAATAATATTCCCGCTAAACCCACTTGTTTGCTTTGCAGACCGTCGAATCTACCGAAACCAGCGACTACGTTATCTTCTCCGACATTAAGTTGGGCGCTCTTGGCTCGACCTTCAGCAACACCGGCTCGAGCAGTCCCCCTCCCAGTGGCCCTGGCAGCACCACCACCACTGCTCCCCAGAAAATACCGGCGGTGCGGTGAGATGAACCCCTTGATCACCTTCGTGTCGACGGAGCTCATTCAAAGACTTTTCCGCTAGTGCACCAGTGAATACAGCCAGTGCGGTGGACAAGGCTGGGTGAGTCTGGTGTGCCATCGTCCGATTTCCCAGCGTAATATTACTGACCGACCAGTACAAACGTGTTCCAGGGCCGAGCCAGGGTCCTGTGGGTATGGTCTATCCCCTTGAAATATTTGATTGAGATAGATTTTTGTATAAATGCCCGGTTTATTGTCGTTCAAGTCATGTGAGCTCAGATAAATGCAACCGTGGGAGTTTCAGGGTAGGAAGATGTGCCTGGTTTTTCAGATGAGAGCAGTGACGGTACTTGATATGGTAGAAATGTGTTTGAAAGTACGAAAATCTGCCTACTGCGGCCGCTTTATATGGAATTGATGTGAAATTTTGGCCCTCCAAATCCTTCCTTCCTGGTGTTACGTGACACAAATTGAACCGTGCGAAGTTTATGAGACAGTTTTTGATGGCTCATTTCTCTGAAGGCTCTAACTGTATTCTGTCACCCTGCCTAGTGAGCTTAAGAAATTTCTGTAGTCATCTTCAATATTATATTCACGGCTGAACAGCGAAAAGAAAAGTCCGTACTCCACTCTCCGAGACTTCGTGATCATGAACGAGCAAACGAGCATCATTTTCAGTTAGTTTCATCAAGGTACTGTCGGTAGTGTGGGCGTATACCTCGAGCTTCTGGGTCTCACAACAGACAAAGAAGAATGTATTGTCTCGTTTTCTGCAATTTCCAATAAGGATCGGTTAAGATGGCGGCGCGTTTCATGTCATAGTAATATAATGCACTATAGTTGACTTGAATTGCAGGACGAAAGTTAGCATAAGTAGGAAGGATATACATTGCACCGCAAATTAATCATCGTACTATGCAAAATATCAACCCATCGCCCTCAACAGCACAAGGTTTAAAAAGACTCACTGTAATGAACATCGACCCAGGCCAAGGGCTCGTCGTCCCATACGGCGTCAAATAAACATTCGTCTCCGTCTCATTCACGACCGTCTTGAATCCCGCGAGCCTCCCAGGCGCACCCGCGGCCCGACGAACATTCTTCAACCTGAACACAACCTTCACGATCTCCGCTATCGTCTGTTCGGCGTATGTGACGCCGGGACAGTTGTGGAATCCGGTGCCGTTGAGGTTGTAGGAGCCTACGGGGCGGGTGGGGTCGACTGTTTGAGGGTTGGGGAAGTCGGTGGGCTGGACGGTGGTATAAGTGAGTGGCAAACCATGCAATGAATGGCTGTAAAACACTCACATTGATATGCGCGTTTTTGAAGCTCGCCCAGATGCGATCGCCGGCTTTGATTTTTAAGGGAGGTAGACCGTCGCCCTGTGGAATGACAGTATCCACAGCTGCACCGCGCCACAGTCCCGTGAACTGAGGGTTGAGACCTACGGAAAGAAAGAATGTCATCAGCTTATATCTTTGCACCGGAGGATAACCACGTACGCATTGCCTCCCGAACATAACCTCGAAGCAAGTCGGTCGATTTCTTATCGTCGCTCTTCACGAGTTGCATTATTTGTGAGCGCTCTTTCGCGTGCGAGTCGTCGAGGTAGAAATCGATGACATGCACCGCCGCTTCAAACGCAGTTGAACAATTTCATTCCCAAAGAAAACAATAGCATACCTTGAGCGTAGTTTACAGACGAACCGACAGCAAGCCCCACCACAGTGGCCACAAGCTCGTTCAATGGGCGTCCAGTATCGGAAAGCTTGCTGAGGAATGGGAAGCACGGTCTGTCCGTCGGCGGCCAGATGTATTTTGCGCATTTAGAAATCAAGCCCATGATGGCGTTCTAGGTTCGATCGCGTTTTAGTGAGAAATTTTGGGATGGGTAGAAAGACTTAAGACGCACTGGGGCGCTCTGAGGAGCAATCTCCAAAATTGCTTTGGCAATCAAGGCCTGTATCACACCGCCCGATTGTATAGCTGCGTATCGAAGAGAGAACAAGTGCTCGTTGTCGCCAAGGCTGAGGAAAGTGAGTCTGCGAGGCGTATAAGCACGAATTGGAGGCAGGGATATTGAAGTCATACGTGAACTATACAGATAAGTATGAGCCCGGCTTCAGTCGATTACGCATGTGAAGACATACCAAGGTGGAGAACATATCATACACCTCCTGCTCCGTATACAACCCACTTGGATTTTCTTTCGTCTTCAAAGGAAGACCGCACTAAATCAAATCATATCACACATCAGTTCAGAGTAACCGGAATGCGCGCCTAAAGCAGATGTACCAAGCGGTCAGCGGCCCAGTGCACGGAGGTGACGTTGATCACATTCTTGACGATATCGACATAATTTCCGGCGACGCCGTCGTATTTCCATGACCGCTCTTTGATAAGCTGGGAGATGGAGTCACGGTACCAGGTACGATATTGGTTCAAGGAGTCTTCGGTGGGGAAGAGGGCGTGCAGGGCCTGCGGATATGAATAAATGAGTCAACGTTTCAATTGATGAACTCACCAGTGCACGATCAGGATCGTGTCTACAATAGTCAATTAGAGGGGTGCATGCAGACAGTGACGCGCAACGTACTTGGCAGACTGGTCGAAGCAGAGTAGGAACCCGTACCCGTTTCCGAGCCCTTTAATTGAAGTCATATCAGTAATCTCTTTCCTCGCAATGTGGATGAAAGAGCAGACCTTTCATGTCATAGACAGTCGGGAAGCGTAGTGGGTCGTTGAAGACGTATTTGATGCCCGTGAAAGTATTCAAAACTTTCGGTTCCGGAGGGGGCACCGGGCGTTCAAACGTATAGTCGCCAGCGATACCCTGTTTGGTCAGACTTTCCTTCATCTTTTGAGGCGTGAAGAAGGGGAAGCATCCGTAGACGGAGTTCTAGGTCATAGCCTCAGACAGCCGAAGAGCAGATGAAGGCGTTCGACGCACATAAGGATAATGCCGAGGCAGATGGCGCATCAGCAGTTTGGGCACTATAGGAAATTCGTTGAGACCTGGCTATGGGGACGATCAGGCACATACATTCACCGCCCTGAAATGAGAAATTGAGTCAGCATAGATCGTAGAACAAGCACTTATACCTACAAAGCCACCATTGTGAGGATCGCGAACGCAGTCCTGGTATCCCCATGTTGTCAGATTGGCCGCTATATCGTGAATGAGTCGAGCTCCGAAAGAACTGGGACCTGCAGAGAGAACGCACGAGTGAAATCCGTCGTGTAGAATCTGTCCCCTCGTACCAAAGCAATCGCATCTCCGAGAACTGCCCTGACCATCTGCGCTTCAAGATCAGTTTCGCCTTTGAATGGTAACTAAGAAAAATCTTACCGTATAGCCAGACGCAAACCGAAGCCCAGGATACAGAGGCATGTTGTCCTCGCACTGCAGACCAGTATACAATTCAAGATTATCAATGTGACCGTACAATCGACGGGCAGCACTCTGTGTAATTTTGATTAGCTCAAAACTTAAAAGCAGCAACAAAGTGAAGGAACTTTACCGAGATCTCCGGATCGGTATTCCATTCCTCGAAATCAGCGAACCTCTTCAAGCCAAGGAATTCGCGGAACTCGTTCATCGTGCACACGCCCCACTGCCGGGCTTGGAGGATACCAAGGATTTCGACGATACGCAAAACGCCTGGGGTTCCTCGCGCACGATACGCGCCTGCGGGGCTCTCCGTTGCGTGCAATAAGATGTTCGCGATGGCGTCGTCGGAGAATTTGCCATCTGCCCCGCGTTTGAGCCTACATCGATGTCAGGGTATTTCACGCTCCAAGTAGGACAGGACTGACCCAGCAAAGGTTCGATTATTGGGATGCGGATCCATCGTGGCGAAGATCTTGCGGAAGACAGTGCCAAAGTCGTGCATTGTGAGCTGGTCGAAGGGCTTGTTGTCAAAGGCTTCGCGAAATACGTCCTCCGTCCATTTTACATCGGCTGTGGAGAGCGTCGGATGCCACTGGTAAAAAAGAATCAGCATAGTTCGAATGGGATGAGTAGGTCACTTACGCGGTAGAGTACATTGAATTCAACGCTGCAGTGATTTCCCAGTCCTCGTTCGACCTCCACGCCATTCTTTGCTTTGATCGGGTCGAACGCGTTCATGTTCCATGCGTTTCCTTCGGACAGCCTACCAAGGCTCGAGTATTAGTGCTAGCACATGGAGAAGGCAGTGTACTCACCCTAAGAAGCCAGCAACATAATCGGACATGATGAGACCCATGAAGTGACCGCAGCTAAAAAAGAACATTGGTAAAAGGCTGAGCTGAGTAGTCGAGAATGAGCAGCGCACTTGACAAGTCTTGCAGTCTGGAAAATTTCCTCGTCCTGTTGGTTTCGACGGGTTTCGTCGGTGGGAGGAGGATCGATCCAACGACCGCGCTCGTTGATTTTGAGGAGCATATCAGCAACGTACTGTGAGCAACAATTTATTAGGCAAGTGCAGGATAAGACGGTGATGCTCACATTGTGGTTTCGGTTCAGTATAACCAACAGAGCGCTTGCTGCTGGTGGCAGGAAAACAAGCCGTTCCTCGGAGAAGGAGTCAGGGTAAAGCAGTCCACGTCCCTTTGCTTTATCGCGGACCAAGTCTTGAGTTGCTTGATCTGTTGAAGTACTATCAGAGATTCACGCTCGAGCGAACAAGTTTCGTCACTCCCCGATACCATACAGAGGACTCAGATCCAAGTATGAGCTCGTAGCGTTGACATTCCAGTCAGCCAGATCCGTTCTGAACAACGAGTGAATGACGATGGTCGCGAAAGCAAAGATCAAGCTTGAGACACCAGCGGGATGCTCTTTTGTCTGTGCTTCATGTTAGGGGGACTGGGCAAACTACGGACTGAAGACAAACACATACGTCGCGGGCCTTCATCAGGGTATCGAAAATTACGCGAGGGTCAGGAAGCGAGGTCGGCGCGTAGCACCATTTTCCTTGTACGCTGCGTGCGTAGGGGGTTCCTGCTTTTCCCAGCTGAGGGATCTGAAGGTTGTTGCCTCCCCCATCGGCCTGGCGGAACGAATGGACGGGACCGAGCAATGCGGCCCGGGGCTATTTTGAATCAGAGAGTGCGCTGCGGAGGAAAGTGAGGGACGACGTACGTGGGGAAGGGTATTGTAGAGGAGCGAGATAGCTGAGTTGGACATGTCCTTTGCTACTTCCGAGCTGGAGGGAAGGAGTGAAAGAATTGTCAGTCCGTTAGCGAGCTAAGCAAAATTTAATTGAACCTTCGCAAGAAAAAAAAAACTGGAATCTCACCGCTCCTTTGCGGTCATCGACCGCGTCAGGATGGAGGGCTTCGTCGATGAACGACCCCTGTAAAGAATTAGGACAAAGCCAAAGACTGTGGGTTCACGAAAGCCGTACCACCATACGAGGATCGGGAGTGAAGCCTTTCCCTGCAATGTCTTTCATCTGCAAAAGATAAATCAATTCTGCGCCTCTGCTTTAAAAGAGAAGTGGCGAACCGTATTGAGCAAGTTTGTGACCCCTGCATGGCCCTGAGGGCTGGCGTTCGGGTTTGCCTGATTCTCCCAGTCGTAGTGCCCATCCGGTGCAATTGGGAGAGAACGTTCAGAGAGATAGATGGCGTCAGCACCGAGTTCAAAGCCTTGGAGTGGAGTTATGCTCATGGTTGGGCCTTGGCTGGTCGTGTGAGCCGAACAGAAATTTCGGCGCGTTTTATGCTGAACCGGAAAAAAACATAGGAGGGCCCGACGACATGGAAGACATAGATTCAATTAAAGCTTAGGACATGATGCATGTTGAATGTATGTTATCGCCGGCTTTTTGACGACTGGAACGCATGAACTTGAAGTCTGTGAGTAAGTATTCAGTCGGGATTTGCCCAAGTTTTGCCGGAGATTGCTCGGGATTCGACCTAAGTATTACAATCGCGCCAGCAACGTTCACCAGTGAAAAGAAGAATAGAGCTCCTGTACCAAAGCGCACTATGCGCGGTGGAATCCGTCGTAATACAAAAGGAAGGAAAGTGGGAAGCGTGACGGTTAGTAACGCGTTACATGTGTTCTTCGACAATCCCCGTTCGGGCCGCGCTTCCCGCGCCCGACTCTGACACAACTCTGACAAGAGCTCCTCGTCGGTTAATCTCCCTCCCTCTTCGCCACCAATGAAAACGGGGCATTTCACTCACAACAACATTCACATTGTACGATGTAACATTCCAAACACATATTCACCGGCAAACACAAACGCCCGCCGCCTGACCTGCTCAGCTTGACAGCGGTCTTGCTTGAGAATCAATAAAGTCCAAGATGATTGCGGCGCCGGTGCATGACAAGAGCCTGTTCGCTCAATGTGGTATCATTCCGCTAGCTGCCGAGCTTTCCGAGTAGAACAATGTGTTTGCGAAGGACAGATTCGGGCCTTACTCGTAATATCGGTGTCGGTCAAAGCAAACTCCATATAATAAGCCCTTGTGAGTTCGCAGCCTTGAAATTTGAATCCGTCATCCCACCCCCATGGAGTCTACAAGTACTCACCATCGCTCAGAAACCGAGGCTACCGTCTTCGATCGAAATACCAATGGCCTCGATCCTCTGCCTGCGTCGCCTCAGGGTTCCACCTTTCTGGATGTAGGAAACTTATCCGTCATTCCGCCAGAACATCCCTTCAGGACGTTGGTGGTCTGTTTTGACGGAACCGGAGACCAGGTACAGTTGGCAAGTCTTGGAAAGAATTACCTCTCTAATGCCTATCTCTCGTCAGTTTGATAATGACAACTCCAACATCGTGCGGTTTTTCTCGATGCTTTCGAAGGGGGACCGCACTAGGCAAATGGTCTATTACCAGGCTGGGATAGGGACGTACACCACGCCGGCGATAGCGACTCCCTTAATGTCCAGGTTTTCGAAGGTCCGAGGATTTTAACCGTACTCATGCTCATTTCCTCGAGATTTGTTGACTCAAATTGCAGTTCGTTGATGAGGCGGTAGCGTGGAACCTGGACGCACATGTAATGGGTTGGTTCATGCTTATCTGCCTGTAAATGATCGCTTTTCACTCTAGATAATCAGGGGGATACGAATTCTTAATGCAGAACTGTGCGTATCCATCCCTCGTTAACTTATGTGTTTCCAGTTTAATACTGTGTACATTTCAGATACGTCAAATGATCGTATCTGTATCTTTGGCTTTTCCCGTGGCGCATATACTGCTCAAAGGTACAAATCTCTGGATCGAACCGTACACAAATTTCTGACATAGAATTTGCAAAGCCTTGCCGGAATGCTGCACAAAGTGCGAGTCCTGCGTTACTTGTGCTTCTCTGGCACTGACAAAAATATTCTTAGGTCGGTCTCCTCCCTGCGGACAATCACCAGGTCGGCAGCCGCGCATTTCTCTCCAATTCCTTCTAACTGAGTCTGGCTCTAGCAAATTCCCTTTGCCGTATGTTCTCGTACATTCACCGATACTTTTCTCAGACGAGCTGATAGTACAAAATGTATACCGACACGAGTGACCTTGGATGGGAGCAATCCAACGGCTTCAAAAAGGTTCGACACTTGGATCGCCCGCATTTTCTCCTTCTGAACGCTTTTATAGGCATTTTCTATCGACATTGATATCGAATTCGTCGGAGTATGGGTAAGCATAAAACTTTTTTCCTCTCGCTTGCAAACCGGTACGATAACACTCCCAGGACACTGTCAATTCCGTTGGCCTCGTCCCGAAACGCCTCCCATTCACGGCGTCCAACACCATTGTCCGCACATTCCGACATGCCTTGTCGCTGGACGAACGCCGCGCCAAGTTCAAGCCGAATTTGTGGAATCGGCCCGACGACAGGGAGAAGACTCTCAGTATCACAGACCAGAAAATGGCGCGGGAGTCGTGCAAAGACCACTCTCATGTCTCACACGCACACAAACAGCGACATGTGGAACGGAGGTACAGTCGCGACCGCGCTGAGCCCACTGATATCGAAGAGGTGGCGTTTCATCTTCTTCTTATCTACATCTTTGAATCCCTTTCTGATCTGAAGCGGCCGGCAGGTGTGGTTCTCGGGCTGCCACTGCGACGTCGGAGGCGGCTCCGTGGATAACGAGACTGTGCAAAACCTAGCGCGTATTCCGCTGCGCTGGATGGTCCGCGAGTGTTTCAAGATGAAGAGCGGTATCATGTTCGACTGTGAAGGGCTTCGCAGCATCGGCCTCGACCCGGCCTGCCTCTATCCAGAGGTAAAGCCTCGCCCGCCAGCTCTTTCGGTAGGGAATCTTCGGATTCGAAACATCCCAACTCCGGAGGAAGAGGCCAAGGCGAAGAATGAGGCCGCTTTGCGCAGTTTCCCTGATCACCAGGAGCTCGGGAATGGTGTGAGCTTTGTTGTCGCACCTATGTCGGAAGAGGAGCTCGACCTGCACGATTCGTTGTCGCCGATTTACGACCAGCTTAGTCTTGCGTGGTTCTGGTGGTACGTGATCATCTTAATACTTACATACTCAACAATCCCGTTTGAAATATGGTTCGACTAACGGCTGACGAACTCCACAGGATTCTCGAGATCTTGCCTATCAGGCAGCGGTATCAGAAGGGCGACAACAGCTGGGTGTCTTATCTCGGTATCAACTGGGGTAGAGGACGGTTCATTCCGAAGCAGAAGAAGAATGGGGTGAAGGTTCATCGGAGTGTGAAAGCGCGATTGGAGGCGCAGACTGAAGATGGGGGAAAATATACGCCCAAGGCAGCATTTGATTTGGAGAGGACGACTTGGGTCGATTAATTATGATAATTATGCGAACGATCATGCTCTGGTCTAAACCTGGCCTGTCTAACTATTGGAATATCGTTACGCTCGTATGTGGAATAAATTCGAATTCGAAATTGTTTTTTTTCTTTCTTGTTGCCCAAATTAGGCGATTTTGATGATAAGTATTCCCGTGAGAAAGCCGCACTTTACCCTTTTCTTCATGCCTCGACGCTCAAAAGCGAAAGGCACAGCGCCGCCCTCAATTCCTACTGGGGGCATGCTTATGTCTCAAATACCAGACTTCAGAGAAGATATCTCGAAATGGAATGCTGCTTGGGAAGCCCAATTCCCTTTTTTCGACACCATCTTCGGTAACTTGGAGGTTGCGGTGCTTGCCCTGGAATCGCTCCCGCCCCAATCCCTCTTCCCGGCAGAAAAGTCCCTGGAGTGCGACTACAGACTCATACGCAAGCTGCGGGCTTTACAGGAGGAGATGCATGTGTTAGCCGTTACAAGTGTTCTCCAGCCGGACTTCCCTTGGAAGACGTTGACGCCTGCTGCGCGAGAGGAGCATTTACTCGAAGGCTTGTTGCGTACTAATCTGGATGATGCGGATGGGCAATACCAGAGAATGTTTACTTCGGACATCATCCTCTCCTCTCTAGCAGCGGATGGAGAAAATTTCCTCTCACTCGTGAAAAAATTGATTCCATACGGCGAGATCACTCTTGGAGACAGCGGATATATATCGTATCCGCATCCGAAATGGAATGAGGATACGATTCTGCGACTCAATAAATCTGGGCATGAAGCCACAGTGCGTAAGTTCATCGTGCTTCGAGACGATTTTCTTGGTGAGTTTTCTCTGGCCACCTCCGGCGATGATCTCGATCAATTCAATGTTCCTTCAGCCTACTTCGTGTATAATACCATCCTTTCCCTCATCGGCACCCCTCGGCCGTCTCAAATCATCTTGAAGGAGTCCGGCGGCAAGCAGACGACGACAGTAGACTGGGGCCGGATCCCGCTGAAGCCCGTCAAAACGGCCAAATCGCAAGCCTCGAACGCGCCCCCGCTCTATCGATTAGCACACCTATGCGATGGTTGTAAGCAGCCAGAAAACGACGGCGCCCGATTTTCCGTTTGCAAGAATTGTAACAACAAGGTGTCGCGTAAAGTCTACTATTGCTCAAGGTAAGTGATTTGCGCAATTATATCTGCAGGATTTATCTCTTCGAGCCAGAACTTGCCAAATATCGTACTGGCCAGAGCACAAGAAAGTGTGCGGCAAGCAACTCGATAATACTATTATACAGAATCCCACTCTGCGTACTCCTGCGTCGCTCGCGGATGACGTCTTCCTCCTCAGACGAATTGGACCGGCTCGCGATGGATACGTCCGCTCTCCCGCTCTCCTGCGCCAGATCCAATACCTCGACATCGCCCCATTCCGAGACTACGCGTTCTTTTCCCTGACGGGACCCAAGCCAGTCGCAGTGCTCGCGTTCATCCCGCGGCTCGTTTATCGACTCACCATCCAGACCGCGATGTGTACGGGAGATTCGCGTTGCGTCGCCGGAATCTGTCAAGTCGCGCTTAACTCCGGGGCATATGGGGACGAGTTTATGCAGCAGATTATCGCGGAATATGGGTATTCTGCTAAAGCTGGTTTTGAGTTCGCGCACGCCACTCGCAATGAATGGTCTTTGGTGGGTCAGTGGGATCATGAATTTCTGATGTCGGAGCTGGGCTCGAAGTTCAGGGGCCTCGTGGGTCAGGAATTCGACACGGTGTCGCCGGATGTCATACGCGAAGTTGTTACGAATCTGCGAGAGTGGTGGCCGCGGAGATCTTGAAGGGCCAATTCGTATCTTGGTTCGTTGATCTCTGACCGACAAATCGAAATTGATCGCCTCCAGATATCAAGTGAATGTTGAGGTGTATTCGGGCAACTGTCTGGTAAGCAGTGAAGAAGGTACGTGATTTCTTTGCTGCGAGTTTCAATCTCAGATTCATGTAGTGGAATGTCCAGGACTTCCGTCGATTTCGACTTTCTTGGAATATCTTGGAATATCTCGTATAGTTCTGTGCACGCCGAGGATTGGCGGTTAGTTCTTTCGCTGGCTGATTCGAGTCAAATGGCTTACAGATCTCTAAGTTTCCTGCCACCTCTCGCCCTTCTTGTTGCAATGCCTCTCGCAGAAGAATCTCAGAGTTGAAAAATACAAGAATCGAACGAATCTTTTTTACCTTGAAGAATGAAGTTGTTTGTCGCTCCAGTGTAGTCACGTTCGAGATGTTTGCTGTAAAAATATGTAAGTCGTGGAAATGAAAACGCTGCGCACTCAGTTTCATGAAACTCCGGACTCGCGATTGTAATGGTGTTACATTCGATTCGTTTCTTTCTTGTAAAACCTTTTGATATTGAGCAACGTGCCAGACTCAAATTGGAGTGTGAGTAGAATTTCCGTGAAAATGCCGCGTAGTCCATTTTCAACGCTAGATTAGGACTCTTCCCGTTCCATAAAGCGACTGGCCTTGCTAAGCTTAGAATGTTGATATCGATTTGTTCGCATCCCAAATTCGGTTGCCAGTCACTTTTCTCCTCCGTTTCGGCATCGAGACTGTCTTGAGACCTTTTTCTGAATCATGTAGCAGCGCTAAGACTTTACATGGGGATACATCGACATCCGTTTCGCATTTTTCAAGTTACTTATACCGGTTTCGTTCGTCGAGGGAGGCTTTGTTATGTTCAAGTAATACATACAGCATTAAAACATAAGTAGCCTCTTAGATTGGATTCTACTACCATAGGCCTGATTAACCGAATGCTCGCTGGCCACCCAATGTCATGACACGTTTTGAGTAGAAATCAGGAACTTCACATCGGCTGGGTGACGATGTGGCTAAATCACTGCGAGGTGCAGCATATCAGAGCGGGAGAATGCTGAGAGGATGAATACACACTGAGGTGGATACTACTCCGATTCGCTTCCAAAGCCTTCGAACTCTTCAATGTCAAGGTCCTCTGCGTCCGAGTCATCCCAATGAGCGGGAGCGATAGTCGATGAAAAATCCACGACCGATGGAAAAGCTGACCGGTAATGCTGGTCAGTTACGTTGGACCCATCGACGAGTATTTTCCGGTCCGTAATGAATAACTTTCGCGGGGTGCAACCAGATTTCGATATGAAGGAGGTAAGAAGGTCGATAGGTTTCTCTCCGAGAGATGACTCTGGAACCTCGAGCTGCTGAAGAGCAGGAACAACCAAATCGGTGAGGATTCTTGTAGAAAAAAATTCCCGACGATGTGTTTGGATAACGAGGGAAGTCAAGGCGGGGAGGTTGATAATTCCCGAGCCGGTGTATGGCCTATATGCATAGCCCCCAAAATTAAAATCCAACGTGCAAAACAGTAGACTCGGTGTTTTACGCAAAACGGGAAGGCAAATCTGGGGATCTATTCTGTGGAAAGACAAGGACGTCAACTGTTCCCAGGGTAGGACCATCTCCAAAGATTCAGCTCCACGAAGCGCGACGGTGCGCAATTCAGGCATGTCCCACGAAGCAAGTTCGTTGACCTGGGAGTCCCCGACGAAATCGAATTCCAGAGATCGAAGTAAAACCATCGGCGAGTCAATCTGGGGAAGAATTCGAGGGGGTAAGAGGCCGAGTTTCAAGTTTTGCAGGCGTTTTGAATAGGAAAGAAAGGTGGACAGCAACTCGTCGCCACACTTCCCTATACTCCCGATGAATTCGATAGAGAGGGGGCAGCAACCTGATCTCTGCAACCACATATCCGCCAGGGTTGGCAAACCTTTCAATTCTCGTCTGCTAGGGTGCACAAGTACTCGCAAGCCTTTCCACAGGGGGGGAGTGGCAATCGCCACCGCTCGCCATTTGCGGCAGATGTGGGTAAGACGGATGGGCGAATGAGGAGAATGTATTTCGGGAGGCTCAGAAGCTGGCAGCCCAAGAAAATGGATAAAAATTTCCGATGTGATTTCGTTCGGCAGGGTCAGGACGGGGTATTTGTAGGAGTCGAGCCTTTGTTGCGCTGCTTCTTGCTCATCTCGTAACGCAGCGATAGTTTGCTCGAGCTCGGAGATTCGGTCTCGGATTTCCAAGATACGGTCTCGATCCGCTTTGAGGGCGCCGAGCATGGTAATAAAGCAAAGTGTTGGGAGAATATTGCACCAGTGGCAGGAGCTGAGGGACAGTGGCAGGGTGGCTGATTCAAATCGGGTCAAAATTCATCCTAATTAAATGACCGCCAGAGAGAATTTACCTCGATAGGTCCGCTTTGCGGTTAACGGTTGGAGGATATGTACCGCACAATAAATTTGATGCAAGTGGTCGGAAGCAAGTCACGGTCGAAAACAAACGAGAAGTCACAGTTGTGTCACAGTGTGACATTCATTTTCCCGCCGTCGAACGAATCGAACCGGTGTTCTTAACTTACCACTATGGGCCGATCCTCTCCCCGTCTCCACCATCATACCTTCCAAAGAAACTGCGACTACCGTTCTCAATGAATTGCTGGCCGACGAATCATTCGCAACCTCGACTTGGTTCACTGACGGCTCTCTCCTCGCGGGCGTAGCGGCTGGTGCCGCAGTTCTAATGGTTGGTATGACCCCAGTGGAGAGAATTCTCCTGCCGCTTGGCAAAGGGCAGGTGGCGGAAGGTGAGATGGAGGGCATTCTGCGGGCGACGGATCGAGCTGTGATCCACGGTGCGGATCACATCCTGGTTGTCTCTGATTCACAGGCAGGGTTACGCGGCATCCTCTCCACAAATGCGCGCGCTGGTCAACATCGGGCTATCCAATACGACAGACTTGTCCGCACCGCCGTTGATCTACGCCCTGCCCTTCGTATCACAAATCTATGGACACCCGCGCACATCGGCACCGTCGGAAATGAGCTAGCTGACGACGCGGGCAAAACTGCGACTCTGCTACCGCCACCGCTCTCCCTTCCCGTTTCCCTTACCACCTGCAAGCGTCATATTAATGACATGATACTCCAGTGTTGGCGCGAAATGTGGGAGAAATCTTCCCTTGGTCGGGGCCTGCGGGAAATCGATGACACTCCTCCCTCCCTTATCCTCCGTTCACCATATACCTCGTCTTCAGCTCGCGCAGACATATCCACACTTGGACAACTACGTACCGACTTCTCAGCCCTTAATGCTCATCGCTTTCGGTGTCGGCTTGTCTCTTCACCAGCTTGCCACCACTGCGGTGCCTCCAAGGACACCCGGCCCCACTTCCTGCTCCACTGCCCTGCCTGGTCTCGGTTCCGCGCGCCGCTCCAAGCAGCATCGTATTCAGCCGGAGTCCTAGGGGCGGTCGATCTGCGCACGCTCTTGAGCCATCCCAAACTTCTCAAGCCCGTGAGTTCATCCACAATACTGGTCGCTTCAATTAGATACGTAAATTCCATCTCTCTCTTTTCTCTCGTTCCGTCTCTATGATACCTTACTTACCTATAATTACCTACATCTGCATACCTATTACCAACTTCAATAACCGCGCCGCTCCTGCCCTCACTCCCCTTCCTGTTACCTTATGCGCCAAGTTTCCCCGCCTGTCGACAACTTTTACTTACTTCTACTTTTACTTATAGTTTACCATCCCAGACACCGTAGTGTATCTCGTACACCCAAGGCTGGCTTATGCAGCTAGTACTGCCGCATAGCCCTTAGGGCCAGTTACGGCGTAAATAGAAATCAAGTTCATGATCAAGTTCAAGTTCAAGCCGTCAAATTTAATCCTTTTTCTTTTTCAAGCCCCCAGTAGATTTCACCTTTGCTTTGCATTTGCCTCCAACGAAGTGCATGCGGTACGGGATGAATCACGACCTCCGAGTCGGGTCGTCCCGCTGAATGACTGATGGCACTTCCCGGATGGATTTGATGGCACTTCCCGACTCGGCGACGGTGATTATTGCCCGTTGAGTATATGTAAACCCGGGGTAGGTAGGATGGCGCCCATATATATGGGTCCCGCAGTCCGCTTGTCCTTGTCCCTCTTCTCCTACTCTCGTCCTTGTCTTGTTCTCGTCCGACTTGTCGCGTTCTGCGAGTCGTCGCATGCGCAGCTTGTGTTCCGGCTGCTTCCGGCCCATAACTACCGACTCCACGATGAATCAACTGGCCATGGATTGTACATTTTCCCCGTCTCTATGTAACTATCCATCCGAGGGCCAGAATTCAAATTTGAAAGGAAACAGCGATGTCTGTAAAATTCCTACACATTCGACGCGTTTTTGGTATCAATAAGACGAGTTTTCGACTCGTCTGTTTCCTCCTTACACGCCGATCTGCGCCTCTACGCACAGAGCAGTGTAAAAATAGTCGAAGAAGGGCAAGATGGATAAATTTGGGTTGATCGTCAAGGATGTGGCTGTGACCCGTCGGTATAACTCCCGTCGCAGCCCGGTCAAGTTCCCGGCCACAAAACTTGTGCTCCTGACCTCCACCATCTGCCTTGGCCGCCGTTCTTTACAGTCACATACTCACCGACTCACTGACCGACTGACGCCACCCCGACGATGATGGCGGTCACCAAACCCGCCCGCTACATCCTCTTCATCCTCTGCTTTCTCATCGCGCTTCACTTCCTCCTCTCCGCAACACACGCTCCCTACGGAAAGGCCACCTCCCTGTCGGGTTTCTGGGCCGGCAAAGACCGGCCGACGAAATACAGCGATTCGGCGGTCCCAGCGTACTCTGATTTTTCGTCGTCGATCGGAGGCGCGAGCAATGCGACGAGGGCAAATGCGACATTCGTGATGCTGGCGCGAAATTCGGATATCAACGGCGCGGTGCAGAGCATTCGGAGTATCGAGGATAGGTTCAACAGGGACCACGGGTATCCGTATGTCTTCCTGAATGAAGAACCGTGGACAGACGAATTCAAAAAGTGCGTGGTGTCGCTACTTTTCTCTGGTTTTTCTCTCTGCCGTTCCTTGGTCTTTGGGTTCGTTGGGTCTGCTATCCGCCACCATATTTTCCCGAGTGCCAGTCCCGACGAAAATCGCGTCCCAAGGCCAAGGATGATGTCATCGCCAGGCGCGATATGGCCTGTCCAGTGTCCCGCACTCTTCTGCCTCTATCTCGTCCCCACCCCCCCTCACCAACCTCCTCTTCCATCCCTCCACGTACTCACTCACCCCCCAGACGTATCTCCGCCCTCTCCTACGCCCCCATGGAATTCGGCGTCATCCCGCACGACTGGTGGTTCCAGCCCGACTGGATCGACGAGACCCGCGCCGCCGCCGGCCGCAAAAAGATGGAAGAGCAGGGCATCATCTACGCCGGCTCCGTTTCTTATCGCAACATGTGCCGCTTCAATAGCGGGTTCTTTTTCAGGCATGAGTTGTTGAGGAAGTATCGGTGGTATTGGCGAATTGAGTACCTGCTTCTCTCCTTCTTCCGTTGTCGTCCCTGATAAATGAGTGGATTTTAGACCGGACGTGATGTTCCACTGCACGCTGTCGTTCGACCCGTTCGTGTATATGGAGAAGCAGAACAAGACGTATGCGTTTACGATTGCGCTGTATGAGTGGGCAGCGACGATCCCGACGTTATGGGATACGGTCAAGGGTGCGTCGTCTGTTGTCTGCTTTTCTCTTTCTCTCCTCGGTGTGGGCAGGGTGCTTTAAAGCGTCTGTAGCTGCGCTCGGACTCTGCTTTCTTGTCCGTATACTCTTGTCGTTCCGGGGGAAACTTTACTTGGGATTATGGACGTGGCGGAAAACGTCCCCCTGATTTCGCCTTACCAGCCTCATCATCTTCTGCATTCCTCATGAACGCTTAGCTAACCCAGTCCTTTCTCCCCTCCAGACTTCATGAAACAAAACCCCGACACTGTCGCGCCCGACAACGCGATGGGTTTCCTCAGCGAGAACGGGGGAGATGGGTATAATATGTGTCATTGTAAGTGCAGTTGCTGGCCTCTTTCAAATTCCCCGTCTCCCCTCTTTTCTTTCAAGCTCTTTCTCGCTATCGTTCTCGGATTCACCTCCTTCGCCTCCACATTCACATCCTCTTTCCTCTCTCCTCTCCCCCCTCTCCCCTTTGACATTCCTTCATCCTCATCTTTCTTCACCTCTCTCCCACTCTCACTCCTCACTCTCTCACTCTCAATGCTAACTAACCCCGTAATTTAGTCTGGTCCAACTTTGAAATCGCCGACCTCGACTTCTGGCGCGGGCCCGTATACATGAAGTTCTTCGACTTTCTGGATCGGACGGGCGGGTTCTATTATGAGCGGTGGGGAGATGGTGCGTTCCTCCTCCCTCTCTTTCTCTCTCTCTCTTTCAACATATGCTAATGGTGTGCTCGTTTTACAGCCCCGGTGCATTCGTACGTCGTGTCTTGATCATTCGATTCGATGAGAAATTAACGTCTATGGATATGATGTGGTGTAGGATGGCGGCTGCGCTGTTTTTGCCAAAGTCGAAGGTGCATTTCTTTAATGAAATTGGGTGAGTGGTCATTTTATTTGGGGACCGAGGGTGGCGATTAGAAGGGCTCTGGGTGTTTGTGAGGAGACACTCATGAGATGCATGAGACTCGGGAGCGGATGCTCCTGTTTTCGTTTTCAGGCGGTCCGACCTTGCAGATGCGGACGGGAGGGTTTCGAGTTACGCACTCGAGTGATGTCTGTCCCTCGCCAAGGAGAAGCACATTCACCAGCTTGAGATGGGCGCAGGCCTGCGCCCATCTCTTGCCGAACCTCCACCGCGCATCTTCGCTTTCGTTTCTTCTCCTTACTCTCATAGCATATCGAGCTTCCGATGCTAACTTACTTTTCTTTGACTTAGCTACGAACACCCACCAAACATCCACTGCCCGTCAGACGACGAGGTATGGCGGAAAGGCATGTGCAGCTGTGACCAAAAGCGGACGCACGGTAAGTGCTAAGCCTTGGCTCTTCTTCGACCTTCCTTCGCGGCATGGCGCATGGCTGTATACGATCGCTGACGCGTGGGCATTGACAGACTACGGCCCATACTCGTGTCAACGTCAATGGGATCGGATATTCCAGTAGCCTCGCGCTATAGACTGTTCTGGATATCTATCTCCTCTCTCATCTCGATCATCTCCTCAAAGAGTGCTCGCACTTGCACGCTCGCGGGCCGACAAACGCATATATAAGAGAACAGATACACTTTCATTATCTACATATCACCACCACACTTATCATAGAATGCTTTCGATGCTGCTGTAACTTGTTACTTATTGTAGATGTGAAGTGGGGGAGGATGCGGAGGAGTGCTGTAATTGTAATGCCAATGCTAGTGGGAGAGGTGACGATGCATATGAATGAAGTGTCGTGATATGCCTAAGTGAGTGGAAATGAATGCTGTAGAGTAGGAGATGCATATGAGATGTTTGCCGTGAGATAAGTATGTGGAAATGAATGCAAGGTTCGATGTATGTAGACGTATCGTACAGGCGGACGCGCAGACCACTTATACATAGCACTTCAGGAATCCCACCAATTACGATTCAGAAAAAAGCGAAATCGGGCGATTGAGCGGTGCAGGGGAGCCCAGCATCGCTGACCCGATAGTCGCTCCACGGGCACGGCCGACGCTGTTGACCACCTCGAACTGAGGGGGGCTGCGCGAACGCGTGCCGCCCGCTGTCGCGGGGCGAGGGAGTGCGCGTGCGTAGAGGTCGCGCGGGGTGTACGCGGGCGGTTGGGGGCTTGGTGCTGGTGCTGGTGCATGCGACGCGTTTGGTGGATTAGCTGGAGGGGCCGGGGTTGACTTGCGCGGTCCAGAAGGTATGGGTGTCATCTGAGCCGACACGGAGTGCAAAGTGGGCATGATTGGACTGAGGGGGACGAACCCACGCGGGAGCTCGTTGTCTGGGAGAACGATGACGTTGGTGGTGGCGGGAGGTACTGCCCCGTCTGCGAGTAGAGCTGGTACGGGCGCGAGCTGTACGCCGGCGAGCGCGCCGGCGAGCTCGGGGATAAATTGCTGGGGGAGCGTGGCGTGACCTGCATCCTCGGGCGTGAGGAGCACGTTATTCACCGTGATGCCTGTGGAAGCGGTGGACGCGGGGTCAGACTGCAAGACGCTCAATCAGGTGTTTATGTGCGAGAAAATCACGAAGATACGTACTGGGGGCTCGATCTGGATGTTGGGGACACTGGAGGCGGAGACGGTGCGGTTGAAACGGGACTTGAGCCAGTTGACGGGTCCGGCGGAACGCGGCCGATTTGGGTTCGTATCGTCGGTATGGTCTGGTACCATGAGCAAAGATGCGGGTGGCGGTGGCATGGCTACGGGTGCGAAGGATGGCCCGGCTGAGGGGGAGGAGTACGGGTCGTGCAGTGGAGGAGGATTTGGGGCAGACTTGTTGGGAGGGGCATATATTCCGCTCCCTTGCATAACGCTAGAAAGAGGCATGGGCATGACGATTTCCCGAGGCCGTCTAGGTCCGGGGACGCGCTGACTGGCTTGAGAGCGGGTTGCAGAGGAACGAGTCGAAAACTAAGATAAAGGGTTATGAGCGCAGCTCGACAGAGACATGACAAGGAGAGTAGAAGACATGAAGGGGGAAAGAACTAACATACGTTGTCGCTTTTCTGAGAGTCCTCACTTGACTTTTGCGATCGTTCGGCGGGGTCGGGGTTCGCGATACGCCACTCGCGTGCAACCTGGCTTGAATGGGACATGGTGTCTGAAGCTGCCGCTCGCGGCGGACCCAGGATATCGAATTGTGAATATCTTGTCGACACAGCGGAAACGTTGGACATCGTCCTTCGTCGTCCGCCACCCTGTGCGTTGACTCCTCCTCCTTCGCGGTCTTGTGCGAGGGTGTACATCGACTCTGCCGCCACGGACGCAGGCCGGCTGAGTTCGTGAGGGGGAGGAAGAGCAATGACCGAATCTGCGCCGATGGTGGGGATTCCGTCCGGAGGAAGGACTACTGAGCGACGAGAAATGGTGAGGGGACTGGGAGGTCGGAGTTCTGGATGTTCTGGTTGGATATCGATAGTCTCGGCGGAATGCAAAAGCGCTTGAGGAAGAGGACGTGTAGCTCGTGGCGAGGGCGGACGATCTGGACGCTGCGTCGCTTGTTGAGGGGGAGGTTGCTGTACAACGGCGGGTCGAGACGCTTGTGGCTGGGCCGACTTGGGACGAGAAGGACGCACAGGCTGCGATGACGACGAAGGCGCATCTGTGACGGCCCGTGCTGGGATTGCGTGCATTGGAAGTGTAGGCGCATACGACGGCGCGTCTGCGGACCTAGTCGATGAAACTCAGGTCAGACTTAACTCGGGTCAAAAGCGACAAAGAGTTACTTCGAGGATGAGGAGGTCGACTGCTTACGAGTAGAAGAGGATGAGCGGCGCGTGGATCGCTCCCGAGGCCGAGAAGACTCTTCGCGGCTGCTGTTGGTGCGTTCTTCTGCACGCGAGCGTTCCAACGCAGCTTCGAACGCACGCTGGCCTTCCCGCAGCCCTTCCTTGAAGCCTTCATTTCGCCCCTCCTCCCTGGCAACCCAGACTGCATGCTCAGATGCGAGCTTCCGAGCAATCGTTCTGTCTTTAGCCGCCTGTTCCTCGGCCTCCACGCGCGCCCTGTCAACATCATCGACAATCTTCTGCGCCCGGAAAATCTCGTTCTGTGCCGCTTCAAGCTGGAACTTGTACAGACCGAGCTCCTCCTGCACTTTGTTAAGCGTGCGACGCAGTTGGTCGCGCTCTTCCACGACGGTGCGGAGACGGGCGAGGACTTCTGCACACCGGGCATCCAGCAGGTTTGCGCGGTTCGTTTCCTGGCCCAGACGTTCTGTCGTCACCAGAAGCAAACTCGAAATGGAGCTCGAGCGCGACTGGGATTTGGAACGCCGTTTCGTATGCTGAGCCTCGGCGTCTGGATTGCTCGTAGACGCAGAATTATCCGGAGTTTGCTTGTTTGACTTGGGAGATGGAAAGTGGGGGAAGGGAAATTCAGTACCCTCGTTGGATTGAGAGATGTTCGCCCTCTCTATCGACATGTCCCTGAGACGATACCGGTCAGACATTGTTCGTGGGGAACGAGAAAGATATATACCTCTCCAATTCACGTCCGTCGGCGGCCATTGATGAGAGAGGAGTGCGAGGGAGAACAGTTAAGAGGATGCCTTGGTGCCTCACGACAGGGTCATTGTGAATGTGAGGCGGCAGATACAAGATTAGGCCGAACTCTAGAGGTGGGGTGGGGACGAGAGCGATACGATTGCAATGAGGCTCACAGATAGCTGTCGACAACACGTGGCTTGTGCATGTCTTGGAGATCACGAAGATTCTTTAGTGCAATCGATCCCTTTGTGACCTATCGAGAAGCGCCCTCGATATCGGGAAAGGTCGAGCGATTGATTCGTAGTGTAGACCGGGAGATCTTTAAGCAGGGAAGTCCAAGAAAGTCGAGTCCCCCAATAGGATCTACATCGGCGCCGGGGCTTGAACTTGAAGGAGGAATCTTCTCCGGCAGTCCAGTCAGCTGGTAAGTAAGTGATGATGGGTCTTATTCAATGCGCCAGGTTAGTTGTACATGGTGTACCGCCCCTGGTGCCAGAATTGAACGCCATTCCGGCAAGCCCCCAAAACGCTCATGAATCGAGAAGAGAGGCGCTATTTGCGCCACCGAGTGCGTCAGCAATACGGTTTTGGAGTTCATTTGAAACGAGGGCGCACCCGAATCTCATTTTGCCAGACTTCTAAGTTTGACCACAGAAAGCGCCAACTTCGCTCGCAAGTAACTTTTGGAGGACTCGGAGACAGTGGGATATTGACGGCCAGAGATGATCGGACGAGGCAATTCACCAAAAGGGAGAGTGTAAAGGGTCGAGGGAGCTATTCCAGGATTGTACAGTACTATGTACACTTCGTTCCAGGTAAAGGCCGGGTACAAGATGTCAAAGCGACGAAATTTGATCGGAGAAAAATGAGGGTCACACTGTGACATCTCACTTGTCTCTCGGGGGCGACCACAGGCGACCACTCGGATTGTGACTGGAATTCGCGAGGTACGAGAAAATTGATATAGCGTCTGTCTCGGAGAGACTAGACTGGAATCCAGTTTATCGCGTGGTGTTAAATCCGACCGTTGGTTGCGAAGAGTTTCTGCAGAGGTAGGTTTTCTCTGTTTCAATACCAATGTTGACTCGGAGTTCTTTTGAAACAGCCACTGGCATTGGGCACAGTGGAACCCTGCCACAGTTGCCACTCAATCTGAGTGCTTGAATTCCCACAACACTTCAGCTGCATTCTGAAGCCGACTAAGTACCATGCTCGCAGTTCTCGAGGCAGATCGGGCTCGTGTTTTGGAAATCACACACCAAATTATCCAGCTCCAGCGGGCAATTGCTGCGTTACGAGACGAGCAAGTAGCAGCGCAACAAAGACTCGACTCCTACATATACCCCGTCCTGACCTTGCCAAACGAAATCACATCGGAAATCTTTGTCCATTTTCTTCCGCCCGAACCAGGGCTTCCTGAAGTGAATTCTCGCCTTTCACCCACTCGTCTTACCCATGTCTGCCGCAAATGGCGAGCGGTGGCGGTTGCCACGCCTGCTCTCTGGAAAGGCTTGCGAGTGATTGTGCCACCTAGCTTGGGACGAGATTTGAAAGGGTTGGCAAGTTTGGCGGATATGTGCTTGCAAAGATCGGGCTACTGCCCTCTCTCTATCGAATTCTACGGGAGTATGGGGAACACCGATCGCGACGACAACTTACTGTCCACCCTTCTTTCCTATCCAAAACGCCTTCAATATTTGAAACTCGACCTTTGCCCTCCCCAAAGCCTCCCCCAGATCGACTCGCCGATGGCTTTACTTCAATCCCTGGAATTAATTCTCTTCTTGGAATCCCAGCTCGACGAAATCGCTTCGTGGAACATGCCTAAACTACGCGACGTCATGCTCAGCAATGAAGCATCTTTGAAGGCGGTCTTGCCTTGGGGACAGTTGACGTCGTTGTCTTTCCACAGGATAAATCCCAACCTTTGCCTCCCCGTTTTGCGCAAAACATCGAATCTCCTGTTTTGCACATTGAATTTCACGGGTCGGATATATATGGCATACACCGGCTCGGGAATTATCAACCTGCCTGCCTTGACTTCCCTCGTTATCCGAATGGATGGTGGGGAAAATTTTGCTACGGGAATCCTCACCGATTTGGTTGTTCCTGCTCTTCAGCAGCTCGAGGTTCCAGAGTCATTACTCGGACGGGACCCTATCAACCTTCTAACCTCTTTCATATCGAAGTCTGGCTGCACCCTGCGAAGGTTGTTCATCACGAGCCGACAAATGCACAAGCATAAGGTCAAGGTGAAGGACGAGCAATACCGGGCAGCTTGCCCATCGGTAGTGGATTTTTCATCGATGGCGGATTTTTTATTCACTTTCGACCCCACTGATTCGGACGACTCGGGCGCAGAGGACAGTGATAGGGAAGAGTTGTCAGATTCCGAAAATGATTCCGGCGACTCTGGAAGCGGGTCCGAGTAGTTTCTGCCTTGGTGCGTGTTTCTTGTTTCTGTGTTCTTCGATTCTGAGGTGCTGTAACGCAGACACACTTTTGCCATTTGATTGACAACGTTGCCGCTCTAATGTGAACTTGCTGGTTTCTACTTCAAACTTGTTTGATTATATCCAGCGGTCAGGTATCAGTGGTCAGTTTTCTTGTGATAGTGGGACTGTACGTCAAGTCTGGCAATAGAGCAAGCACAGATCGGAAACGGCAACAGAGAATATTTTCTCCATCGGAATGTACAGGATGTCGGCATAGATCTCAGTGGACAACGAGCAACGGCCGGATCTTCTAAGCAAGGTGTCGAGGAAAACCTCCTGCTCATGACATATGGGACGGAGAAGGGGAGTTTTCCAGTTGTAAGCGTCAAACGCAATTGTTTTCCATAGTCCGGGAGTTGCAATGGCCACAGTTCGCCATTTAGGGTAGATTTGTGTAAGGAAGAGTGCAGGGAGAGGACCGACGAGCGGTGCACATTGAGGATATGGTGGTGATGAATATGTCGGACAGAATTCCGTTCGGGATGGTGAGAATGGGTTGTATGACTCGAGTCTCCGCTGCACCGTAGACTGCTCATTTCGCAGAGCTGCGAGAGGCTGCTCTGAATTAAAGATCTGCTTTGCATCGAAGCAAGAAGGGCTCGATCTGCTTCGAGATGGGGGAGCATAGTGTAGAATTATGTAATGACGTCCGTCAATATCTTTTTTGGCAGTCAATTTGTTCGCGCCGGCTTCTTTCTTTCTCCCTCCTTCTCCCCAGCCATCTCCCAGAAATCGCTGTCTTCCTCCATGGATGTTCCCATCTTTGGCGGACAGGGAGCGGGGCATACGTTAATTAGGACTCAAGCTCTTCAAGATGCAGCTTCACCGTCCGGGTCGACTCTTTTGACTGCATGTCATGAAGCTTTCTACGCAGAGATCTCGTCACTCTCCGCTCAAGAGCGTTCCATCGTCAGGATTGACTTGGAGGACTTTAACAGCAGCCGTTCGCTATTGGAAGAAACGCCGAAGTACCAATATAATTCCATTGTCTCGGGGACAACGCTTCTTCTCTGCCAGTCGTTGCGGTATTTGACTTGGATAACGGAGCGAGGTATGGCTAGCAACTCCTTGACTCCGTTCAGCGACGCATTGCAACGGACACCATATGTTCTTGGTTTCTCTTCGGGAATTCTTCCTGCTTGTATCGTCGCTTCAGCTTCCAATCTCGTTGGCTATGTCTCTACCACGGTTGGAGTCTTTCGTCTGGCTCTTTGGATTGGCATCCGTCTGCAGATCTATTGTGCAAATGTCCTGTCCGATGTCGGGATCGACTCCGATTTTCCATCGTCGTGGAGTTTGGCAGTCCTCGGGGCGTCGAAAAACGAGGCGGAAAATCTTATTCAGGCTTTTCACGAGGTGAGGACTAGCTTTTGTTTGCTCCTGAAACGAAACAGATCCTTCTTGCGGCAGGCTAATCCGTCGTCCGCGCCCCTCTACATAACCGCAGTTATGCCTGATTCGTGTATCACAATTTCAGGGCGCCCCGATTCCTTGGAAAAGTTCGCCAAGACGCTGGAACCAAGACACGTCGTACACAAGACCACTGTCGATGCTTTGTATCACTCTCCTCTTCACGCGTGTGGCGTCCGGAAGGAAGTCCTCGTAGACATCTCCCGCCGCGGAATCCAATTCCCCGACTTCACCGACCTCCATGTTCCGATCCAATGCACGATTTCTGGAAATCTCATTCCCAGACAGACTCAATCTCAGGGCAGCCTGGTCGAACTCGTGCTCGATATGATCCTCACGCATCCCGTCAACTGGCACTTGGTTGTGGCCAAATTGCTCGAGACAGCGCCTGAGTACAACAATCTACGTCTTGTGAACTTTGGGCCAGGGGGCGGAATCATCAAAACCGTCGAGCGTGTTTTCTCTCGTGACCGCGTTTCGAGCATCGCCGCGACGCGCGAAAATGTTCTTGCTCACGTGGGCGCGAAGTCGCAGCCAATAGCGGTCGTGGGAGCGGCGATCAACGTTCCTGGAGCGAACAACATCGAGCAACTTTGGCGACTTTTGGAAGATGGTGTTGACACGCTCTCAGAGGTGAGTTGGTCTCAAGATCTATAGCTCACCGCGTCGCCCTGAGTACCTGTAGATTCCTGGGCACCGGTTTGCCGTCGAAGACTACAATGGTGGACAATATCCCAAGCGCCAGATGAAAGCGCACACCGGAAATTTCTTGGATAACGTCGACGAATTCGACAACGCGTTCTTCAAGATAAGCCCAAGAGAAGCGAAAAGCATGGACCCCCAACAGCGCATACTGCTGCATACGGCGTACGAGGCCTTGGAGAACTCTGGCTATGTTCCGAATGCTACTCCGACGTCGCGCCCTGAGACGTTTGGCTGCTACATGGGAGTGGCTACGGAGGACTATGTTCACAATCTTAGGGACGAGATGGATGTTTATTACAGTACCGGTGCGTTGGTGTCTTTTTCTTGATAGAAGGAAACTACAATGATATTCGAAAGGTACTCTTCGGGCGTTCCTCAGCGGCCGTATCTCTTTTGCGATGCAACTCGGTGGACCGTCCATGGCCGTGGACACCGCTTGCTCCTCATCTAATGTTGCCGTCTATCTGGGAGCCCGTGCGCTCATGAATGGTGACTGCGATGCTGCTCTTGTGGGCGGAGTAAATACGATCTCAAGCCCCGACGTACGCTCTCTCGTTCCTGTTTCTATGCTGTCTTCTCACTCCATACATTCTCTGCAGATGTTTCTTGGACTCGACCGCGGCCACTTCCTCAGTCCTACTGGGCAATGCAAAGCTTTCGACGCAGCTGCCGACGGCTACTCTCGAAGCGAGGGCTGCGGTGTTTTCGTTCTCAAGCGACTCGGGGATGCTATCGCCGAGAACGACAACATCTTGGGCGTGATCAGGGGCATCGAGGTCAATCAGAGCGGCCTCGCACATTCCATCACATACCCTCACGCTCCCACCCAAGCGGCACTCTTCCGCAAAGTCCTAGACTCGGCGGGGATCGACGTAAGCCGCGTCAATGTAGTCGAAGCGCATGGGCCAGGGACGCAGGCAGGAGACCCGAACGAGGTGGAGAGTCTGCGCAGTGTGCTATGTGCCAATCGCGCTGCGAATAATCCGCTTCACATCACGTCCGTCAAGGCGAATATTGGGCATCTGGAAGCGGCTTCGGGTGCGGTGGGGCTCGCCAAGCTACTTCTTATGCTCCAGCACCGCTCGATTCCACGCCAGATCTCGTTGAAGAATTTGAACCCGCTGATCGCGCCGCTGGAAGATGACCATGTTGTTATTCCCCGAAAACAGTTACCTTGGTTTCCGTCGCACGAAGGGATGACGCGTGTCGCTCTGCTCAACAATTTTGGCGCAGCCGGCTCAAATAGCGCCCTTGTAGTGGAAGAACACCTGAAGCCATCCGCGCCTCACATCCCCGCCGACACCCCTTTCGTGTTTGGAGTATCAGCGAAGACTGTTCCGGCCTTGGAAGAGCTACGCACCAAATACATCAGTTGGTTACAGGACGATGCGACCCGCCATATTCCGCTATCTGATATCGCATATACGACCACCGCCCGACGTCAGATTTACGACTGTCGACTCGCTGTTTCGGCCAGTGGGCGCGAGGAGCTGGTCCAAAAGCTTCGTGAAGCAGCTATCCTTCAGCCATCGAAAGAACCCGCACAAGCCGTCTTCGTGTTCTCCGGACAAGGTAGCCAGTACAAGGGCATGGGCCGTGAGCTGTTCGACAGCTACCCGGTATTCCGCCGCTGCGTCGAGGAATGCGACGCGGCTTTGATAGCAGCAGGGTTTCAAGGGTTGTTGCCGAGTCTTCTTAGTACAGATGAGAGAGGGCTGACGCCAGTGGAGGAGTTCGAGGCTTTTCATACAGCAATATTCGCACTCGAATACGGGCTCGCCCAACTGTGGATTTCGTGGGGGATGGCTCCGTCTGCCGTTGTGGGGCATAGGTGATTTGTATTTCTACGCCTGTGCATACTCTTTCTCACTTCCTTCATAGTCTTGGCGAATATGCAGCCCTAGCATTCGCTGGAGTGCTCTCAATGAAGGATGCTCTTCTGATTGTGGCCAGCCGAGCTCGTCTAATAGCCCAAAAATGTGCTACAGACACGACGGGTATGCTCGCGGTCAACATCGGGCCACAAGATGTCGGGATCTTTCTGCGCGAATCTGCAGATTTCTCGGACTTGTCGATCGCATGTTATAACAGTCCCACCGACTGTGTACTTGCGGGGCCGTTGGTACAACTGAAGGCCTTCGAGGCTCACCTCAAGACCCACTCCCAACGCAGGTCAATCTTCCTCGCCCTACCCTTTGGACATCACAGCTCTGCCATGGACCCAGTGGTCGAGGATCTGACCGCGATATGCCAGCGCGTCACTCTCCGTGCGCCGAAGCTACACATCGTCTCAAACGTTCTGGGAGATGTTGTTTTCCCTGGTGATACATCGGTCTTCACCGCTGACTACTTTGCCCGTCACTGTACGGAGCCTGTGCTGTTTGAGGCAGGCATTCGCGTGCTTTTGTCGAGCTCGGAATTTGTCAGAGTGGACGCTTGGATTGAGCTGGGACCGCACACGCCCTGCTTACCGATGCTGAAAGCCAGCTCCGCGATTCCGGCAAATGCCCTTCTTCTTGCATCGATGCGCAAGCACCACTCGCCGTCTATCACTCTTACAGCGAGTTTGGCGCGGCTCTACACATCCGGATTCAAGCTCCAGTGGCGCGCGTGTTTCGCACATCTGTCGGGCGTCGCTTGTATTAGCTTACCGTCTTACCCCTTTGCCAAAACCAAATTTTGGGTGCCTTACCGAGAGCCGGCGCCTGTGCTGACGAGTCCCCAATCTGAGGGCATTGAGACTGCCCCTGCCCATCTCGAGTATTCCGTCTTGCAGAAATGCATTCAATATCCATCCCCCGAGAACGATTTCGCCTCGGTCTTCGAAACGCCCGTGGATTCTCTCTCACACTTCATCGATGGCCATCTCGTTGGCGGTGTACCTCTCTGCCCTGCGTCTGTTTATATCGAGCTGGTCCTTGGCGCGGTGGATCTGAGTGCGCGGCATCTGCAGATGCCCCATCACGATAGTCATGTCGTGTTACGCCGTATTCACTTCGAGAAGCCGCTGGTCCACGTCGAGAGCGTTACTCACACAGTCATCACGAAGATTACCTTCACTGGCAGCGAAGGCAGCTTTACCATTAGCTCTCGTTCGACGTCTTCCTCCCAGCAATCCATCCATGTAAACGGAGATTTCAAATACCAGTCGACGCTGCAGACCACTACGAAATTCATTCAGCTTCTTCCCAAAATCTCCCGCTATATGAGCGCTGTTGGTCAGCTGCGGAACAGCGCTCCGCCCGAAGTGTTCTCCACCCGCACCACATACGAAGTAATTTTTCCCCGTGTCGTTGACTACCACTCTTCTTTCCATACAATCCGATCGTTGACCGTCGACGCCAGCGGCATGGAAGGATGCGCTACCATACAGCTTCCGGCGGACCACGAACGTGGACGGTTCGTCGTCCACCCCGTTTTCATGGACACACTCTTGCATGCTACTGGCTTCATTGCTAACATGCAGGGTGGTGCCGAGGACGCATACATTTGCACTCAGGTCGATGCTGTAAAGGTCTTGCCAACCCTCATAAACTGCAGCAAACCGTATTCCGTGTACTGCAGCAACGTGCGACTGCTTGGCGATGAGAGCGTCGTACTCGGAGAAAGTTACGCTGTGCAGGTCGCGGAGCCACGTCGGATCGTCGCACATATGAAGGGGATACACTTTCGCAAGGTTCGGCTAAGCAGTTTGAAGAAGAGTCTTGTGGCGACGGCTGCGGTCGTAAAACCGGTTCTTTTGCCGCTTCAGACTTCCAACTTTGTGTCCCGTCACCGTTCATCGTCGCTTGTGGCTGCGGATGTCGAGGCCATTGTCTTGAACATTGTCTCTACCGCTTGTGACATGACTGGACCCTCCGTGGAGCTTAATAACGATCTGGCGTTACTAGGGATGGACTCGCTCATGTCTATCGAACTACTCGGCTCACTGCGCGCGTCATTTCCTGGCGTTCACCTCGATGCGCATTCTCTGGCTTCCTGTTTGACCGTGGCGGATATCTGTCGCGTAGTATGCACCGAGCTTTCGAGCACTACCGTCCATGCCGCGAAGCTGATGTCGCCTCTGCTCAGCGAGGCGATGTCTTCTCCACGTACTCTCTTCGAAGAGGTGACTGTACAAGATGACGGTTCCCTCGATATCATCCGTATCCTCTCCACAATTCTGGAGGTTCATGTCGATAACATTCACGTCGATACGGATCTCGTGGCCCTAGGCTTGGACTCGATGAGTTCAATCGAGCTCGTCTACGCAATTAAAAACGAGTCTGGGCTTGAAATGTCGACCAGCGTCTTATCGAGTTGCACAACTCCCCGCGCTATCCAAGCGTATGTCTCACGCGCCGTCTGCGCGACGAAACCTGCTCTTGTTACTACTGCAGCGAAATTGATGTCACCGATTGATCCTCTCTCGCACCCCGCCGCCACTTCTGCGCCATACAGTGAGCGTCTTCGTCGCCTTACGGCCGCCCTTCGGCTGGACACCGTTCCCGTTCCTATCCAAACGGAGAAGACCAGCGGACGACTGCCGCTTTTTCTGATACACGATGGAAGTGGATTGGTCGACTACTACGATCGGCTTGCTTTCCTGGATCGCGCGTTATGGGGAATCCACAACCCCCGCTTCACCACTGGGCAGCCTTGGGATAGTTTGGTGGACATGGCGGCAGCATATGTGGAGTGCGTTCTCGGCACCGCCAGTTCGGGTCCGCTGCTGCTCGGTGGTATGTAAAAAGTGCTCGCCTGCTCTTTGTCATCTTGCTAATGGACTGCATCTAGGTTGGTCATTCGGAGGTGTAGTAGCCTACGAAGCCGCTCTTCAGCTCACCCAGCGCGGTATCCAAGTGAAGGGCATACTACTCATCGACTCCCCCAGCCCAAGGAATCATATCCCCCTCTCCGAAGCCCTACTCGACGTCGCCGTCGCTTCTGCCTTTCCGTCGGAGCTTCGTGCCCATATTCAAAGGCAATTCGCCATGAACGCACGTATTCTGGGGCAGTACGTCCCCCACGCAACGGCGAGTTTGTGCCCACCGCTCGTTTTGCTTCGGTCCCGCGATGGCTTCCAATGTTCCATACCCGATATCGACGTCCCGCAATGGCTCGCAGACCGAAGCGATCCGCAATCCTGCGTGGCTGGGTGGCAGACGCTAGCGCATTGTAATGTCAAGGTACTGGATATACCGGGAGATCACTTTCAGGCTTTCAAGGCTGAAAATGTGAGGCGGATCGTTCAGTCGTGTTAATTCTCTCTGCTGATGATACAACGCTTCTAGATCGCGGAGCTTTCGCTGCGAATTGCTGAGGCGTGCGAGTACCTGGAGGGTCTTTGAGCACATCCCTGAGGCAGGTCGGCAAGCGTCAGGAGTGGTCGCTCGTATTGTCGTTCGCGAATAGGATCGTACATGCTATCTGCTGGCTCTCTTTGCTTTCGTTGTTGTCGTCCGCATGTACGTCCATCCGCAATGATATTTGTTCTTACTTCCCTCGGGTTCCAAACAAAGCAATGACATTAGGAGAGAATGGTAGCTATTGTACTAAACGGAAATATTAAGCTACCACTAGTACCAAGCGCTCAGAAAGCGAAGACCATTTTGCCGGTCGTGCTCACGCAGCAACTCTGCGTTACCGTAATCTTGACCTGGCCAAACATCAACTGAGGACTCCAGAAGATAAAATGGACAGCACGTACTGGGTCCGACGCGTCGACGTCCGGGAATTCGAAGGTGGGCCGGAGGGGCAGAGGAAGACGCATCTATTGATGCTCCCGGTGCAGCACTACAAAATGAGAGGATGCTTGCATGAACAAACAAAGTAGTAAGCCTGAGGCTGAAGATGCGCATCCTATCCGCATGTCCCAGTCAGTACGATTATGCTTTTCAGACGAAAAAAACGATGCGGAAAATGTACGAGAAATGGATTGGAACGAACGGCAAAGAGAAGCAAAAAGAGCAGAAACTCGATGCCTCAAATGAATCCATCGCGCCCGCATTTATTCAAACGATAGAAAGAATCCAAGGGAACAAGGTACTATAGGATTTGGTTTCTTGTACATGTAGGACGGGACGAAGTCTCTCAGCGTTTCTGAGCGCCGTTGCAACTTGCTGTGATGGATTGGCAGGGTCGGCACGGCGGCTCCTGCCGATTGCCATCACTTTGGCTTTGACAGCCTTGACTGGGATTGTCAACGACGGCCAAGCCGCAACAGTGGCGGCAACACTGCTAACGTTCAAGCTTTCAAGGTGAACTTCACGTTTCGGAAGAAATTTGCTGGAGTACCTGCTAATTATGGCTTCAATTTTATGGTTGTGCCAGTGGCAGATTCTTTTAAGTATAAGCGCCGTCTCGGAGGACCGCCAGCTGGCGTACGAGCGTACGAGGGCGTACGCGTGACTGCGTAGCACCTCAAGACCCAGCTCCAGGCTGAGCTCGCGACTTACTGAATCCACAAGAAACCAAGAGGGACGTCCCAAGAGGCCACGACTACCAGAAACACGGCGGCTAGTACGCACAATGCTCCTCCAGCTCGAAGCAGACCGCGCTCTTCTCGCCTCGATACAGGAACAAATCTCTCATCTAAAGCGCTCTCTGCAGAAGGAGCGAACTGAAGCTCAACAGAGGCTTCTCGCCTCTTTGCGAGGTGAGCGATTTGAAGCCAGGCTGAGGCTTGACTCCTACAAGTACCCCATCTTGACGATACCAAACGAAATTTTAACGGAAATCTTTCTGAATTTCCTTGCGCCGTATCCTGAACCCGCCCCACTATAATGGTCCACACTCACCTCTATTTCTTACCCACATCTGCCGCCAATGGCGCGCTGTCGCGCTCTCGAGTCGAGTGCTTTGGAAAGCAATTGCATTCAATCTGTACAAAACCCGACCCCTCGACTCGAGAAGATGCAACGGATGGGATATCCTCCTGGAAGATTTACTCGGGAGATCTGGCCATTGTCCGTTGTCCATTGAGATTGATTCCACATGGTATCGTTCTCTATGGAATTCCAATACTCTATCCAATGTTTTTTCCACTCATGCCCGCTGGGAGCATGCGAAAATCTATGTTGACGACGAACCTTTTGCTGGGATCAGTGGCTCGATGCCGCTGCTTCAGTCTCTTGAACTGTCACTGGGTTCTCCAAGCCCGGACGCATTCACTTCGTGTGACATGCCAATGCTACGCACCGCCGTACTGATCGACGACTCCGCTCTCACTGTAGATTTACCATGGGCGCAGTTGACCTCCCTGTCATTGCGTTTTGCCGGGAGTGAATCCTTCGATATCTTGCAGAAAACTCCACGGCTTGTCCATTGCGACCTGTGGCTCCGTGGGGAAGACTATGAATCCGGGTTTATCGACATCCACCTCCCGTGCTTAGAGTCCCTTGTCTTGTTTCATTCAGGTCGTTTCCTGCCAGTGGCGCGGCCCCATCCAGGTCTTCTCGACCTTTTTCGAGTTCCCGCTCTCGCGCGTCTCGAAATTTCGGAATATTTCTTAGAGCCGAAACCATTCGAAACTCTGCGTTCGTTTATATCGACCTCAGCATCCAATTTGCGACATATAACCATCACCTGCCGCACGAACGAAAGCTCTAAAATGAGATCGGAAGCATCATTTCGAAAGGCGTTCCCTAACATCCTCGAATTTTCTTTCGAGTTTGAGGACGACGCCGCTGAAACTGATTCAGAGGACTACGAGTCGGAAGAGGAATTTGAGAACGACGCCGCTGAGACTGATTCAGCGGAAAACAAGTCGGAAGACGAAGTTGACGGAGAGTGATTATACTGGGGGAAATGTAGGTTTTTCTTGCGTACTGCTTTTCCCGATTCCGTGCTAACGCGTCACTAGCCAGTATACTACAAACTGCGCGATGCCGCGTACAGAAGCCCGCACGGGCTTTCAACTAGACTTTGCATCGCTACGCCAAGTATCTCATAATATGAATTTGTTCTCCAATAAGTAACTGACCACACTGCCCGTACTCAACAATTTCCCTGCCTACTTCGATAGTCTCAGAATCTGGCTCCTCTCTATCGACCACCCCAAAGCGAGCATGCTCAAAACTCCAGCCTCGAGCCAAGCCTGGATCCAATAACTCTGCTCCTCAACCACACCAGGGATATAATCCCAAGGCTTGCTACCTGGATAAAGATACGCACTCGCCTGCGTAACCCGGTACAAAGCGCCTAGCACGCCAACGGTGCGTAGATTCGCGAGCGCGGCGTCCCGTTGTACTTCGCGCCAAATGTGAGCATTTTCGCGACCGCCGGCGAGCTTCTTGGGATTGCCTATTGTCGGAGGCGCAAAGAGGTACCAAAGCATCGTGATGCCCAAGAGAAGCCCCATGGACATGGTTTGTCCTGATTTCATTGTCATACTGCGTAGAGCTCCGAGTCGCGTCGATGTTCGTACCGTTGTGAAATTTCGCGTGTCCTGGCCACATAGGGTTGTGTATATGGGTGACGTTCCAGTCGGCTATATAGCAGCCAATGCTGGTGACGAGGGCGACGACCGTGAGGAGGGTTTTTCCAATGACTGTCATGGGAGTTGAAGTTGAAGAGTAGGCGACGATACGCGGCTTTTATCTGTCCTACATCTGTCGATCAACTGTATAGAGAAGTTGAAAAGAAGTGGATTATTATATGAGATTGCTCAGCATTGTCTAATACAATATCATGAAAGCAGCGCGGATGCTCTTGGGCAGCAACCCCGAAATTACTGTCGAACTCTTCGTCACACGACAAGTGTGCCCATTGTAAGAGTATGTGGAACATTGAATTGTTCATTATAAGCCAAGTCTATCTCAGTGGTATATAACGACCTACCCACTCGGGCTGACCCAAAACTTCACAGTAAAGTGTAGCTCTTCTCGGCGATATACGGCAGCAGGAGGACGTATGATATATATCGTCGGACGGCCCCGCTATTAGTGAAGCGCAATGCATCAATTATAAGGTACTCGCTGACTGTTGACGACGAGCATGAAAATTTAGTGGACATCGGTAGCTCCGCACCACAAATATTGCTGTTTCATCGCAAATCAGAGGAGAAGAGGAGCGCAGAATACCGGTACACACCAAGTCGATTCAATAACGAACCTATTCAAGTTCCTGTTCGCTCCCAGAGTTTCCGTGTTCGTTCTCGGAGCCGTCTGAATCAGACTGTTCTTCTTCCGTGTCCTCTGTGTCAGACTCTGCTTCTTGTTCCGAATCCTCTGCGTCGGACTCGTTGCTTTGAGTCTCTTGCGTGCCGCACAGCGTGCCCGACGAGTCTCCTTGATCGTCAGGTAGAAAATCCGAAGAAAAATGCTGGACTGATGGACAGGCTGCCCGATAGCGCTCGTCCGTTATCCTTGAGGAATGCAGGGAACCCTCCCGACACGTGATGATCAGCTCCCGAAGCGTAGAGCCCGACTTGGATATAAACTGCTTTAGCGATTCGACGGGGCCGGACCCGAGGCACGGCTCCGGAATTTCAAGCCGATGAAGAGCAGGGACAACGAAGCTGTTCAGAATCCCAGCCACATCATCCACATGGTCCCTCTGGAAGACCAGCGATGTCAACGAAGGAAGACCGAGGTCGGGTCCAGAGTACTGTAGAGGTCCTTCCAGCCTGAGAAAACCCAGGGTGCATGAAACAAGGAGGGGCGTCTTCTTCAAAATGCCAAAGGTTATCCCTGGCGTAACATAGAGCAAGGACAACGACGTCAACTGTGCCCATGGTAAGCTCAGCTCAACGTTTAGCAAAGTGGAGTTGCTAATGAGAACAGCTTCACGCAGTTGTGGCATCTCGCACGAAGCAAAAGCGGTTGGGCTATGTGAGTCCGAGACGAGCATCAAGTGCAGGGATCGCAGCGCAGGCATTGGCGAAACGAGTGTAGGGAGGGATCCGGGTTTGAAATGAAGGACGAAGTTGATGTCGTGCCACCGAGTGCGATAAGGAAGGATGGCGGACCAAATCTTCTGTAGGTGATCAGGCGGCCCGCCGGTGAGTCCAAAGACCGAGATAGAGAGCGGACACGAGCCCGACCGGCTCAGCCACATATCAATGAGAGCTGCCCTTCCTACAAACTTCGGTTTGATGTGTGTATCTGACACAAATAAACCTTTCCAGAGAGCAGGAGTGGCGATCGCTACTGCTCGCCATTTACGACAAATATGGGTGAGACGGACAGGCGAATGGTAGTTGGGATAGCTGTGAGTAGGTCCAATGGCATTATCCAGGATCGGGAGTTCTGGATACTGCGGAAGGAACTGGAGGAAGATTTCGGACGTGATTTCGTTTGGCAACGTAAGGATAGGGTATTTGTACGAGTCGAGCCTTTTCTGTGCTGTTGCTTGCTCATCTTCCAACTCGATGGGAGTCAGCGCCTCTGTTTCTCCGAGCGCAAATAATTGAGTCTGTATTTCAGCGACACGAGCTCGGTCGGTGGCAAGAGTGATGAGCATGTGAACTGTCGACGCAGGACCACGGTAGTAGCAGAACTGTTGACCGTCAGAATTCGAAGGGAGATGGTTTCTGTCAGGGCGTATTTACCTCTTGGATATCTCTGGAGCAAAGAACGCAATGAAAAGACTTAGCGGCGTTTGTCAAATGGTGGTCAAAAACAAGAAACGCCACGGTAACGGTATGTCACGCTGTCCTGATCGCGCCAAAAATTGCCCAAAATCAGGCTTTGTATTTCCTGATGGGCATTGTCGTTACATGCCTCCAAAGCGAAGGCCAGTTTTGAAAGGTTGAAAGCGTGTTGAGACTGGTTTAAGAATTTTTTTTTGGAGAACAATGAACGGGATTGTCCTAATCATCAGTATTTTCAAATCTTGGCTCGCTATGATTGCTACCGGCGATGCCGCGAGTCCTGCCAGTGCCAGTGGCTTCCAGCGAACACAAATTTACAAAAAGGTTCACTGTGCAGAGTCTAAATTGCGGTGGAGGCTTATTGTTCGGTACCAAAGTTTAACGAAGAACATATCCCTCGTACTCTCCCTCGTCAGAGCCTTCAGCTCAACTTGAGCTATACGACATTATGAACTACATCTTCTGAGGCCAGCAAAATTGCAGCAATTAGTAAAGAACTCAATGCGCCAAATTATTCGCTTCCATCATCCTCCCAATCATCTTCAGAGTTGTCAGATGTATCCGAGACCCCATCATCGTGAGATATGAACTCCGACGAAAAGTCCACGACTGAAGGACAAGCTGCCCGGTAGTCTTCTTCGGTTACGGGGCAGCAGCCAGTCGGCCAAACTTTGCGATTCGTGATGACCAACTCCTTCAGTGCGCAATTGCAACTGGATTCCGAAACGAAGCCCTTCAAGGACGCGATGGGGTCCGATCCCAGAAACGGTTCCGGAATTTCCAATCGGCGAAGATGAGGGACTACGAAGGCAGTGAGAATCCCTGTCACCATTTCCCTATCATCTCGTCGAACGATGAGCGAGGTCAAGCAAGGGAGTTTGATATGATAATCAGTGATGGTATATTGTTCGTATTCATCACTGCCAAAATTCAAGACGCAGGAAACGAGATTGAGTGTTTTCTGTAGGATAGGAAAGGAGAGGTCAGGCTCTATGCATCCCAATGACAACGATGTCAACTGCGCCCAAGGTAGATCCACGTTCAGAGAGCTGGGACAGTTCAGAACCACTTCGCGAAGTCGGGGCATGTCGCAAGAAGCAAATGCAGCCGGACGTTCGTCATTCTCCCGGAGAGTGCCCAATTCCAAGGTTCGCAGAGTAGCCATTGGGAGAGAGATGTGAGGTACGGATCGAAAGTCATCAAGGATGAGCTTCAAGCGTTCCAAGCGGGCGAGATGCGGAATGATCAACGAGAAAGTCTTTTTCACTATATCATGGTGCCGCCCTGTTATCGCGATAATGTCGATCGATAGAGGGCAGCAGCCAGACCTTCCCAGCCAGGTTTCGATGAGAGCTAGTCTGCCTTCGAACTTTGATAGAAGGGGCGGTTCAAATATTGCCAGTCCTTTCCAAAGCGATGGAGTAGTGATAGCTACTTCTCGCCACTTGCGACAAACATGAGTGAGCCGAGTGGGAAAGACAGCATCGTGGATGCGACTTGAATGGTCTATGTCTGGCAATCTCGGATAGTTTGGAAGGAAGTGAAGGAAGATTTCGGCCGTGATTTCGTTGGGAAGGGTGAGGATGGGGTATATGTAGGAATCGAGCCGCTGTTGAGCTGTTGCTTGCTCGTCTCGTAAGGCAGCTAAGAGAGATTCAAGCTCGGAAATCTGTGATCGTATCTCGACGATGCGAGTTCGATCGGAGGCCAGACTGATGAGCATTCTCGGCGTCGCCCACGAAGTTGTTTTGAAACTTATTCCGATTCGAGTTTTGCAGCTGGCAGCAGGCGTCAGCTTTCTGTCTCCTTCCAACAGAAAATACTGACAGTACCACCTCTATAGCTCAGCGAAGAGACACGCCGCTCGACGATCTGCCACTCACACCGAGGATTATGAACTTTCGGGTCGCCCGATTTTTATCCCGAAACGAGAAGTTTCGGGTTGAAATCCGGGTCACCCGAAATTTAAGCCTATTCGAATTGTATCGGTTAACATTTCGAACGGCCCGACAGCAATCACGAAACAAAACCTTCCGGTCTTGTTCCAGGTCAGCCGAAACTCAGCCGAAAGACGACGTATCGGTTAACGAATCGGCAAGCCCCAAATGGAATTCCGAAATGCTTTGTTCCAGATTGAGAATAAGGGCGTCCAAAACGAGACCCAGAACATTTCGTATAGGCCAAGTTTCGGTCTGGCCGAAATTTATTCCCAAACTATAAGAATCGTCTTACATTTCGGCCCGCCCGAATTGAAAACAAAACATTTTCCTTCGGCTAAAGTTTCGGACAACCCGAAATTTAACCCGACACTCAAAATTTCGGACCGCCCGAAACCTCATCGGCGGATGGTCCGCCGCCCATCGCCTTCTTGTCTGCGGGCGATCCGCCTCTCGTCGGCGGTCCGTCTGCGGAGTGTCTGCAGGCGAGCTGCAGAACGTCGTCTCAGCTTCAAGTAGCCGTGATATATTTCTGGGAAGTGCCCCAACAGCTATATGAAAACTCAAATTGAAATAGGAAGGGAATTTAAAAGAAGCTAGTATGGGGTCCAGGGAAATGATTCAGACAACAAGATACAAGAAATTGACTGTGACATGGGCAAGTAGTTTTCATGATTGTGAAGTGGAAGAATACTCAATTGATGCTACCATATTTGTCAAATGTCTACCGCGATCCTGCCAGTGCACCCGATGGAAGCTGCTCAACTGGTAACGTGAAGACGAGCAGATGTACGCAGGTACGAGGACCCATGTATTGTTCCGTCTGTTTACAAGAGACTAGAGCAGATGTTATATGAGAAAAGGAGCAGCAATGTACAAGTTGAAGGGTTCAACGGCCGGTCATGGAAATGAAGCGGCGGATACGAGACGATGAACAGACGACCGAGAGAGAGTACGCAATCTGAGAAAGGATGGGCAATTGATGAGAGAGACGCAGAATGGCGGATGTGAGGTAATGAGCGGCAGACGAGAGCAGCTGAGATGAGAGGTTGAGCAGCAGAGCGGCTGGTGTGAGATGATGAGCTGGGGACGGTGAGCAGCCGATGAGAAAGGAGTAAAGAAGGCTGCGCGGCAGACAAGGAGGTAATTATGTGGGACGAAGAACGAGTAGCGAGGAGTGTACGTGCCGACGTGAGTGCGTGCTGTACGCAAGTCGATAACTTGAAGGGTGATTGTCAACGTCGGCTATTGCCTCAGACTTACCAGGAGACCATGGGAATCGAGGCTGAAATCACTTCTGACCGCTCATCGATCATCGCTCGCAGATATCCGATCCGACGATGGTGTTACAGTCAATTTGAAGGTTTCTCTTCTCTAGTTCTTGAAGGTTTTTTCGTTTGTGCACCGTATTCGAATTCGGACGAAGGTACGTTGTAAGCACATTGTCGGCAGACTCTCATTGCCCATTGTCTCACATCCGCCACCCATCTGCCGCTCATCATCTGCAACAACCCACTCGTCATCTCGCATCTGCTGATCGTCGCCCGATCATCCCTCTCTCTGACCGCGCGCCAAATTCAAAGCAAGTCCTGGTCTTGGATGAAAGATAGACACTGAATACTTGCTGAAGAGAATGCGGACGAGAGAAGTGAGGAGAGCAAGAGGATGAGCGGCCGATGATGAAGCTTAAGCAGCGGATGTGGGGCTGGACAGATGAGCAGCAGATGAGCTGCAGAGGCGCGGCGGATGAGAGCGGATGCGCGGCGGATGAGAGCGGATGCGCGGCGGATGAGAGTTCATGAGCCGCCGTTGCAAGAGGATGAGCTGCCGATGAGATCTGAACTGCGCAGGTGATACGAGACGATGAGCAGGCGACAAGCTGACCATGCCGGAGGACACGAGCACAATCAAAGTGTATTAGCCATCGGTGGACGCCCATTGTTTGCATAAAGCTATCCGTGGGAGATCGAGTACAATATGTACCCCATGAACGAACCCCGCATCCTCTCTCTTCAGGCCAGACCCTCCAGCATTGCTCAGGTTTAGAATCGTCGCAGCTGGCCCGCACTCAAAGTACCAGACCGACCCAAACCCTGAGCTAGAATGTCCACCAGCCTGCCCTCTTCAAAGTTTATGTGGACGAATGCAGTGAGCAACTAATGAGCTGCAGAGTTGAGATACTGAGTGGCCGCCGATGAAGATTGGGACGTGGCGGTGAAAAAAGGGTGAGAGACCAAATAGTGCATGTATGTTAACTGGAGGAGACTGGAGGCATGATGGCAGCGGATTTGAAACAACACGAGCAGCGGATGCGAGAGGATGTGCAATGAGTGGATTGAAGTTGTTCAAAGCGCAAGCTGCAGATTTCATATACCTAGAGACGGAGATGAGACGATAAATAGACCACGATGAGGACGAGGAGCCGCCGATGAGCGCCAGATTTGAGAAGACGAGGGGCCGATGAGAAGCTGAGACGATCATCCGCGAACGGCGATAAGAGACAGTGATCATTCATTTCACTGTGCGGATTGAAGGTGCCGAGCGGCTGATACGAGTCCTCCGCTCTGACCAACAAAGAATGGATTTGACAGCATGACCACACTCGTCGCAGACGATGATCGTCCCCGTCAGCTGTCGTCGAGCAAGCATCGTCGGACCAGCAAACATCGTCGGACCAGCAAACAACTAGCTGGTCGATGGCACGCCCTGACGAGTATGTAGACTATGGATTAAAATCGACGACGAGTCAAGGACTGAAGACGATCCGCTCATGGTATCTTCATTTTATTCTGGGGACGAAATGTGAGATGATGAGGAGCTGACGAAAGATGTTGAGTGGTTAACAAAAGCGATGAGCATTCCGACGAGCGGCGTATGTTTCCAACGATGAAGAGTCGCCTGCGAACATGGTGGAGATAGATTTTTCCAGCGACGAGCAGAGGATGTGGGACAACGATCAGCAGGTTTGAGAAAGATGTTGAATGGCCATATGAAGACTCATTGTCTGACGACAAGAGGATACAAGCGACGGATTGAAGGTGCTGAGTGGCCGACATGAGCCCGGAGGAATTTGAAGCCTGGAGGTCGACACAACCTGTGCCGAGGATAAGACGACAGAGGCTAGCAGAGCGGACGAATATAGACAGATCCAACTGATCCGTCACCTCCCAACTCCTCCGTGTCCGACGCCTATTGCCATATGTCGTGTGGACGCCTTCAAGTCAACGCTCCACGCAACACCGTTATCACGACCACCACCTCCTCTCCAAACCGACGTACTCGCCGCCGGAAACGGGGGTGGAGGTAAGGACACGGATGGCTCTCGGGAGACCGAGTCTTCCGCACGCGCGTGGACTTACGAGAGCGAGGTGGTAATTGAGAGAATATCGAGATATCGAAAATGGGCGCAAGAGGACGGAGTCCTCAGTGAGGTTAACACACACCCCACCACTCTGCGTCCTTCCACCATCCCACACGGGCAGTATGTATCCGTTGCCCACCCGCTCCCGCCGCCGCGGTCCCAGTCGCCTCGGTGTCTGCCCCCGTCCACTCCCGCTCATCCCCTAAGCAGACGACGGTGCACGCTCGCAAACCTCCCGTACGCCAAGTGGGGGCTCATGGACCCAGCGCGGCGAAGCTGTGCGCATGTCCTTGCTGCGACAGACCGGGACTGGTCGACCCACTGCGCCCATGCACAGCTGCTGCAGGAAGCGACGAGCGCCGTCCGCAGTCTAGAGCGGATGCCGTGCATGCCAGTGAGAGGCAGCTCGCAGACAAATGTCCTCAGAGGCACCGACGGTCCCGAGTGTCGAGATAGAACAGACCGTCGCCTTGTGGGCCGATGAAGTAGTGCGACGACCGGGGGCCGTCCGCCTGCGATACCCTTGTTCCTTCTCGGGACCTCCGCAGTAATACAGCCTTCCTTCCTTCCCGCGGATGGAGAGAAGATGTATAGACGCTGCGATAGGGTACTGTCAGTCCCTGTACTTAAATGATAAGAACAGCATCGACCCGCACCTAAATCATCTCATAATTGACCATCCATACCCAGCCTGATCCCCAGCTGCAACAACACAGGTAGATCACGTCAGCGCCGCGCCTTCTGCTTCGTCGTTATACCGTGTGCGTGTCCCAAAGACGAGCTCCGAGACGAGATTCATCCAAATGTGACGACACCGGCAAAGGCGAATGCGACGCCGCAGATGCATGCGTCTGATACATCATCTCATCATCTCATCATTACTGACAGAGACGAGACATCGAGGCCACACGCGGGAAAACCATGTACCAGCATCCTAAAGTACGGGAGAGCGTCGGACAAGCACGGAGGAAGCAGAAAGCGACGGACGACGCACCAACCAGCACTCGCAGCCGCCGCCAGCCCAGACTACATCCGCACATCCTTCCCTGCAGCTTGTCCCACCAACCGCATCCGAGCACCCCAAACGGCGCGGCCGGCGCATCGAGGAACTATGATCAAGATGAGACGCACATGGTGCGGTTCGGATGTGTGGTGGTGTAGTAGGGTGGCGCGGACCTTTGTGAAAGTCAGATAGTTGTCAAAAGGGAAAGACGAAGAAACAGGAAAGAGAGGATGAAGGCGAAGTAGCCAACGCGAGGGTCGCAGTAGTGGCAGTAGGAGAGCAAGGAATAAGGGAATTCCTTTCGAAGCGCATACAAAAGGACGCAGAGTAACACAGAGGATCGAGATGAGAGACTCCTCGACCCGGTCGCCTTCACCCATAACACTTTCAAACGACATCTTGAGCCTCCTGAACGCCTCCCCCATGCACAACGTACGTCTCGAATCCCACCTCAAGGCCAAAGCGCACACAAAAGCCACCTCGAAATAGGATCTGTGTGACTGTGCTACACTTCAGCGAGGAAGAAAAGATAGAGAAGGATAAAGACCAAGCGTTTGGCGTACATGCAGACTATGCAGTAGGGAAGGGAGGGCTAGAACGAAGAAGTAGAAGTGAAAGGTAGAAGAAAATGCAAAGAACACCAAGAACACCATCGGCTCGCATGGTCGTAAGCAGACGATCAATTGAAGACGGAGAGGGAAAAAACATCGAACGAAAGAAAACACCCAAACATGGAAGCCACTCACCCAGAAACTTCCCAGACGCTGTAAGAACGAACTCCGGCTCGTCCTCAACATACACCTTGACCCAGTATCCGACGCCCATCCTTTCGTCCTCCGAACAGCCACCATTTCTTTTCTTTCATTGAGCTGGAGATGTGATGTGAGGGTGGTGGTAAATGTTGAGGTGTCTGGGGGGGAGGAAGGGAGACTAGTGTTGGCGGTACTGTGGGTGGGAGAACGAGCAAGCGCGAAGAGGAAACTCACCACTTTAGTGACCTACACCATCCCCGCACTCGCACCCATCCCCTCCCTCCCTGCCCTTGTCCCCTCGATGAAGACCCCCACTACGACTCCAATCGCTCACGCCGCTCATCGACTGCGGTTACGAATGGTATTGCGAGCGAACCGTTTCGGGGACAGACAAATGTCAAAACAGATTCACTTTGACCATCTGCAAAGCGAACGGAGTAAGCCGGAGGTTACCTTGGTCGCCAGAGAGGAAATAGAAAGGGACATGTGACAAGGTGGTGAAGCGAGTGTAACATATGCGGAAGGAAAACAAAGATGCTGACAGTAATAACAAGACGAACCTTGATCATGAGCTTGACTCGGAGCCGTTTACACTTCTGCCTAAATCTAGACACATCCGCTCTGTTTTTTGCGCCAGCTCAGACACTTTAATACACAGCGACTCGCCTAGAAGATCAATGGGAGAATGTGTGGAGAAGATGGGCGTCAGACAGTGGACACATCCGCAGATACATCAGATCAGGCGGCAGCTTGTATGTTTGAGAGTCGGATGTGGGGGGCTGGCGTTGTGAGTAGCGAGAAGTCGTCGGCTCGTGGAGGCCAGGAACGATTACGATGTACGTCGACATCAGCCAGCAGGCCGCAAAGTCGGTCGTCACTCATCACGGTCACACCGGCTATCATATTAGCCGACAATCCGACTGCTCCTTGTGAACAACAACCATCGTCTCAGACGATGAACTCAGCTAACTCGAACAATGTAAATCCAACCTGAATCTTCTTCCATCCAGTCATTTGTCAAACGCTGTCAAATTTTCTCATCCTCAAAACATTGTCGCTTGGCCGTTGCGTCGGACGATCCCGGGCCGACCGTGGTTTCTTGGTTCATCTCACTCGTGTTGGTGCTAGGCAGTGTCGGGCACTCAGTACCCAGTTCCCCTCGAAGTCGCGCAGCACATTACGATCAAGTACTGGCCAGCTATCTAAGCGAAATCGTCGACTCGAATAAGTAGTCGTCACATCCATCCGCTATGCCGGACTTCAAGTCTTCCTGTCTAGACTTGTTTTCCAAGCTATGTTCTCTCTTTCTTTATCTTTTCATTGTGATCTTTTCCCTGTTCACCACCGCCCCTGTGTATAAATAGTCAGTTCTCGTACTTCCTGGGACAGAACCTCCTTGCCTTGCCTTTCAATGCCGGTGGGCATTCCCCTTGGGGATCATCCAGGCCGAGCCTCGGTGGTACGGTTCGCCTGCATTTGGACCTCGATCCACGCATATTAGCGAGTTACTTTGGAGTTACTTACCTCCCCGAGTTAGGCCAGCATCCATGAATAAAAATTGAAAAAGATTCAATCATCCCAACTTGTATATCGTCCGCTTTACTTAGAACAATCCTCACGTCATTCAAACGTACGTTGAGAATCATCATGCACATCCAGCCATGGATTACGCGTCAAGTTTAGAAAACGTCTTCTTATATCAACCTGCACACCAAAGCACACCACCAGATTTTTCCGCTCCAGGCGTAGTCGCCGTTTGGTCCGCCGTTCATGATCCATCATACACCGCTCAAAGATGCCACTTATCGTCTCTCGTCGGTCATCGACTCATAATACAAGCTGCTCCACGCCTTGCATCCGGCACTCATCGCCTCACATCCGGTTTTCCTTGTGCTCATCGTCTCTCATCTACGAAGGTCGTTTCTCTCCTTCATCAGTAGTCATCCGAGCTGAAGATTTCCCCCCATTAACCAGTTCCGTTCGCTAATTCATATACTTACACGGTCTTTTTCTCAATTCAACAACGTGCATCATCTCGCGGCAACAAGATAGAGAGGACTGTTGTCTTGCCTTTGTCGGACAAAGTAATAACTCAGAGTCTCCATGCGCTCATTCGCCCTGTGTCGTCTCAACCCATTTCTAGTTTGTTTTTGAGTCCACGGCGTCCGCTTACCCAACGATGCCCGGTTTAGGATGGCTAACTCGTCTTGGAGTGTGGTCGCGCTGTTGGATTCAGCGGACTCAAATCATCGTTTGACGATGATCTGGAAGATAATGTTCATCTGGTCGCTTAACATTCTTGCTGGGTTTTGTTAGGGTTCAAGTTGAACCCTCGCAGCGCATTATTCAGCGCTGGAGCTCTGGAGAGCTATCCAGACAAAAATTCTTGCTCTAAACCTGTCATACCTTCAGATCTGCTGATTAATCCGGAGAACATTCCTAGTCTCAGAGTTGTTGAGGTTGATACTAAATTCTGGCTTGCCGTAGGCATTCACAATTCATTGAACATTCATCCTTTGACTTGATCTGACTTTATATTGTCTTCCTGTCATCTGTCTCTGCAAGCCGCAGATACTGAAGACAATATTCAGTGCATTCAAATTGACTATTAGCTACGTACAACATAGCTAAGTGTTCGCTCATTTCGGCCCGCCTCCCACGCTGACCCCCTCGGCGTCCCCAAATAAACACGAGAACTTGAAGCGCGCTTCAACTTACCCCTCCCCACCCCCGCTTCCCGGCACCAGCTCACGCCCAGTGTCCCGCCTACTTCCCATAACCTCGATGTTCCACCCACTGCTCTCAACCTCAACTCAATCGCTGCACCAGGCCGCTGTTGCCACCCAACTTCGACAAGAGTGTCAACGTCGAGATCGCCATCTCAGCAATGAAATTGCGACTCGCTCAAAAACGCGCTAGAAATTCAGATTAACATCCATCTTTCTGTCGTCGGTGAACGACAGGGAATGGTTGAGCGCCGCTGAAGGGAATGATAAGACGGAGAATGGATGAGATGGAATGACGTAAACAGACGGACGCTATGCTACGCGCCAGCTCCGTCTTCTCGTTTCAAGTATAGGCGACTGACGACGCGTTGAGCGTGGCAGGACGAGGTTGAGTAGAGGTAGTGGAATGGACCAAAGGAAACCGATCTTGACCTCAGCAGAACCAACAAGGCGGCGCCGGGAACGCGGGATGAACTGCAGAAGTGGGGTCGGCGGGTGCAAACGGTGTGAGACCAGGCTCGCACGATGGCGGCCGAGATCCTGAGAACACCGAAAAAGGTAGGCGGCTCGTTTTGAATTCTCCCCAACTGTCGATATTGAAGCTGATGCGTCTTGTATGGTAGTAGCGAGTCGGCGGCGGGGCAGAGCGGGGCAAAGTTAACGGCAAGGAACTTCAAGTTTCGATCTGGCGGACGGGGGCGGGTTGCCACTGGAGTAGAAGAGAACGGGATTCAAAAACTTAAAACAAGGAAACTCAGCGCCCGAGGGTCCCGAGCGTGAGCGTCTTGAACAGCGGACGATGAGGGGACGGGAAGGCAACGGGAACTTGAAGGCGGCCGCGTGGCGGGGGATGGGTAAGTATCTGGCTTGTGACATCACACCGGCTATTCTCTTCGCCGACGATCCGGCACAGCTATCTTTATTTTCCACACTCTACACCACTCCTCTTTGACCCCCCTTCTCAGGGCCTTACGTCCTTGCCGTTGTTGTTGTCGACTCAAACGGCCTCGACAGGTCAACGACCTCGGACGTCGACGACCGTCTGTGCACCCATACGCGCTCTTTGTCAAGTTCACACCGTGTCGTCTCATCGCCATCAACCTACCCCATCGACCGTCATCTCCCAACTCCCCTACTTGCTACAACCACCTTTGAACCCGCCACGGCCCACGGGGACATGGAGAGGAGAACGGCGAGAACAGTGAAGGTGCTTCGCCACTACCCTCTATCTTTTCGCTTGTTGACTCGTTCGTATGACGCGCCTGTTTCACTGTCCCGCATCCCTCTACTCTCTGCCGCCTTTCCTGATCCACACCCTTCTATGTCTCCCCATCGCCCGTATGCCAAACAATTTGCTAGGCTCTGAATCGTCTCTGCCAACGTACCTGCGCTCATCCCACCACCTCTTTGCAAAATTGCGGCCTGTACCCCAAACCCGGCGCAAAAGTATCCGCAACCACGCCGCACCGCAACCTCTGAACCCCACCACCTCCATTCGCTCCCGGCTCGGCGCCGCGACTCACCAACTCCTTGTCGGCTCGTTTCGACGCTCTATCCCCAGCACCACGCCTCAGCTTCGAGAGCTTCGAGACGAATTCTCCGCCACGCCATTGTCCCGCCAAGAAACCCGTTTACTCTTGAAAGGCAAGTCTTCTTACACGACGCAATCAAAACTCATCAGCTCAATGTAGATATTGTGCCGTTGGCGTCGTCGTCAGCGATACCGACTTGCTCCTCGACACGTTTCCACGGGTTCGACTCGACGGCGGCCCGTCGGTGGGACTAAACACGTTTCCGTTTCAGCGTCAGGTAAGCGGGCCCAAAACAGATGAATTACTTGATGCTCACTCGCTTGCAATCCGGCTACAGAACAGTCTGTGCCGACCCGCTCCTCCTCGACTCATTTCGATGTGACCGTCAAATGTGAGACGCGGTTCAGCGCAAGGTGAGGTTGAATCGCAACGAACCAAATCAAAACTTACCTGCTCAAGTCAGTTACCGCGCCGTTGGCATCGAGTTCTCTGATTCATTTCAACGCCAGCGCGAAATTGCTTGGTAGCACGCAAGATGAGCTCTTTGTTTTGCTCAAAAAAATGCGGATACTCACTACAATACAGACACAAATATCCAGCCAGCGGCGCTGAGCCCATCTCGACTCAACCGCGGAACTACGAGACGCTGTCAGACTAGGAACGAGGTATGTGTGTAAACCATACGCGCCTTTGTATCGTGGTTGCTCGGAATGAATGAATGCCTTTACTTATTCAATCGAAAATATTCCGGTCTGACATCCTTCTCATACGGCGCGCATTTGCTTTCCCATGCGCCTTAAATTTTGCTCAGCGCTCAGTCCCCATGCGGCACATCTACTCCCATCTGCAGCTCATCCTCCATCCTTCGTCTCTAATCCTCTCGTTGCTGTTACGCTTTCGGTCCCCTCAGCATCTCTCGTCCGCCGCTGATCGTCTTCTACATCAGCCGCTTATCCGGCCACTGCTCAGCCTCTCATCTGCGGACTGCGGCTCACGCAATGTCCACAGCTACTCCACCAACCTCATCCGTAACGGATTCCCTTCTGTGTCCTCATCAACAACCTGACTGGGCATCTTCCAAAGCGCACCATCCTCACAGGCGGCCGGCTCTCTACAATACGTCGAATCATACTGCAAATGCATGGATCCCGGCACCGGCACCTACCCATCCACCTCGTTGGTTTCTTCGTTGTATACCTCGAGCGCCTCGTTGAGGTACGGTCTCGGTGGATAGGCCGGAATCGCAGCACGTAGGTATCTCGTTTCAGGGATCCCGAATAAAGTGAAGCGATAATGACTCAGAGGATGAGCGGGCGATGGGCGGCAGATTTATGAGTGGGTGATCAGATGAGCGGCGGATGGATCGCGGATGTAAGACGATAGGTGGTGGTTTGGACATCCAAGTTGTTCCAGGTGTAAGGTGAAGAGAGAATGAATAGCCAGGAAGAGGCGGATGGTCGGGCGATGGTTGGCAGATGTGACTATTGGTGATGATGTGCGGCGGATGTGAGGCGATAGGCGATGGGTGTGAGCCTGCCGACACTGTGCTTATAATCTCAGGCTATTGACGTGCGCAAACGAAAGAACGATCGTCTCCCCTTTCAAACAAGAAGAGAAAATCATCGAAGAAAGAGAGAAATGATATGGAGAAATTTTTCAAGCTGGAACCATCATCGGGTGGTCCGACGCCCGACGTTGACATTGTCTACTTTCCGGACAATGTCGCCTCATATTGTGACTGTCGCTTTGCGCACGACGAATGCGTTGAAATCGTCTCTTCCGGATATCTTTACATAAATGACAGTGTGCGTATCGCCGTGCGTCGCTTTCAGTTGCAACGCTAACTATTACTCAGATTTTGTTTTCTTGAACCAGTAAGTATACTCATTCTCATCTCTTCGTACCAAGACCTCTGATGATGTGTTCACTCATTGTTAATTGGTGATCGGCTCACCCACAGCGCGTACTCATATCGACACGTCCTCCACTTCTCCATTCGCAGGATACCCTTCGCCCTATACAGCAGCTACTCTCCCCTCACTGGGTTTCGGTCCCTGTTGGCTCACGTCTCCCGATTGCTGCCCTTTGTCGCGTCAGGTTGGTGTCAGGGATGTTTGGGACCCTGGATGAATAAATCTCACGTTCACTCCCTCTGCTTTGTAGACCACCCGCAGATGATACCCCCAAACCTTTGTCGCTCTCCCACCAGCCGCTCATCCTCAGGCTTTCTTCAATCTCACCAGCTGCTCGTCCGCTTGTCGTCTCACACGACGCGCTCATCTGCCGCTCAGCCTTTCATTGATCTCATCATCTCTGGTCAGCTCGTTCCTGCTCATCGTTGTTTTATATCACCCGCTCAGTTCAGCTCTCGTTCACTGGGCTGTTTCCAGAACATAGTGATTCCCAGAAATGTATCACCATAGCTTGAAGTTGACGACATTCTGCAGCTCGCCCGCAGACGATCTCCAGACCGACCGCCGATGAGAGGCGGATCGTCCGCAGACAAGGCGCCGATGGGCGGCGGATCATCCGCCGATGCAGTTTCGGGCGGTGCGAAATTTTGGGTGTCGGGTTTGATTTCGGCTAGTGCGAAACTTGAGCCTAAAGAAAATGTTTTGTTTTCAATTCGGGCGGGCTGAAATGTAAGACAATTCTTATAGTTTGGGAATAAATTTCGGGCCGACCGAAACTTGACCTATACGAAATGTTCTGGGTCTCGTTTTGGACGCCCTTATTCTCAATCTGGAACAAAGCATTTCGGAATTCCATTTCGGGCTTGCCGATTCGTTAACCGATACGTCGTCTTTCGGCTGAGTTTCGGCTGACCTGGAACAAGACCGGAAGGTTTTGTTTCGTGATTGCTGTCGGGCCGTTCGAAATGTTAACCGATACAATTCGAATAGGCTTAAATTTCGGGTGACCCGGATCTCAACCCGAAACTTCTCGTTTCGGGATAAAAATCGGGCGACCCGAAAGTTCATAATCCTCGGTGTGACTGATGAAAGTAAAAGAAGAGTCTGGTCACAGCGTGACAATCAAAGATCGCATCCCAATCCGGCTATTTTGGTATGTTGTATCATACTATAATCTACTATGATACAACTTGTAGATCGCGAGTTCCTGGATGTATCAAATCTCATATATGATTCTGGGCCGGATCCTTCTTCGATCCTTCCCGGCTGCACGCAATTGTCTTCCGTATTTTGTGGTAGATTATGAACCTCGCTACTATATGTTGCAATTTTTATCAAGTTCAGGTCCAAGCGCAAGGTTATTTGCGCTGTTTCAATTTTGCGGCTTTCGCCTCGAGCGATATAAGCGTTGCCCCCCTCGACTCAAATTCAACCAAGTTGAAATGTGAGTGTTACGGTTACCGCCAGGTAATACGTTTGATTGCCGATCTATCAACGAAGTGATGACTCCCACCCAGTGTCCGCTTGCTATTCAAGTTTCTCTTGTCTTTCTCTTGTCCCGACGCCCTCACCTCGCCGCTCGCTAACAAACTCACGCTCGCTAGCCATAATGCTCTCCTTCCTTTCCCTCCTCCTCCTCCCCACCGCCGCCTTTGCTGCCCACAAATCCTCGCCCGCAAAGCGTCACAACGCCATCTCCGCCAACACCCGTAACCTCTCCAGCCCCGGAACCCTGCTTTCGCGCGGCGGCGGCTCCAGATTCACTAATTACTATGCGGGCGACAGTATGTGCGTACCTTTTTCGCGCGTTGTCTCTGAATCCACACTCATTCGATACTCCTGTGTGCACTAGGGGAGCGTGTGGTGCTTGGCATCAAGACTCGGAATTCGTGCGTAACATCTTGTGCTACTTCAGTAGGTGTTAAACGAAAGAAAACAGGTAGTAGCAATGCCGAAGGTGCAGTGGGACGGCGGCTCGCACTGCAACAAGCAGGTCTACATCACTTACAACGGCATGTCTGCTGTCGCCACCGTCGTAGACGAGGTATGTCGCGCCGCTGCATAGTCAGATTGCGCAAATTCTGATGAAATTCGACAGTGCGAAGGATGCCCGTGGGACGCGCTCGACTTTTCGCAGAGTCTTTTCGGTCATTTCGTCGGTGGCGAGCAGAACAACTACGAGGTCGGGCAGTTTTACGGTCCGTCTTCTCCCTCCCTCCCTTCCCTTTCCCTCGTTCCTCCTTGACGTCTCAACCCCCAGGCTCGTACGTCTTCGGCACCGGTCCGGGTAACAACAACAATAACAATAACAATGATAACAAAAACAACGACAAGGACAACGATGACGACGACGACGACAAAAAGACCACCACCACCACGACGCACAAAACCACGTCCACCACTTCGACACACACGACCACCTCCTCCACGCACACCACCACCTCGCGCTCGTCGACCCGCACGAGCTCCTCGGCGCGCCCTACGTCGTCCTCCGCCGCGCCGAGTGCGAGCCCGAGCGCGAAGACGCCCGCGGGGCCGCAGAATTTGCGTGACTTTAGTCAGGTGGTGATGAACCTGGTGGGCGTTGTGGTGAGGGGACCAGAGGCGGCCTGAGTGCGTGTCGGTCGTGTTGTGAGCGCCATTTGGTGCTTCTTGCCTTGTCTCTCTGTCTCTTTCGTACTTGCTTTGTGTTGCGGCTCGCTGTTGCTGGCTATCTAGCTACCTCCCTCCTTCTCTGGGTTTGCATTATACCGTTCGGTTGTTTATACCTTATCCTGTGTCCCTCGTTGGCTTGAAGCGCTTTGAGAATGAATTGGGATTCGGAAGTTGCCTAGAAAGGAAATGCTTGAAAGCAGCTTGAAGACGTCTATTATCTAAAAATATACCTCGTGCTAAGATACCCGCACCATCTACGCTCTAATAAGTGATTTCTACGGCTTGAACTCGCCAACGACCTCCTCCTCCCTCCTCTTCCCCTCCACCGTCCCCCGCATCTCAATCCTCCCTCCTCCCTTCCCATCACTCACCCACCTCAACGGCCCCCTCACCCAGCCCCCCTCCCCGATCCTCCCCCGCAACACCTTCGCGATCTCGGAATCGAAGCTAGGCGGCATCCCGTACTCCCACTCGAGCTCGCCGCCGTACTTCACGGGTAGGTCCGCGGGGCGCATGAAGCGCGTGAGGGTGGGCTGCACGTCGGCGGCGGCGAGGACGAAGATCTTGGAGGTCGTGACGGGGTCGAACCAGCGTTTGATCCAGCCCCAGACGGTCGGGAAGAAGGAGGGGGCGCCGATGAGCTGGTGGCGTCACGAGAGATTTAGATAAGTAAGATAATAAGTAAGAAGGAAAGAAAAGAGAAAGACGCACGAACACCCGATCAAGCGTCTCGGGATGATACGTCGACGCAAGCGTGCTCGCCGCCTGCATATGGTTCTTCAGATTCCAGTACCCCATCAACCCGAGCCCGCTGACGTCCACGATGTGCGACGTCGCCGTGACGGGGATCTCTGGGTGCGGGCGCCCCGGGACAGCGTTGCAGAGCGGGAGGACGAATTCCGACATGTTCTCGTAGAGGGCGCAGAGCATGCGGAGTTTTGGGGGGATGGGGTCCGAGGCGGCGGGGGTGGGCGGGGCGGAGGAGTGCGCGATTTTGGAGGAGCGGTCGAAGGCGGCGAGGTTGTTTTTGATGTTGGCGATTTCGTAGACGTAGACGGGGTGCCCGGAGAGGTCGCGGCGGCCAGTCCATTGGTGGTACTGGGAGATAAAGAAAAGATGTGTTATTCGTGTTTGAATGAGAGAGAGAAGATAGCATCAGGAAGAATTGAAATGATTTTGGGTGGCTTTGGTCGTAGACCGAAGGACCAGGCGTACTGGAATTTGGTCCGCCGCGCTTCCTTTTTGCCAGATTTGCTGTCCACACCCCCTTCGCGTTCGCTCCAGTGAATCTGCCGCAAGCGGCCCGGTACAACTCCCCCCACTGGATTCACCAGACACGGATATCCATTCATAGACCACCATACAGACTCATGAGCGGCGTATTTTGTTTTGGAAAATTTCGATCGTCACCGATACTTTCTGAAACGGATACGGACGGACTTACAACTTTGAGTGCCTCCTCGAAAGCATCAACGTCGCATGTATCGTACAGCTCGTCGAGCTTGTTCACCTGCCTCCACGTCTCGGTGTCTTTCAGCTGCTTCAGCGCCCCGCCGACATCAAATTTGCGCGCGCGCAAAAATCGGCTTATCGAGTGGGTCAGTTTTGACTCTATACCTCAAGACCATGGCACGCACAGCAAATCAGGGTCGCTGAGAGTCGTCGGACGCGCTTTACTTGGGTCGTACACGCCATCCGTCTCGCACGTTTTCTTGAATTCTGTGAATTTCGCCTCTTGGTCTGCAGACAGATGGCCGTATTGGCCTTCTAAAGGGTCAGCGGTGTGGGCGCCGTTGGGCTGGTCGGCGGAGGAGGTCATGGTGGAGGGCAAGGACGCGATTTGTGGGACGGAGGCGGCATTATCAGACGATAAAACGGATGATTAAAAATCTCACACTCGGAGCTTTCGGAGCGGGCTGCATGCTCATTGCTGATGAACGTTGATGACGTGAAATCGCCCACGCGACGGCCTCAAACTCAGGTTGAACCAGAACCTCCAAGTGCTTAGCAAGTGCTTAGGACCATCCCTTCCCGGGCTTTTCTAGTTGTTCAGCGCAGTTCTCTGTTGCCATACACCGTCTTACAATTTGGGCCGCTCTGACTTTCGATTTTCCTTCGATGCTTGTTCGATGCTCTTTCAAGTTTCCGGTGGACTGGGATTTTAGTCATGCTCAACTCATGAGGATGATTTTGACACTGAATCGAGCACGCTCGCCTGGACCGTGGACTCGGACTCGAATATCCCGACGGCGCAAATACCGCTGTTCATCACCATCATGATCATCGCGACGTCGGCGGCCCGGTTCGAGTTTTCCCAAACTCTCACTCGGCTGGCAGTTGCTGGCACATCCAACTCGCAATGGCTGAGGAAACAGCACCTCTCCTTTCAGCTCAGCTACACGTCGACTATGGAAATAACTCTCGCGACGCCGAGTCAGCAGAATCTCTCAAGTCGAAGGCCTCATTGCCTGCGATTGTGCGTTGGACTCTTATTTCATTACTGAGATGGCATTGAATCCATTTGCAGGTAATCCCGATGGCGTTTGGCATATTTATCGTCGCCATAGACCAAACAATTGTGGTTTCATGTAAGTATATCGTCCACTTCGATGCGGCAGGAGTTGACCTACTCCAGCTTTCGCGGCAATTGGAAGCGAGCTCAATCAACTTCAAAATACAAGTTGGATCGCGACGGCGTATATGATGACCTTGACTAGTTTCCAGTACGTCTTGTTCAATTGATCTACTTCCCAAATTAATCTCTTTACAGACCACTATATGGGAAAATGAGGTAAGTTGAACTTCGAAATAAATCGCTTCAACAAAATTCACCGGCATCTCAGCGATATCTTCGGACGCAAGCCATGTCTCTTATTTGCTTATGCTGTCTTTGGATTGGGCTGTTTTCTCTGCGGATGTGCCAGAACATTGCCAGAGCTCATCGCTGCGCGCGCCATTGCTGGCGTAGGTGGAGGCGGTATGACTACGTGAGCTGAATTTCTCTTTATCTATGTAAGGAAGTAGATCAGCTCTTCTCTGCAGCGTCGTGAGCATCATCATGTCCGACATCGTACCCCTCCGTTCGCGAGGAACATGGCAAGGCATCATCAACGTCATTTTCGCGGTCGGTTCGGCGTCTGGTGCTCCCCTCGGTGGGATTTTAGTAGACACAGTCGGCTGGCGCTGGGGCTTCCTCATCCAAGTCCCCGCCCTCATCCTTGCCTTCGCCTCCGTAACATCCTCCCTCCACCTTCCCCCAACCTCCTCCAGCACCTCCCACTCCGCCTCCACCCTCAGAGCCAAACTCGCACGCGTCGACTTCCCTGGCGCGCTCTCCCTTGTCCTCACCGTATTCTTCCTGCTCTTCACCCTCGACCGCGGCGGCAATATCGCCTGGAACGACACCTACACCCTCCTCACCCTCGGGCTCTTTCTCCTCTTCTTCACGGTCTTCCTCGTCGTCGAGCTCACCTACGCAGCGGAACCCTTCGCCCCGAAACGCATCATCGCACACCGATCGTTGATCTTCGCATATCTGGCTAACGCGTTTGCGTTCATGTCCTCGTTCAGCATGGTATTCCACGTATCGATGTTTTACCAGGCGGTTTTGAGGGCCCCGCCGTCTGAGGCGGGATTGTGGCTTCTTCCGACCGTGTTTTCTGGCGTTCTAGGCAGTTTGGCGGGCGGGTTGTGGATCCAGGCGACGGGCAAGTATTATTGGGCGACAGTGTTGTCGTATGGTGCGCTGTTCTTAGGCAACATTTTGACGGTACTCGAGGCGGGGGTGCTACAGACATCGGCCATTGGCGTCGCCGCAGGTACATTTTCTACTGGATTATTTGAACAGCTCATCGAACGATATTAGCTACGTTTGTGTATTCCATTGGAAACGGTATGTGTATCCATCGACTCCGCGTTGTGAAATGCACCTAACGTTTCGTAGGCGGAGGAGTCACAACCAGCCTAATTGCACTCATTGCGAATGCCGGGCCTGCAGATCAAGCAATGGCAACCGCAGGTCTGCTTCATTGACTAAATTCCTTGGTAAAAATCTGATCCTGAACCTCAAATAACCAGTCTCCTACCTCTTCCGCTCCCTAGGCTCCGTTGTCGGCGTCTCCCTGGGCAGCACAGTGCTCCAACTTTCCCTTCGGAGCGCGTTGCATGAAAGTCTGCCCCCGGACGTTGACATTGACGACGTGCGTTTCAATTTCCTCGCCTGCTTGAAGAATTTAACAATCTACTCACCCGGTTGCTGTAGATAATCACCCGCGTCCGTGCCTCCCTCTCCGCCATAGACGAATTAGAGCCCGCCACAGCCGCCATAGTGCGCCTGGCGTACGAAGGCGCCGTGCAGAACGCGATGTGGTCTTCGACGGCGGCGGCGGGGTGTGCATTTGTGTGCGGGATTTTTATCAAGGAGAAGGTCATCCATGTTAGTGGACGGGAGGACACCTCGGTGGTGGTTGAGGCGGAGCAGGAGGAGTAAAATGGGGCAGATAGCGGGCGCACGGATTAATATTGATATTGCCGCGCCAGAGTGATGAGACTGAGCGACTTGCAGGCCGAAGGGTTATTTTGTTATCTATAGAATTAGATGTGTGCCGACGTTGAGCGTACTGTCATTCTGGGGATTTGAGCGAATTTCGAAAAGCAAGGTCAAACTAGGAAGCGCCGACTCCGTCGGCAGGCACCTTGCTTGCTTGAGAGGGAGCTTTGATCAGCTCGCTGCGAGCGGGCGCTTTGAATTGGGTGCTTAGATTGAGGCTGCAATCCGAGTCGTTGAGCTGCAATTTGCAAGTAGGGGCCTTTGCAAGCAATTTGAGCAGAGGCTGAGAGCTCTGCGAGGAGCCGGGCTTCTCGGAGACCCCTCAGAGATGAGGTAATATCGGGAGGAATAGGATCATCGGGTTAGTGAAATGGCGCTTCAATTATGGGGGTGGAGAGACCTTGACAAGCAAGGTAAAGCCTGGGAAACACAGCGACAGTGTTACGTCATCCAGCTTCCAGGTTTTCCCGAACCACTCGTGTCGATTTTGTACCCGCCGCGAATCGCTGCTCTCAAGGAACGTAATCCAAACGTACTAGTAGGTTGATTGGGTCATACGCTGGTACCACATGAGCTGACAACTTACTTACTTGCATTTGCAGCGAAGGCTTTGCTGCAATTTGTCAGGTTACCGCCATGCTGAGCAGTCTGGCCGCCGATCGAGCTCGCATCGTCGAGATACGGTCACAGATTTCCGAGCTCGAGTCTCTTCTGGCTGCCTTACGAGATGAGCAAGCAACAGCTCAACAGCGGCTCGATTCCTACATCTACCCCATCCTCACCCTGCCCAACGAAATCACGGCCGAAATCTTCCTTCACTTCCTTCCAAACTATCCGAAATTGCCGGACATTGACCATTCTCGCAGCCATGATGCTGTCTTGCCCATCCGGCTCACTCACGTTTGTCGGGAGTGGCGAGAAGTGGCCATCACTACTCCATCGCTTTGGAAAGGCTTGGCAATAGTTGAACCGCGCCTTCTACGAAAGTTCGAAGGCAGGCTAGCTCTCATCGAAACCTGGCTGGGAAGGTCTGGCTGCTGCCCTCTATCGATCGACATCATGATGATAACAGGGCGGCGCAATTATTTTGTGCAAAACACTTTCTCCGTGATCCTTCCGTCTCTCGCCCGCTTGGAACGCTTGAGACTCGTCCTTTATCACTTTCAATCCGTTCCCCACATCTCTCTCCCAATGCCTTCTCTGCGAACCTTGGAATTGGGCACTCTCGAGGGTGACGAAGGTCCAGCTGCATTTGCTTCTTGCGACATGCCCCGACTTCGCGAAGTTGTTCTGAACAATCCCAGCTCTCTGAATGTGGATTTACCTTGGGCGCAGCTGACATCGTTGTCATTGGGCTGCATAGAGCCTGACCTCTGCCTTCCTATCCTGCAGAAAACGCTCAATCTCGTTTCTTGCGTCTTGAGTTTTGGCAGCCTGAGCTACGAGCAATACACGATCACTGATCATAATATCAAACTCCCTTGCTTGACCTTGCTCATCATTCGACGAGAGTATCGGGAAACGGTGACAGGGATTCTCACTGCCTTGCTAGTCCCTCAACTCCGCCGCATGGAAATTCCGGAACCGTTCCTGGGATCGAACCCCATTGCGTCTTTGAAGGGCTTCATTTCGGAATCCAATTGCGCACTGAAGGAATTGGTCATCACGAACCGCAAAGCTCGGCGGACTGGCGGCCCCGTAACCGTCGAAGACTACCGCGCAGCCTGTCCCTCGGTCGTGGACTTCTCGTCGGAGTTCATACCTCCTGATGACGATGATGGCGACTCCGATACATCTGACAACTCTGAAGATGATTGGGAGGATGATGGAAGCGAATGAATTCGCTAGCCGAAGGCTCCGACGAGAGAGACGATCGAGCACCGGGGAGAAAAGGGGATGGTTCCTGGTACCGATAGGTATCCAGGTCTCCAAACCGAGTTAGTGATGGAAAAATCGTGTCCAAATCATGGATTACTAAAGATTTTCTCACCCTTCGCGTTTCATTTCGTGCCATAGCTGTACTGCCTCCGGAACTTTCCAGGACCTTCCCCTTGTTCTCCACCTCCATGCTGCTCGTGCACGTCGAAACCCTGGACGATTACTTAGCGGCACACAAGCACTCCTCTGGCCCGCCTGCCACCTCCTCGGAATTTTCGTTCACATACTTACCAACGATGAACTTGAAATGAAGGAGCCTGGAGACCGACACCCATTGAACTGCAAATCCGAGTCCCTCCGGTAAGAAGTGGGAAGTAGGTGTGTACCGCGTACTCTCCACGGTCCAATGAAGATATTCTGACGAGGAAAGGAACAAAATGCGCTGCACATAGCTGCCGTAGAATCGTTACCTCAGAAACGACTGTCCAATTGCAGGTTAGTAATGATGGCATTGTATCAACCTGAAATACGCTGAACTGTACTTGAGTTGCATTGTTGCTGCTTGTACCAGTTGTTGTGTTCTTGCCCACAATCACAATTCCTGCGGATGTTATATCGTAAACAGCCGATGAAGACAGCATGAAGACCTGGATTAGCTGCCATTCGAGCCGCACACAATATTGCTGACTTTATTCGCGGATCGAGGTAAGAGCTAACCAAAAAAAAAATCCCATCTGCAAACGACTTTCAGACAGCAGTGCTGCTGTTTCCCGAAGACACTAGCTGTATTGACGGCATCTCAAGGCCGGAGAAATTGCAATGTCTCTAGATCCCAAATTCTAGGCTTGAGGCAGTCCTGGGTACCTCTGGATCACAAGAACAGTGAAACCTCCATCGTATTCGTTCTCCGGCTTGGTGCGAAGGAACTCCACGCGCTGCCGTGGATTGTCTTTGCTTAATGCATTCGGCGCAGGCGTCGACTTCGTTTTGGCAGTTAGCCGGCTCAACGTGGTCCAGTTCCTCCACGCGATCGTTGGGCCTGAATTCGATATGGCCGGGTTCGTCGTAGTATCCACCCTCTCCTTTACCTTGCAATTTTCATCCTGCAGGCATCGCCCGCTGCCTTCTTCGCCACCTGCGAACAACACGTCCAATCTCAACGCGCCTCACAAGACGCCTTGGGTCGCGCAGCTACATTAACAACGGTCTGCGAACGACTGGTCGTGGTGTGTTGAAGATTGTACGCAGGATATCGATAAGCTGCAGTATCGGGGTTTCTCGCTGTACCTTTGTTCCTTTTTCTTGTGGCAGTTGAGCGCAGAATTAATTCAAATTCAGTAGCGAACTCATCTTGAAAACTAAATCAATTCTGTTGAATCAAATCAGTCGGGGAAGGCGATTGAGCTGTATATCGAGTTGGAATCATCGCCCATTCAAGCTATTAGGTATGAAATTCATCGGCTCCAGTTGGAGAATAGAGATCAATGTAGTATACAAGGTACAGACTTCTGACACGCCTTGGACTGCAACGCGGACTTGAACGCGGCGAACGCGGCGAAATCATTCGATCCCCGTAGCAAGCCTGAGGAGTGCCTCCATAGAAAACAAAGAGAACTGAAAGTACTCGGGACCCGACTCAGGAGGAGAGGAGATTTTGACGAGTGGTATCCGTGCACGGATCCACGGTATATATAGTAAGAATTGAAAGCAAATTGAACAGTGTTAAATTGAAACTACGAGCTGTCCACTGTGGGTACCAGGGCTGCACCGGAGGGCGTTGTGAATTGTAGACTCGAACCAGTCGTTATTTTCCAAAGTCGACGAGGGTCGATCAATGGGGCGGTCAAATAACGACTGGAAGATAATCACCGGTGACATAGAGACACGGAGATTCCCGAGAATTGATCTCGGGACTTCGTCAAATTTTCGAGAGTCGCTTGCAAAAGTTTTTAGAACGGTAGATATAAGCATATGGACGGGTAGCTACTCAAATTTTAAGACTCCTGACGTGCTTAGATTTTTTTTAACCGAAGCAACGAGTTCTCTATATACGATTTTGTGTGAGCCGAAAGGGACCGAAAGTACGCCAAGTAAAGCCGAAATGCTCACATGCTTTGATTTCCCGAAACGGTCAAGAGAGAAACCTGAATAGCATGGCATAGAATTCATTTTAAAAAAATTCAAGCACGTCAGGAGTCTTAGAATTTGAGTAGCTACCCGTCCATATGCTTATATCTACCGTTCTAAAAACTTTTGCAAGCGACTCTCGAAAATTTGACGAAGTCCCGAGATCAATTCTCGGGAATCTCCGTGTCTCTATGTCACCGGTGATTATCTTCCAGTCCCTCCGGTGTGATTCATCAAACGACTGTCTTTGAGGTTTCTACCCTTGGGACTGGCTCGAGTCTAGGATGGTTGCTGTTCAATGTTGACAGAAAATGAGCGTGAGATGAACAATCATCCGAATTGTAGCGGTAAATTATACATACTGAATTAAAAATCTTCCTATATTGCATTCTTGTAAAAATAGTTCGACGCACTCTGCCGATCCACATAACTAAAAACAATCGAGTCTCCTCTCGACAGAGATTTGATACAGTCCAATTGCAAGTCCAATGCAAAATGTCGCTCCAAAAATGTTGCTCGGAAAATGCAGTCAAACGTTGAGGTTGGAGTATAATTCGAATTCAATGGGTATGCCAGCGGACCCAAGCGCAGGCGACCTCTTGGGGGGCGTCGTAGTTGACGACCGAGGTGGAGGTCACCACAGTCACAAACACATGTGACATTGATGGGGAAGCCCCTTTCCTCACTCCCATTTTTTTCTCGCGCGTCGTCAAAGGCATATACCCCTTCGAAGACTACAGTTGACATCGTAAGGATTGGAGGCGCGTATCTGCCTACTTCTGATAACTCTGCTACCCCCAGGGATCCTTCAACTTCCTCGATATTTTCCAATTCCGCCGGTCGTGCGCTGGACACATCGTCGCGTCAGTAAACCTAGTGACGAACGCGACTCTTCACTTCAAAATGGATCACGCGAGTGATTTCTGTCTTACGGCTCTTGACTGTCGTCTGGGAGTTCACCAAACCGAGTTGTGGGCGCTCGATTGCATTGCTGAGCAAGAGCTACGCGCGCAGCAAATACAGGAAGATCTGGGGCTGGAGGCTGATGTTGGGCAACCCGTTTCGTTGGATCAGTTTGACGTGAGCTAGACATGAGTTTCTCTCCTCTCGATAGAAGTGGCTGATGGCCAATTGGCTGGTTCAGACCTGGGCTAATGAAGAGAGCCAGGACGAACCCTCTGCCAATCAAACCGCCTCTCTTCCACAAGCGCTCTTCCGCAGGCTCTGCGCAGATACAGAGGTCTGTGCTCAGCAGGGATCCAGGTCCTGTCGCCCAAGTTCTGACTTCGGGCACCAGAAAAATCACACCGTTGACTGTAGGTCCTGTTAATTTCTCTGAGTCTTACCTTGACGTTCGCTGTAGTGGTATTGACCGAAAGATCCAACCGCGGTGCAGTGGCTGGTACCTCAGAATCCCCAGAGCCGTCACCTTTATCGTCTGGACATTCCGCGACAGAACTTTCCTTATCTTTGCCCATCGTCCGCAAACAGCGAAAATTGACGTGGAAAGTACGTTTTTTTATCCGGCTTAATCGTATACCCATGTAACACATTCTTTGCAGTCATACAAGCCATCTCCCTACAAACGCCTCCCACCTCCAGCAACAGAACAATCCCTCCCACCCGGCGCGTACTTCAACGCCAACGGCAGCACAGTCCACTGCGGCCTCCCAGGCTGCCGCCAAAAATGCCGCTCCGCCGCCGACCTGCGCCGCCACCGCGAATCCCTCGCCCACCGCCCCGGCAAGGAACACGCGTGTCCCGGATGTCCCTTGCGGTTCACGCGCGAGGACGCGTTGAAGAGGCATGTGTCGCACCGGAACGCGGCGAGGTGTAGGAATCCGGCGATGACGGCGTTGAGGGATGAATTTTTGTTGAGTGAGGCGGGGAGGGAGGTTCTGGAGAGGGAGAGGGATGGGAAGCAGGATCGTCGTGAGATGTGAGTTGGACTTGTTCATTTTGTTTTTGGGGAGTTGTGTTGACCGCGAGGCTGATCAGAATTGCGATGTATGACGCGTTTTTGGAAGCGATGGAGGTTGGTCCCGAGTCGTTGTCGAAGAAGAAAAAGAAGGCTTTGCCGAAATGAGTTGCTTGAGTTGGATTCTGCTAAGTTCGTTCAAGTTTTGATTGCAGTTTGAATACGTTGGCTCACTTCAGACTAACAGAAAATTGTATTCCTTAGATTACACCCCCATGTACATACATACCCCCACATGCGCAATTGCGCCAAATTCAGGTCAGCTGCATTTGCAGAACATAAACACATACCGAGGTTCATAAAGATCATCTACGCGCGAAACAGATGCCTGCCTCTATGTCTATGTCTACAGAAAAATAAATTACCATATCTATACCAAGCCAACCCCACCAACTGAACCATATTGATAAAGCTTTACTTCGGAACGACCGAATCTATACCTCCTTTGCCCTCGCCAACCACAATCGGCTCTGAAGGTGACGTTGGCTCGCCCATGCTTTTCCGGATAAGGGAACTGTTGAGTAGTTTGGCGTAGCGGGGTTGGATGAAGAGGGCGCTGGAAACCGTCAGAAGCTGGAAATAACATGAAGAACTGTAACTGACTCGGCTTCGACTAGAACTGTGCCATCAAGAGTCTCTACGTGACCGAAAACAAAAGCTTTGCGACCTTTCAACTCGACAAGCTTAGTCTTCATAACGACAAACTTCGAATGAATTATTAGCAAGGTGAGATTAATCGAACGGGGAACGTACCTGGTCGGCTTTCGTGGGTGCTTTGTATTTCAAGTTCAAGGTCGCGGTCACGCCGACCTTGTCTGGGAAATTCATCACAGCCTGTCCATCTCATATGAGCAATTTCTGAAATTATCTCAAACGCGATTATCAAACTCACAGTACGACCTAGCGCCTCATCCAGCAGCGTAGCCAGCATCCCACCATGTACAATCCCATCGTGACCACACAAAGCCCGTCCCAGATGAATAAAAATAATCGCCTCACTCTCGTCCCTCTTCACCCTCGCCAATGGGAACAATGCAAGCTTCCCCGGACCGCGCAATGCGCCCGAGGTGAATTTGTTGACCCGCACTTCTTCCGGAATTGCTGTATACGGGCGCGTCTCGTACCATTCGTTTGCGTCTGGCTGGCTGCGCAACGCGCGGAGCGCAGGGAGGGCTTGAAGCTCTGCTTCGAGCGCGGCGGTGATGGCGAGGGATTCGGGGGAGTTTGCGTCCGGAGGGGGAGGAGGTGCGGGTCGTGGGTAGAGGAGGGAGAGCGTGGAGGGCGGGTAGATCGATCCGAGGGTGTATGCGCCGAGGGAGACTGCGGAGACGAGGGAGATGGTGGCGATTGTCCCGAAGGTGCGGCGGGTGGGTGAGGGGGTAGTCGTGGATGATGCGAGGCGGATATGTAGTCGTGGTAGTTGGGCGTACATCGAGCGGGTAGATTGTCTTTGGAGTCTTCCAGCGCCGTGCCTGGCGGCGCGCTCACTAAACACGAGGACGGGCATGAACTTTGAGCCGCTCCCGACTCCTTCCGAGTCGGCTCAGAGTCGCAAGGGGGATTGAGGAGGACGATATGGTCACTCTGATGGGGCGCCCACGCTATGCGCGCGGGCTGTAGGGGATGAGGATGAGACGAACGAGCAAAAGAGCGGTGGTACACCACCGTTTGTTCCGGACCTCCGGAGGACGTTTTGACAGATGCTGTTAGCTGACATCTCCGAAACATTCCCTGGAGACCGAAACATCGATTCCCAGACAATCCGTCGGCGATGATGTCCTGGGGACATTCTGCGCTGAAGCTCTCCAGGACATTAGAGCCAGTTTGCTGACGGCGCTTGCCATAAATAATATTTGAATTGCTTCTTAAATTCGATCAAAATACAAATAAAAAAATGGTATTGCAAGCAACAAAAGTATACATTGAGTGGCTACACAAATGATTCTAGGAGGGAGAGGAGAAGAGGAGGGAGAGGAAGTAAATGATAATTTTCCGGAAGATGGAGAGAAAGAGAGGTGGGGAGAGGGCCGAAGCGTGTTGATGAGAGAGGCTTGGGGAGGACGACGGCAAGGACTTTGATGAAGGTTTGCATGGGTTACACTCTTGAGAAGTTTTCAGCTTGCGGCCTTGGACTCTTGCGACCGTTGTCTTGCAGTCTCAGCCTTGCACAGTGAGGTTCTTGGATCTTGCGGACTTGCGACTCTTGCCTGAGGTGGAGAGATCTTCGTGCCACAACGGACTTGAAGAGGCTTGAAGATTGAAGCTTGAAGGGATGTTGAGGAGAGATGACAGTGTCAGAGGCTTCGAGCTTCCTTCTGGGGTGTCGTGAAAGACGAGGAGTTTGGAGGGGGGATGAGGGAAGAAGACAAGAGAGTGACGTGGCAGCGGAGACCGTAATGACAAACATCACCATTGAATGATGCCACGTCATGATGCGATGTGGGGACTTCATCGTTTTCTCGAGTTCGACGCCAAATCCAGCAGCAAAAGGTTGCGTCCGCTCGAGGAACTTCATGAACTTCCTTGGAATACATTGTGCATTCAATACTAAGTCACAAGGAGTTTATTGGGGGATATAGCTACTCCAAATACAGTACTTGTTGAATCAGACGAGCTTAAGATTCCAGTATATATCTTAAGATTTGAACAACCTTCTAGGATGTCCTTCAACCATCCACAGACTGTCCCAACCACGCTTCTGAGGACATTTCGAAATTGAGAGCTGTTGGAGCTCGCAAATCATGGTTCCGAGGACATCACACCTCGGACATTATTTTGACATTTGAATAAAATGGTGGTGTAGTCAAAGAGTAGTCAAAGAGAGAAAGGCAGTACTGGGTTTTGTTCCGTCCGGTAATCTCTTGCCGAGTACCGAATGCAGTTGATTATCTGAAGATTATCTGATATCAGATATCAAACCCGATCTCACGCGATCGTGGGAGTCAACGGGTTCGGCAGGACTCGGCACATTCACCCACCAGAGTCTCCACCCCCATAATTGACCAGTGACCATTCACCTTCGATTCACCTCCCAAATTCTGGAACTTGGAAGAGTGCCGGGGGCTCACTCCGTCTGCTCGAAGCAAACGCCCTGACTGTATCTGCTTTCAGACACGCCCAATCCTGCTTGGATGACTCAGACAATGAACCTTTTAGAAATGCAGTCTGACTCCCCAGTTAACTCTTTTTCATCGCTCCAGTACTGCAAAATCCTTGTCTGTCCATCCACACACTGGCAATCAATTCCACCATGGAACATGTATTATATCGCTGGTGAGGCGAAGGCGGCCAACTCGCTGCCGTCGACACGTCAGTCACGGGTCAGGCGCCAACAAGGCCGCATCACGACGATCATCACGAGGGCGCGTCGCTTGTTTCACTGACGTGCCTGGCCGTCTGCTCTCCCCCATGTCGACGGAAAACATCTCAATCCGCCCATACCAAGCGTCCGACGCACCACAGGTCCAAGCTGTCCTGTTCAATGTCTTCGCCTCTGGGAGTAAGCCGTTCTCCAGCAGGCTCTTATACTGCACATCTTCACTGACCACGGCGTCGGCTTGGTAGGAGGCAGCGTCGCCCAAGTCGCCGCACACCAATTCCTCTACCGTATCGTCATGATCACATCCTACGCTCTCTCCGGCTGTGGTTTCGCTCTCCTCTACTACCTGCCGCGGTGGAATACCATCGCTGGCTGGATTGGTGTACTCCTGTCGTTTTTTGCACCGGGTGTCTATATCTGGCTGGCGAATCTCGTCAGCAATTCCATGAAAGAGTTTTGCGAGAAGGCGCTGGCGAAGGATATGCGTGATATCTCGCAGCATTATGCTGCGCCTGGAGCGTTTTTCGTTGCTGTGCGGGAGGCGGACGCGGATAAAAAGAACGAGGATGCTGCGAAGGTAAAAGAGGTCGTGGGGTTCATCGGCCTCGGTGCGTTCGCTTCTCATCTGTTTCGATCTCATATGTTCATACGCTGGGGACAGAATACCAACCCGACAAGAAGACGCACACCGCTGAAGTGCGTCGCTTGGCCGTAGCCCGAAAATATCGCCGTCGTGGGATTGCCAGGCAGCTCGTCGACAAAGCCCTCGAGCATGCAGCGTCTGTTCGTGGGCTTGACTTCGTTGAGGTTGGTATGATGGACATTCATCCCGCCGCAAAACGCCTCTTCAAAAGCTCAGGTTGGGAGGAAAAGAATATCACCACTGAGTGGACCGGGTTTGGGGAATCCAATGTTTATCACCATCGTCGGGCAGTGGAGACTAAGAAGCGGAGGTGACATAGTATGTATGGCGGTACGATATATGTCGGCGTACTCATCCGTAAAATTCAAACTCGTTGCGGAACAAGGCCTTGTGAGCAAGAATTACCGAAGTACATATTTGAAGATACACAGGAGCTACGCGGTCTCCTATTAGTAGTAAAGCTACTAGAGGTCAACCTCTGAAACCCATACGTCTCTAATGGTGGATACATGACACCCGAAGGACACTCCGAAAGTTGTATATTAGTTGTGTTGTGTCTATCGGCGGGCACGGCGTGAACTCGATCTGGCTTCGCATCAGTGTACTTAAGGGCGTATTATACGGTAATTCATAGCTCACATTCATAGAAGGCTGGACAGATAGTGACATCGTCCAAACATCGTCGTCTGTTCGCGAGGGTGCGCTGAGACTGCAGCCCAAAAGAGAAAGGAGCTCAGAAATCCATGTCGATACCTCGAGAAAGATTGCTCACCTAGCTAACAAGGTGTTGACGTACACTGTTGAATAAATCAGTTATGGTCTGAAATTTATAAGAACGAGCCTTGCGCACATGGCGAGCAAGTTGTGAAAACAGGCTAGCCGCCCAAAGACCTGAGTACCACCGGTTGGAGGTTGCTCTGAGGACGAAGATACTGTACTCGCACTGGCAGTTCTTGGGGTACACCTCATACTGTTTGACGAAGCCCAAAATTTTAGAGTACTTAACACTGCAGTGACCGTCTGAAAGAAAAACAAAAGAAAAAGCACATCAAGTCCCAATCAAGTCCCATCAACGATTTGTGATCGCGGAGAAAATGTACGTAATGGATAATACTTACACATAGGGGAACAGCTGGGTTTACAACGAATTACACAATTCTCAAGCGAGCACCTCTCAAAGACAACATCTGCACTGATTGCTTACGCGTTTTCGTATTCTTGGGCAGTTTTGCGAGGCCCTGCACCTTCTTTGGAATCCTCAGGGTCCGCCACAGCAAATTTCGATATCGTCATCTGAACGCCATCCGTGGAAGGTGGCTCATTCTATTTAAAAAATCTTAGCATCGGTGTTTCGGCAAAGCTAGCGGTATCCGCACTTACCAAGAAGCGTATGCGATTGGTCTGCGTGGAGAATAGCTGAACAGTGGCATCGTTCATGGCGCGCAGAGTTATTCTGGAGTTGAGGCTTCAAATCATATGAACATTCTCCTCTTCAATGATGCAGAAAGCGATAAACCAACCTGGTAACAACGGAGATAGAGTATACTATTTCCAAACGTTAAATCATACGGAATACGAGGAAAACCGTCACAAATTCACAGTGTGGATGTATGACCACAATTGCGACCCATTTGACTTGAAAAGCGGCTATTGGTCATCGAGCATTGATTTCGTTCAGGGACACCCACAATCAGCGAAATCCGTGATGAACTAAGAGAACATATAAAATTAAATCATAGAACACTTTGGAAACGGTACCTACACAGCCAAAGCACGCCATTGCGACCACACTAGTCGAAAAAATGAACCAGGTTGTCACTATGAATTATAGAGGAATTGAACCATGTCAGGAGGCCAGTTTCTGTAACCAAATGGTATGAACGAGTGTTCGAGAGCAAGATGGGATCCCACCTATTGTCGCAGCGATTAGTTTATCGACAAGTGCCTTTGTTCTAGAGTTCGGAAGGGTCGGTAAGATGGACATTAATAAAGTTTCCAATCCGTCACCTGTGGTGAGCATCCGAACGTTGTTTAATGAAAAAGAACAGCAGGATCGCTGTAATCGTCAAGTCGTTTGTGGTAGTGAGAACCCAAAATAGGGTAAAAAAGTTCTTGAATTCTTTATCAACCTCGGCTTGAAGTGATAAGTCTCGGGATGCGACAGATATGGAATGGCCAAAGACAATAAGGCCGGCGGTCAAGCTTCCTACGGACATCACACCACAAATGACAGGGAGGTAAGGTTTCCTGTACAGGGCGTGAATCCTAAATTGGAAAAATCCTTGAACTATGCCGCTTTGAATCAGAAGGACAGAATTGAAGAACACAGTGTCACGCTACCACAGACTACAACAAAGATTCCAATAAGCATGCTAGCATCCAGAGATTTGGGTGTTGCAGCGCCGAGAAGTTCCGGGTGTCCATAATCGAGGATAGCGTAGGTGTAAAGAGCGTGGCCTATGCAACCTGCATGCGCTGCTTCATTGATCCTGTGCAGAACAGACCCTGGGTGAATGGAGTGGGTGAATGTACAGATCTTGACTTACCACAGAAAGACCACCTGAAATACAGACTGTTTATTAAAAAATTCGGTGCAACGAGATGCGCACCAGCAACTTGATTGCACGAGAGTCCGCCGGAAAGCGAGTAAAATATGTGTAAGTTTGACTTGTCACGATTCCAAAGAGGAGGAAAGAGATGAGACTGGCGATTTGTACGGCCCCTGCATAGGCTGGGTGAGCAAGAACTTGGATGATATTTGACCTTGAAAGAAATTCACCGATATTGGCGGGGTTTAACGGGGATGCTAAGACGGGGGCCATGAAATGTGTGTTAAGGAGGAACTCAAAGCCTATTCCTGGGTCTATAAACGATCTAAGTAGGTACAGCACTCTGAGGACCTCGAAATAACCCACCATCGCAATGATGCATCAGAACGTAATCCCGAGAGTTACCCACACTACTTTCGGTGCTTTCTATAAAGCATTGAAAGGACGCGTGGGTGAGAAAGGGAATCCTGTTTCTAACAGAGAGGCTTACCGGAAACGCCACAATATTTGAATCGCTCCATAAACAATCCTCGTTTCGAGACCCCGCCGCATGAGTATGTAGATAGCTGCCCATCCAGTGAAGAAGTTGACACTGTGCAAAGTGACAAGCAACTCGATGATGATCATTGAATCGAACTCACGAGGACATGCGTGCTGAGAACGAGAATCGTATTCCTGAGAAATTTCTGCTTCAAAACGAGCAACGCAGACAAGGAAGAGTGGCTCTCGACTCCCCATTCGCCAATGGTTTTCGGTGTCAGTTCCATGAGCCCCCATGACTCGGACATAGATCACACACAACATGCGCCAATCGTCGACCGACTCGGAGCTAGGGAGTTTAACAGTTTTGGAATCAATTATTGAACGCCACTATCGGTGTCGATATCTGTACAAGTAAGTATTTGGCGTAAAAAAAAGCGGGGGAAGTTACACGACCGCGAGATGCGCAGCTTCATATCTCATGAGTTGCTAGATGAACAGATTCCCGTTCAGAAGTCTGCACGGGCATCCAGCTGCAAAGCATCGAGGAAGGTTGACAAATCGGTATCCAGAACTCCCCAGCCGCGGCTCCGCAGGCTGACCTTGTATAAGAGAAACAATAATGGGAGAAACGCAAAAGAGTAATGTATGAATCTTGCAATGAGTTCAAGTTGCAGCGAACACAAGTGTGGTTGCAGACACCCCAGCAGAACCGATTTCATCCGAAGAAATGGACGTGGACGACGATGGAATTGATAGCGAGGACGAGTATGATTCAAAGTAGATTGTATGTGGCAATGAAATGGAGTGTATCGAGGAATATATGAGGACGAGGGAAGCAAGAGATCGTGGTGGTCGTCACAACTTCAAGGTTAGACAAAGAGATTTCAAGTTGCCGAGTCCTCGGCTATCATCACGTGGAGCTGACCAAGCACACGATTCCCGCACCGCAATTTGCCGGCAAGTTAGACGGTGGCCAAAAAAAAGCCACTGACTGGCTTCCAGCCGAGCTAACTGACTTTCCAGCTGAAAGTCAACAGCATGTTTTTTTTCGTGAATTTTACTTTCATCATTAGCACGTCGGACTGACTCGGATCCGTCACATTCGGAGAGAAGCAAGAGAGAAGGACGGAGGGGAGGCACCAGTGGGTGACCGGGTCAGATGATGGGGAGGATTGAGACCAGAGCTCGAATCCTTTCAGAATTAGTATCCATACCTTGCGGGAGAAGCTGAAAGGCGAGATGGCATTGAACACGCTCGCGTGCATTTGGACGAGTGTTGCATGTCCGACAAGATCTTGATCTCCTCAAATCAGAGCAGCGAGTCTGCGGCCCCAAGATATCGGAAATAATTCATACAACCCATGTTCAGAACACCTCGCGAGGACAACATTCGCTCTGACTATTTGCGCGGTTTCCTATTCAAATTATGAGCCTCTTTTACGATTCTCTGCGCCGCTTTCTGGATCCTCAGGGTCCGCAACAACGAACTTCGATATCGTCATCTGAACCCCATCCGTGGAAAGTGGCTCATTCTATCGATATCGGAAGCTTAGCATCGGTGTGTTCGGCAAAGCCAGCAATTGTTCCCACATACCAAGACTCGTATGCGATTCGTCTGCGTCGAAAATAGCTGAAAGGTGGCGTCGTTCATTGCGCGGAGAGTTATTCTGGAGTTGAGACTGCATATCGTCAGACTGGCAATTTCTAGGATACTGCAAGGAATCGAAAAGGAACCTGGTGATAACAGAGATAGAGTATACTTTTTTTTAGACGGTGAATTATGCGGACTCGATCGAGAAAGGACATCATAGACTTACAGTGCGGATGTATGACAAAAATCGCGACCCATTTAACTGGAAAAATCAATCATGGTCATCAGATATTGAATTGCTTCAAGGACACTCACAGTCAGTGAGATCCGTGAGGAACTATGGGGAACATCCATGATGAGATTCATAGCTTAACAGTTTCGAGAGAGTACCTACAGAGCCAAAGCACGCCATCGCAACGACGCTACTCGTAAGAAAGAATGAACGAAGCCGTCCCTATGAATCATGGAGAATTTGTACCATGTCAGGAGGCCAGTCTCTGCAGCAGAACGATATGAACGGAATTTCTAGCGCAAGAAAGGATCGCACCTATTGTCGCAGCAATTAACTTATCAACAAGGGCCTTCGTTCTAGAGAGTGAAGGCATCGGTAGGACGAACATCAAAAGGTTTACAATTCCTCACCTGTGGTGAACGTCCGAGCGTTGTTTGATGAAAAAGTACAGCAGCACCGCTGTAATCGTCAAGTCGTTTGCCGCGGTGACAGCCCAAAATAATGTAAAGAAGTCCTTGAATTCTTTATCGATCTCGTTTTGGAGCGACAAGTTTCGAGATGCGTCAGGTACGGTATGGACAAAGAGAACGAGGCCGGCGGTCAAGCTTCCAATTGACATCACGCCGCTAACAATAGGGAGGTACAATTTCTTGTACAGGGCGTAAATCCTGAACTGAAAAAATCCTTGAACTATGCCGATTTGAATCAGAAGGGGAGAATGATAAAATAGTGTCACTTTACCACAGACTACAACAAAGATGGCAATAAGCATGCTAGTATTCAGAGAGTTGGGCGTTGCAGCGCCGAGAAGTTCTGGGTGTCCATAATCGAGGATAGTGTAGGTATAAAGAGCGTGGGCTATGCAGCCTGCATGCGCTGCTTCATTGATCCTGTTCAAACCACTCCCTGAGTGGAGGTAGTGGGTGAATGTATAGATCGTGACTTACCACAGAAAGGCCACCTTGAACATATTAGTAGGTCAGGTCGTTCTTGGAATGTGTAAACACCTATAGATGCGCACCAGGAACTTGATTGCCCGAGAGTCCGCCGGGAAGCGAGTAAAATATGTATAAATTTGACTTGTCAATATCCCGAAGAGTAGGAAGGAGACGAGACTAGCAATTTGTATGGCGCCTGCATAGGCTATGTGAGCACGCATGAGGTTTGGCTCCGAAATGATTTCACCAATATTGGCCGGATTTAACGGGGAAGTGGGGCCCATGGTGTGTCTGTCACAGGAAGGGTCCCATAGCCTATTGTTTATAAGCCTTTCCGAAAGTGAGTAGCTTGGAATAACCAATCGTTCGCAATCTTCGCAATGAATCTGAAACGTGATTCGAATCGCCTGGACGCTTTGATACCCGCCAAACCGCCTCCAAATCGTCCATCAAATTGTTTGCTGAATCGTTCTCTCGAGTGCAGGGAATCTGAACGAATTCCATTTGGTTGAATCGTTGTCAAATTTTCCAGTGCTTCGCTTCTGAATCGGCTTTGAAGAGTCATCTTTGAATTCACTATATCGGAAACCTGCATAATCTCCAGAGTTGTTCACGCCGCCAGCGGCTTCAATACTTGCCATACGAAGCCAAAATAAGCTTTCGTCTGAGGGGAGGGAATCCTGTGAGGCGTACAGAAAACTATGATTGATGCATAAAACCATAAACAGACTCACATCCAGCTGAAAGCAAATCTTGATTCGAAAGGGCGCTGCATAGGCGAATAGCAGTCCACCTAGAAATATGCGGAAAACGTTGATACCACGGCGAAATAGACGCGCTCTATGCATCACAAGATGAACAGCATCTAAGAACTCGCGATTTCTGGAAGAGGCGCTCGGGCGGCTCAGCACCCGGACAGAGACTAGCAGGCAACACTAGTCAGCGAGGTGGAAGAAGAAGGTAGATTGTGTTCCCCGGATCAAAACCGAGATCTCAAACCCATACTAGGTCGAAGAGAGCATATCCGTGCTTACTTGAGTTGCGACGAGGGGACGGATTTAAAATAACTGCACAGGCATTGACAAGCAGCTCAATGGTTCCGCGACGGTGGTGAACCGCAATCCTGAGAGATTGTACTTCAAAATAAGGAACGGCGACAAAACAGCACCCCACTTTCCACTGTCACCAATGGTTCTTTGGCATGAGTTCCGCTACACTCCATACTTCATCATGCTGTACGCTGCAGAAATAGCCAGAAAGAAGATGGCCGCCCGACTCAGTCTGCAGCCAGTCTAAACTACGTGGGCTCGCGGCGTTGATGACCGTGACTCGGTGGACACCGTCGGAGTCGCCGAGTCGGTGGTAACACCGAATTGAATCTTGCTGGCAGCCGGTGAGGGCACATCAATTCGGGCGCCATTGGAGAAAAGAGGTAGCGTGGTCAACTGCCCGCGCGATGCGAGCTTGAGTTAGGTCGGACCGTCAGCAAAGGTGAGAGAGAGTGGCGGAGGGTGGCGATGTCCTTAACCGGGCCGTAGGAGTTGATGGGACTCGGACATTGCCGACTACGCAATGTTTCTTCACACAACGAGCAAGCCACCCAATATCGAGAGGGGAGGTAGGTTTGAGTGCAAGCTTGGGACTTCCCTAATCTCAAAGCTCGAGACCACGTACTTAGTCATACACCACACGAGTATTTTCGAATTTGTACATATGATACAGATTCACAACCTACGAATCCATTGTTCTTTGAATTTATTTCTTTTTTCTTCATCTCAATGCACGCCTCCCCGACCAACACACAAACGCTTCCTTGGGTTAATTGATTTGTTTACTACAGAAAACCATTGTGATTTGTTATTCGCAGAGGCTGGATTCAACCATATCAGTTCACTCAATCGTTCGAAGGCTAGAGAGAACAGAAGACGCACGTTGACATTCGCCGACCGTTGCTCAAAGCTTTGATTGCTAGAGGAGACGCTTCTCAGCCTCCTCGAAGTTGATCACATTCCAGATGGCGTTGAGGTACTACGAGAGCTCGGTCAGTACGGTTGAGGTTACGACGAAGAGATGACGTGAAGCTGATGAGATGATGATGCGTAATCTGAGCCGGAAATGACGCGGGCCAAGCGCAGGCGGAATTCAAGTGGAATGGAATAGAGATACGCACATCGGGCTTGACGTTGAGGTACTGGAGGTAGAAAGCGTGCTCCCAGATGTCGACGCCGATGATGGGGGTGTGTATGAAGGCCGCCATTGGACAAAAAACATTTGACTTTGTACCTGACCTATTTTGCATATGAATCACTACAGATCCTTGATATTCCTTGTAACTCCGTGCAAATCCTTCCGAAACCTCGGCATTCTGAGTGATTCCTTCAAATTCCTGAAGCCTGTCCCGATAAATCCTAAGGAATGACAAGGATAGCCAGGGAGTTCCTCAGGAATCAATCCTGAGGAATCCTGAGGAATTCCCAATACATTGTATTTCTACGAATCGCCGTCACTGTTTGACTTTGGCTTTCCTCGCCATTCCTTAGGAATCCTGCTGATCGGATTTCGTTATCCGGTTATCCGAGCTTGAATGCCGTACCGAGAATGACCTTCAAGTACTGCCCAGAAGCACAAACTGCGTCGTCTAATTTCCCCGTCAAACCCAACTGATCTCAATAATGCGTCTAAATTTCCGGCTTCCTTCTCGCGGAGCCTGTATCGTTGCTGACTGCGTTCAAACCTGCTTCGGATTTGTCGCCGAAAACCCCGACGGCACTCCAAAATATGCTGTGTGTCCTTTTTTTATGCTTACGGTACTCTATCGAAACTCAGAAACTGTAGGACTTTGACAATCCGGAAACCATTTGCTTTATCTGTGGTCACCCTTGGATCACTCATGTTGTTCAAGCTTCGTCTTTGACTGAACAAAATCAGATGTTTGCCCGCGGCGGAACGAGTGATGGCCGCTGCGCTGCCTTCTTTTCGGTGTGTTTACCTCGTATTGCGAACTTGAAACGGTGTTGTGATTGATTTGATTTCAAGACAAGTACCACTTGGACTATGCATCTGGCCTGTATCTGTGGTCTCAAATGGTCGGCACACGCTCAACTCACTCAGTCGTCGAGGTGCGCATTTCGTCATCATGTCAACGGTCAATCAGTTGTTGATCCGTTAATTAAGCTTGCCCTCCACCACCTCCAGCACATCCGCTCCTGCTCCTGTCCCATCTGGTCTCGTCTCTACCTCTGTTTCTGCCGGAGCCAGTCCCTCTATCGGTGTTCCTCATCGCCCAGTCACTGCTTTCACCGGTCTTGCTCGGCCATCGACTGCTTCGGTGCAACAGGCGCGTCAGGCTTCAATCCAACGAAACTTGCATGGGTCTGCTGCCGGTTCCTCAAGCCTGGCTACATCGTCTTCTCCCACATCTCCGAAGAAGAAGCGCAAGTCTGGTCCGCCTCGCTCGTTCACGGAAACCTCGGCTTCTATCCCGGCATTGAACGACTTTGCAGCGGTGACTGCTCCGACCTCGGCGATCGTCTGGTGCGGTATTTTGCCTAAAGTGGTGCGCAAATATCGTTTCGATCTTTAATCGTCTACTGATGCATTTATATCTATACCCTGCTTCTGTTAGCTCGACACCTCGGATTTTAACGACACTCTCGATCTTTCTCCGCGTTTTTTCTGGAAGAGCGCAGAGGAGATTGAAAACGTTCAAACCACTCTTAAAACTGCGGGCCTAGTTTTCACCGTCGACGTCTCGACGACCGGACCAATCTTTGAAGCTATCGAGCTTGCTTTCCGGGATCATTGTGCTACCAACAACATCGATTACGTCGCCCCAGCTCTCACTGCTACTATCCCTAGTCCCAACACGATGTCTTACGTCCTCCTTGGTCCACGCGGACGGTGAGCTTAGTGTTCTTGTCCAATTTATTCTATTTATGACTTAATCTAGCGCTAACGGGCGAACCTGGGTCGAGGATCCCAAATCTCTCACACGATTCACGTTTACCTTACAGGCGCTCCGGAGTGCCCCTTATAGTCATACACCCAACAATCTTGGCGATGGTGTATTTATTTTTCTCGGTGCGTCATTGTATGGGATACGAATTGTGACGAGAACTTAACCATGCTTCCAAAGCCCCTCGTAACCGGAATCTCTTTGCGCCGATCGACTGCTTATTTGGCCCGACTAGTCGTCTTCCAGGCTATGTTCTTCCCCACCGCTGCTTTGGGCGGCGTGTTCTCCACTCGATCATCGCGTCACTCAGTGGAGATCCAAGCCCCGAGTGCGGAAAGGGATGTACAAGGCTCACCACCCCCGAGCCGGAATCTGTTCGCCAAGTCTCGCCCGAGATTCTTGAGGTTCCCGATAGCGATGACGAGGTATGTATACAGTTCGCACTATTGCATGTTATGCTTATTCAATCTTGTTCGTGTAATAGTTTCCTGCCATGTTAATCGATGAGGTCAGTTCAACTTCTTTTCAGTCGTACTCCCTACAGCTCTCAAACTATTATCGAAATACAGGATTCTCCTTACCGCAGTGACAGCGGCAGCGAGTCACATTCTGTTCCTGCCGCTCCAGGATTGCAAGTATGTATTCCTTTCCTTGCTGTTTAATCACTTTTGAGATAACATAGATGATCACTCGATCTGCCGCTCGCCAGCAGTGGCAGGAGGTAAGAATCACGACTCCTTATTCTCCTTTTCGGCTCAAATTTTTGTGCAGCAGGCTGCAGCCGATGCCGTTCCGATCTCAACGACTGCAATGTTCGTTCCCGGCCCACTTCTCACAGCCATAATGAAACAGGCGCCTGTCAGCATGAAGGCAAGTTTAATTCTGATCTTTTCTCAACAATGTCTGACCTCTCTCTCACACAGCATCGTTCATACCTAGGGCCACACGCCGCTGTCGATCTCACTCTTCAACACATGCCCGGGTCTGGCCCTTCCACTCTAACGGCGTGGCAAAATCATCTCCAGGCACCTCGGGAGATCGATGACCACATTGTCGTCGTTTCAAGCACGGTAGATGACGGCGCACGAGCCCTCATTACACTGTGTTTTTGGCTCTGCTCTCGCCCCACCACTCTCAAACTGAAAGAAGCGATCAATGAACAGTTTCTTTCGGCCCGGCCGACCATTGAGAACGCACATCTTGGGGAGCAGGGTTTGTTTGGACTTCGTGCGAGAATGTGAGCTTTTGATGTCTGTGTTGAATCTCCCCTGATAAATTCTGTAGCGGCCCTGGTATCGGTCGTGGCCCTCGCAACGAGGTCATAGGGCAGGCTGTCAAAATCCTTCTCTCTGATGGCCGCTTTTGGATCGAGCGCGAAGGCTTTCTAACTCTCCGCCTTCATCCGTCTCGTTCCCCCTTTCCTTACCGCTTCTGTGTGGCTAAAGCTACCGGCCTCATTCTCCTCCTTCACTTTCTATTCATTGGCGCTCCTCTTCCAGTTTCCCCTTTTCTTTTTCACACTTTATTCAACGGACGCGTGAGTGCGTCGAAGTTTGACATTGACTTTCTTTCCCGCTTCATGTCACCGGACTCGATTTTGTTCATCAAACGCATTGTCGGAGTATCACTAGATCAGCCTTTGTATTCTGCTAAGCCTCCCTACTGTGAAGTGTACCAATATCTCGTCAACATCCCCGAAATTGATGTAAGCAGTCTCTTCTTGTACCACCGTCAACATCATTCTCATTGCCCTACAGCCGACCTTGATCTCGTTGCCGCGCTCAGAGGAGGAGCATCAGGGGATCTCGGACTCCATTGTTAGCTATGCGACACTTGGCACTGCCGATATCGAGCACCATCCAGACTATTTCGGAATGGGTGATGGTTTCAATGCTGTTGTGGAGCCTTTCGGAGGACAAGACCGTCCGCATCATATACTCGAGGTGAGTGTCACATCCATAGGTTGTATATCCTCTCATCTCCGTCGCACGCAGTGGTTTGTGACTCCGTGTCTGGAGCTGATCAAGGCTGCCTTTGACCGGCAGCTTAAATCTCCTGCCGACATTCTGCGATTCATCGACTACAATGAAACCAATCCGGAAGTCAATCCCTGGGGGGATAACGTCGAGATGGTGGCGCTCATTGAGCGTTTCGTCTCCCACTACTTGTTGGAGCGCGGCCATCCCCGGGACCTGGACGGTGTGATACGCGCACTGATCGACCCCGAGTTCACGGCTCCCGACTCTGTCGTCCGTGCTCGTCTCTTCCTCTCTGTTACTACTGGATCGATCCTTCTGCCTGTGAGACCTGCGGGTTGGAGAATCAAGGTGAGCAATTTTTGCCTTCGAACAACTGTTCCAATATTTATTTTCTTTGTCACAGTGCCTCATCACACATGACTATTCCGAAGCCTACCCGACCGTTGATGCGGCGGGGAATGACGATTTCGGGCCAGACGTCGTCATCGACTTCCGCTCTTGCTTCAAAACTTTCTCTATCACCAACAACGCTCGTCTTCGCCACCTTCTCATCTCAGAAAATGCGGAGGCAGGGAAGGACACTACATTTGGTCGCCTCTTTCATGCTCAACTTCTGGCTTCCCAGAATGCCTACACTTCGTCGTAGATTACTGCTACGATGTCTCGGTACTTTACCCGAGCTCATTTGAAATGTTTAAGCGATTTCAGGGCTCACCGTTAGTGTGAAAACTTCAAGTACTGCTATATAATCGTCTTTGAGTGTTCTTCACTGTGCGCAATGAGCCAAGCCCCCACCCGACACAGTCGCCGGCTCAATGGAGAGGCTCCATCTCCAGTTCGCCCCCTGCCACAACGATCTCGTACTCCTCATTATCGCCGACGCTCAGACGAGCTCAACTCTGTTCCTCAAGTGGAGGGTAAATCATCTTGCGTTGTTATTTGTCTCTTTTCTGAGTTTGAATAGATGAGGTCGACAATAATATGGAAGTCGTTGTTGAGCATTCAGAGGCAGGAGATTCCGTACCGTGCGTGCCACATTATTTTTGATCAGCTGTTTTTCAACAATTCACAAAGCGAGTTGGACTTCGATAATTGGCCTGAGGAGCCTATGGGCGAAGATCTCACTGTCACTTTGAACCCAGAAGTCGAGGCCAGCATTCATCACTTCATGAACGCACCTGGGCTGGACTTTCTCGAGAACGCGCTCCCCAGCTCACCGTCTTACCCATTGGCGCCAATTTCAACCAATCCTTCTCCGGCAGAAGCCAATGATTTCCACAACATCATTTATCGTCCACCTACTCTTCACTCTCCACGTGCGCGTTATCCAGGCTCTAGGTCAACCTCGTTCACCAGTAGCTCGCTCGGGTTTCCTCTGACGACAGGCTCTCCAAACGCGCTGGATTTCGAGTCAACTCACGACGAATCTGCCAGTGATTCCAATCTGGACCACCTCTTCCCCGCCCGTCAACCAAAATCCCGTTCTCCCAGCAGTCGCATGTCCCAGGGCTGGTAACGGAAGTCTCGCTAATCTGCGTGAGCGCGAACGTCTCCGCCGCACTCCTGCTCCACCTGTTGTTCCTCCCACTGTCAGCCGGCCTCCGTCAGCGATTCCAGCTGAGGTTGCTGTATATCTCGGGCTCCCATCCGAGAATCCTGCGCAGTGTGGCTTCCTGGAACTCGTTTGTGTCGCTTCTTTGGCTCCATCTCTGAGGGATCTCATCCTCGCACTTTGTGACGGCAGTGGCACAGCAGCAGAGATGTTGAGAAGGATTTGTCGGCAGCTGGATCGTACCGAGTATTGTATCGCGTGCTCTCAGCGATTGATCGAGGTTCAGGATCCCACTTTTAGTATGCTTCAAAACACCTACTCCGAAAAGGGGTCTTTGCGCTCCCACCTCGATTCTTCTATGACGGTCATTGCGCCACGAGCCGCTCATACACCTACCAGCCATGAAATCTTCCGCATTCGTGGCATTGCTGAAGCTACATTCTTTTTCGTGCTCTATGTCTTCCCTCGTGTGAGTGCGTTTTATCTCGCTACTGATCTGACCTAATTTCTCTCCAGTATCTCACCGCACCTACTGTTCCTCCATCTAGCTCCTCCGCTACTCCAGTACCATCAGAGAACAGTCGCCCAGCGAGTCGCTCAATGTCGAGAACACCGATGCCGCAACCGCCGCAGATTGTCCAGCGCTGCTTAGCCAATCTTGCCTTGGTGAGCGCGGCACTTGACCAGCATTTTCTCCCCGAAGCATATCAACTTTCCATTCTGTTGGAGGACGACGGATCTCTGCCTAAATTCGGAACCGCGTACACCCAAATTCGACAAATTCTCATTGTCGAGGATGTCATCGCCCGCGCCAGAGGTGCAGGGATTCCAACCTCTGACGAGTACAAAATAGCGGATGCAGTTCCGCTTTGGGCTGCATTGAAACTGTCCACTTACGGAAACAACAAAACGTTCACCCGGGATGCCCGCGCTACGCTAATGTATTTACAGGATCGACAGAGCTCCAACACTGGTCCTGCATCCTCTGTAGAACAGCTAAAAGAGAATGCGCTGCGGCGATTCTTGGCGGTGTGCTTTGCCCCTGCCCTGGCCACCTCGCATACCGCACAATCTCTGAACCAGGCAGGTGGCTCCGGGATTGCGATTACGATCAGGGCAAAGGTCAAGGCGGTGAAAGACAAGCTAATCCCATATAAATCTCTGTCTTATAGTTTGCGCGATGGGCCACTTACAGTAGTAGAACCTGTGACTTGAACTATGGCTCCAGGCTTTACCGAAATGTAACTTCGCCTCCCAATCCGGGAAAATCAGATTTCCTTGTAAGGGATTGTGCACCTAGTGAAATCTGGGAGTAAAAACCTCTTTTAAGGACTTCAATGAATGTCTGAAGCATCACAGAAGTATTCTCTATACCATCGCTGTTGGACATTGGCGCGTTGTGAGATGGGCAAACACGGTCACGTGACCGCGTCAACCCTTCGTTCGCATTTCGTACCTGCGCTATGAGAAAAGGTATAAAGCTTATACCTCATAGGAGCACCAGTGCATTGCTTATCTCGCATTTAGCTCATAATCTCTTCATTGAAAGAGCACAAACAATCACAATTTCAACTGCCTTAAAGTGTCGAAGATTATGACTCTGTAATTCAGAACAAATCCTTTCAGGGAAGTTGCTGTTGAGCATCCAGACTCCTTTGAGCGTAAATATACTGGTGTAACATTTCTAGCGCATTTGATCATCAGAATACTGGGAAATTGGATTATTTCCGAAGGACAACCGGTTTGTGACCAAACATGCTGATTTCACTCTTTTCAACACAACACAGTTCAAAATGGTAAATTTAGAGTATTGTATGCCTCTAATAGACTGTTCAGACGTGCATTCGATTTTCAGATGCCACGGTTGCGGCTTTGAGCACTGGTGCACTCAAGCAACTTCCATTTCGGGTATGTTCGGCAGCTCGGTAAAGTGCGATTGGGCATCCAGAGCGTAAAATACTTTCATAGCCATGCTAAACCATGGCCTCATAATGCTAGCAGGTCTCTCTTAATACACTGTCTCACACGCAACCTTCCTAGCAAGTACTTGTTGTACTAGGTGGTCTAACTTGAAGGAAGCTAATAGCACCTGGCAGGAGTGTTGCACAGACTACAGATAATTAATTTGAAGAGAAACCGACTGTTCAATCTTCGTACATGTGTTTTTGAGGCTGCTACGCCGACATTGCACGTTGAGGATTCAGGAATACATCGAGTACAAGAGAACACGATCACGTGACCGCAACTCTGTCGCGATCTTCATGACAACTTCTGGTGGGAGCGGTAAATCGAAAGGCGTACTCACAACTAAGTATGAATACATCCCAGAAACAGAAAATCTCCCGCATGGCTCTACGCTGAGGCTCTTCCTGATTTGGAACCCTGCTAGTGTGTCATCGACGTACTTTTCGGTATGGAGACAATTGATTCAGGGAGAGTTTCACATCTAGATTGACTTGTATTGTTACAACAAGGTCCTGATGTTCTTCCACACGTTGAGGAATTGGTTGAGTGCAACCTGTCGAACTGTTTATATCTGTATGCATATCTAACCCAATTCGGAAATTTCGTCTTCGTCCTAACTCTGTACATACTACATCAGGGAAGCTGTAAAGCTAGATATTCGCGGAGGCACTAGTTGAGCTGTACCATGCCCCATATCTAGTGATTTCATCATCAATTTCGGCAGAAAGTAGCAAGTTTCCAACTTGTTTGTACCTGTATGTGCGTCCTAATTGGAGAGCTGCTAGCGCATCACAGAAGTGTTTCTCGGAGTGTAGGTAATTAATTTGGAGGGACATTGATGTTCAAGTTACCCTGAATGTGTTTTCAAGCCTTAGACAAAGATATTACACGTCGAGGAATTGGTTCAAGTGCGATCAAGCCATATTGTTTGCTTCTGTATGTCGTCCGAATCCGGGACCTACTACTGCAATCAAGGTGTATCTCTCTGCACTAGGGCAATTATTCTGAAGTGGAAACCCTGAATAGATCTCACTGGATGTGTTTCTGCTGATTAGAATGTGGTTTCCAGCGTCGAGGAATTGTAAACTTATGATTTTGCTCAGGTCACCGAACAATCCACCCATATACATATCAAAGTCCTATAGCAGACTATACTCTATGGCTACTGCGCGTATGATATCGAGGTTGAGGAGTCAAACCTTCCTCCACCTCGATTGGATCATTTTCCTTCTCATCAAACGTTGCCGTGTGACGCTTCAGTGAGCGCGGGATGGCTTCGATACGTTGTTTGACCCGCAGTGTGAGAGTGCTCTTGGGTCTGCCGGGTTTTCCCGTGCGCTTGGGCTTCAAAGAGTAAAGAGACGGCGTAGATCAATGATATTGAGCACATACTTTCGGCGGGCGACCTCGCTTTCCGACCCGCAGACGAGCAACTTCGTCCGGGTCCAGTTTGTTGCGCAGAGGTTCGACGAAGGAGGCTGGACCAAGGGTTGATTGAAATCCGGCATTCGACACATCTTCAAATGGAGACTCCTATAGATCCGTGAGCGGAAACGACTTCCGAAAAAGCTAATCTTACTTACCACGGTGTGAGCACTCTCCCATGAGTCGGGCGGCATGGCTTTGATGATGTGATAACGGTTGTTAGCTGAGTCTTCAAAGAATCGAACTGGTACGACTTTGAACATGCGAGTGGTAGGTTCGCATGGAGCTAGGTAAGGTAAGCCTGGATCGCCATGTTATGCTCTTGCAATGAACGTAGTCCAATATGACGCACCAATGGTATGGTCAGAGTCAAAGAGACCCTCTGATTGATATAAATGGTACAGAGCAGCTGGAACTCGGACTTCGATTTTACGATAGACCTTGACAAACCCGCGAATGAAATTGTTGTCGGAATAGTCGTTGAAGTAGAAGGGATTGAGGGAGTTCGACGCCAGCCCACAGCGTTCGAAATAGCGATCAGACACGAAGGTGCGCATGAAAACCGGAATATGGGCACGGAAGCGCGCATACAACCCATCATGGGAGCATAGATCGAAGCTCGGCATATCCGGGTGAATGGCGCACTCGAAGAGGAGATCACTTGCCATTTGTTGACCAAGGCCAGACGCGAAACTGTCTGCTTGATTGAGAACATCCAGAATGGCCATACGGCGCTGAGTTTGAAGAACAGTGTCACGCCACTGGTCTAGACCAGCGAGCGCATCGTCGGTTTCGAAAACCCAATCGGGGGCGCTGGGCCACTTTGCCCACAGCCTATCGCGCCAGATCTCCAGAAATAATCAGCGAGTATTACCCGGAGATGCGAGAGACTAAAAACCTGTGACCCTGGGCGAAGGTCTTCCTTTTCGAACATCCTAGCGCTGCTCACGACGTGGATCTGGGTCATACGAGAATAGTCCATCACCACTATCACCTCCTCCTCCATCACCACGGCAGCCAAGATATTAATCTTGAAATCCTCGCCTTCTTTCAAGCGTGCACCAGGTTCAATGAATCGTTCGGGGGCGAGGAATGAGCGTAAACGAGCCGCTTTGTTTTTGTTCGGGTTGTTGCCGGGGACGCATTCCGCCACAAGTTCGTCAAAATCACGTCTATCCATCACCAATATACTGCCCTCCAGTGCGAATCGGCAGACTACCGCATGCTGAACAAGAACGGTAAATATATATGGCATATAGCAAGGAGAACTCGATGACACACATGGCCCGCAGACAGTGCGATGTGCTTCCCGCGAACAGCCACGTTTACGGGCCCAGGCTTGAGCTGCTGAGTTATAACGTATCGCCCAGGTCGATTCTTTGGGAACTTCCTATCGTCGTATTCGCAGACTTTGGCCGGCATCGGTTCGAGGGTTTCGACGTAGTCACCAACGTCGGCAGAGAATGTCTTGTGAGCCTTCCGGGCCGTGCCTTCTGCCCATGTGCGGGGGAAAAACAAGAAGTAACCTGAAATTGAGTTTTCTCAGCTATGTCATGGACGGCAAAGCATCTAGATTAACCTTGCGGCCAACGACCAGTTTTCTTGAAGCGGCGCTTCAGTGCCCGCTTGATGCGCCGCAGAAATGCTGACAAGACTTGGAACTCAGGCATCGTGAACGCGACGAGACGGTGGAGCGGAGCAAAGAGTGATTAACTTCACACGTTACCCGATCAATCAACAACGGCACGCGACACGATCTCGTGTGCTTCCGGCTTGCTCGATCCGAATGTGCGAATCATTATCTGATTCGCTTCTCCTATCCTCCACCATTAACATCTTTATAATGTCTCTCGCAAATGAAGTAGTTCCTCTATTTATTCCTGCCAACCCTATCAATCAAAATCTCAACACAACGAGCCTCTCAATAATGACTCTGGCTGACTTGACAAGGGATGATGAATACGAGTTCGGTGCACGGATACTGATTGTTTTGAAAGGCACGACTCAGTGCCTTTCAATGCTTATAAGAGGAGAACTAACAGTGGTTTACAGGACTTGTGTTCGATGTCACCCGCATGAAGGAGGCTTTCGGTCCCAATGGATTGTTCAAATTCTATGCGGGGAATGATATCACGTACGCGTTAGCAAAAGGGAGTGTACTCGAGGCGGATGCGAGGGTTGTCAGGGCATCGGGACTGACAGAAAAAGAGAGAGAAAACCTGGAGCGGTGGTTTTTTGTGTTCAAGTGCGTTGTTTCGATATCTTATTGTGTTCGGTGTGTTCTGATGAGTTTAAAAGAAATAGATTTGAAGTTATCGGAAAGATAGATGAAGCAAATCAAGGATTGTAATAACAACCCCATACTTGTGACATCTGTGTACTTGGCGTTAAATTGATTCGACGGAAATTCAGTGCGTTGATGTGGAAGGAATTTTGGGGCATCCGATATAAGCATCGAGCAAGCAGCTTGAGCAGTTTAGGCGAGAAAAATAGGTTGATTAAAATTGTAATTACTTAGATATTTAGTGTATTACTCCCTCCTGAATATTCTGCGCGATTTGAAGTGCCCGAGCCCAAACCAACCGCCTTACGTTCATGTTGCGAGAAAAGAGATCAACCGATGCGTTCAATTGCTCGTCAAGTAATTGAAGCTGCCTCGGAGTGAAAGGGCAACCAGGCGGCTCGCACAAAACTTCGGAGAGGTTTGCAGGGGTGCTGGATGACGCGAACGGGTCGGTGTTGTTGGCACGCTCGTCAGGGTTATTCTAGTCCATTTTTAAGATCAAGGGCGTGCAAGGAGTAAAATTTGGATTATGTAATCATATTTCCGCCCATTTACACGGTATATAGAGCTCAGATTTAGTCTGGAGCGTTTATATAGGGAGTTAGGAATCTATTCGGCGCTTGAAACCAGCCAGAATCATGAGAAGGTGCTGCGGAAAGTGGTTGAAAAAATGCGTTACCATTCTGTCACAGGTGTCACAAGGCAGAGCAAGGGCTTGGTGCGTAGACCCAGAAGATGCATTTTACTGCGTTTTTTTTTTCAGAGAGATAGATATGCCTATATAGATTGTCTCTGGCCCAAATAATAGTGTATATGCGCCTGAGGGAGGGCGCTATGAGAAAAGTGAACGAAATTGACGTAAGAAACACAGCCACAAAGATTATATAATAAGGTTCTACCATTGACACGCCTATCAACTTAAAAACAGACTTCAACACATCGAGGTACGAGATCAAGAGTGTTGAAGTCTGGCTATGAGAGACTAGGGTTATTCTCAAGCAGGTGAGCAATTAATTCCGGCTCCTCGTTCGCCTCCCAGTCGATCCCATACTCATTGATGTCTTCGATCTCCTCCTCCTCCTCGACAGCTAAAAAGGAGGATATCCCCCGTGGACCCTCCCTCAACATCCCGAACATAAAAAGATCACGCGGACTGCGTTCGCGCTGCCGACGAACCGTAAGCTGATGAGAGTTCCAAGCTTCGGCCCAGTCTTGAGCATCACGGTTGATTGACGCGAGGAAAAGGTGGTGAAGAAGCCATATATGGCCTGGGCGAGTGGGGTTGAGACCGTGGTTGGTTTCGAGATCGAGGAAAAAAACCTTCCATTTCTTTCCGAAGCCATGCGTAACATCGTACCACAAACGCTCGATGCGTGTGTTGTGAACGCTCCTGAAGGGAGAATCTCAGCAAGGGTATAGGAACGCAGAAATGAACTGACCTTCCCCAGATGAATGATCCTCGGCCAGGGCCTTTGACTTCCTCCATATAAACAGCAACCTCAATGTTCTCGACACCGTGATCGCCTCGCAAGCGGCTGGGACAACCATGCAGCGCAATGACGTCGAGCAACAAGCGTAGGACGCTCGCTCCGCGATTGTTGTTGTGCACACGGATTCCGAGTACAAACCGCGAATAACCGTCGATTATACAGTGAATAACAATTTTGTAGCGAATAAGACCTGGTTGAAATTAGTCGAAGAAATTAAGATCGCACAACAATACTTACCGTGTTGACCGTCGAGATGGGCGAGCGACATTGGACCTGGGACACGATACTTCTTACGACTAATTTGTCGGTCCCCAAAGATTGCGGGAGCACCATGCACCCGCAAATACGACGCCGTTATTCGATCACGGGGAATGCGATACCCCTGAGACTTAAGATGTCCCCGAATCATACGGCGTCCGAACTGAGGAAATACTTCAAGTGTCGACGCGACAAGCTGGTCGAGATCTGCATCGGAGATGACGGAAACGGGAGGTGCAGTCGAAGTATGTACAACCTCAACTTGACCTTGTTCGTTTGTCCGAGACTGGAACACAGGCGCGCCGGGTTGAACTAGTCCAGCTCGAAGAGCGGCACGACGAACAGTGCGAGCTGAAACTCCAATTTCAGGAGCAATTCCGGTCGGACCACGAAGATCGAGGGCGGCGCTCAAAAATTGGGGATCAATCTCAACGCGTGGCCGGCCTCGTCGCCCAGTACGAACACGATGAGCAACAGTCAGAGGGGCAGCATCAGGCGGGTCCATCGAGTCGTGGCAAGCAAGATCAAGAGCCGTCACGATGTCGGTGATAGACGTCTGAAGAGTAGCATACTCGTCTGGGGGGAAAACAGCTCGATGCTAAAAGACACCATTAGCATTCGAAGGGAGTTGTATTGGTGTCATTCTTACCATCTCCGCCGCTGAAGCTAACGCCAGTGCCCTGTCTCGAACAGCATTCAAGCTCGGTGGATCTCCGACCATAGTGCGCAGAGCTGAGAGAACATCGTCGTGAAGAGCGTGATAGGCGTCTCGTAGGTTTCTCAGTCGTTGCTCAGTGTTCATACGAGCCAGTAGAGCTTAGGTACGGCAGAATGCACACAAGAGAGTCAGGAAGAAAGAGGAATGAGAGCTGGAAGCCGTGTAAAAACACCAAGATGACGTCGCGGGAGCTGATCCCAATCAGCTGGGAATGATGAGGAATCGCAGTGAATGCAAGTTCAAATTCAGAACGAGTCAGAATGTCAAGTTCAAACAGAGTTCAAGAAAAATCAGGAATGGGCCGGATTCCTTAGGAATGCTGAGGATGCAAAGTTGAATGCTAAGAGGGGAAAATGCAGGATTCATTGGGGAATCCTCAGGACCAGCGATGATTTGTAGGGATTCGTGAGGATACCTGAGGATCGACGAGGAATGGGAAGGAATCGTGCGGAATGATGGGGAAACATGATGATCAGTGAGGAAACAGATGCAAACCGCTATTTTGTCCGGTACCGGCCACCAAAGGTGTGGGAGAGAAGCGGATCCTGGTTCGCCGTGGTGACGATCTCGAGGCGCTTGGTGGTCGGGTTTTGGCCCTAACGAGGAATCGTCCGCGATAAGCAAACAGGCCGGAGAGAGTGAAAGCAAGGGTGAGGACGTACGACCCAGCCCCAGCCGGAGCCCTGGATGCCAAGCGTCGCGGCATTGAACTCCTTCTTGAGGTTGTCGAGACTACCGAAGTCCCGGTCGATCGCGTCCTTCAGGGCGCCAGCCTTGAGCTGACCGCCGCTGCCGCCTTTGTCGGGAGAGGGCGCAAGGTTCTTCCAGAAGAGGGAGTGGTTGATGTGTCCTGATGGATGCGATGGCGATAAGCGTCTTTCGTCTTCATCGCTGCTTGCGCTCGCGGAAATGCAAGGCAAGCAAGCAGGAGTAGTACACAGGTAACACTACTCACCACCGCCGTTGAACTTGAGGGCCGCCTGGAGGGCGATGCGCTCCTTGGGAGACTGAGCCTTGGCGTAGGAGGCCTCGGCGGCGTTGAGGGCGTTGACATAGGTCTGGTGGTGCTTGGTGTGGTGGAGGGTCATGATCTGCTCTGAGATGTAGGGCTCGAGAGCATTGTACGCGTAGGGGAGGTCAGGGAGAGTGTTGGACATGGTGGAAGAGACTAGGCAAGCTGAGTAACCAATCGAACATCAAAGAACTATTTATCCCGCCAGAATGACGTCACCGGCAATTCCCGATTTCAAATCACCGAACAACAGTGAGTTCAAGTTCAACTGTTCAATTTTTCAATGGATGAGTCGGCTTGTGTAGAGGCGGAGATCATTCACTCGGTAAGCTGGAAAGTTTATGACCATTTGGTCATCTGGCAGTTGAACAAACAACAGATGAATGACTTGGATTCGAGTAACTTCAAGTTAGCCTTCTCCGAGTCTTCGATTTTGAACTGGTCTGGAGTCAGTCAGTGGACTCCACCTCAGAGTCCAAGTAGCTATGCCAGAGTACTTGCACCTCTAATAACGCGCCGACGGCACCGGGTGCATCCGCGACGAGTGGATCTATTGCTCTGTTCGCCTTACTAGTGGAAGACCGTTCGACTCGGGGTCGGCTCTTACGAAGTGCGGAAAACATTTTTTGTTTCTTTTTCTCTTCCATTCTGCATAGTTCCAAAAGCTGGGTCAGTGTGTAAAAGGAGAATTGTATGGGATATCTCCTAGAGCCTTCAATACAGTTTCAACATATCGATTGATGCGACTGAATGCATACATTCAGCGGTGTGGAGATGCTCGGAAAAGGAAGCCGACGCACAATTAATGACCTCCTCGTCATCCAAATCCAACGCATAGGTCCTCCTCCGTTCGATTCGAAACCAAGCCATGAAGAAGGTGTTTGCCGGGTGCCCTCGACTTCCCATTCAGAATAACTTCAGTTACGGACCTGATAATCCTTTGCTACGCGTTCTTTTTACAACTTATCGAGTGCAGATTCATTGTTGTACACTGCTTCTCGCGCATCGTTCACCCGGACCGAGAAACAGAGTACAGTATCTGACAATCGGGATTCGACGGGAATTCCCGCGAAGTTTACGAAAATTGTGAGGATCCATGAAGCAGCATGAAGCTAGCTTTGAGAATATCGCCGTTGAGAAGCAATAAAAGGTTTTCCCCATGTCAAACTCCCGCAGACTTTCTGAACTCCCACAATTCGCATACGTTCCCTATAATTAGCTCGGGTCGGCCCCGGACCGCCGACATAGAGCCCACCACGTGATGGAAAAACTCGCTGCCGACGTTTGGCCGACGCCAAGCCGGACGGCGGTCGGCTCTTTGTCCGATACCATAAAGAAAATTCTCTCCACATGAGTCGACCCTCACCCTCTCCTCGTTTCCTCCAGCTCCATGTCTGCTCCAGGCGCAGACCTACCCGCCCCCTCCCTCCCCGCTTCAGGGACGGCCACACCCCGCGCCGCTGAAGTCGAGCTTACAGACCAAACGAACCGATTGCCATTCAAAAGACTGCTTCCCATCTTTCTTGGGCTGGCGCTGTGCGTCGTGGTGTCTACTCTGGACTCGGTCATTGTGGCTACAGCGATACCCACCATATCTTCGGCTTTTAACGCGGGATCTGTTGTCTCTTGGGTGCCTTCGGCGTATTTGTTGACCTCGACATGTTTTCAGCCGTTGTACGGGCGGTGAGTTGGACGTATCGTCAAGCTGGATAGTAGCTGAATTGAGCTATAGGTTCTCCGACATTTTTGGTCGGAAAAGCGCTCTGTGTCTGGCAATGTCGTTGTTCATGGTGCGGGGGTTTCGCTTCCCGAATCACGGTGTACTGAAACAGCATTGGCGATAGGTTGGAAATTTGTTATCTGGATTCTCCAAAACAATCATTCAATTGATTGTCTTCCGTGGGTGTGTGTCTCGTCCGATTTTCCCCGGCTACATAACTGACCTGGTTCCAGTTTCGCTGGGGCGGGGGGAGGCGGCCTGGTGAGCATGATGCAAATCGTTGTGTCCGACATCGTCAGCCTTCGTGAAAGGTGCGCGTGTCTACAAAGTTATGCCAGCATGCTATGCGCTTACACGGATTCCAGAGGAAAATACCAAGGTATCATCGGAGGAGGTAACGTGTATTACTAGGCCGGATGACCGAAACAGCTCACCAAATTTTCAGTTGTCGCCATAGGGTACGCTATCGGACCCGTCATTGGCGGAGCATTGGCTCAGAATGTCGGCTGGCGGGTGCGTGTCCCTTATCTCACCGATTTCGCATAGTTCTTAACTCCATATCGGCAGTGGTGTTTCTGGGTCACTATCCCCGTGTCCTTCGTCGCCACCTGTGTCGTAGTGTTCATTCTACCTTTGAAGCCAGTACACGGAGATATTCGACGGTATGTGCTCGCCACATCATTCAAGATGATGCGCTTCATTTCAGGCTTGGTGATATAGAAAATTACTTGCCGTAGACTACGTCGGCACATTGTTGACCCTTGCAGGATGCACTCTTTTGATGCTACCCCTCATATGGGTATGTTTCTCGTATTCTCAGTTTAATCACCGCTGCAGCATGCTGTTTCAGGGTGGAGTGATATTTCCGTGGAAGTCTTCCATCGTCCTCGCCCCGCTTCTATCTGGTTTGCTTGTCGTGGCTATATTCTGCTTCTGGGAGTGGAAGGGAGCGCGGCTCCCCATTGTCCCGAGTACGTGGCTTCCCCAGCTAACTTTAGGGCGCACCTGCTGATGTGAAGATAGTGTACATCTTCAAACATTCGACTGTTACTGGTGTATTCATATCGATGTTTGTCAAGTACGTTTTCCAGTCTCTCAAGACTCTACACACGCCATTGACCGGACCAGTGGATTTGTATTCTTTTCGACGTTGTATTACCTTCCGCAATTTTTCCAAGTTGCCTTGGGCTATGATCCTCTTCATGCAGGTAATTATGCAGATCGCTAATCCTGCGCAAATTCTGATCGTTCTTCCTTCTAGGATTATTCCTTATCCCAGTTCTTGTCCTGCAAATTGTCGCCAGCTGGATTTCAGTACGTAGTATCGCAGCGAAATAGCAGCCGAGGTTGAACGTTGGATCTGTTTGTAGGGAATTCTTGTAAGCCGAACAGGACGCTATCGGGTGAGGCTCATTTGCTTTTCACGCTCTTCTATTCAAGCTCACAGACGTAGACAATTATCAATGTCGGCTTCTCCGTCTGGTCTATTGCTTGTGGCTGCATATCCACCGTTCGACCTGGAACACCCAAGGCTGTCCTGGTTATATTCATGGTACTTGCTGGTGTAGGGGCTGGTCAGGTATTCGTTGTTTGTTTTCTGCCTGCACTCAATTGAAACTCGTTAACAGACTATGCGTAAGCAAAATAATCGGATGTGACAACAGCATCGACTAGAAATTTTTACAGAGACTACCACAGTCGCCGTCCAAGCGAGCGTATCCAGACGCGATATGTCAGTTGTAACCGCTATGCGTAATGTGTGTTCTTTTCCAACTCACGACTCAACTTATTTACTTCGAACCCAGTTCATCCGACTTTTGGGCGGTACACTATCCCTCGCAGTCGCCTCCACACTCATCAACAACAAACTCCGCACCTCCATGACAAGCCTCGGCATCCAATCTTCCCGAATCACGCAAATCATCGACGACCCAGCGCTCCTGCACACCCCAGCTCTCGCAGGAATATCTCAAGAAAACGCACAAATCATTTTATATAACGGCTACACCAAGGGATTCAGTGCCCTATTCATCATGAACGCGTCTTTGACCGTTTTCGCGACACTCATCAGCGTCTTGATGATCAAACATAAGGAGCTGTCTCGTGAAGACGATGAGATGCTTAGACAGCAGGCGATTGCGGAGGAGGTGGCTCGGAAGGCGAAGTCGGGGATGGCTAGTGGGACGGTGACGCCGAAAAGGAGCGGGGCAGCGACGCCGAAGAGAAGCGGTACTATTACGCCGAGAGAGATCGAGAGCGGGATTTCACGGACGCATGAAGAGATGGAGATGAGTCGGTTGGCTGAGAAGGCGTAGAAGTCGGTCTATGAGATCGGGATGAGTTTGGTTGGAGGTTTGGCTTAGAGACTTCTCTTGTAGACTATCACTGTGACGACGATGTTCGCTCTGAAACCGCGTGCCCGATGCGCCGCCTTTTCAGTAGGAGAGGGAATGCTTACAGTACTTGTGCTTGAGGATTCTCTGCGAACCTTTGAGTCTGCAGAACCCAAGCAGAACCCAGGAGTAGGTATCCTCTTTGTTTCAAGTTGAAAAGTTCAAGATGATTGGAGCCGCCGAGCCGGCGATGTCCGAATCCCATCAGCTCCCACGATTCGGATAAGGAAATCGCCACTCTCACCGAGTCACCATTACCATCTGCCGACTCCCACAGAGCAGCGCACGCATTTAGCACCCTCGGGATGGCATCTTCCTTCCTTCAATCTCCTTCGAGTCACTGTGCTCACTCTGCCCACACTGCCAGCAAGATTCATTCCGATGCATAGGCTGCCAGTGCCACCGACTCCGCCTCCTTGCCCATGTAGGTTTGAAGCTGCCGGAGAATGAAGTTACCTTGTTCCTCCGACCCCTTTTCCGCTATTCTTCTGCTATTTTGCGTGCAGCAGGGTCGGAACTCACGCCATAGCGGCTAAAGAACCATTGCCAGACTGCCAGTGTAAGTATGGCCCGGGAGAGTGAGGTGCTGTTTTGTCGTGTTGGCTTATTTTGAACACAATCTCTCAGGATTGCGACTTTCGGTGCGCCACCGCCAAGAATGGCCCAGTGAGTCGATGATCATCATCGAGCCGCTTGTCAGTGTAAGTTTACTGTGCAGCTATTTTGATCACCTCCTCAGGTACCAATATGCACTCCTCAGGTTTAGTTCTCAATTTCAATCCAGGAAGACAGTTAAACGAATACCTTTTTTTCGACGACCTCTTTTCCATATGCACGCTGACAATTGGCAGTGTTGGCTAATAGCAGATGCTTCGAAGTTTGTCGTGTTCCTGAGCTTCCTTTCAGAGATAACGTCTCTGGGAATTCTTAAATGCTGTTCATCTTGCGGCTCATCAAAGTCGTCTGTTTCGCTCCCGTCCCAGTCCCTTGGTTGGACCTCGAGGCGGACTACCATTCTCATAGACAGCGGGATCTCGATTCAAAAATCGTTTATCTAGTGGTTCAAATATTTGCTTCCTGCTTTCAAGTCGTCCTTCTGGTAAGCTTCTCTGTGGATGAACAGAATTTCGTTTCTCACGACGTGTCCTTTGATTCGACTTCATGGCAGTACCAAAATCGTCGTGGTGTGTGTAACTTTCGTGATTACGTGCTGATGCATCATTGCGATAGTTGGTTATTTCAAGCCCCTTCCGGAATGTTACACCCACTTATAAGCCACAGGGTATGGATTCGTTGTTGTACCACACATACCATGGGCCCCGCTTTAGCATCCCCGTTGAACTCGGCAAATATTGGTGAATTTCTTTCGGGGGCAAACATCATTCTTGCTCACCCAGCGTATGCAGGCGCCATACAAATCGCCAGTCTCATCTCCTTCCTCCTCTTCGGAATATTTACAAGTCAAACTTACACATATTTTACTCGCTTTCCGGCGGACTCTCGTGCAATCAAATTTCTGGTGCGCATCCGAGTCTCGTTACCCCGAAATTTTTCATAAACAATCTGTATCTCAGGTGGGCTTTCTGTGGTAAGTCAAGATCTGTACATTCACCCACTACCTCCACTCAGTGATTGGTTTGAACAGGATCAATGAAGCAGCGCATGCAGGCAGCCTAGGCCACGCTCTTTATACCTACGCTATCCTCGATTATGGACACCCAGAACTTCTCGACGATGCAATGCCCAACTCTATGGATGTCAGTCTGCTTATTGGCATCTTCATTGTCGTCTGTGGTAAAGTGACGCTATTGTATCATTCTGCCCTCATTCAAATTGGTGTAGTCCAGGGTTTCTTTCAATTTAGAATTCATGCCTTGTACAAGAAACCTTACCTTCCTATCATTTGTGGCGTAATGTCTTTGGGAAGCTTGACCGCCGGCCTTGTTGTCTTTGTCCACTCGACAGCTGGAGTAGCCCGTAACTCATCGCTTGAAATCGAGATCGGCGATAAACTGTTCCAGAGCTTCTTTAAACTATTTTGGGCGGTCACCACCACAAATGACTTGACGATCACAGCGGTGTTGCTATTCTTTTTCATTAAACAACGCTCGGACGCTCACCACAGGTGATGGATCGAGCGAGAATTTCACAATGTTCACCTTATTGATGCCTTCATCACCTCTAGAACGAGGGCCCTGGTTGATAAGCTAATTGCTGCGACAATAGGTGCGATCCCTTTTTGTGCTCAAAACTCCATTCATATCATCATATTGCAGAGACTGGGCTCTTGACATGGTACAAATTCTCCATGATTCATAGTGACGGCTTGATTCAAATTCTTTGTTTCTTCCGGGTAGTGTGGTCGCAATGGCGTGCTTTGGCTCTGTGGGTACTCTCTCAAAAGAGGGCCAGCTGTGAATCTGATCATATGTTTTCGACATAGTTCCTCACGGATTTCACTGACTGTGAGTGTTCCTCAAACCAATTCAATATCTGATCACAGAAATTCGTTTCTCAAGTCAAATGGGTCGCGATTTTGGTCATACATCCGCATTGTGAGTTCATGGTCACTTTCCTGGTAGTCTACATAATTCACGTGCACTGTCTGGAAATAGTATACTCCATCTCCGTTATTACCAGGTTAACTTCTCGATTCCTGGCAGCATTTGGTCTGATATTTTGCAGCCTCAACTCCAGAATAACTCTCCGCGCCATGAACGATGCCACCTTTCAAATATTTTCGACGCAAACCAATCGCATACGCGTCTTGGTATGACCCGCTTTGCCAATCACTCTGACGCTAAAAGCTCTCATATAGAATGAGCCACTATCCACGGATGGCGGCGTCCAGATGACAATATCGAAATTTGTTGTTGCGGATCATGACGAGTTCAAGGGCGAAACAGAGACTGGTAAAACGGGCCGAGAATACGGAACCACGTAGACAGTGAAAGGGAATATTGTCCTCACAAGGTGATTTAAATCCGAAATATGTACCAGTTAAGTTGTATGAATAAGTATGTCAGGTCCGGAGACTCGGAGCTTCAACTTGAAGACGAGAAACTCAAAATCGCGTCGCCCATTTGGCACCTATTACTGACTAACTTATTCATAGAGTTTTCTTACGGATCGTTGAATGTACGGATCCGACGGGTAAATATTCACTTAATGAAAAGTTGAAGATCATGCCGGAGCTGCCGTATCGGCGATGTCCGAACCCATCAGGCCAAGTCCGCACGTTGGCGATGGATACCTTGTCATCTCAACCGCGCGCCCGCGAATTTGACCGTAGTACGGTACAGCGTACCGCTGCGTACGGACTCGAGCTTGAAAACTACCGTTCATCCCAGTGGATATTTTGATAACCTCTTCCTCCATCGCCATGCGAAGCCCCGGCCGAACCAGCTTGACTCGGTCACCCAAGGCTGTGCCCACTGCGCTCCAAGAATCAAGATTCAACAGTTCACTGTGGTTTGACCGTGGTGGTAAGGCTACCGTGTCCACGAAACTTGAAGCTTGCTGTCAAAGCCAGTCAGACCCCCACAACTTTCGTCGCTCTATATTACTTATCCTCTTGCTAGGCTTGTATCCGCTACTGCTTCTGTTGTTTTGTTGTCAGCATGGAGTCGCTGCTCGGGAATTTAAATTTCGACTCGGATTTGCCCACGTTTCTGAATCCTCCGGGGCTGGATGATCTTGCAGATTTATGAACGAGAATTCGTTCATCTAGCGATTTCATGAATCTGAAGCTGCGCGTCCCGCGATCGTGTTACTCAACTTCCTCTGCTTATTTTCATGCCCAACACTCACTTCAAGTGGCACAGGTATCCACACAGAAAGTGGAGTTTGAGAACAAAGGTTTGTCCATCTAATGATTTCATGTTTCGTGACAGGACCTGCGTCTGAGTCATGGCCCGGGGGTGTCGTGGAATTGTGGAGAATGAGGTACCAAGTGTTATTTCGCGTGCTGTACTCGTTCTGAAGCAGAAATGTCTCATGAATGCGGTTCTCCCTTCAAGTTTCTCCACAGATGACCAGTGAGTTCTATTCAATGATGATCATCGGGCGGCTTGTCTGACTATTTTGAGCTCCGCCTCATCTCAAACCATGGACCCTCACTCCCCTCTGTGGACACTTTTAATTTGGGGGGCACAATCAGTCAATATTCGCCTTGGCTCTCTTGAGTTGACGACATACTCTACTTGTTTAATTCTTATCCAAGGCGCTTCAAATCACCGGTCTGGTTGCTTAGGGGAACGAACACTGTTCAAAGCTTCCGCAATCACCGCCAAAGAATCTCTACTGCAGCCGGCTTTGCTTCCTGCGGGTGCGCATCTTGAGGCATGATTAATTCCCGTTCCGTGCGACGCGGAACATTTCTTACTACTTATACTGGCCCAATACTGGCCCTCTCGTTCTTGTCCTCTGATTTCCCGCTAGAGCCATGGACCCTGCTCCGAAAGCAGATTTATTCAATCCACAGAGCACGATTGGTAAGTGCAATGTGCGTTTCTGCCAATCAAGCAGACTCAATGCATTGATTCAAGGCGCATTTCAAATCTCTGCTCTCATCTCATTCGTCTTCTTTGGCATATTGACGTGCCAGACCTACACATATTTTAGTCGCTTTTCCAAGGATTCGTGGGCAATCAAATTTTTGGTGGGCATGGCAAAATATTTTCTACCGTGAATCTGATCCATGTTCAAGGTTGTGTTTGCATAGTAGGCCATGGCTAAATGATCCCTAAATTTGTGTCTATAACTGTTATACACAGCGCTAATGAAGTCGGACATGCAATCTGCACGGGGCACGCCATATACACTTACACTATTCTTGACTATGGACACCCAGAACGTCTTCTCGATGGCGCAGTACCCAAATCTCTAGGCGCAAGTCTGCTGTTCGGTCTCGCGATCGTATTCTGCGGTAGCAGTGCCCATGTTCTGAATTGTCTCCCGTCTGATCACATTGATCCAAAGTACAAAGTTGCTTTGCGTATAAAATTTATGCGCTTTACAAGAAACCATACATCCCTGTACCGTGCTTCGCAGCTTCCACCGCCGGTGCCATCTGTGGCCTTGTTCTTTTCGTCAATACAATTCTGATGACAACTCTACGGAGCGGTATTCACACGCAGAAATGGCTTCTGACTATATTTTGGGCTCTCACTGCTGTGAACGACCTGGCCATTACAGCTGCCTTGTCATTTTTCTTCATCAAACACCGCTCTGCCGTTCACAAGAGGTAACACACTGCTTTTAACTTCTCAATCTCCTTGCTGACCATTTTGGCATTTTCTCTCTCGTGTTTAGCACAAAGGTCTTAGTTGATAGACTTACTGTTTGGACCTTGGGTTTGTTTTGGATGTTTATGAAGGAAATACCAGCTCACGATATTCGTACACAGAGACTGGCCTGCTGACAAGGTTGGAATTGGTGTTCTCTTTGCAACCCATTTGGTGTTCATTTTCCACCCCGGTAGCATCGTCGCAATGACATGTTTTGCATGTGTATGTGTCTTCGACTCGGAGTTCGAGGCTCGGAAATTAATTACGTGCACTTCCTACAGTTTACGACAAATCCTGATAATTGTTGGTGCCTCCTCAGATTGCATACTGTACATCAGGATATACTGCTGATTGCATTCACAAGTCGTTTGGGTAGCATTTTTTGTCCTTCATCCGCAGTGTAAGCCCATAACATGAATTTTCTATTGATGAATGCGCTCAAGAAACTCACATTTGAATTACAGTATATTCGATGTCTCTCATGGCAAGGTCAGTGTCTCAGCACGGCAATGTTTTTCGAAGCCAATTTGACTGGGCCACTGCTAAGCCTTCACTCTCGTGCAACTCTCCGTGATGCCACCTCTTCGAGTATAAGGTTTCAGGTATGTTTACGAGTATCACGATGTTTGCAGCCAGATTAATTTCTTGAATATCTTACTTTTATTTTTCAAACGCACTAGAATGTGCCTTTGAGCCTCGACGGCATACAAATGACAGTCTCAAAAGTAGTTGCTTCAAATTTTGGATTGGAGGGTGGGACGGATAATGACAGCCAAGATGTATAACATGACTTGACGTGACACAAACAAAAGTACAGTTCACTACAAGTTCAGTAGTATAAGTCACATTGTACTTTCGGACTCCGATGCATGGTTTTTGTGAGTTTCGGCGGGCCGCGTGATCTGCCGCGATCTGTCCAATTTCTATGACAACTTAGACCTGACTCTCACCGTGACGGTGCTGGGGTGGTTTTCGCTTTCTGCGGGTAAGAATTCCCCAGTCCGCGTTGAGAAGTTCAAGATCATGCCGGAACTGCCGAGCCGGCGATATCCGAATCCCATCAGCTCCCACGACCTGCATCTCTCCCACTGCGCCACGCGGCCGTGTAGTACTATGTAACTCAAGCTCGAGATCCATTCCAGTGGACACCGTGATAGCCTCTTACTCCAGTGTCACTCGAAGGCCCGAGTCACTGTGCCCACTGCACTGCGAGCAACTCTAACCTCTTGAAGTTGCACAGACTCAAACTCGATACCTCGTCAATACCTCGTTAGAGCAACTACAAGATTCGACAGTGAACCGCGGTAGTACTGCCAAATTTTGAAGCTTGCTGTCAGAGCCAGTCAGACCTCTACAGCTCCGCTGCTCGATATTATTATTTTGCTCTTATTTCCTCTACTGCTTCTCGTGTTTTCTTTTGTCAGCATGTGGAGTCGCTGCTCGGGAATGCCGACTCGCATTTGTCCACGTTCCTAAATCCTCCAGGATTCCAGGAATCAGACCAGGATGGATGCCTTTGCAGACTTCTGTACGAGAATCTGTTCATCTAGTGATTCATGAAATCTGAAGCTGCGTGTCCCGCGGTCGTGTCAGCTTCCTCAGCCTATTTCTATGCGAAACACTCACTTCAAGTTGCACAGGTATCCGCACAGACAGTGGAGTTTGAGAACCATGGTTCGTTCATATAGTGATTCTAAAGCTGTGGAACTTTCAACTAACAATCATTGAAGATTGGTGCATAAATTTCGTGAGAGAACCGGTCTCCGAGTCATGGGGTGTCGTGGAATTATGTTGCGTGCACTACTCGTTCTGAAGCCAAATTTCTCATGAATGCGGTTCTCCTTGTCTCCACGGATGACCCGGTGAATTCTATTTGATGATGATAATCGGGCCACTCGTGAATGCAGCTATTTCGAGCTCCGCCTCAAGTAGCACCCACGGATATGCTCTCTGCAACCCGCATTACCATGAATACCTCCCCCTCTCTGGACACTTTCAATCCAGGGAGCACAATCGGTCAATATTCGTCTTGACTGTCTTGAGTTGACGACTTACTCTACTTATTCAATCCTTACCAAGGCGCGCTTCAAATCGCCGTTCTGGTTGCTTGCGTACTCTTTGGGATTCTGACGAGTCAAGCCTACGCGTACTTCAGCCGCTTTCCAGATGACGCGCGAGCAATCAAGTGTTTAGTACGCATCCCCTTTGCCCGATTCATTCCGTGAATTCATAAGTTTACAAGGTTGCGTTTTTATGGTACACTACGCTAGTCAATCTCGACGATCGGTATTGTTGAATGTTGGGAGCAGGGCGAATGAGCTCGGATATGCGGCATGCAACGCACACACCCTTTACACCTATACAATCGTCGACTATGGGCATCCAGAACGACTTCTCGCCGGCGCAGTCCCTAGGTCTCTCAGCGCAAGCTTACTTTTTGGCGTGATTATTATCGTCTCCGGTAGCTGGACTATTCTCCCTTATTTCGCTCCGTGAACTGACGGTATAACTAGTGCAAGTGTTCTTCGAAATTCGAATCTACACGCTGTACAAAAGACTTTACCTCCCTATACTTTGCGGCACAGCGTCCCTGGCCACTCTAATTGTTGGCCTTGTTCTCGTCGTTGATGCACTGTTGGGGGCATCGATCCAGAGCTATATTTCGACCAAGAAATGGCTTTTGACTACATTCTGGGCTCTCTGCGCAGTGAATGACTTGATAATCACGGCAGCATTACTTTTCTTTCTCATCAAGCGACGCTCTGAGGTTCAAGAGAGGTGGCTCATTCAAGCGTTTCTTCAGGCTCCTGTTTACTCTTTCTCTGTTCATCTCAGAACAAAGGCACTTCTTGATAAACTCATCACCTGGGCGATAGGTCATTCGATTCACTTTCCGGTTGGCCACTCGATGCTCACAAATTTTGTCCACAGAGACTGGTTTGTTAATAAGGTTCGGCCAGCTGCTCAATTGTAAGAAGGCTAAATAATTCGTGTCCAATCACATTAGCATCGTTGCAATGGTGTGCTTTGCCTGTGTATGTATGTTTACTTGAACTCTATGATTTCGAGATGATTCCATCTTTAGCTCATGGTAAATCCCAATAATTGTGAGCTTATCCGAAAGCACCGTTCCATTCTAGACCCTCTAAAGACGCAATTCACATTATATTCAAGTCGTTTGGGTGGCGATTTCCGTTATTGAGCCACGGTGTAAGCCTATCCGCAAATTTAGCGCATCCGCAATCCTTTTTCAATTTGATCTTCAGTGTACACCATGTCTCTGGTCGCAAGGTAACCAAAACCTATAATTTCAAAGACTTATGAATCTGATTGTTTGAAGTCTCAACTCAAGGACATCTTTACGCGCCATGAATCAAGCAACAACCTCCCTACAGTTTTCAACGTGGACCAATCGAGTGCGTGTCACTGGATCATTTTCTTGCGAATACTAATACTTGGTGCAAAGATTGAACTGCCCTCCAACAATGAGATTAGGCTAACAGGTCTGAGTGATCCAGCGGCTGAGGGACTTCAAACTGCGGGCCCAATGCCAGCAGAGAAAATGAAGTATTCGGCAACAACTTCGCGTTAGTAGATGAAAGAGGTTATGGGATGTACTCTTCTACATGAGATGAAATAGAAAGATCTGTGATATCCAGGCTGCCTGCTCGGCGGCTGAAACTGACTCGGACTGAACGCAACAACTTGACTCGCACAAATGGGTTGCCACTATCAGGTGACCGTGTTTTGTCACGTCACCACTGCTGATGGTCAAGATTTGATGGTGTTTTGTCGATCTCTGTTCTGACTCTCACGGCGCTGGGGTCATTTTTGTCGTTTTCGCTTTCTGTACTTCGAGTTCGGTCTGTCCGGGCGGGGAATCAACTAGAAGCAACAGTATGTGACAAGTTGTGTGATGGCTGGGCTGCTTCTTACTTCAAGTTTCAAAAACCAATGAATACCAGCTTTCCGACAAGCGAACTCCCGTCTGAGTTGTGCGACTGCACACGCACCATGCAGAGCGTAGGAGAAGATCGTGCTTTGATAGCAGAAATTAGAATTCGCCTTCGCGATCTTGAACGCTCCATTCACTCGCTACGTGCTCAAGAAGCGACGGTCCAACAACGGCTTGACTCCTACAAATATCCCGTCCTTACATTGCCTAACGAGATCACCTCCGAAATCTTTATCCACTTTCTGCCTCCATATCCGGAATGCGCTCCTATCGTCGGCCCTCTTTCCCCGACGTCTCTCACTCATATTTGCCGCAAATGGCGGGCAATTGCGCTCACAACTCCCGCTCTTTGGAGTACACTGGGGCTCAGTGCTTTGAGTAGCCCATTACTCAGTCAACTCAACTTCGAAGGGCGGAGCACGATCATCAATACGTGGCTGCGTAGATCCGGCTGCAGCCCTCTCTCTATTGAAATCGACCAATACTGGCCTGCAGCGAGCTACTGTCCATCGGAGGCAGTACTGGCAGTGATTCCGCTTTTCCGACGTTGGGAACACCTCAAGCTCACCCTTGGCGGCGAATTCTTCCCCGAAATCGACGGCACCGTGCCTTTACTTCAGTCACTGCATCTAGCGTTGACCTCCGAAACTGCGAATTCGGCCCCATTTGCATCATGTTATATGCCGAAACTGCGCTCTGTGCTCCTCACATATCCATTTTCGTTGGATGCGCATCTTCCCTGGGACCAGTTGACCTCGCTCGGCCTTCACGACATGGAGCTCATACCATGTGTGACGATATTGCGTCAAGCCGTGCGGCTGGAGCACTGCTCTTTGGCGTTCTGGGATGATGTGGATGTGGTTTACACCGATCCGAATATTTTTCTTCCGTGCTTGGCGACTCTCGATATGAAGTCAGCGAGGCAGGTATCTGGATTTCACGCTGCCCTCATTGTTCCTGCTCTACGCCAACTCGAAATTCCGGAGCTGTGGCTGGAACCGGACCCGATCGAGTCACTCAAATCGTTTATAACGAAATCGGGATGCAAATTGGAAGGGTTATGCATTGGCCGCACCTCTGTCGGGAATATACTCGTGCTCGAGGATTCGTACGAGGATGCCTTTCCTGACATTCCTCATGTATGTGTGGAGTTTATCGATTATGGCGCCCAGTCGGACAATAATGAGTGAAGCGCTGACACAGGGGACAAAAATTGCGTACGTTTGAAGTATCGGGTTCTCAACTTTTTCAGCAACTCACATTTCTTTTAACAGTCATTCGTGAAGACTTTGGACCGAGCTCGGGGCCCATCAAGGGTAAGAGGATCGGCATCCAATTACAATGTACGTAGACACAAAATGCGAATGGTACCTGTTTGATACATACAATCCGAGCTCGTTCAGAGCGACGATAGTTCGACTTTGAAGTGGCTGCCCTCAGAGTCCGATGTGCACTCTGGAGCCTCTGTGCGGCGTATCTCTACCGTCGTATTGGACGCGAATTCCAAAGTCTATTTATCATTCCATTCAATATACCAGTTCATTGTAGGATCTAATAGAGATCGAGCTCACCTTAGGATCGGGACCGGAAGAAGCGACAACGAACGAGATATCAGTCATCGCACGAAGTGCTGTCCGCGAGTTGAGACTAGACAGAACAGTTCAAACGGTCAGCCTCATTCCGAACTGCAGGCAATGACGGAGGTTACCTTGCGAGGAGGGAATTCGCATACACTTGAAGGAAGAACGCATCAGTCCGAATCCATGGTTCGAAAAAGACAATCCAGCGCACAGGGCGAGCAGATACTGAAAATTGCGAGCCAGACAACTACATCTTTGCTCAGCGACAGCCGATGATAAGGGATTTATAACGCACAGTCATCCCGGTTTGCGATGAACTGGCAAAGGAATATGTCAAGATCTCATTTGGTGTCAGCATAGAAAACGTACGCATGCGAGGCTCGCCATTTGAGCAAAACTTTGCAGATAAGCAAGGTGACAGTTCAATAGTCGAGGGTGAGTTGCGCAATGTACTAACCTCGTCAACATTCCGGTCTCTGGGGAAAAGATGAATTCTCTACGGTAGAATGATAATTTTGGCTCGACGAACCTATGGTCCATCCAACGAGTTTGTCGACCATTGCTTTCGTTCTGCGCGCAACGGATTATCATGAAATTAGTTGGAGCCAAATACCAAAACAAATTCGTTCAATACCTTGGATTTACATCCGAACGATGTCGCATGAGGTAGAAAACCAACGCAGCAGTAATGACAACATCGTTCGCCGTCGTAACACTCCAACACATAGTGAGTAGCCATCCCCACCTGGCGTAGTACACCACCAGCGAAGTGATAAGCAGCGAGCTGACGAACAGAATGAGATTCCCAATCTCGCGAACAAGTGTCATGGCTGAGCAGACGATGGGGATGTAGAGCGATTTGTAGAGGGAGTAGATGCGAAAGGTGAAGAATAGCTGTGCTTGATTGGAAAAATCAATGTAAGCTGGAGGAAAACAGTTTTGAAAAGAAAGGCCCACTGCTGGTTGCGACGATGCTATCGAAGAGTAGACACACGACGAGAGATTTAGGTGGTGTGGCCAGGCCCTCGGGGTGTCCATATTGAATTATGGTGTACGTGTAGAGCGAATGACCGATGCATATTGCGTGGGCGAGGTCGTTCAACCTGTGAATTAAGGAGTATGGTTGGGTTGGATACCTTAACAAAGTTGTCAGAGGGCGGCTCACCAAATGAAGGCCACCTTCATCCTTTATATCAGCGAGAACAACAGATTAAATATTGAGCTTCGGAAGGGCATACCAGAAATTTAATCGCGCGAGGATCCTTCGGAAAACGTACAAAGTACAGGTACGTCTGGTTGCTCGTCACGCCGAAAAGCATGTATGACACCAGAGCACCGATTTGAAATGCTCCTGCAATGCAATCGGAAACAATATCAGCATTTTTATTCAGGGAGGGCAGATGGTATTTTTTTCGCACCGATAGTACTATGACGATTGAACTCAGACTGGAGGAGTGGGACTGAGGCTGAATCCATGATGCCCAGTGCGTTCCTGGACGAAGTTGAAGCGTCAGTGTATATATACCGATTACAAGGTTCCTGTGAACTGGAAAGATCTAGAGGTGAATACGACACCCGACGTGTTCATCATGACAACTGGAAGAAGGCTTTACTATAGGGAGGTTCGATGAGTTGTGATCGGGAAGTGGACCTTCGTGGCGGGTGCGCCACGACTCGTATTTGTTCGAAGAGAATATTATTGGACTAATGCGACGTCTGTTCGACTCGGCGCGCTTTAGTCCTGCCAGTGGTGCCGGGAACGCCTCGAAAAATCATCGACTTCACTAACCCGATACTGAATGTAAGGATGAACTTATCAGCCCGACCAAGGTCTTCTCAATGATGCAGGTATCTCCAGCCAATCCAGCGTCATCGGCTCATCGCCCACGGGCGGGGCTTTCGCAAGCTGAGGAAGGCGGCGCCGTGGGAGAGAGCCCTGTAAAGAAAGGGATTCCCACTGAACAGCGGTGCGTTCGTGCGGGATGCAGCTCGGAGATAGGCAGAATGCGGCGGGACCGTGAGGGAGGTACTCGATGAGGGGGGTATGTTCCCATGCTGCCAGATATCAAGAACTTTCAGAGGGAGGGATGTGGTTAGGTTGCTGTGAGTGCTCTGCCAGATTTGGGCAATGAAGTGCAGTTGTAGTTGGATAGCGGAGCTGGGAGTAGACGAATACCTATGCCTTCAGCAACGGTTGAGGGTTGACGACAAGAACAGTGCGAGACAGCGCAAAGAAATTCAAAGTCTTGAGGAGGTGCAAAGGAGGTGGGCAAGGCGAGATCACAACGAGATCACCGATCACTGGATCAGTGGCAATGCCATGTCGAAACGCGGTCACCTGACCCTTGCGCATCTTCTTTCCCTCGTTCCCTCCCCGAGAATTGCCGCAAAGATAGACGAAGGGCAGTTAAAGAAGAGTACAGACTAGTATGGATTGATTCCGTATCTAACTTTGAGTCAAATAAGAGGAATCAATGTAGTTGGATTCACTTTGAATCATTGATTCATCGCTTCGATTCTGCGCGCCGAAAACCCCTTTATGCTCGATACAAGTCTACTTGTTTGTCTGAATTCACGGCCACTGAGCCTGCCTATAACAGCTTATTTTTTGGCGGACAGCTAGTATTCCAGGCAGGCTGTGATCATAATAGGTACAGCAGCTTAAACGATTCGGCGTTGTTCATATCCGGACTGTCCTTCTCCCTATCACGATGCAGATAAAATGGAATGACAACTGCTCACCCAATGCTACAAATAAAGCTACTTGAGAATCCAACCTCCGATACCCTCCGCATTTGGCGCTTCTCTCTCATGGACCCCGATGGATCATATGGATCCAGGGAGTACAATTGGTACAGTGGCTTTCAATGCTCAAGAAAACTTCAAATCATTTCAAGGTTCTCTTTGGGTGTACTGATAGGAGCGGGCTACGAGTTTCACGGGCTGAAATTCCCCAGTCGAGTCATTGAATTTTCAGTGGAGAATATATGTGTTACATACTTGCCAGCAGTTGAACATAGGAAAATTCAACCACTCAACGGAACAATACATTTCTTACCAAATATTCATCCTCTCAGCTCGGCTGAGGTGCTTCAACCCCACGGAGACTTGCTTTACCTGATTTACGGCGACGCGGTGCCAGTGCGCGGCGGTTCCGGATTCCGATGTAGTGTATGTATGCATGTAGGATATAGATTTTTTTTTTGCTCATTCTGCTCTATGTTGGGTACATCCACTCCATGCACATGCATAAGTAAACGATGGAATGTTGCAAATTCGAACCATACTCGGCAATACCCGGATACCTTCCCACAGTTCAATTTACGTGATTGAAATTTTCAATTGGAAATTCAGTTCATAAACCACCGGTTTCGAGCTATACCGAAATCACTATTGTAAGGATGCTTGCGCCGTGGTGAGAAATCTTTTGTGAATCACGGTGTATCACAGTCAGTCGCCCAATACTGCGAACATACATACTACGGGTAGCGGTATCGTAAAATGTGTTGTACTCCCCGCTCCTGTTTCACTATCTGCGTAAACGGAGTAAGAACACGTATCCGGTGATTTAATTAGCTATCCGAGCTTGCATAATTGAAACGCGGAAAGTACAGGAAAGTAGTACGCATCGAGCTCATCGGCATCGCCATCATTCTAGGCTCTCTTTACGGCGGCTTGAAAATCGGAGGTTTCAAAAAGAGTCTACAAGAGCAGACAAGAGCAGACAAGAGCGCTGTTTCGGGATAACGCCGTATGGAACAACGCGTCAGTAACTACGCGGGCGCTTAAAACTCGGTTGTCAACGCGGTAACGGCACGCGTCATCGATTTCATCAGACATCACCTGACCGTGATGGGTAGCAATATCAACTTGACCTTTACCAGCCAGCTTGGACCCTCGTCTCTCCTTCACGACTCTGCTTTGACCAGCCCAGATGGCCATATCATTCCGCCCACAGCCTGAGCCCTGCAAGCCAAACCCGCCCCTCATGGATGCCTCCAACCGCACCCCGCCGACGAAACGTCACGCTCATTTCCGCTCCCTCAGCGCCTCCACCCTCCGAAAGTCCCCGCCGACGTGTACGCTCTCACTCGCGAGTGTCACGACCGGCCCTGCGATTGCGATATCTCTATCCATCCCATCCACCCCTTCCGAGGCGTCGTGTGGAATTCCATTCCCGAGCGAAGCCGACGTAGCTACGGCGGAGTCGAGTGCGGTGACGCCGGACCCATGGCGTCGTCCGCGTGCGCGCACATCGCATGTGGTGACCCAGCGCCGCACTCAGCAGCCGTCGAAATCGCGTAGGGTGTCATGCAGATCCGCTCGAAATACGACCGTGACCGCCTGCGGCGCGCCGAGTCCTGCCTTGCACCTCGATACGACTTCTCCGCTACCACCGAGCCCTCAACGCAAGACCCCGACGCCCTCCGAACTGCGCCTTACCGCGCTCGTCGAGCGCAGCATCGCCCACCACATCGCTACGCGTTCGTCTCCCTCTTCCTCTTCCTCAACATGTACAATACAGCAGCTCGACGAACAAGACGCCCTCCTCCTAACGCACCTCCGCGCCTTCCTCGCCTCCCACGGCAAACCCCCCAGCCCCTCCTCCTCCAGCTCACCCGCCGGCATCGCCATCGCGATCGCACCCCCGACATGCGCGCCGTCCCTCCTCCTCTGCGGCTCCTCCGGCCTTGACAGTCTCCCGCCAGCGCCAGCGTCTTCGCCTCCACCCACCGCCTCTCCACTGCGATTCATCCCCGGAAACACTACCACTACCACAACCTCCCGCGCCCGCTCGGGCTCCCGCAGCACAACGATAACGCTCACCCTGCCCGCCCTCGTCGCGACGCTCGTCTTCCGCCGACACGAGCCTGGCCGCGCGTGTAGCCCTTCCTCCTTTGTTTCGCGGCGCGAGGCGAGGAGGGCGATGCCGCGGAGGTCGGGGCTTGGCGGGCGTTGTATTCTTGCCGAGGATGATGATTCGATGGGCAGATAGCCGCGCGAGGGTTATGCAGAGGCGGGCGGCGTTGTTTTTAGGCGGGGTGCCCTTCTTACGCCGCTTTCTTTGAGGTTCAACCCTCAAGTACCATGGATCTGCGAGGTGGCTGTCTCGACTCGAGTCTCATCGTCGGCCCTCATTCCCATTCCCATCCACGACAATTCATTTCACTCGTTTACGACTGGTTCGACGATTCATTCATTCATTCATTCCTTCATTTCACGCACCTCGTCACGCGCATGACTTTCAAACAACTTGTATCAAACAACTCACCACCGACCGCCGCATGATGCACGACATCCCTATGAACGCGAACGCGAGACCCCTCCCCTCCACCCCTCCACTCCACTCCACTCCGCTCTCAGTTGCGAAACCCCGACCGACCATCTCACACATCCCGACATTTCTGGCATGCAGATATTGTAGCATGTTAGCATTTTGGTGGCGAAGAAGAATGAAGAAATCGAGAAGGATGTGGGAAGTAGAACGAAGAATTGAAGGCGGAAGAAACGAGAAGAAGAATTGAAAGGGGAAGAAGAAGAAGAAGAAGAAGAAGTATGTAAATAAAAGCATCGCATCGCATCGTCTGTATACATTTATCGCTCATCTCTCATCCATCCATCTATATATCTTTTAGTTAGTTAGCTTAACCCGCATTTGCATTTGCTGTCGATTGGAATATGATTTGAAGTATGATTTTCTGCGGGGTAAGTCGATTGAAGGGGATCAAGTGAATAGGTATCAGGATGAGACCCAGTAGCGGTGGTCCGCGCCTGCGTCAAGTGTCAATGACTCAGTGTTGGGGGTCTCTATTATCTGCAGGGAGTGTTCGTTCGATTCGGACCTGGGTCGTTCCTTGCTTGTTCGCTCTGTTAAATTTTTTCGTTGAATCTCGGCTTTGTTCTCAAGCTTGGGGGGAAATCTGTGGAGACTTCAGTTATAGACCGTCGCCGCATATGCAAATGCAACTGCGATGATACGTTGCCAGTGACGCGTACCGATGCTCGACAGCGCGCTATGGTCAATGTACGTTTGATTTTGGCCTTGCTGGGATTGCGACTCGGAGTCGCGTTGAGAGCTGAAACAGAGGGTCCTTTCATTTTTATTCATTTTTACTCAGACTCAGCCGCGTTCTCATTTAAAGCGAAGTGCATTCAATTTCTTTTCAAGCTCAGTAGCGGTGGTCCGCACCCGGAGGCCGTGAGTTGCCCTGCCAGTTCCAAGTAAACACCGGGAACAGTCGTTCGATTCGAGCCTGGGCGTACATCAAAATCTCGTTGGCATCTTTTTATTTCATTTTCGTATTGAGAAGGTGAGGACTTCGAGGCGAGGGATAATACCAGGGCTTTACTTCAATTTTTTCTGGTAATCCAGGAAGCTGGAATGCCAAGCAGCCAATCAGTTCATACAACTTTTGGTTGTTGAGATTTTGGGTCGCGGTAACTGGTAAGTCAATTTGACGGGATAAACCAGTGAGATACTTATATGTAGACCAGAAGCTGCCAGAAGAAGACCCAGTAGCGGTGGTCCGCACCTGCGTCAAGTGGATGTTGGGGGGTCTCTATTCTCTGCAGGGAGTGTTCGTTCGATTCGGACCTGGGTCGTCCGTATCTTGATTGCCCTTTTGGATTTTTTGTTGGATAACTTGGATTTCGGCTTTGGTTTTGGGGGAAGTCTGTGCAAACTTCGGTTGATAGAACGTCGCCGCACATGCAAATGCAACTGCGTTGATACGTTGATCAATTGACGCGTATCGATGCTCGACAGCGCGCGCCCGGTCGAAGGAAAAATGCATGTTCGATTCGAGATTCGCGTTGAGGAGTCTAAGTCGACAAGGCGGCCAAGAAGCCCTTCGTTGTTTCCGCAGACTTGATGTTCAAGTTCTCGTACGCTCGTACAGCGTTCGAATTTTGAAGCAGAGCACATTTTCTTTTCAAGCTATTGGCTAAAACATTGAGCATTCAAATGCTCAGTAGCGGTGGTCCGCACCGGGTACCTGTATCAATCTCCTGATTCTATGTATATACACCGGGAACAGTCGTTCGATTCGAGCCTGGGCGTTCAAGATTTCGGTGGAATGTTTTTATCTCGTTTTTGGATTGAGAAGGTGAGGACCGTGACTTCGGGGCACCGGATGATACCAGAGCTTTACTTCACTTTTATTATATCTGGTAATCCAAGAAGCTGTAATGCCAATCAATTCATACAAGTTTGGTTGTTGCGACTCATCGATTCTGGGTCACATCAAGTACTCACTCGAGTCAATTTGGGAGGGACAAAGTGATCTGCGTAGTAGTAGCCCACTCGCAGCAAGAAGAAGACCGAGGTCCAGTAGCGGTGGTCCGTCCCTGCGTTACATAACTGCTGTCCTCCGGTTGATTCTTATCTGCAGGGAGCGTTCGTTCGATTCGGACCTGGGTCGTTGTCCCATTGGGCTTTCTTTTTCAAGCTAATATGAGTAATTGGATCCAGTTCGAACTTTGTTGCTCTATTGGATTTTTCGAAACCAGTTGGATCTCCCGAGAAGTTTTGGGCTCAGAAAAATTTGCGGAGACTTCAGTAGATACTTATGATACTTACTTGTTTCGACTCCATGCAACTGCGCGTCCACCGTCACAGACTACAGTAGCTCCCCTCGCTAAGAGAATTCGAATCTTGATATCAATGCTCCAAGAGCGAAACGACGAAACGGACACAGCCTGAACACAAGTCGAAATCAAAACAAATTGCTTTCAAGGTCCCGAAGACTCACTACTTATATACACACCACTCCTACTCTTCTTCTGCACTTCACTCACTCCTTCTACTCTTCTTCACTCCCTCCTCCTCTTCTCCACTCACTACAACCCGCACACCAATCACCCACCCCATCACTACACACTACACCCCCCACCCCACCTCCTCCCCCCTCCTCCTCTCCCTCTCCAGCTCCCCCCACGCCGGCAGCCCAAACAACCCGGGTAACCGCTCCCAAAAGCGCCCCCGCCGCGCCATCCAGTCGGCTTTCATGTATGCGAGGCAGGGCGGGCAGACGGAGAGGCGGGTGAAGTCCTAGGAGGAGGGGGAGGCGGGGTTAGTGGGATGCGGGAAGGTATATGAATGGGTAGGTAGAAAGACAAGAAGAGCGGGAGATCGAGCAGACAAGAGCACTGAAGTGCAAACGCACACCCGATTCCCGAAGACAAGAAGAAGCAAAAAGCACAAAAACAAAAACAAAACAAGAAACAGCCACTTACCTCCTCCCCCCAAATCGCCCTCCCCCCCCTCCTCCCCCTCCTCCACACTCGCACTCCCAGCCCCATCCTGATCCATGCCCTCACCTCCTCCCGCACTACCCTCCTGCCCCCGTCCTCCCGCACCCCCGCCACGCGAATCCGTGGATATCCCGTCATTTTGGCGCGACTCCGCAGAAATCTCCCGCTCATGCCCGCCCCTCCACCCCGAACACACCGCAATCGGCAGCAGCGCATCCGAGCGCCACCTCTCCGCCGCGACGCGCATCGCGAGGCGGTTCGCCGTGCAGGGGTTCGTTACGCCTTCCGTGCCTGGAAGGTATGGGGTAAGCGAACGCAATGGGAATGTAAGTAAGAGAAGAGGGGGGAGAAGGAAAACAATAGTAACAAGTAGGATAGAGGGCTTGGATGTAAGAGACGTACCACTCGCCGCCACACCACTCCCCCCACCCGCACCCCCAGCACCCGCATGCACACACCCAGGACACACCGTCGGGCTCCACAAAAACCCCAACAACTCGCTCGTCCCCTCGCCCAACAGCGCGTTCCCTGCCTCGAGGAGCAGGACCTTGTCCCCGCGCTCGAGCTCGACGTGGACGACGCCGTAGTCGATGCCTTCCTGGAAACGTCGATGATCAGTGGGGGTTACGCAGAAAACAAAAAACAAAGGAAAGAAAGAGAAGCGGAAGAAAGGAGACGAGGTAGAAAGAAAAACGGGGAGAGGAACACGCACAAGAATATCCAACGCCGTCACCATCCCACTCGTCAACGCCGCCGCCGCCCGCAAAAACGCCGCCGGCAGCACCCACGGCGCGCGCGCCGCCCTCGCCAGCGTCAATATCGGGAGCTCCAGGTGCGACGGGTCGAAGGAGGGCCCGGCGTGGGCGGCGACTACTGCGCCGATGGTTGGGCGATGTTCTTGTACATGTTGTGGGAGAGATGAAGATTGTTGTTGCGAAGAAGTAGAGGAAGTGGAAGAGGAAGCGGAAGTAGACGCAGCGGGACTAGCCGCACAGAGCGCATCCCACGCCGCGAGGCTGGTGGGGTGCGCGGAGGAGAGGTGCTGCAGCGCGCGCCGGCGCAGGGGCTCGACGCGGTATTTGGTGCCGAGGCGGAGAACGCCGTGGATGGCGTCGAAGTCGGTGCGCGCGGGGTAGGGGGCGAAGAATCTGTTTTGTGGGTGGGGGGAGGTGGTTAGCGAAAGATCTTGTACACCTGAATTGGAAAGCGGGGATTTGAAATGAGAGGGAGAAGGGACTTGGATGAATGACACCGCAGCTGAATCCCCAACCTGCGTCCTACGGTAGGTGGAGACAAAATGAAAGACACCCTGGTAAGCGCCTCGTGGCGCGGGGTGAACTCGGAATATGTATCAAGTCCCCGGTCGACTCGCTGCTATGCTACTCGGTTCCTGCCAGCGCAGCAAGAAAGGAATCCCTCCAACCCGCCTCCTCGTCCGAGTCGCCCTCCCACATTCACATGGCAAAGCGTGCCCCAGGGATTCCTGCGGTGAAGACAAGACACCCTAATTGGGGCTTGAGGGTACCACGGATGTCAAGGTCAAGGATAAGACAGTGCAGGTAAGCGCCTCGTGGCTCGGAGTGAACTCGGGACATCAACATCAAGTCCCCGCTCGACTCGCTGCTCCTGACAGCGCAGCAAGAGAAAATCCCTTCCCCCTCCCACATTCACATCGCAAAGCACCACAGCGTGCCCAAGGGACGATGACGGCGTTCGGCCAACAACGGACATGCAAGGAAAAGAGTAGACACGCACTCGTAATCAAACAACGCCTTCAAAAAATACATCGTATCAGCAGCCGAGTCGTCCAGGTGGAGCACAGGGCAGCCTTCGAGCGTCTCTGCGTCCTCCGGCTGCGGAAACGCCAGCATGTCAGCAAACACTGAGGATCTTGCTGCCAAGATGCCCTTGAAGACGCGGAAGAGCACGCCGTGCGCGCAGAGGACGATGTTGCCGTCAGGGAACCATAGAGAGTCGACGCGCTCCATTGTGGAAAGTTCCATAATGGCGGCCTCGGTGTAGTGGGAGTGTTTGGGTGAGAGCTTGAAGTGGTGGTCGTTGCGACGACGTAGATGCGAGATTTCGTCGCCGTCGATGTCGATGTCGTCTGTCGCGAAGAATGTGGGGCTTCGATGACGCGCACAGGACCTTCAGGGGATGTGGGGAACGACGACGACAAGCAAGGTGAGCGATAGAGACGACGAGGAGTCGTGTGCTGGCACAAGATCTGGCTGTGTGGGTGCAACGTGTGGGGAAGAGAGCAGGAAACGAAGGCCTAAGCGTGGAACAGGCGGCAAAATTAAGGCACTGCCCGAATTCGGAACGGGCCGTTCTCGTCCGATCAGTATTGGTGTCTATTTTGGGGTTTCAACAGGTTGAATTCTGATTTTTCTACAGCCGCGACTGGCGGTGGCGGTAGATTATTGTGCGGGGTCGCTCATAGCATATTCCTGGTCCGCGGGGAGGCGGGCTGTATTTTTATTAGGCAGATTCGTTGCACTTCAAGGTCACTGGGGAACGCCAACCAAAGGCCAACACGAAATTAATTATGAACTGCAGAACATTAGCAACTTAGATAGCCCAGCTGATGCCGGAGTAAAGCTCTGGTGTTATCCGGTGCCTCAAAATCCCGGGCGAGAAAAAAAGCTTCACCCACAATGTAGAACGCCCAGGGTCGAATCGAACGACTGTTTCCCGTGTATACTTATTGGAAAGCGTCAAAAGTACTCATAATCACCGGGTGCGGACCACCGCTACTGAGCATCTATAGGCTCAATGTTTCGTCTCCGATAGCTTGCTCAAAAAATGAACTCCGCTTCAAATGAGAAAGCCGATTCTGATCATCATAAGTCGAAAAGAAAGAACTTTTCTCGGAGTTCAACTCTCAGCGCGAATCCTAGCAAGGCTCGAATCGAACGAGCATTTTTTCCATGACCCTAGACTCTGACCACTGCTACCGATTCAGAGCTTTGGTACGCGCGCGCCAACGTACATATTAAAGCAGTTGCATCTGCATGTACGCTTACGGTGTCTGTCTCGACTGAAGCTGGGCAAATATTCCCCCGAAACCAAAATCAAAGCCAAGATCCAACGAAAATTCTAAAAGATTCAGAGCAGTCCAACACAATTCGAACTGCATCCCATAACTTACCAGCTCGAAAAAATTGCCGATGCCTTAGTACTTACGACCCAGGTCCGAATCGAACGAACGCTTGCAGATAATGTTATCCATCCATCATATATTATTTAACGCAGGTGTGGACCACCGCTACTGGGTCTTGCTGCGGCTCCGGAGCTGGGAGGTATTCCTATGAGGCAGATTCAGAATCATTGCACTCCAAGTTCAACTTGGGAAATGGCAGTGGCAGCGTACTAAAATTCAATTTATGAACTGACCGATCATTTGGTGAAGTGGGATTGCCAGATGAAAGTGAAGCAAACCTCTGGTTATCACGTTCCTCAAAGCCTCGAGCTTCCCATTACGAGTTGAATCAAAGTTGAATGGGAGAAAAAAGAAGTCACTTACAATCCCGACGCCCAGGTTCGAATCGAACGACTGTTCCCGGTGTATACTGAGGGAAAGTCATCGCGATTGGTGTGTTCCCCGCAGGCAGATGAAAGATGATCTGAATCGTCTTTGACCAGAGGCATGCCTGGATCTTTCCTTCGTGTCATGCAGGTATTCTGGGACGGACATCCTGAGCTCTCTTTCCGAAGTCGATGGCTTGTGAGTCTATACTGAGCTCATAAGTCTGGAGATATCGCTGATGGTCGACTTTACGCATTTCTTAGCTGGTTGTGATTGCTGGAGGTTGGATCGCTTCGTGGGTTGGTTACGAGCTCCCGGACAAAAGACTGAGGATGAATAAAACGAGATTTCCGCCTGCAAAGAAGGTCGATTGAGTTGTTGGCACTGGGATATGGGTATAATTCGAGGGACTTGTGGTTGTAGTCTAAATCTGGTTCGAATGAAATGTACTTTTATTCTCTCGAATGATAAACGGTTTACGGTCGAGCTTGAGCAAGATGCACGACAACAACCACCTGGATCGAGTCCAGTCGAGGACGAAAGCTCCGGATCCGGATCCCGGAAATGAATCCGGCGTATGCGAAGGAGGGAGAACTTGTCGAATGATACCAGAGCTAGAAGTCGATTATGCAGTGAGGGCGACGGTGAAGATGAAGCCGGCGTAAACCGTTAGAAGCGGGTCGGATCCTGTCACAAGTGTGACCAAGGTGTGACGTACCCGCTCACTACGCTCAGACCCGCTCATCGTCTTCCACAAGGGCCACAAACCCTTGAGCGGTCGACGTTTTCGTCAAACCCGTGTACCGCTTCCCATAATCATTGTTTGCTCATTGCTGGCTGCTGTTGAGGGAGCGGGGACTCGTAAATTATAAGATGCACATTAGGCCCCTCAAAAGCACTCTGTGCTTCCCATAACCAGCTCGTACTCTCTGCAATTTACAAGGCCGTGTCTTCCTCGAGCTCAAGCGCCGGCGGCTTTGGAGACCGCCTCCATTCTGTTGCAAAACTAAGGCCTTGGGATGTATGAAAGACGTTGTATGAAAGACGTCAGTCCGGTTCCTTGTCTTGCTTGCACTTGTACTCAACGTCATGTACAGGACGTCCTTGGACATCGCTGTGCTGCGGGAAGGAGTGGGTCATTCGTTTTCAGTGAACGCGAAGCTGACGCGCTTGCTTCTCTTCCAGACCCACTGTCCTGTCTTCCGGCACCGTTGAGCCTCGCCGCACGCTTTCCTTCCTCGGCTTCGCCATCACCGTGTATACAGTAGCGCTCCAAAACGCTCCTCCTCTTCGGCACGCCTCCCCCCAAGCCACATCCACAATTACACGGCTGCCTTGACTGAATAGGAATCCCAGAGTACCGGTGCATGAGCTGTCAAGACGCTCAGCGGTCGTATGAGTTGAGAGGTATGTAAGGGCTTGGTTCCTTTCCCAATTCGTGACGTGCTATACTGAAGTCCTTGCGTCGTAGGATCCTGCCAATCACCCGCTTGCTAAGGTTGTGCGTCTCAGCGCGACAAGCGCAGACGAGATAACTTCTGAGGACCAAGATGACTTGCAAGGACCACTACCAGCACAGCTGTCGCTCCGGACGCGTACGCTGGAAGGATGTGGATGCGTAGAGTAACCCAGTTCTGAGCCCATTGTGAGCAGTTCCCGCCCAAGTTCAATGTCCACCAGTTCTTATCGACGCGTTTGCGCGCTAGCCGTACCATATGGCGCGTATGACCTTGAAAGGAATACACGGCATCGAGCTAGTCGCAGCTGAGCGCTGGAGCCCGACTGTACCAGAAAGACAAGAGACCAACGGCACCTCGGCTTTCGACGACGCCTCGATGAACCGAGCATTGGAGATGAAACGTCGTTAGCGGGGTTGACAACAATATGGGACGAACACGGCAGGCGGATGATCGGTATGTGACTCGCCACCTCACCCCACTTTCTATCTCACTGACGCGCACGCAGACGACTTGACTGTGCTGTTCAATACTAGGTCGATGACCCGTCATTCTGCTCCTCGATAACAAGCTGGCTGCTCTTTCCCGCGAACTTCGATCGTGTACAAAACCAATGGTTGAGACATCCCCCAGCTCTGACCACCGGCGCACGGACTTTATCTCAAACCCAAGGCACCGACGCCTCCGGATCCGCCTCCCACCGCATCTTTTCTAAATCACGCAGACTCCATCCATACATAGCGAACGGGAGGATGCGAGGCGTGCGTCCGCTCGATGAGGCGGTCCGATCTGAAGGCACCAAGCTGGGCTAGGTAAGCGATTATTCAATATCCTGCTTAAAGCATTCCTCATCTCGCACAATTACAAGCATTTTGCATTGAGGACGCGTGGCAAGAACTCCAAGCGCGGCCCTCGACCGTTTATGTCCCGAAATGCAGTGGTCATCCAGCACGCACGCACGCTCGAAGATGATTCACAACAGCACTTCACAAAACGACGGTCCCCTTTGTAAACGGCTTGTCTGGGTCCTGGCCACTGCCTCTCGATCTCGTAGACGCGGCGTTGTATCGTCGTCGCACGCCCGTCTCACGGACGTCTCCCATCTCCCGTCCCGCTCGGGCTCCCCTCCGGAAGCTCTCCGTGTGCATGCGTGCGTAGCTGGGCGTCGGCGTGAGACGGATGCTGGAGGTCAAGGTGGAGCTGGAGATGGATGCATGCTGACGTGGCCAGATCCACGGGCTCGAAGGAGGACCTCGAAGTTTTAGCGTCCCTCAAGCATTCTGCCGCGATGTTTGCTGTCATCCACGATATCGTAGACGCTAGTCTTTGAATCGCGCGCGTCAGGGGGGACGTTCCCATCTCAGCCCCTGCGCGACGCCGGGCGGCTTCCGTTCCCTCCCTTCGCGAGGACCAGCATATCCCATAGTCGGGCTTCGTGATTCGTCGCAGGTGGACAGGACGAGAGTAGCGAGAGGCTCTTTTACCCTATACAGACGCACCCAATACGCTACGACGAGCGAACACAAAATCAATCATTGACAATCAACAACCAAGGCATTACAAGCGGGCGATACGCTAGAGCAGGGATGAAGAGGAGGAGGCGGATAGGTGGTCATATAGGATGCGGGAATCGTGGCGATGCTTCGGAGAAGGGTGTCTGAGGACTTGTGGGGAGGATCGAACGGTGCGTAATCTTCGCTACCTTCCTGCCATTACCAGCCGAGGATGCTGACCCGTTCTTTTGGTTATAGGCAACCTATGTGTGGCCCATCAGCCTTTACTTCCACCAGCCTCCGCCGCCGTTCTGCTCCTCATCCTGTAACCTCATATCTGTGTCCGACGCTACGGGCGCTGGTGGCGAGTGCCGCGTATACCCTAATGATAGGCCCGGGCGGGGGAGCTGCAATGGCTTGATCATAGTCCGACCTCACTACGAGCTATCGCCGACCGTCGTTATATCCCTCCTGGTCCTGGACCATACATCGTTTTTCGCCGTCCGCTTTTCCACGAAGAGGGGCTTACCGCTCCAGGAAAAGACCTTCGAAACGATACAAGGTGCCGGACGAGACTTCAGGCCTCCACCCTCGACGGGACAGTGAATATCTTGTGCTTGCGCTGGATGGCACCACTCGCGCTGGCAAGGATCACTCGCGTGCGTGGAGACGAGATGGATTGATAGAGTGACGTTCCCCGTCCCGCGCCCGCCTTGTTTGCGAGTGGTCTCTACTGCTTCTACTTGCCTCCCTTTCTACGCGATTCTCGTGGATGCGAAGGCCGAGGGTGCTGGAGAGAGGAGATGGCACAACGAGAGTTCCGCCAGTGGCTTCGTTCGATTGAGGATGGCAGCGCGGCGTATCCGTGAGCGGCTCATCTTCGTGTCTCAGGCCGAGCGGAGACACTGACGCCGTTGTCCGTATAGGAGGAAGAATTCCGTATATCCTTCCCTCCGCGGCAGTGTGGAAAGCTCACCCTTACCCACTTCATCTGCTTGTATCGGGTGACTGCCCAGCGTCCCGCGCGTCGGTCGACATGGCGTCCTTGCCCACCTCACCTCACCCTTGCTGGGTAACTATCCTCGCCGCGGCGGGAGCTACCTCGAGACGTATAGATGAGGTACCCAGAGGACTTTTGTGTGATGTCATGTAGTAATTGTAGTCTCTCTAGGTCGGGCAAGTGTCGCCTCAATTTCCCGATGTCTGGCCTTTTCCGAGTTACTCGGGTAAACACATGGCTGCGGGTTGTTTTGCCTTCTTTGAACTTCTTTGAAACACTGGACTCATCCAGCTGCAGTACCGTGGATTTACTGGCAGTGCCGGAATACGACGCATCTGGCCAGCCTTTGGCCGCCGATTCTTCGTCGGGTCGGGTAAGCTTATTTTAGTGTCTTGATTACTCATTTACCGAGGCAGCGAAATGCTAGTGTATAAAATTCGATAATTAGCTACAATCTCAGAGTAGTCCATCGGTCGTGTGGAAAGTCGGTAAGCAGGCTCAAAGTGAGGATTCTTTGCAAAGGTTGATACAGGAGTTGATTCAGCTGAAGAAACAGATAAACCGACGCCGTCCAACCTCTACATGACGATCTCGACAGCCGTATCTGCTCCGATTATTGCCGTGGTGGGAGCCACTGGCGCTCAAGGTGGCAGCGTAATTCGAGCCCTCTCAGAATCTAACAAGGCATACCGTATTCGCGGATTCACTCGAAATATTACCAAGGCCAGCGCGCAAGCGCTGACTGCGCAGGGAGTAGAGATGGTCGCCGTTAATCTCGTGGTAGAGAACAGACACAATGTTTATAGCGCGTTCGTCGGCGCTGATTACGCGTTCGTGAGTCTTGATACTCACCTTTTCGATCGTACTATCTTACTTAAGCTCATAAATTCTCCAGCTCGTCACTAACTTCTGGGAACATGCCGATAAGCAAAAGGTAATACAACCTCTACTAGTATTTCACTGTGACTCATCATGTACTCTATAGGAAATTGCGGAGGGGAAACTTCTCATAGATGCCGCGAAAGCTGCTGGTGTCAAAGGAATCATTTTCTCCGGTCTCACGGCAGTGGAGAAACTTAGCAAAGGGAAATATACTAAAGTTTTTCATTTCGATGGGAAGGCCGAGGTGGCAGAATACGGAAGGGCTTCGGGCGTTCCCTTCGTCGATGTTCAGGCAGGATTTTACAACGACAATTTCCTCTCTGAGGGATTGCAGTTGGTAACCAAAAATTCAGACGGCACGTTTATCTTATCCTCGGTCATCAAACCATCTGCGGTCATACCCTTGATCGACGTCGAGAAAGATTATGGTTTATATGTTTGTCAAGTGCTGGAGGCACCCATCTTTCCGGATGGTTCGGTTGTTTACGCCAGGAGCGAAGACCTCTCGATGGAAGAAGTCGCTCGTCAGTTATCTGAAGGTGTGTGACCCGTGTGCTTATTTCTTGAGATTCACAAGCCTCGCAGGACTCAGCAAGACAGTCACGTATCAGCAAATTACTTATGAAGAGGCCACGCAGAGCCTCACGAAGCGCGGCTTCCCCGAAATCACAGCCATTGATATCGTTGAGGGATTCCTTTTCTTCTCGGAATTCGGCTGTAAGTGTCGTTCTCGTTGGAATAGATATGTTGACCAAACATATCTGCTTAGATTATGGTCGATATCCAGCGTTTAGCGCCGAAGGCCTGGGACGTCCGCCTAGCAGATTTTCAGACTTTGTGAAGGCGGCTGACTGGAGTAAGGTGTTCTTGTGAAGGTTTGAGTGCTTCGTGCTATAACGTACAACAAACATGCATGATCGGATATGGTTTCAAGCCATCCATAAAACAAATCATCGAACTTGTTCGATTTCCAGCTCCCAGGTGCCATGCTCTCCTTTCCTCCACGTTCGGTTATCTGTGATCGCCCTCAAAACTCGCGTCTAACAAGAAACGGATGACGACGTACTGATACTACAGCCTCTGAGAGTCGGACATGCTTCCGACCACGAGGAAATGACCACTCGGTCCTCAATACTCTCAGGGACGGGCCCTTGGCCAGGGCCAGCCCAATTGTTCTCGACCTCCAAGGCAAAGAAGGTGAGGTGGGTAAGCTGCTGCAGACACTCTTGAAACATTACAACCTCCAACTGCGAATCAAGGTGAGTGGCAACAACGTATTGAAGAGTAGCCAGGTTGACCTGAGTCAGGAGTCGAGTATCTGTACCTCCTCCGCGTCTCAACGTCACGACGGTTGTCTGCGGCATATTCTCGACCACAGACATGAGGAGCGGTAGGGGTAGGAAGCTGCCAGGCTCGCGGATGTGGTGGGAGATGAAGGGGATGTCCGCGCTCGTCATGGAGGCGAGAGTCGCGATGATGTTCCGCGTCTTCGTCGCGTCGTCCTCAGAGTCTCCGACCCAGAACAAATTGACTTGACGCAGATTTGTTCCACCCTCAAAGGCAACGACGACATCCGAAGGGCCCTCATAGTGCTCAAGACCGGGTAGTGGGATGCGGACGGATGAGAATGCTTCGAAATCGCTGAAAAAATGTTTGTGTAATGACGCATCGTAGCCATTCCCAAGTTTGAGATATTCCAAGTTCCCCATGAGCGACATTGATGAGACAAGTAGGTCGGAAAGATTGTCGTTGGAACTTCATTGTATTAGGCTATACGCGTAACTAGAATCAGACCTGAAGACTCACCGCTCCATCCACTCGAGCGTGAGCCTCTTCACCAGGAGCGCTTTCTGCGGAGTCATTACCAGCGCCGAACAAAACCCAATGGTGCTGGCCTCAAACTCGAGATGGACTTCGGCGTTCAGGATAGGGCAGCAGAGATCGTGTAGTAGTTTGGACGCGCGACACATAGACGACTGGGTGGCTTTGTTTGAATACCGAATGATTTCCAGAATAATTTCGTTGGGAAGTCCTCTGTAGTGCGAAGTCATGGGCGAGAGTAAAGGTGCAAGGTGGTGGCAAAAGCAATAGGGGGCCCAAAGCGTGTCTATAACCAGTCACCCTATCGACATGCTCCGATCAAAGCAGATACAAAGTCGTATAACAAATTTGGACCGACGAAAAACAAATTCCGGTGTAAAAAACAAATTAGTATTATGTTCCGAGTCAGCTGGCACGGATTACAATTGTATCCTTCGTCCTTTGGTTAGGAGAACTCGGTCCCGATTCTGAGGGTGTGGAAGGCGGCCAATCCACCACATAAAACGAGGAATTTGAATGATGCTTTGGCCGAGACGGAGATGAAGCTCGAGATCTCCGGCCATTCGATGGCTGGCTGGCTATCTTTGTTCGTTCCCCAAGTGGTACACTGTCAGAGTTGCCATTCAATTGAACAACAGCTATCGTTTTGAGTCCGTAAGTTTGCGGCGACGGCATGGGACCATACGATCCTTGCGGGGACCTGTGAACGATATAAACGGCATGATTTCTGACGCCGATGTTTGGTTCCTCGTCGCATAAGATGACATGAGTAGAACGAGGTTCGAAAAATTTCTCGTTCCACAACGTCATGAGTTTCGTGGTTTCCGATATAGGAGCGACGACAATATCATCGAACCAAATGTTTCCGAGAGCCTGACGACGAACCGTTCAGTGAGCAGATCCGTGACTGGCAGAGAATCTTACCGTGATGAACGAATCCCAATCCGAAAGCAATATGTCCCGTCGGCGAAGGTCGTTTGGTCGTGGATACGTTCGTACGCCGCCATGCACGAGATCCATAACTTTCACTGCATCAAATAGCGGCAGCGAAGCAGAATCAGACTTGTTCTCGAACGGTCTGTCGAAAGGAAGTGCTGGGGTCGGCGGTGCGGCGGGATCTGGACCTCGTGGGCGCACAGAGGAATGACGACCGCGTCGTGGGCCAGATGAATCCGATCGCTGAATAGGTGCGGGCTCAAAGCTAGAGCCGGAGCCATACGGACGCGAGTAGCGATTACCACGAAGGGAACTACGTCCTTTGAGTGCATCTGGCTCCCAATATCCCGGTTGAGTCGTAATGGCAGGATACCGTCCTTCGTGTGCCCACTGGATAACTTTCTCATTCCATTTCTTATCCATAGAATCGCCATATTTTCGGAAAGTTCGAATGATGAGGATAAAATAGACGAGTGCCACTACCAGAAGCGCACTTGTGCCGATGCGAAGCCCAAGGGCTGCATTGTGTGAGAGGGCGCCTTCTTCCGGGTCGTTCGCGGCACCTGTGCGCCAGGCAAATGCCATTATGCACGTTACAAACAGGATAATCGACCTAAGAACATGAGATTGCTTTCAACGTTAGCGTGAAACATGACGAACCAAGCCATCCAGACACCCGGAATTGCGAGCAATATCCACACATTCCACAATATGGATTGACGGCTTTTTTGCGCCTCCTATAATTTGTTCAAGATCCAAAAAAAAATGGTATAGCGAGAGGATGGACACTTACATCTGCCCAAGTCGCAGCCTTGTACATTTTTCGCATCGTGCCGAACCGGATAATATACATGCTACCGAACAGTACACTCATGAGAGCGCAGATAAGAGACAATAGCGCTGTCGTTCTGGCAATAGGGTCGGCTGCGGCGGCATCGATTTGAAGCATCGTCAATATGGCTCTGCCAACGCAATTCAGAATACAACAGAGACACGGAAGATAACCAACGTACGAAAGCATCAACGTTGCAATAACATTTTGCGTCTTCCATTCACGTATGAGCGAGTCGATGAATCCCTCCCACGAATATTTGAAATTGAGCAGATGGGGAGGGACCGCCGAGTCGGGCGGGAGCCATGTCGTTAACAGTGCACCAGGAGTATTATCCCGCCATTGGTTCGCATTCGCAACTGCCATTCTTCGGATGTCCGGCAAGCTCAACTCAGCATCCTCGAACAATCGAGAAACTCTCGAAAAGTACAAGGACGGAAGTCTGAGAAGCACGTGCAGATATATTTGACGTGGAACGCGGACGAAAAACAGGATTAGCAGAAAACTGAGCACATCAGCAAGCCGGTAGCGCCATGTGCGACGATATCGAGGACGACGGAGAGGCGGAGTCAGAACGGGCATGGGCATGGATGTGTTTGGACGGGAAGGACGATTTTGTCCTGGAGTCGGATTATCCGAAAGATCTGGACGTTCCGAAGGGGAGCCGGGAGTCGCGGGTGAGGGGGGAACATAACCGCCAGAATACGGATAATTTGGGCGGCTTTCGTTTCTGGAGCTGTATTTGAATGGATCGACAGAGACGTATGGCTGCTCCGACCATGGATTCCAAGTGCCAGATGGGATCACCGGCGGTTCGGTGGAATATGGAACTTGAATACCCGCAAGATTACGCGGAATAAAAGGGCTATAATATCCTGGCGTTGGAACTGGTCCGGGTCTTGAAGAATAGTTTGATCTTCTTGAACCAACTGGCGAGGGTGCGCGACCGCGAGCAGAAAGCCCCGGAACATATCTAATTGGCTCGTTTTGGGAAGGATTCACTCCGTAGGGATTATCCTGTGTGGAAGGTGCCGCAGGGAAAATTCGCGTTGGCTCGTGCATTGGGCCGTGTATGTAGCGAATTTGAGGCATCACAGGTGGAGGTGGAGTTGAGCTTGGCGGCCGAGGCGCGTCGCTCTCCCGGGTAGGTAGGCGTACAGAGGGCCCAGCTCCTGAAATTGGACGGGAAGAAAGGATGTGACCTGGTCGACGAGAAACTCTCGCAGACTCGACGGATGGGTTTCTTCGACCGCGCGGGTGTGGGGATCTCCCACGTGTGGATTCATCCAGATTTGGTGTTGGCTGAGAAGTCAAAGCGGACTCGCCCGCCCGGTACTGGCTATCTGAATGACATTGCCATTGGAAATGGGACTTTGCTGATTTAAGGCCACATACCTGCCGGATGATAATATGCATTCCGCCCTCCTTCGGGAAGTTCGTCGGTGTCAGGTTGGCGGTGCGAGATCGTAGGTTCGTCTACCTGGTCTTGCCCTTCACGCGCCGCAAGAGGCATGTTTGCAGAGCTGCTGGGGGGAAAACCTCCGCCTTGTGTGTGAAACGCGGAAGAGAGAAGAGAAAGGGTGTCCACTGTACAGCTCCGAAGACTTCGTGGGCGCGGTTGTCACCGCGTTTTTGGGCGCGTATCATGGGAAACATCAACACGTGGGAGACATGTGACCCTGGCGCGTACGTGAGCGGATTGATAATCCCGCCGTGCGCTTAGCGCCAGTGACATTGGGCGCAAGCTTTTGCCACGTTCAAAGCTGCAAGCTACCGTCGGCAGACTCCTCTCGCGCAATTGGAAGATTCTCAATCTCGACGCGTGAGATGAGTGACCATGCTGACCCCGAGCTGGCGGGCCCCGACTTCGACTCGTCGATGGGGCAGGACTCAGGCTCGGAGCCTGCGTATTCTTATGAGCCAGGCTTGGAGTTTCGGGCAGTTCATTTTCTGAGGTACAGTGCGGTAGTCACCTTTCAACCCGATAAGCTTAACATTAGGGTTGATCCAGCGTACAGTTTGCCAATTTGAGCAAGCTCATGACGGAGCAGACCGATCTCCTTCGTCGTATCGAGGCACGACAAGCTTCTGCCGGTCAAGAGCTTTCTGTTCCATGTACTCAGGCTACTGATTCTCCATAGACTTGTCGCGGAAACCAATGCCGCAGGTACCAGCCACGAGTAGTAGTGCCTGGAACCCTCTGCTGAAATCTTTCGTAAATGAAACAATTCAGCCACAGGTGAATCGATGGCAGCATGGTCTCGATTCCCTCCTTGTCTTCGTATGATCTCACCGTTTTTATTTGATCTCATTGACCGACGATATATGCAGTTGGGTCTTTTCTCTGCCGTCGTGACTTCTTTCTTGGCTGACTCATTAAACAATTTGAAACCGGATGAAGCCGCTAGGACTAACGAGCTCTTGCTGAATATCAGCGACATCATTACCGCCATCGGAGGTGCATCGTTATCCAACCTAACTCTTTCTTCGCCGTCGACATTCGAACCTGACCCAAGCGACATTCGGGTCAATTCGTTCTATTCTCTGTCTCTCGTGTTGAGTGCAAGTCTGAATCTTAAATATTAACATCGCTTGTGTCTCATTTTTCCCAGTTGTCGATTGCTGCCCTTGTAGTAGCCGGAAGGGGATTTTTGAACATGGTCACTTGGTCGCCACACAAAAAAGCGGTATTCCGGCTCTCTGACATCCATGCAAGATGGGGCGCCGCAGAGCGCATTTTGCGCCCCGGTATCGAGTCTCTTACACAGCTGGTCGTGATTCCAGTCCTCCTCTTCATCGCAGCCATCGTAGATGTTCTTATCTCAACGGTCTTACCAATCTTTCCACGTCCAAGACTCATATTCGTCGCGACCGGTCTCTGCCTGCTCTCAATCACTACCGTTGCTTCAGTCTTGTTGATCGTCTTTTTTCGATGGCGGTCTTCATCCATCCACCTCGCCTTTCCAGTCTAGCTTGGCCTCACTTCTCCGCGTCGCTATAATCAGAAGCTTGTCGTACCTTGGCAACACATCAGCCTGGTTTACAAAATTTCCGAAAGCACAACTTTCTGAGCCAGATAGCTCAGACCTTGAGAAGTGTGCGAAGCTCTCACATCCCTCTTTCCCGTTGTCGGATGCGGTTCAAAGCTATCACCAGATTCTACAAGGAACGCACGACGACGACGCTCTAGATCTCGCGGCCTCTGCTTTGTTGGACATCCTAAAAGTTCCTGGCAGCTCACGACGTTCCAAACTCACTGATATCGAGATCGCAACATTCTCCCATCTACTCTCACCTGAAGCCAGCACTCGGAGCAATCGTACGGCTGCGGAGGTATTCGCTGCGACCTATGGGGACAACTCATGGATTTCCCAAGGCGAGTCTCGATGCAGTTGAATTTCATCATCTCAGATTCTGCTATAACAGAAACACGGCTCCTCGACAGCGCTTACCCACTTCTTGACCAATTTTTCGACGCAATGCAGCGCTACCACACAGATTATTATTCTGGCCTATCCTTCATGAATATGTGGGACTCTCCCTTCATTCGAGCTTTGGCCGTCGCTGTGGGGTATCGACCTGGACCAATTCACCCCGTTGTATATATCCTTTCTGCGCGGGCTCTCAACTGGGAACTTTGGTCCCCTGACCGGAGCTCGGCAACCACAAACGAAAACCTTCTCAGACTTGTATGGAAGGTACTCGACGTCAAGCTGACGAAAGTATATTTTCAAGATATAGAGTCGCCAATGAAGAGGGCGGAAATGCATGCTTTGATTTATACAAGTCAACCTGGCGAATGGGTGGAGGTTGATTCCCGCTCCCTCCTCGAGTCACTCATTTTTCTTTTCGAGCATGGGAATTTAGACCAATACCCATGGATAACGGACTTCGTGCAGTGGATCGCGGGATGGGCATCATTGGACGCCCTCATCGTCGACATGCTGCATACACTCCACAGCGATATACTTCAACAGCCTTGGGTTACATGGACGATGAAACACAATTTTCTAACGTGCATCGAACTCATTATGAATGCCTGCGCACAACGTCCTGATGCCCTGTCCGGACACCAGATGCTCAATTTGTGTTCGCTCTGCGCAACCAACGCCTTGCGCTGTATGGAGGCATTTGTGTCTCCTCTGGACTCGCTGGCGTTCGTGAACAACTTTGCCCGCACCTTGTCGATTGCACTCGCAGCTATCGAAACTGTGCAGAAGCGGACATTGCCTCCAGAAATGACAAATGATTATCGGATAAAGCTTCTGCGTGTTCTGAAGGATGTGCTTCGAATAAAAGACTGGATGGATCGCCAAGGATACCATTTTCATGGGGAACAAATGGGAAATCATGTTCAAGTAGTCGTTGATCATGGTATGTACAGTACATTCATATTCTTGGAATTTTCGCTTACTAATTCTACGAGCAGTTAACAGCGAAGAACAACTTCTGGAAGTACCGGACAGGATGCCTTCCTCACCTGGGATCACGATCGCCCGCCCTCTTCGGCATCTGAGTTTTACACGGGTAAAATGGATCAGACAGCAAGGCATCAAATATGGGGAAACGGCAGGTCTCGAGGAACGGCAGACGGGTTCGGCATAAATTTTGCAATATTTTCTTGAATGCTCACCGTTCAATCAGAGGGCCGATAAAACGGATGTTCAATCACGATGAATGGGCGGAGGTTACGTATCATTCACACCAGTTATTTCGTATGTATTCAATATGTATTCACTCAGCCGCTCAATTTAGATTGCAACCTACCGGATCGTCAGGCACACTGACGCTGCTCTAATCTTGTCGATAGTACTTACGGAGTCTCTAGTGTGAAACTTCAAAACCACTGGCAGCAACTTGCAAAAGGAAGGTAGGTAGGTAGGTACTAAGTACTAGCATAAAGTTTGTCAACAAGTCTCATTTCAATTGAGGCAAGATGACTTTTTTCCGTCACGTATCCGAAAGTTTGAATCGTCCGGCGTCCGGTCCGGTAGAGCTCGAGTGCAGTCTAAGCGTGCGCGACGATAGTGCGACGATCTGCGACGATCGTCTCAAAAGACGCGTCGGCGTGGTATGTAAGCAGAATTTCGTGCAGGCCCGGTCGGGGAAGAAAAGGACCCCTGATAATCCCTTTGGAGGCTAGGTCCCGACCTCGGCCAATTCACCAAATTTTGTCCGGACGTTTTTGAGCTCAAATTTTCGATTTTTGTCCGGACAGGACCTAGCTATCGATGACGTAATGCCCCAAACAGGCGCAATTTCCGTTCCCACGCGGCCAAAAACGCAAATTTTTCCCCGTAACCTCCATTTTTGTCGTTCTCCGTGGCTTTTCTGCTCAGATTTGCACCATCAAGCACAGTTTCGATGTAGAAAGTGATCTGCGGACAATTTCGGCAGACCCAATCCTCCCCGTCCAGCAACATTTTGTCCGGACGGGAACCTAGCTATCCGAGCCCCAAGGTCGAATTTTTGTCCGGTTGGGACCTAGGTTTTCGGCCAAAATTTGCGATTTTTGTCCGGAAAGTGGGCTAGGCTCCAAGGGTATTAATATTATCAGGGGTCCTGGAAGAAAGTGCCCGCCACAGCAACGGGTCATTTCCGCTGATGCTTGATCCTGGCTGTCGCCGACGGATCTGTGTGCTGCGGATGAATCCTCCGCAAACACCATGACCTCGCTGTTTGCGTTCAGCTCATTATCCCGACCAATATATATCTCGACCTCGAGCAACGGGAGCAGACAAACAATATATGCCAGGGAACCGAACCTCGACAAGACGCGCCAAAACTGCCCAAGCGTGCAGCTCTTGTAAGAAGCACAAGACGCGATGCGAGATTCTGGGTGGGCTTTCTTCGCTCGGTGTCAATTTGCCGTTTGCTGAATTACTGCGGTTCGAGACAGATCACACCAGCAAACCTATTCGCTGCCATCGCTGCAAAGTGCTCTCTATCGCATGTTCATATGAACAGCGCCCTTTGCCCGACGTTTCTCGACCAGCATCCCACCCAAAATGGCGAGGAGAATTTGGTACATTACTCAAACCACCCATCCCGAAATCGGCTTCCTCCGATCCACAGCGACCAACATCGTCCGTCAGTTTCAACAAACAATTATGGTCCTTCATTGAAGACGAGAACCTCGACTGGTCCGCACCGATGCTTACTATTGAGCGCTTGGCAGCAATTCACAGCTCCGACGCTTCTTCCCCCATCACCGACTTCGTGCGCAACGATGTGTCTCTCGAGATGATTTTACCAGAAGGTCGCATTGATTATTTGATTGACTTGTGAGCTTCTCACTTTCTCGTAGCTGCTATGTATACTGATAAATCGGTCGGCGAGCAAGGTTTTCTGCTCAGTACACGCCTTGGTTGAATTTCAACCCCATTCGAAATTCTAAAAATCCGCTGGTCGACATAGCGTGCTCTGCCGTAGCTGCGCGACATCTCGAGGGCGCTGCTGGGCGAGAGGTGCGATTACGGTTACAAGCTCTCAGTCGTGAATCCATCACGCAGCTGGTATTCAAACCTGGAGCATCGGAGTCGGTTGAAGCTGTTCAGAGTCTCCTCATCTTGTCTTTGTGGCCGCCGTTCGGCAGTCCGGAATCTGACGTGCTGGAATGGGATAGCCGGGCGTTGATCTCTGCTGCGGTTCGTATGGGGGTCAATCTTGGGCTCAATGAAGCGGCGGCGGCGGCGAATGACATGCAGACAACTCAGTATGTAGATCCGATGGATGTAGCTGAAGCTGTTGAACGTGCACGACTGGTAAGTATTCTATTGCGCACAGCTGAACGTTTCTGACGCGACGAAGTGGATTGCTCTTACAAATACGGATTCAATGTTCGTCTCATCGTTGATCTATTTCAAAGGCATTGAAATCCGAATAGGCTATGTCTTGGAACGCGGCGCACGCCATCGTCCAGCCGCAGTTCTGATGATTTGTCTTTCGTCAAGTTTCCTGCGATTCTCGACGCGCAGACAAACTTGCAGGATTTACGGCTTGGTTTGATCGGTCGTCTGCTAGACTTCTGCGAGGAGGGTGATGCGATATGTGCTGATGCAACTAAGGATGGGTGGGCACATAATATCAAGAGGTGTCCTGCTCTTTCTGTTTCAGAGGAAATTTCGAAAATATTCTAAGTAAATTCTCAGCGTTCTCGACCGAATCAAGCGGGAGCAACGATGGCTCATTCCACTGCCTGGTACGCTCACTTCTTCTTCTCGTGTCGTCTGATGCATCAACAAACTTTTCGATTGCAGTGGTCTTTGAGACAGACAAGTTCTATCTCGAGACACTTCACATAATGCATGGAATCTGCCGTCTCCTCGTCATATACAATGTGTTTTGGGAATTAGGAAGCGCCCCGCTACCCGAAGCCGTGGGACCGCGTTGGGCAGAGCAGCTCATTCCCGGCCGTTCCAAAGGTCGCGAGGCGCTCATCACCCTTCTCGCACGCGACATGGTCCGGACCGGAGAATCCCTCCTCGTCTCTTTTCTTGCGACTCCGACAGCGCGCCTCTGCACCCTCCCAGACACATATTTCACCGTCATCGCACTCACTGGCACGTATCTCGTTGGTGCCAACTTCTTCGTGTATCAATTCGGCACGACTCGGATGTTGTCTGGCGCGACGGAGCTTGTCCTCGAGAAGACGGTCGCGAGACTTTATCGTGCCGCGTGTGGTCCTGGACATGCTGCCCAGCGAGCGGCGATTCTTCTGCAAAACATGCTGGCAAAATGGAAGTTGCGCGGTCGCCCGTCATCGACGGATACGACTCAGCTGTTGTCGACAGACTCGTCGAGTCAGTGTGCAGAACTTCCTCCGCTTCCTATGGAGGGTATGCCTTCCTTGTTCACATTCCCCACGGATCTGCAGCCTTCAATGTTCACAATGGAGCCGTATTTCGACTTGGAGTCATTTCGGGACGTTGATGGTTCGTTCTGGGATGGGTTGATGCAGCAGCAATGGATGTGGTGAATTAGCATTTTGGTGCGAATGCTCGATGTGTAATTCTAGTACTATCAGCGAGGGGTTAGTCGGCCACCCCCCCTTAGTCGGCCAGTTGCATTTGGTGAAGGGTACCGAGTGTTTTGGTGTCTATCTTGGGTCCAGGGACACAATAGCGATCCAGACGAACAACAGACGAAGGTAGACGAAGGTGCACAACAAATTGTAGGAAATTGAGCGATGTGATCAACAGTCATGGCATCCGCGCCGATTGAGGTCGTTCTGGGCTCATCTTCAAGCTAGAACTCGGCGTTGATGCACCTAACTAGCTCACAATGGGATAACTTTGTATAACCGACACATAAATGCCGACGAGCGCCAGCAACAAATTTCAGCACCTTGACCTTGGCGACCCTCCTCGCGATTGACCTGTTGCTGCTATCCGCCTAGGAGTCGGGGGTAGCATTCCGTTTAGGCATCTTTCATATATATATGGTATGTCACAATCTATCTTCGCTTCCTTGGCTCGCGCTAAGATGCAAGACTTCGAAGCGGTCGAAATCTGTAGCACACTTTGAAGGAATTTTTTCGAGGGAAACATAGCACTTCCGTGGCATGGCAGGTGCTCAAATATCTCTTCATCTATCCAAAATTGGGATAACTGCGTCATTTTGGGTCACTGGGAGTGCGCACTGGTAAGGAATAGGCGAAATTCCTGTAACGGCCTATTTTTAGCGGTACGGACCGCGTTTACAAGTTGGGTTTTAAGCATCTATCTTAGCTTTCATATTAATTTTAAGTACGTAGAAACGCTCGCTCAATGCTACTGTACCCACTGTATATCTTTGAAGCCCCGAAATCGGGCAAGAACTGATGAAAATAGCGCGACTAAGCCATCAATTGCTATTTTTGGCCAGGTCGAAACAAAATATTCACTGTGTGCTCAGCTCCGCATGTATTCTAGCGGAAGTGTGCTCAATACATTCCCAGGATACTATTCTACTACTGTGAATGTCCCTCGCACCCTCCTATCCCGTTAAGACTGCAGCGGTGGCCGAGTAAACCCTCGCTGATAGTATGATACTTATTATACTTGCAGCCTGTAGCGGATCCCAATTCCGTTAATGCGAGCTCATTATATCATAACACTTCTGAGGCCGCATCTGCTTCTACCCGTAATCTCTCTGCCCATGATCATGAAAAGGTTGGAGTTATGTACTAGGCCATCTCCCGATGTCATGTTTCAACAAAAGTGCGTCCGCCGATTGAGGTAGTTGATTCGCCGATGAAGTTTCATCTGCAGGTGCCCTCGCCTTAGCCTGCATTGGCGAGGTCGGGTCTCCGCGCTGTGCATGGGAGTGTCAAACGCCGATCAATCCCGCCCAAATGGTTACGGCGTAGCAAAAAATACCACAGCGGTTTCAAAAAAAATCGGGCAAGAGCCATCTCAGGAAAGGAACGGTTCAATGCATTTCCTTGCCATTCTTCTATCCTTTCATTTTGGTCGTGTGCCATATGAAAAACTGCCGTTTTCGGCATCGGGAGGCAGTAGACCCGATTTGGGAAAAGCTGTCAATCAGCTGACCGTTGTTATGGTCTCGGTTACCTAAAATAGAAGGTGGCACAGGCGAACTGTTTGATTCAAAAGGCGCCTCTCTTCTCTCCTTCTCCCTCCATCTGCGCGCTGGCGTCCTCGAGCAACACTTGACTTTCCTTTATCTTCTCTCTTTCTTCTTGTTTGGACCCAGTCCCCGGTGGCAATGAAGTCCCTTTCCGCCCTCGTCGCCCTGGACCCATTTGACGCCGGCCACGCGCTTGTCACGTCGCCTTTTTTCTCTCCGCGCGTGCTGGCAGCGATTCGTCTTGCGGTAGCATGCTACACCTTTGTTACCTTGGCGGTCGCGATTATCTGGGGCATCGTTGTGGACAAAGACGCAGCAGGGTGCGTGCACTTTTTCTTTGTTCATTCAGGGTGGCAGTCAGTCAAAGTTAACACGAGGCTGGACTAATATTTCCTGTATCCAGGTTCTTTTCATATTTCACTCATTTAACCTACTGCGGGATCTGTGGTTACTTCCTCGCCTCGGGTCTTCACACCGCTCTCTACGCCCGCCGGGGACAAAGATCCTACCCTTTGCAGCGATGGCCAAAACCCTGGCGGTTTCTGCATCTGCTGTTGTTGTCGACGATCACGGTGTTTCGTGAGCATCATGACTTTATTGCCTCCCGGATAATCGCTGACGGAGGGGATGCTCAGCCATCCTTGTATCCATCGTATTCTGGGGTCTCATCGCCAAACCATCGACATTCGACAGTCGGTTTGACAGTGAGTTATTCTTGCCTCCCGCTACCTAATCATAGATTTGACGACTGTTTATCACCAGCATGGTCCGCAATCTCAGTTCATCTCTTGAACTCCGTCTTTGCGCTGTTCGAAATCCTCTTGACAAACACCCCCGCGTCTGCGTGGATCTTCCTTCCGTTCGGGATATTTTTCTTGGCCTGCTATGTCGGGGTCATCTACGTCACCTATGCGACCCAGGGTTTTTACGGTATGTTCGTTACGCGTTATCATCGCCGATGACTGAGTTAATTGTCTGATCCCTACCCCGTCGCAGCGTATTCATTCATGAACCCAAGCCACGGTGCCGTCCGTCTGGCATTATATATCGCGGGGATTGGGGTCGCAGAATGCGTATTGTTTTCCATCGTTCATGGGGTTGTCCTCTTACGCCAGCGGGGTGTGAAGCGCTTCCTGTCGAAGCCTGTCAGCGACGTCCAGTCCATTTCGTCTGTATCTCACGATGGGCATATGTGGGAGGACAAGGCTGCGGCGGTCTGATTCATCATTTCTCGACCTTTGACTGCACAAAATCGGACTGTTGATGTTGATTGCCACTTACTTTCTTGGACATACCCTTACGACGATTCTGTTTTCTTGGACTTGCTTGACGTCAACTTGCTTTGCTTGAAATTGCTATCGCTTTCGCTTTCGTTCGAGCTTGTACATTTTAATCCTTAATTCGTTCAATAATACATAGAATATATTCACTTGTTGCATGCTGTTCAGTATTACGGTGTCAACTCAATTCAACTCGGATATCAACTCAGCGTGGCGTCAAGATACAGCTGGTCAACCAATATTTGTTGTGAATCCTGTGAAGTTGTCGTCGGCGCAGTTCATTCCGAACTGGGAGTATGTAGTTGAGACCATCGTTGAATGAGTTAGCTGGAGAATTGGACACAATGATCCCTGGTTGTCAACCGAGACTCAACCCTGAACAAACCACCGCCATTCCGGATCTGTTGCTCGGTGTTGAGCTTCCATTGACATAATCGCACGGCTTTGTCCATTTGGACCCTGAAAGGACTCGGAGTGAAGCTTTTGTTCTACAGTTCCACAAGCAAAGGAAACGCTGGAGCGCTAGAGCGCTTGAAACCATAACATCATGTGAATCTAGTTTGAATCAGTCAAAAGAAGGAAGGGGTCTAGTAATTACCTATTCACGCGCCGATTAGCACCGTCATGAATACCGCGAGAACGGCGGAATCAAGGCTATTGCGTCGTCAATGGCTTTCCGCCACTCCGCTTTCGCCGCTTCACAGCACGGAGGTAATTTTATTCCATCGGTGTTGAAAATCGTATCGAGCTGCCGGAGAGATCGCAGCGAGTGCCCGAAGTTCTGAGCGATAACCGCTCGTTCAGCGCGCCAGGTGCGGCAGTCGCCGTACTGAGCCTTATTGATGTGAGCTCTCTGCATGTCAGAGATCGCTTCGTGGAGAACGGCGTTCCATGCGTCGATATATTTTACCTGTGATGTACGAGCAAGTGAGCAGTCATTAACATTATTCGAGGAGAGGATGCGAGAGGTGGGTACCGTACGCACCCAGGGTAATATGAGATATTGGGGGAGCATGGAGACGACTTCCGAGAGGGGAACGTCGAAGGTGTATGGTGCTGCTTCGTACACGAGATACGGATAATCGTGTTTTGCGGCATAAGCAAGAATCTTTGGGGCGTGATTCGGGAGCATACTTCTGAGGAATACAACGAGCCGTTGGCAGGAATACAGTATAGTGAAAGTAAGAAATCACTAGTACCTCATACGGATCTGACATATATTCATAGCAGAGAAAACCTGGTACTTTTCTGCCGCTTCCGCCAGTGCATCGAGTTCGTCAAATTCAATGTCATCCAGGCCAGGGTGTCGGCGCGGATAGATAAATTGAAATAGACGATCGAGGGTCGAAGAGGATTCGGATAGTGAGACTACCTCCCCTGTCGATGCAAATTGAATTTCTGGTGGAGGAAAGCCTTCTGTGTTTGTTTGCAGGTTAATGCGATGAATGCCAAAAAGGACTCCATCGGAAGATTGAAAGATAACGTCGGCATCGGGTGGGTTGACTGAAGATTGCGTATAATGGACAGTCTGTCTGCGGAATGGAGATACATACAGAGCCGAGAATATTGGGCCATGAATGATTTCAGATGAACTTGAGATTCGGTGTGGTTTGCTACGAGGGATAAGGGATTTGGGAGCAAATCAGCGGAGGACAAGTGCAAGAAAGATCGATGTATCACAGACTTGACACTGCAACTTTCAGAGAGAAATCAGAGGGTTTGGGATGAACGGCTCTAAACTTGCGGCCGTCGGGTGGTAAACGGCAAGAGCCGGTTGCTTGTGCATGTGTATGATAGAACTCCGCGTAAGTGCCGCTTTGACTTCGGCTTCCGTCTCAAACATTCCGGAGCGAAAGTTTGGATAGGTGATTCAAGACTCGACAAAAAATCAGTATCGCTACAAAAGAGCTGGGGAAAGTCAACGACCGGCGCGAAATTAAAATTATCAGTTTGCCTCTGAGCACAGTGATTAGCTACATCAACATCTCATTAGGGCGCCTCGTGCTGGATGGTAAGTAGAGATACAAGGGAATAGTGTATGTAGATAAGTACGAAGGATCCCTAGAAATACAATAAGTGTTGAGGCCAAATTGAGCCTACCATCTACAAGTCCCCCGTCTACTTGAAGTCGCCGAATTCCCAATTATAACACTCCTACAAGACGCGCGCTCCGTCAGGCGACTCAAAAAGCTTGCGTTAAAAAGAAAATTGAAGCAAACGCACCACACAGTCCGTCTCCTCATCCACCTTCGGCACCTCTTCTCCCGTCTCGGGATTCCAATCTTCGTTAAACAAGTTGTCAATGAGATACTGTACGGAATGATGCCTCGAATCGACAGACCACCCGCGTTGGGTGACGGTGTCGTACAGGATGCGTTGGCCGAGGTGGCATCTGCGTTGCGGGGGGAGATTAGCGCGAAGATCATGCTTTATATTTATATGCGTACCGAGTTTCGAGCGCAAATCCACCGAGAGAGCACACAGAGAAAACACCGTTGCAGGTGCCCATCGCCATTGGCTAGATTGCGGCGAGCGATTGGTGACATATTGCGATTAAACTGTTGTTGAATAAACTCACATCGCCCGTATGGTAGACATGCGTGACATGGTGAATTGAAGGCTGCGATGCCTTGTCGTCAGGAAAAAGGACAGGCGAAGGAGGAAATCGCATACTGGAGAAGGGAGGTGTAAGCGGGAAGCTGCCAATTTATCTCCCGGGACTTCAAAAGCCACGACAGGGGCACCAAATGTTATACCAATTAAAGAGGCCAGACCTCCACCGAGACTATGCCCTACGCTCCAAGCAATCGGAACGTCGTAAATGACGAGAGCGGATTTACGTACCGGTGAGCCATATGTTGGCTTCGGGATACATATAAGCCACATCATTGTATAGATTCTAACCCCCAGCAGCATCATCAACGCAAGGACACAGATGGAAAATGAAACCAGGTCATTACCGTGGCGATCTGATAGTACAAGCTATCCCCCGTTAAGGACTCCTCCAGACATCCTTGGTCGCATTTGTCTCCACCCGCATAGCAAGGGCATACAGTAGACCACGTCGGTCCGACTCGTGCGCAACAGCATGAGAAGAGCAGGTTATCGTTCATCTTGTCTCTCTTCTTGGTTGGGCCTTCGCCACCTGCTATCCACGGCGCGGAGGTGCCCTTGATAGAGATAACGACGGTACTGTTGTCGTCGCTCGCAAAGATATGTCCTCGAAAGCCGTCTTTGTCTGGCTCCCATCCGAACGGAATACTCTGCAGAACTTATGACATCGTGGTTTGGGAAGATTAGAGTGGGCGTACCGCGTTCCATCCATGTAGCGGATACCATGCTTTTCCACCCGCCTCTTCCCTCCCGAGTAAAGTTATAAGTATGCAACTTTGCTACGGGGAGTTTGGCTCACCCGGATCGGCATAGTACGAGTCGTGCGTCATCGTTGCAAGTTCAAGAATTGTCTTCCGCTTTGAAACATCCGGCCCCGACACTTCTTCAACGTCCCAAGCCATAACTGGGCTCCGTGCATGACGCATTGACTGCAAGCGCGCATCTGCATAAGCCGCAGCAGATGGAGGACGGTGAGTCTTGATGTTCTTTGCAGGGACCTCAAAATATTGGGCCTGAAAGGAAAGGGGTACATCGGAGAACACGCTGAGAGATCCTTCGGCGACTGCATGCTCGTGCCGGAGCTGAAAACGGAGGGATTGGGTGGCAGAATTCGAAAGCTCGCCACTGCCAGGGTCATTGGCCGGGAGGAAGATAGCAAGTATCAGTCGAATTGCGTGAGGGAGTGCAGTGAGCATGGGCACTGTATACGTGTAGATATGGAGGCTAGCAGGTTCAGAGGAGGTGAGGGCTGAGGTCAAAGCTGCGCGGTGACTCGGCCCGGGACGTCATCAGAGCACGTGTCGGCACGTGTTCTTGCACGTCTCTTTCACGACGCCCACCTCTTTGGATCTTTCCAACTTCACAGGCCAGCTCTGACTCCTACCTACCTACTACTTAGATTCGCGAATATCTGCTCGGCGTCCAGCACGATGCTCAGCGTACTTCCGACCTCTCTCGGCCTGCTCTTGGCCTCTTTCTTCAGCCAAGACTCACCCGGCGGCGTTGCCACTCCAACGATTCGATTCCAGCTGCGACACCAACATGCCGTGGCCAATGGATCCCGCAGCGTCTTCTCCGACATCTCCAGCTCTCTTCTGGCTGAATACTACGAAATCCCAACAAAGGACATCGAGACACCCAAACCTCCTTCCGCGGCAGCATACGCCGATGCACGGCTATTCTCCATGCGACACGCTCAGACCCCTGCGCTTGCTTGGAATCGAGTGAACACCCCGGGGCCCGATGTGTCGAAGCGCGAGACCTTGCTGCAGCTCGCGAGGATGACGTCCAATTCGTACTACAATGATCGCGGGCACAAGTCGTGGTATCCTTTGGATGGGTGGAATACAGTGAGTCACGTACCTCTTTTGTCAGTAACATATTCTTACTCGTTCTCCAGAGCCTCCCGTTCGGATGGGAGCCCGACGCAGATGGATTCCGTGGCCACGTTTTCGTGAGCGACGACAACAGCACCGTCGTAATCTCCGTCAAAGGCACTTCGGGACCTTGGATCGCCGGAGGGGAGGGTCCGACGAAAACGAAGGACAAGCTCAACGACAACTTGCTCTTTTCTTGCTGCTGCGCGCGGGTGGGACCGACGTGGTATACCGTCTGCGACTGTTACTCTGGCGGCGACAAGTGTGATCAGAATTGCGTCGAACGAGCTCTCGTCGATGACAGCTTGTTTTATCCCATCGGCACGGTATGGTTTCCGTCGTCAACTTTGTCTTGCAATCTGGCAACTGCTGTAGAATTTATACAACGACGTCGCGTACATGTATCCCAAAGCCAATATATGGCTGACAGGTGCGGAAACCTGCAGAGATAATAGTCTCTCTCTCTCTGAGCAATTTTCATCAGGCCACAGCTTAGGCGGCTCACTAGCCGCGCTCCTCGGGGTGACCTTCGGTGTCCCTGTCGTAGCATTCGAGACGCCGGGCGACAAAATGGCTGCAACGCGTCTGCATCTGCCGTCTCCCGTACGCACCTCCTTTAAACTTTTCACCTACTCATTTATTAACCCCTCCGCAGCCCTCAACCCAACACATCACCCACGTCTACCACACCGGCGACGTAAGCACTTCTTCCCACATCCACTTTCTTCCCTAACAAACAAAACATCTTGCAGCCCATTCCAATGGGCACCTGCACCGGCGTCACCTCCACCTGCGCCATAAGCGGCTACGCCCTCGAATCGCACTGCCACCAAGGCCAGCGTATCCTCTACGACACCGTCACGAAACGCAACTGGTCCGTCGACGTGCGGCAGCATGGGATTCAGTTCATAGTGGAGAAGCTGTTGAATGAGGATTGGGATGCTGAGAATGGGGTGGAGGTGCCGGAGGTGGATGTGCAGAGTGATTGTGTGGATTGTTTTAATTGGCAGTTTGGCGCGTTTAAGTAGAGGAGTGGAAGGTGATGTTTGCGTGTTGAATTGCATTCATTCTGCTACCTGGACTAATGATGGTGCTCAATTGGCAGTCTGGCGATTTCGAGTACAGTAAGAGAAGGCGTGTTGAATTCTGCTGCTGTTAAGCTTCACTATTATTTTCGAATTTCGTTCAGATTCGACCCTTGGACGTTGGCTCGTTTTGACAGTCCGAGTCGGCCATGTCTGTGCATATATTTATGCAAGGTAGAGCTCATTGAACCTCTTCGGCGCCAGGAGTATACTCGAGTTCTGGATGTGGTCGGGAGCAAACTGAATAGAGTCCACACTGAGATTGGACTGCACTAATTTTAAAACTAGAAGATGCACACACGTGACTGACGCGCTCCATGTGTTCTCACAACAAGAGCAAAGAAAGTCCAAATCCGAATCGTCTGATTAGCTGCATGTCTAAAATCATCTCCGTGCGAAACTCGTGAGTTACAGTGATGCCGAACCTTAATTATTACATTGATCCAACACAGATCCCAAAGATATCATGGATATGCTCGAGATCGCGTCGCATGCTACCTGAAGGTTCGTGCCTTGAGAGTGAGAGACTTGACTTGGACTTGACAGCATTTCACCAGTCGCGACCAGCATCTCAGAACATCGGTACTTGAACAGTTCCGTTCATCCCTGTGGTGGAGACATTTGCATGTGAAGACTCGGACAAATACATGTTGGGTGGACAGTCATGGACCCCAGGATTTCAATGTGTCAATAGCAATGCCAATGGGGCCCCGCGCGTTAACTTTTGTTGCGCGGCCGTTGTGCCTTGGTGGCGCCGTCGCGCCGATCAAATTTAGCTTTTGTGGGAGAGATTAGAATTTCATCCGGTGGTGGGCAATGTGGGGCATAAATCGAGAAGATCGGGTCGTCGGACGGGACGCCCGTTTCCAGAAGCAGGTCGCGTCCTACGTAGAAACAACGGAAAGAAACCGAACCGTTCGAATGCAAGTACTGTATTAATTCCTGCAGGCAGAAAAATACGTATCATTCGACGATTAGCGCGATGCAAATTTTTTACCCCAGAAAAACACAGCCTCTGCTGCGCTGGATAAATCAAAGGACGGACTGGGTCCGGTGTTGAAATGTTTTGCAAGTCTTGAACGGAATCAGACGGAATCGGAACTTCATCAAAACCGTGAGAATTATAAGAATCACCCCATCAGCGGGGATCGCTGATGGCCAGTCAAAAGGCTTGTATTATTTTTTACGTCTCCGTACCTTGATCGTGCCTCTTCCAGCTTGCTTCCAGCCAGAATTTTCGAGTTCGCTATCGTGAAGAGGTGCTTACAATAACGCTGTAGGCTGAGCTTAAGAGCTTCATATCCCCCACTTCTTCATCGGAGGTTCGCTCTTTTTCGTATAATTTTTTAGCCGATGTTCTTGGAGAAAATGTCATGAGACACCCTCGCATATCAAATACTGGGGTCCAGAGATCTTCTTTGGGGATATACCTTTCCACGCTCGGCGGTATCGCAGTGTATATAACGAACCGCACAACTGTATGCATGCGGTTCTCCATCCTTCTCCTCCCGTCCCCCACAATCTAGCGCGCAATGGCGACGAAAGTACCCTTTTCAGCTTCGAACGAGAGGCGCATCGTCTATGTGGCGGATGTCATTCCCCGCCCGAGGTACTTGGCTGGTTGGGAGCGATTGAGGCACGGAAAGCTTCACTGGCTTGCGGAGTGCGTTGCTGAGGCGGTATGTTCCCGTTCTTTGGATTTTTATCTTGGACTTATCACCCAGTTCCGTGCTAGATGGGTGTCTTCATGTAGTGTGTATTTCTGTTATCATTGGGCACAGAGTGCGTACGTACTGACATATTCCCAGTTGCTTCGCCGGTGTGGGCTCCACGGCCGCCTTCGTTATCGGGGGTCTTGCCAAGGAGGAGGGTTTGTCCTGTGCGTGCGTCCGTTCTTCTTCGGAGCATATTCTGATCAAGATCCTCGCAGCCCTTCTACAAATTGGTCTTGGATATGCGGCGGGTATCATGCTGGCGATCACCATATGTTCGGCGACGTCTGGCGGACATTTCAATCCGTGTATCACCATTGTCGAGATGCTCTTCAAGGGCTTCCCACCGCTCAAAGGCGCTCGGTCAGTTTTTTCCATTCCGATTTTCAGTTGGAGGGATGCTGAGATGAGTAACCGACCAGCTATATTGTCTCGCAAATTCTTGGGGGCTACATCGCCTGCCTTCTGGTCTATACGCAATGGAGCACTCTCATCAAGGCTGTCGAGGCCGCCATCCCACCTACCGCTCTCGCAGCTATCAATTTCACGCCACAAGGGCCTGCCGGAATCTTGGGTCTTTACGTGTCTCCCACCGCCAGCCTTGGCTTAGCGTTCCTCAACGAGTTTATTTGTGTGCGTTCTCCCTTTGCCTCTATCTTCAGTGGAATCGACGCTCGTACTAATTGGCCGAATACAGGACTTCTTTATCGGGTTGGTGATCTTTGGCTGTCTCGACCCCAGCAACGCCATGGTCCCCCCGTCCATGGCTCCCGTCCTGATCTCCATGGCCTAGTCCGTCTCTCTCCATTTTCTTCACCCGTATGCAAATGCTTATCTACCTCGCAGTGCCGCCGCCATCTGGGGCTTCTCCGCCAACGGCCTTGCCGCCAACACCGCACGCGACCTCGGGGGACGATTCGCAGCCATGACAATCTATGGGTCCGATGGTGAGCCCCGATCGTTGTGCGCCTTCGGTGACCTCACGTCTAACTCGTCGGCGCTCTAGCGGTCGGGAGGTCGGGATACGCCGCTATCGCAGCGCTCACCAACATCCCCGCCACGATCCTCGCGTTCCTCTTCTACGAGTTCATGTTCTACGACTCTGACCGCGGTACGTACTATACCCTACCCTACCCCCCTCTTGTATCTGCGGTGACTGACACAGTTTTAAATTCTGTACAGTGGTTCCCCAAGACCGCCGCGAATTCATCGACATCCACGCCCTGCACCGCCGTCACGGCCCCGCCACTCTCGCCGCCGCCGCTGCGGGCGACAACCACTCCAGCTCATCGGGCGGACACGAAAAGGAGCACGTCGGCACGATTGAGCGCGTTTAATCATTTACTATACGAATGTCTAGTGAGATCTGCACGACCATTTATACTGTACAAGAATCATTGGCTTAGGGATGGGTATTTGGGAGTTAGGCTACTGCAGCGTTAATTGAATGGGGGTGACCTCGTGTGTTTCATGGTACAGGACCTGATCATCAAGGCTCTCTCGCTAGCGGCTCGCTACAATAGATTGCTTGAGCTTGAATTATCATCCGGGTGCGGGGAAGGTCCGAAGAATGCAAATCTGGGGTATTTTGCGGGGCGATGTGGGGAGCCGTCAACCTGTCGGTAATTCGGTTCAGGATCAACCGGACAAAAATCAACTGCAGTCTGCAACGGGGCCGCTCGGGGTCGTCGGGAATGAGCTGTGTTAGTTAATTACACTCTCTTCGCGCTTGGAAGAGCGGGTACTGAGGATTGACAGAGAATTGAGATGAGATTGAAAGACAGTACAAAAAATGATACAAAGCGAAACGATTGGCTTCCTAACTCCTTCAAAACCTGAACTCAGCATCAGCAAGTTGTGGTATCCTTTCCAGCCTGAGGCCGTAGTTCATTAGCACGGCATTTGAACTGAGTAAAATGAATTACCTCCGCAGCAGTAGACCATGGAAGAGCAAGTGGCAAGTCCCCATTCGCGATCGCCCGAGCAGTGATCTGCCAGTCTGCAAGAGGGGGCGAAGGAGGAAGAGCCTCCAGGATGGGATGGTATTGTACGCGGCACATTTTTCTACCGTGACTCCCCGTCGTAATCGCGAAAATCACGATGCCGCGCCCGAGTCCGCCAGACGCGATAATTTCTTGAGACTGATGCGCAAAATTGTCTACGGGCATCCCATAATTGCGTTGCATAGCCTTGAAAGTGGTCCGAACCACAGAATCGACATAGAAGTGACTAGGTGCGCTTGAATCCGGACCCATCATGAGTCGGTCCGTTGCTACGAGCTGTACAAGTAGACAGTGAGTGAGGATGTTCGAGGGTTGATTTCGCAGGTCAAGGCCTTCGATGAGGGCCCAGCGGAAAAGTGGTTCGTGTTTCTGCCAAGTTGTCTGTATTACAGGAATTTGTGGGGTGACCCAGCGTACCTCCATCCACCTTGCGATGTCTAAGACAGGAGGGATGTGGCAATATAGTTTGTGCTTGCGCCAATCCGCACGCTGGCATGACTTGGACTGATGGGGAGTAATTTTAACCTTATGTCAGTCTTCCAGTATTCAAAAGGAAACAAAAAACCTACGCAATAGCGGACGTACTTGCATTGGCCGCAGGCTGGCATTTTGATGCCCCCATAGCCGATCTTGGTTCTCGGGCAAGCAGTGGATTGACAGATTCTTTCTGGATTCACATCCTTCACGAATAGTCCCAGACGGGAGTCGAGGATAGGCATATTCGTGAGTCGGACGTGACGGTAAAGACCTCCGCTGGTTAGGCGTGGGAAACGGGGAGATGGTGGTAACGGATCAAGATGCCTCACTTCCCACGCTCTTTGTCCTTTTTTACATCGATCTTGTTGGGCAACGAACCTCTTGCGCACAAGATGCCGATCATCGACTCCAGTATAAATCTCAGGATCAAAGACTCTAAACCTCCAAAAGTCTGTCAGTCCTTGGAATGTCCGGATTATCATACCGGATACGGGAATCGCAAAATGAAGATGTGCTCTCGATGCAACGTTGTTCGGTACTGTGTATGTCTTCGAGATCTTCTGCTATACTTCCAAGATTTTTACCACAATCATTGCTACCACTCAGTCGAACACATGCCAACGAGAAGATTGGCCTGAACACAAGCTATTTTGTCAGATTCCCCCGCTTCTGGATATTGGGGAATGGATGGAGGTCAGAGTCTGTTTCTCTCGACAATTCATATTCTCAAATCTACATCCCAGATGTATGATCCGCTTCTTCGGTGGGCGTTGATCGAGGGACTAAACCTGCGAAACGAGCCTTCCAATATCCTCAGTGATGCTCTGCTCGTGAGGCTAACGCGGATGGACCGTATCATGGTAGGAGTGGCACCTACCCCGTTTCTTATCGATTCCGTCTGCCGCATTCCTTGGGCCAAAATGCAATCCATCGGATTGTCGCAAGAGCCGCGTCTAAAGGCCTCTCGCAAAATCATCGAGGACGGAGGAGTTGGGCAAGGACTGGTGGTTTTGTGGATTTCTGATCAACTCAGTGGTACGATCTTCCGTTTCCAGTACCACACCATTCAAGCATTGCCGCCCGGAGAGAAGGGAGCTTCTTGTCCTGGCTGGCAGAAAATTGTGAAAGCGGTCGCAAATGGGGAGATACCGGTTGATTTACTTTCTCGAATGCTTGAAGACCGCCCATCCGACTCGGAGGAGGCTGCTTCAATTTGATTCTGGTGTCTTGAAACGTCACTACATTTGTTTATGAACTGGACCAAGTGGATAGGATTTGCAATTACTTCTGCCAATGGAACTCGTTTGAAGTTTGATTCCAAGAACGGAAGCCTGCTCGCATCCAATTCATGTGCGAGGAGTGCGACAAGTGTTTCATCGGCCATCGGCGGCGATCATAATTTTTTAGCATCAATTCTTGTCTTTTTCCAGTACGTCCACGACGTCCCTTTGCGCATGGTTGAATCGCGACGTTTTCACCCCATCCTTTGCCTTCTATTTATTTCCCTCATTGTACTTGGTGTCGTTGCCCGACCATCCCCTCTTCGGCGCTTATATTTCCTGCCAATCCTCCTCCTCACACTGTACATCCTACCCTCCACGACAGGCGACTTCGTTGGCGACTACTATCTGGGAGTTACTTGGCTGCCGTGGTGCTTCTTCGCGTCGGATTACATTCTGCTCAGAGACCAGCGCACTCTCCATCGAGTTCCTCTCAACCGACGCGCTGACTCGCCGGATGTCAAAGAAAATTCTGCCAACATCGCAGATGCCTCACTATGGCAGCGCCTAAAATGGAGCATCGCGCTCCTCTCCAGTCCCCGGGGCATCGGTTGGTCGCACGACCCCACACACGCTCTCCCTCCTCGCCCGTCTCCCGACACTTCGCGAACGAGCTTCGTATTAACCCGACTCTGGACGGCGTTCGGCTTCTTCGTCCTCAACGACGCGTGTAACATCTACATGAGCTGGAACACCATGTACCACGTTGATGGGCCCGAGTGGACGGCCTGTGGCTGGGGATGGCGTGCCCTCGCTGGAGCGGGATGGGCAATCAATATTTATAGTTCGATGATGCTCAATTCGTCGCTCCTCAGCGCAGGATGCGTTGCGTTAGGAATCTCATCACCTCGAGAGTGGCCCGCGCTTTATGGTGGGCCAAAGGAGGCATATACAGTTCGCCGATTTTGGGGGTGAGCATCGTTCATACTCACTGTTTAGTTATTAATACCAACTCAACGCCATCTCAAGTCGCGCCTGGCATCAGCTCATGCGTAGCGTACGTTCCTCAGTTCCTTGATCGACGTCATTCTGACCGAGTCTCAAAACAGTTTCTCACCTCGCACGGAAAATTTGTCTCCAATACAATTCTACGCCTACCTCCAGGCAATCTAGCCTCCTACCTGCAGCTCTACATAGCCTTCGCGATTTCGGGCCTCATCCACCACGCCGGCGACGCAATGGCCATGCGCAATGGTATACGAGGCGGAGGCTCAGTGACGTTCTTTATGCTCCAAGCTTGCGCTATCACGTTTGAGGATTTCCTCATTTTTCTGGGAAAGAAAACATTCAAAGCCGATTCCGACTTGCGGAAGGTGAAGAAGAGTTGGGTGGGATTGAGGTTGGTAGGGTATGTGTGGACGTGGTGGTGGCTGGCCTTGACTTTGCCCGGATGGCTGATGCCCCAGGTGCGAGGTGGGCTGATGGATGGCCAGGGTCTGCCTGTAAGTTTGTTACTGGGGATTTGGCGGGGGGAGTGGGTGCGCGTACGGTAAATTGAAGAGGCTATTGTCTATCCACTCCCCGATTTACCCATATCATTCTGGGCCTGCTGCCACAGTAATCAGTATCTTACCCCAAACCTTTCGGTGATGGATCCTATCCGAAACTACCACTTGAAAGAAACCACGACAAATTGCATTGATACCATTATAAGCCAAAACACATCCCCCAGGACGGACTGATACATGATTAAGCACTACAGATTCTCGACGGATGGCGTGTACAACACCGTCCCCGCGCGCGGCATGCAGCTCCCCGTGCGGGCAGTATGGTGTGCGGAGACAACGTAGAGTTGATACACGGCCATCGTGAAAGTGTCCATAGGAGCTGTGGACAGATGTGCTTCGGTAAATATAATGCAGTTTGAATGCTTGTTCAGTCGAACAAGCCTCCGCCGAACTAAAATAGAAATAAATATCAACATCCAGTGCGCCAATCTCAATCCAGTCGGGTCTCACCATGTCGTCGTCGGAGTCTTCGGCGTCTTCTGCGGGCGCTGGGGCGTCCTCGACGGCTTTCTCGGTGGTTTCATTGGCACCGCCGCCTCCGCCGGTGGTAGGAGCAGAAGCAGCAGGGCCAGAGCCAACACCGATGGTGGAGAGCATTTCTTTGACGTTCTTGCCCTCGAGCGCCTTGGAGAGGAGGGTGGCCCAGATCGGCTCGAGCTCGACCCCGGCTGCGTTGGTCAACGCGAGGATCTTGTCGGCCTACATAGAAAGAGGTGGATTTGAATATCATTGAATGCCTGGATCAAGAATGGTGATCATACTCACAGTGATCTCAGAGTCCGCATCGGCGAGGATGAGGGCAGCGTAGGTGGCAGCAAGGTCATTGGAAGACTGGAGGATTGATCGTGTCTTATCAATAATCAATGAAAGAAGGGGAATAACTTACCATTGTAAGATGTTTGGGGATTTGGTTTGGAGCGTAAGGAAATACTGGACGTTCCAACGTTTATATGCGACTGGAAATCCGGTACCGAACCGAGTGTCATGTCAATAGTATCAAAATTACATTGTACTCAGTGTGATTCCGCGGATCCGCATCTCGAGTATCGACACAGGCAACACCGAACGATAAACTTTGCTAATTCAATACTTGAAGCAGCCTGAGATTTGGTGTCATGGAAGTAGAAAATTAGCGACTATTTTCACCCTGCTTACCTCGCAACCAACAGCAGAATTCATGCAAGAAGGTTCCTCTCATCGAGTTTCGATTGAGCTCTGGAGCTTGAAGGAACGCGATGAGGCGGTGCTTTGTGGGTACCGAGCGGACTCATACAGCGTCAGCCGTTGATGCAAGCCCCGCAGCCGTGCCGGAGCGAAGCAACTCTTAACTTCGTGATTGTCTTCAGTTCATTTCTGAGTTCGCTACAGCCCAGATGTTCAGTTGCCAAGGGTCGGATGTATTCAATTCTTGATTTCGCAAAACTTCGGAAATGTAAAATAGATAAACTTGCCAGTTAGATGACTAGAGAAGCAAGGTTTCCGAGTTATCCAGGGCCAGAAATACAACTTTACAGGGTCCGCCGGCCAAATTTTTCGAGCCATCCGCACGAGGCTTGAATGAACATTGAAGTTTGAGGAGAAAGACGAAGTGTGGGAAAATGATCCAGCCAACATCAAATCTAGCTGACTCAGCCAAAGGAATCTTTTGCTTTGCTTCCATACCACTTGCATACCACCATTGGCTTGATCTGTTAAATTTCTCTCGTTCCATTCGGACACATGTTCTTCTGTATCCGACATCTCTCCGGTCGACGCTGCACCGTGCTCTGGCTTCGTCGACCAGGCAGCCACCAGCCCGGCCTCTTGAGTCTTTCGCGGCCTGTGCCTGGTACGGTCAAGGTACGGTGACGGTGGTACCAATTCAATCGATGTTTCTAGTGCCGAACCACCGGCCGTCTTGCGGGCGACTATACGTTTAGAAAGGCACCGTTTCGACCAAAGCTGCCACATGTACAACTTGAAGTACAACGATCAACACGCAAATTGGCCAGTTGCATTCTGGCATTGGACTTCTTGGCCACTCCCAGACTTCCCGAGTGTGACTTAGATTTGTGTCTTCGCCCCAAATTCTCCATGGTTCTGAATGTCGGCAACATACATTGGTCATACGGCCAGAGAGTCCTCAATTCGTCGAGCTCGGCATCTTTCTTGAAGCACTTGTGTTCTCTGGAGGCTTCGACGTATAAAAGAAAATTGCCGGGCGTCTCGTATGTCGACCGTTTCCCAACATGTGGCGACCCTCATTGCTTGCTCTAGCTGCTGCTGTCGGGTGTCTTGCGATGCCGGCGGACATTACCCTCTACCCTAGGGCTACGATAAACAGCGGAACTTCGTTCAACCAGGGGAGCATTGGCAATATGACCTGGCAGGCTTCAGGTATAGTAGCCTCGAAAAGATCACTTTGTCACCACCAACTTCATGCGTTTGATAGGCGTCCTCGAAAGTGGTTGCACTATTTCGGGTTCGACACTCACCACAATCTCGAACTGCTACCATATGTTTCTCACCGACGATCCGACTAAACAGCTGGATACCAACCACCTCGATTCTCCGCGCCAGCGAGACGAGTTTCACTTTCCGCAAGTATCCGCGGGAACAAGCTTCTCGTACAGTTGGAAGCAGTATCTCTACGCTAGCACAGGCACTGGCTCGACATGGTTCCACATCATGCAAGCATTCGGAGTCGTGGAAAACAACCCGCTTGTCACCCTCGATGCTGAAAGCGGCACCCTGCGTATTAAAGATTATGTGCGCGGTACCGGGGGAACCTCGTGCGGCAGCGCCGCGTGCCCTACGACAAACTTAGCCAACTATCATGGGACGACTGCAACTCACCACATATCGTAAGTCATCTGCTAACGCCTATCCCCCCCAGTTTTATATAGTTATGTTTCTAGTGGGAAGTTCGGCCCGTCAGGGAGCCTGTCGTACAAAATCACCAACGAAGCTGGAGCTACGATTCTCAGCTACTCCGTGACTGGCGACATGGGTGCTGGTGGTGGATAGTAAGAAGCCGAAGGCTTGCTTTGTTTTGCCCCATGTGCTTATCAGCATTCCGACAGCGTTAAATTTGGACTGTACAGACTGACTTTCGACGGGATGACCACAGCGAAGTAAGTGTATTATATCCGTTTCGTTATGCTACCACTAATACGATAATTTGTACGCTCAGTGCCGCAGTCGGGGATTGGGCCACATTGTGATGCGTTGAATTGGTCACTTGGGTGCGTGAGGATTCGACGCAAATATAAACTACTGAACTACACAGCATATGCTTATAGCTTCCGCTTTTTTTGTTGATAAATTCGACTCGAAATTTATATAGAAACGATATGTGAATGGCGAAGGCGGGAATCACTTCGAGTGTGCTTTCCCTCTCTCGACGTCCTCTCACAGCGACGTGCCAATGTTCACCGATGCCTGAGCCTCGCAACCCGGACTGAGTTTCAGCTTTGTGCCTCGTCGCATTCCGATCAAAGTGACGTCTTAGCGCGGAAGGTCGCGGCTGCAGACACAAGTCGCATAATTGTAGGTCCGCCGCGATACACGCCGATTAACCGTACACAGTAGCGGTCTCCGAAAGTCAACCGGTCAAGTCCTCATCTTGCCTACCTCCGAGCCGCCTTGACAATGAATTTCAAAAATTTGCAAATCCGCACGTCTTTGCTCGTCCATCGCGATAATTTTCCGGAAAATTCAATTTGCGGAGATGCGCAAAGCAATTTTGTTTCTCGATCTACCAACAACCACTCACCTCGTTCCTTTTGCTGAAAGTTCGGACGGCGTCAAACCTGTCAATGAAGTGATGGGAGATCAAAACATTTAACGCTTATCACGGTATCCAATCGGTTCCTGGCCTTACCATATCGTCGTGCAAAGCAAGTCGATGGTGAAAAGTCCCTTCACAACGCCCGTTGGGGCTACAAACGGCTTCAGAAAGTCCCTTGAAGGCCCCGAGTAATACAGCCCGAAGCAAAGCCAACAAACTCATTTACTTCACCTCCCAGAATCCAGTTTCTTCACCCTCCGCCCCACAGCAATTTTTCTCTGCGGAGACCGAGTGCGCATCAAGAGGCTCAAACGGCTGTCGAAACGGCTCACGGCCTGGCAACACGGCTGTACGGTCGGACCGAAAACTTGGGCTATATATACTAAAGCGTGCAGATGTTCTCGTCGACTCGCGTTCCTTATTCGTCCCCCCATAGGATCCGGCTCCCAGACAGGCTGGGCCTTCTGTTCACCGCTGTTCTTCGGTGAACTATAAGATCTGTCTTTTATCATGTTTTTTCGACATCTATTTTTGTGGGTCCCTTTCCGCACCTTCATCAGACGCGAGTTGCTCACAAGACCAGTTTCGCAGTTTTTTTCGTTCTTTTTTACCTTCAGGTTTCCGCTTTCACGTTCGCGCCAATCACTGGACCCTTTGTCAAAGGTGCACAGGTCCCGATACGATGGACGTTGGATGGGTTTGAGCCTGCAAGTGGTTTGGAGTTGTGGTTTAGTTCGGAGGGTTCGTCGATAAAGCTGCAGAACATACCGCCTCTGAGCACATCTGCTGTGGTCCCATTCCCGGGAAGGTGCGTAACAATGCTAATTGTGGCATGTATGACTTGCTTACTTTGTTTCAGCAACGGTACCTTCCAAGCTTTGGCCGGAATAACGTGAGTTCTTTCTGACTGGGTCCTGAATAATCCAACCTCACCAATACCATAGAGTTCTGGCGACCAGCAACGAAGTCGACTTGGTGGCTTTTTCCGATTTTCCGACTAGGACATTTTCGGCATCGATTCTCTCTGGCCCCACTTCGCGAGGGCAGTCGAGTATCTCCAGCCCCTCCAGGTATGTCTCGTTTCTTGATTTTTGTGAATATTCTGACTGTATTCGATAGCTCATCGCCAACTGCTGCGGCCGAGTCGGTGACACCCTCGAAATCGTCCTCCCTCTCGCTTCCTGGTCTTCTAGGCATGCTCGCGGCCGTCCTAGTTTTGGTCGCCATCATCGTCCTCGCGTCCGTGTGTCTCTACGTCCAAAGGCGTAGGCGTCGGCGAGCAGAAGCTGCTCTCACAGATGCCGACACCTATCCGTTCAAAGCAGATGATGTAGAAAAGCACCTCGCGGGTAGAATTTCCCCGTTCCATGCTTTGACGGTGAGCTCGCCTCAGAGGCCATCCACTGCGTCTGCACCTCCCCCGCGAGGCTCGTCACTCGCTGTGCCTTCGCGGCGATATTCCCCTCCACTACCGCCGTTGCCCCCGTTGCCCCCCAAAGTCAGGGCCTCCACGACCGAACTGAAACGACAGGCGTATCTGAACTCGCAGCTCCAAAAGCTGGATGTTTCCGACATGACGATACGGTCGAGCCACTCAGACGCAGGTTCGATCATCTATGGACCTATCTCGAGTCTCCCTTCGGGTGGCAACACGGACGCGGTCGCCTCCCCACCCATACCCGTGAGCCCGGAGCCACCTCCCAACTCGCGTCGCACGGCCTTCCTAGAGCAGCAGCTGCAGCGGCTTGCAGATCCTGTTCAGGAGCGTCGGCCGAGTAGTGGGTCCCTTGTATTTGGTCCGCTCTCTAGTGTTCCCTCAGAGAGCACCGCCCGGCCATACGACGCTCCTTCGCGTCTCACCTCGCCTTCGACGAACTCGCCGATTGAGTTCATTCGCCCCGTGCCGCTGCAAACAGCGATGATGACTCGCGCTCCTCTTGCTCCCGCACCTGCACCCCCTCCTGTTCTTCTTCATCCGCTCGGCGCTCGAGCGCCGCGTAGCACTGTGAGATATGGGTAGAGAGGGGGATCTCAAGGGAAGGAATGAATTTCTCGTTCCCCCCTCTTATTTATTCTCACTTTTTCGCCTACTTATATGAAACCACTTGTATCGGTATCTCCTGCATGGTTTCGTAGCGGTATTTGTCTTCGCTCAAGCTCGACCTCATCAGCATTCCTGCAATTGTATTTCTACAGCACTCATCATGTATCCGTGGCATCTTTTCTCTGTAAACGTCGAACAGTTTCAACTGCGCAGGGCATGAACTACGGAGAATCTTGTCTGTTGTTCTCAGTTTCCTCCTCGTGAGATTTGAATGGGAACACTATCTTAGTAGCTGGAATTGAGCTTCAAGCACGAAAGCATCATGAAACTCAAGCTATTAGGGCACGTTTACGAAAGTGAATCCTGCCACTTGGCCGTGTACTTTTGGATACATTTGTCTTGTAGCGCAGACTGCAGTGTATCCCATTATCTCGTCTGCAATTTTTCTCGCCGTACCATATACGGTCTCAAAAAATCCTATAATAGGCAAGTCCAGCGTCCATCCCCGCAATGAAGTCGAAATCATAGATACACACTCACACACCACCCAGGACTGAAGAATTTAACCAAACGATCTTTCGATAGCAATGCAACTATGTGTGTACAGACAAATGCGATGCGATGTGCTAGATACAAAAATCAAATCGACGACACGGTCGTGATATGCCCGAGTGAGTAGATACATGAAGGGGATCGTTCGTTCGTAGAGCTTCGTCAAGATGCGTGTCTGAGCGTGAGGATCATGCAATGATACATCTAGGGTGGATGATGGAGGGTGTCGCAATGACTCGCAGGCGAGCTCAGGTGAGATGATCTCGTGTGGGGTGTGGGTGGAGGGGAGGCCGGCCTGAAGAAGAGAGAGAACGAAAAGAAGCCGGCGGAAGCTTGCTCGGGAAAGATCCAGCCCTTTCCCTCGACGGAACACCGACGCAGTGCGCGGCGTGGGTTGATCAGGTCCACGCGCACACGATCAGGGAGTCGGGAGAGTGGGTATGGAGAGAAGGCACCATCGAGAGACGATGCGTCCCCTGGTAGCGTACTACGCTACGAAAAGTAGGAGGAGGAAGGGAAGTCGATGGGAGAAATACTCAAGGCCATCGGGCCTAGGTGTCCACAGACGAAGAAGAAACGACGACGTGCGTCCTCAGCCTCGAAGGCGAGGGGGCGGCCGCTTGTCTAGCTTCGCGTTGGAGGATGAAAGTCATGGGGCTCACTGAGCGCCCGGATTCGTGCCGGCGGATGAGAAGTGTCGCGACGAGCGAGGACATGTCTAGCGTCGCGTTAAGGCTGGAGGTGCTACCACGCGACCTAGAGCGGGAGCGGGAGGTGAGAAACGGAGGCTTTGCGCCGGACGGGGGAATGTCGGCAGTCTTCCTTCCAGAGGAAGCAAGCACCGACCGTCTGCGAGATCCAGCAATGCTACCGATCGGCGAAGGGGATCTCACGCGGCAGCCGTGTAGTGCCAGGTAGGAGCGTAGACGTTCACTGAGGTACGCATCTTGCTCATCCAACTGAGGATCTGCTGCCTCCGTGGTATTTGCGGCGATACTGCGCTCGACGAGTGCAGCGAGGCGGAGGTCCGCAGGGCTCGGATGCTTGGGGAAGGGCAACATCCCCAGAGATCCGGAAGCATCGCTGCGAGGAACGGAGCCTGCGCTGGACGGCTTGACCTTTGAGGTCCGGCGCGGCTTGGATGGAGGTGCCTGTGGGCGTCGGGGTGTCTGTACGTGCGATGTGCGTGCTCGCGGGCGCCGCCAGGATTCGGCTGGACGACTCACAGAGTCGCTGCTGCATGAATCCAATTCGGCATCAGCGTCCTTGGGGAACGGCACACGCAACGAAGACAAATGTGGCCGAGAGACGGCGAAAACGGTCGTAACGCTCGCCAGGAAGACTGTACACGTCGGGGGAGACTTGCGCGGCGATGAGGGACTCGTAGAGCGTAAATGAGCGTGACGTTTCGTCGTGGTCCAGTTGGAAGAATCGACAAAAAGGGACATCTTCGTTATCTTGCTTTGCTCTGGGACAAGACTCGACTGAACGAGGCTCTGCGCAGAATAAGCTTCAGGACCGCAAGAACGGGGGTGCTAGAAGCGCAAAGCAAGATGGGGGAAGGAGAAGAAGAGAGTCCGACGGACAAGGTGTCAAGCAAGCAACAAGCAAGGGTCCAACAAGGGTCGGTTCTTGTGAAGTGACCGCACCTCACGATCAGGTGACCGCTGATCGGACCGTGTTCCATCGTGTTCTTTAGCGCGCCTCGTGTTTTCGCCTAACTCGACGCGTTTGATCTGCCGTGAGACCTGCTCATGGGTTTATTGAACGCGTCTACTTCATGAAATCGGGCTTCATCGTCGGTGCACCTCGAGAGCACGGTACGACACTGGAAGATATCGCTCGAACTTGAAGCGGTCGTGCGAGTCGCATGTGGCCAGACTCGTAGATCTCGAGCAGAACCTCAACAGTACCTCAACGTTTTTATCTCCACGTGTGCCGTCATGCTGCTGCTGAACCGATGTCTGCGCCTGCCGACGAACCAAAGATGAGGGACGCACCGCCATCTGCCCTACTGAGAAACAAGATCCGGCCCTATCCGTCCCCGACTCGTTGCAATTTCTTGCGTATAACTCGATGAACGTGAGCGGAACATGCTCGTATGAGTTGCACTATGAAACAGGGGAAGGGTCACCGGTGAAAGTCATGATGGCATAAACACCGTTGACTTCTTTCTCCATAAAACCACAAAATACGTTGCGGAGAACGTCAACCCCATCCCAGCGGCGTTCGGTGTGGCAATCTAGCAAAGGGCAGTCCGGTTCGGAGACTGAAACGAATGCCGCATTTTCCCTGCTCGATCGCCCAGTTAATTTCCTGTACATACATACAGTAACACAGAGCTGGTCGAAGTTGCTTACCATAGAAAGAGAGCGAGAGCAGAGGATTAAGAGAGGTGTTCAGCCGCCCCAGAAAAGATGCCGGGATTGGATTTGCGACTGACGATTTTGTCGGGTTTTGTCCAGTTGACCTACAAATTCACGAAGTATCTTGAATATCAGATTGAAAGGAGATTCTAACAGGCTTACCCGAAACAAGAAATCAAATCATAACACAAACCAGATTTCGCAGCGACGATATTTTGAATCTCGTCTCGCGCGAAACTCCGTAGCAGCCGATAACATGGATTTGTATTTGCGTCGTCTGCATTTTCATTCACCTCCGACAAAAGGGCTAGATTGAAATCTATTTGGCTGATCTGGAATAACGCGTAGCTTGCTGCGTCTGAGACCTCGAGCTCGCTATGCCTAGTATGCAAATGAATCAGAAATCAGCGTACCACGAAAAGAAACCAATACCTCAATAGAGGAATCAGTCTTCGACATGCTTCTACCCGGAAGGCAGAATCAACCAGAGATCTGTGCTGTGCGATATTGGCCAGAAGCTGACATGCGAGCAACGTGAGGGACGTGGACGGAGAGTCGAGCTTTCCACAAATCCACTTGAAGTTGACACCGGTCGCTAGGGCTTGCACAGAGATTAACTGACCCCTGCTGATAGAAAGAAGAGTCGACATCGCAGAATCCTTGAAGCCTGTCCATATGAGTTCGTCGTCGTCGATCACCGACGTGAGCCACTGGCAAGCCTCGGTGGCTGCAGCGAATTCTATAGACGATCGGCCCAACGGTTGTAGTGTCAGGCTGACTATGTCGGCGGACCAATCGAAATTCAAACGCTCAGCAGCCTGAGGATGTTGCTGGGAGGTTAGGAATCCAGCATCAAGGAGGCCATGGGTGGCCTGAATCGACAGGTCGATGAGCTGGCTGAGCGCGCAAATGAAATGTTCCCGAACGGTCGGGTTCGGATGTCTGACTTTCGATTAGCTTGCTGTGCTGCGAAAAATTACTTCGAGAGGGAGCGTAGCTGCCGAAAGGGATAGATTTGGACGAGTTTCGTTCTGAGAGACTTCCATGCAGCGAGCGCTCCCAGGAGAAGGCAGACATTATCCAGTACGTGGGCTTCCTTCGAATGAGAATCCAGCAGTCCAACGAATGTCGATAGTCCTTCCACAATGATGCGTGCCTGGCTCTTTGCTGGCTCTCCTGCATTCTAGCCCAGACCTGAAGATGCCGAAGGATGAAAATCTTGGTCGCAGAGGAAATTTCATAAGATCTAAAAGGCGCCAACTAATCAGCACTTCTTCACAGACGGTGATCTCCCAAGCCCCACTCAAGATAAATCGTAAGCAAATTGAAGAGCTCCCAAGAAAGAGGCGCATCTAAATCCGAGTCGCATCGGTCCACCTTGACTTGAAGCAGAGCGATAACTTGACGATGATGCAAAAACCTCGCGAGCGGCTTCGCAAATGCATGCAGAGGAATCGTCGGACCGAGCGAGTTGCTGTCGGACCACCAGCTGTGAATGCTGTTACATTCAGCTTGGTGGGCGGCGTGCCGCGTGTGTGTTTATGGAGGGAGGAAAGAGCGTCCCTGCCAGCGGAGTTCGGCCTCAGACTGGATGTGTCATTCCTCCAAAACGAGCCTGGCAGGTTGGTGATACAGCTTTGGCATAGGAGTCGGGGCTTCGGGCGCTACCGCAACGCTACCGTGACATCAGGAAAAGCCTCCCGCGGCAATTCCCCAGAATTACCGGCAATTGCCACAAATTCGACCGAATATCTTCGATTAGGTGAGTTACCTTGCTAGCAACGTTGAAATCTAGTTACCTCTAATTAGGACCCAAATTACCTTGAATTACCTGTACTTTCTGGGTTGTATTACCGCTTATTGCTCTCAATCGAGTATGGTATATTGTGAATTTGATCATGCATTGCAAGACTACATAACATAGAAGCAACTAGGTACATGGATTGCGAGCACCGGTGCTGGGTATGATGAGCAAATAAACAAGACACAGTATCCCGCGTTTGAAGCTTGATGAAAGGCAAAGGAAGAATCCTGTTCATAAGTTAACATGCTATTCCAGAAGGACATGCAGATGTACTGACCTTATCCAGCACCGTCCACAGCGCACTCAGCGGAAGCGAGACTACAATTCCATTCTGGAACGGAATTTCAGAACGGGGTTTATGCAGCGCGAGCAATGACAGACGTACCAAATATGGGATACCTTTGCGCAAGAGGTTCGGGTAAAAAGCGAGTCGAGAGCGAATTGAGAAGATCCGACGTTGCAGGGTGTTTGTGTGGATGGTGGTAACGGCGTGAAAAGGGATGGGAAGGGCGAATGAGGCGACGACGAACGAGAGACAGTAGCTGCCATAGAAGTCAGGGCAAGGCGAAAATTGAGAGATCAATACACGCACCAATTGATGTGCAAAATTCTTGCTAAGCATCCCGTATTCCGACGCTGCGATATGCAGGTATTATCTTGATGTTGAGGCAGGCCCGAGAGCGATTCCATAGACTTGCGGTAAGAGGCGGGAGCCACGGCATCGGTGCTTTCAATTGCCGGGGCGTGGTGTGTTGCGTGATAGAGAGTACGGGGGATTCGGGATGCAGAAAGGGGCACGAGGAGTCCAGAGTAAGCTTGAGAATATGACTTGCTGGTGTAGTGAAGAACTGTTGAGGGGATGGGCTGCTTCGAATCAATGCTCGTGGAAGGTAACCTCGAAACTTGCACGACATTGTGTAGGGATATTGAAGAGACCGGGAGGATTTGACGACATGGGAGCTTGATGTGTAGGGGAAGGGATTGAGGACAGGTTGAAGGGACACGATTGACAACGTTTTGGGCACCGACACGAGCGGGGGAGAGCGGGGGCGATGGGGGGAGGGAGGGGAAGATGGTGGGAGGAAGCAAGAAAGACGAACCAAAGTCACGCCATTCGTTGCGATCTGTCAACCGTAACCATCATGATGTGATGGCATCAGCGGAGATCGAATGACTTGTGAATATTTCAGTGAAGTCAAATCCTTGACTTGACTTGCGCCGCACTTCTAATGGACCATATCGATCCCTCGATTGTTTCAGACAATATCCTATCCGGCCACGAGACAGCTGCATCATCTTACAGCTTCAACAATTCGGGTAAAGCGGGCAAGCGACCATATAACGGTAATTTGGGGCAATTTGCTCCAGTTACCTTCGTTTGCAATGTGAGAAGCAGATTACCCCAAATTAGAGGTAATTTACCAAGGTAGGTTTTTCCTGATGGAGGCGCTTCACTTATACGATAAAAAGCTTGGCTAGGGTGGAAAACCACAGGTTGAGATGCATCGTCGAAAACTCTTTAAACGGTGGTGGAGGTTCGAGGAAGAGAGCGGCTGCTGTGATGTCACAGTCTAAGCGTTACTCAGAAAGAATGCCCTTTCGCAATTTTGTTTTTTGTTATCTCACCCGATAGTGCCCGATAGCGCCCGAGACCCACCGACAACGTGTTATAACAGGCTGAGTTACTGTTGTTAACAGCGGATAGTCAGATTGAGACTGGGATTGAATTGTGCATAGATCATTTGGAACGCCCATGGGTGGACTCCGGCGCAATCGGGCTCTATCGGCCCCGATAACAGAAAAAAAGAAACTTCCGACATTCAGAAGCGATTCAACGAAACGGACACAACAATCCAAGGTCGAAAAGTAAAACAAGTTGCTTTCAAGCCAGTATATACACCACCACTCCTCTTCTTCACACCCCTAGTAGATCACAACCCAAACCCCACCTCCCCCCTCCTCCTCTCCCTCTCCAGCTCCCCCCACGCCGGCAACCCAAACAACCCGGGTAGCCTCTCCCAAAAGCGCCCCCGCCGCGCCATCCAGTGGGGGAAGGAGGGGGTTAGCGGTGCGGGGTGGTATGCATGGAAGAAGGAGAGAGAGAGAGAAATGTTTAGGTAGAAGAGAGATTAAGAAGCAGAAGATCGAGCAGTCGGGAGGACTGCAGTAGGTGCAAACACACACCCGAACCCTCCACCCCACCCGAAGACAAGAGAACGACAAAAGCACAAAAAAGCACGAAACAAAACGAAACAAAGCAAGAAACAGCCACTTACCTCCTCCCCCCAAATCGCCCTCCCCCCCTCCCCCTCCTCCACACTCGCACTCCCAGCCCCATCCTGATCATCTCGGCATGCGTCCACGGTAGCAAGCATCGCGACAGAATGCTTGAGAGGCGCTAAAACTTCCGGCTCCTTCGAGAGCCCGTGGATCTGGCCACGTCAGCATGCATCCATCTCCACCTCCACCTTGACCTCCAGCATCCCTCTCACGCCGGTGCCCAGCTACGCACGCATGCACACGGAGAGACTCGACTCGCAGGAATAGCTTCGGTGAAGGAGCCCGGGTGAGACGGGAGATGGGAGTCGTCCGCGAGAAGGGCGTGCGATGATGATACAATGCCGCGCGACACGCCTCCGCGGATCCGTTATCCAGCGCGTCTACGAGATCGAGAGGCGGCTTGGACGCGGCGGTAATCACCGCAGACAACCTGTTTACAAAGAGGGCCATCGTTTTGCGAGGTGCTGTTGGTGCGAATCATCTTCTGTCAATGGTGTGCGTGGTGGATGAGCAGCCCAGGGCGTGCCCAGCATTTGGGGACATAGACGGTCGAGGACTGCGCTTGGAGGTATTGCCAGCCGTTCTCAATGCAAATGCTTGTAGATGCGAGATGGGTAGTGATTTAGGCAGCAGGGTATTGAATAATCGCTTACCTAGCGCTACCACAATGCTGCTTGCTGCCTTCAGATCTGACCACCTCATCGAGCGGACGCACGCCTTGAACCCTCCCGTACGCTATATACGGATGACCTGTTCGCAATTAGGAACGGTGCGGCGGGGAGAGGCGGATCCGGAAGCCTCGGGACCTTGGGTTCGTGCGCCGGTGGGTGACTGGCAGCCATGGGTGCCTCCATAACCGGTTCTGTACATGAGTATTCGAGATTCTCGGAAAAGAGCAGCCTCCCATCCGGTGAGCAGAATAACTTGTCATCGACATAGTATCGAGTAGTGCACGTCCCCAAGTCGAATTGTCTGCGCGCGCGTCAGTGAGAAACCTGTCGATAGCAAGTGGGTCGCATACCGATCACCCGCCCGCCGGGTTCCTCCATCCAGCGTCGGCCTCACATACTGTTGATGATACGGCTAGCGCGCAAACGCGTCGATAAGAACTGGTGGATATTGAAGTTGGGCGGGAACTACTCACAATGGGCTCAGAACTGGGTTACTCTACGCATCCACATCCTTCCAGCGTACGCGTCCGGAGCGACAGCTGTGCTGGTAGTGGTCCTTGCAAGTCATCTTGGTCCTCAGAAGTTATCTCGTCTGCACTTGTCGCGCTGAGACGCACAACCTTAGCAAGCGGGTGATTGGCAGGATCCTACGACGCAAGGACTTCAGTATAGCATGTCACGAATTGGGAAGGAAACCAAGCCCTTACATACCTCTCAGCTCATACGACCGCTGAGCGTCTTGACAGCTCGTGCACCGGTACACTGGGATTCCTACTCAGTCAAGGCAGCCGTGTAATCGTGGATGTGGCTTGGGGGGTGGCGGGCAGGAGGGCAGGAGCGTACTGGAGAACTACTGTAAACACGGTGAAGGCGAAGCCGAGGAAGGAAAGCGTGCGGGGAGGCTCGACGGTGCCGGAAGACGAAAGTAGGTCTGGAGGAGAAGCAAGCCCGTCAGCTTCGCTTGCGCTGCAAACGAGTTATTCACTCCTTCCTGCGGCACAGTGAGGTCCTGTACATGATGTTGATACAAGTGCAGGCAAGACAAGAAAGGGAACTGACGTCTTTCTTGCGAACATCCCAAGCCCCAAGTTTTGCAGAAGAATGGAGACGGCCTCCAAAGCCGCCGGTGCTTGAGGACAAGGTCTTGTAAATTTCCTCGCTTGGAGATAGCCCAATTGCAGAGAGAACGAGCTGGTTAAGGGAAGCGCAATGCGCATCTTGTGGGTCTTTGTGGGTGATTCATGAGTCCCGACTCCCCCCTCCCTCAACGGCAGCGTAAACGAGCCGCCAATGCTGACGGTTGATCGTGGAAGACAGTACACGGGTTTGACGGCTTTGACGAGGACGTCGACTGCTCCCGACGACTCGGAGGCAGATTGAGAATATAGCTTGCATGAGCGCCCCCGCAGTGCGCAGAGGTTGTAGGACGCGTCAGGGGCATTGTGGAAGATGTCGGGAAGACGAGCGGGTAAGTACGTCACGCCTGTGACAGGCTCTTGCTTGCCCTCCGCCAACCAACCGCCAGCAGGGCAATGCCTCCAAATACACGATTTCGGCCCTTGCCTGCCTCCTTTGTACTTCAGAGAGATTTGGGGATTGGAATGTAAGCATGACATGGATGTTTGTGGACATCTTTTAATTTTTTTGTGCTCGACGGATTTTTCGATCCAAGAGGTCGTTATCGCGCAGCTTGCTCAGGCCTGCCGCTCAGGCCCGATCCGAGTCGTGGACGGTTCGTCGCCGTCGGTTCATCATTCGAGAGAATAAAAGTACATTTCATTCGAACCAGATTTAGATTACAACCCGCAAGCCCTTTGAATTGTACCTACCAAATGGCAAAAATCAATCGACCTTCTTTGTAGGCGGAAATCTCGTTTTATCCATTCTCAGTCTCTTATCTGGGAGCTCGTACCCAATCCACGAAGCGATCCAACCTCCAGCGACCACAACCAGCTAAGAAATGCGTAAAGTCGACCACTGGCATCAGCGATATCTTCGGACTAATCAGCTATAGGATAGACTCACAAGTCGTTCAAGCCATCGACTTCGGAAAGGGAGCTCAGGATATCCGTCCCCGTAATAGAATACCTGCATGACGCGAAGGAAAGACCCAGGCATGCCTATATTCGGAGACGATTCAGATCATCTTCCGTCTGCCAGCGTGTAGGCTGCATACCAATCGCGAACAAATTTCGGAAAAATATATGTTTCTGTTCAGTCTGCAGAATATATGCTTTAGCATATCTCCTCCTCCAAAGCAGGATGAAAGAAATCTCAATGGAACTTACAATCTCGTCTCCCTGCAGCGTCACCTCCTCAATGATCGTCTCCTCCCCTTTCACAGTCTCAAGGCTATGCACAACACCACGCTTCGTAAGAAGCGGCCCATCCTCGGGCCTGACTTCCTTTCGCACACCGTCCTGCGTAACGAACAACCTCCCCTTCAACACCGTATGATGCTCATCATGCGTAGCATGCCAGTGCGCCGGTACGACGAACGCCTCCTCGCCCGTAGAATGCAAGCGCGCTCGAAGCGGATTCTGCAAGATAGAGAAAGTCATGCCCTTGCCCATGGACCAGGTGTCGTCGGTGAGTGGGTCGCCCATGGTAACGGGAAGGAAGGAAGATGGAGGGAGGGAGGGAGAGGTGACAAGGCGGCTAGCTAATAAGTAAGTACTCACATATGAAGTACGTACCAAAATAACCATCTTGGATCTGTCCAGGTTGAACAGATCATGTTGAGGAGATCATGAGGCGTTCCCGGTGGGAATTTCTCATTTCACAGCTTTGAAACAAGAAAACAATTCAAACGGTACTCGGTGCAGCGGAGCAAGTTGGAATTTCGGATTTCAACTGATTTGACAATAAGATTGTTTGAACGAGTGTCTAAACCAGAGAAGATCACTCCTGCGTTTCTGTGCTGCGAATTAGCGCCAAAGCAGCGGCGTTCCTAGGTTCCACGACACAATCAAAGGGAAGTGGATGGCTATATTTGGATCACAACAAATCAATTCCGTGCGTGTTCAACGACGGTGAAAGGTCGACCTCACCTGACAGTTCCAGAAGCTTGGCCCAGCTGTGGCTCTCCCTCCTTCGCCTTAGAAATCTTGAACACGGACAGAACGGCAGTGCATGCGAGGTATAGAATGGTGTCCGCTAGATGCTTGCCTAGAAGAGGTACATATGTTCAACTAAGCGCTCTTTTTGCGTGGAAATCAAAGGCATACCAGGGCATATCCTGAACAGACTCAATTATCCTGGACTGAAGAATGTGCACTCGAACAAGCTCACCGCCGTCCATAACCAAAACAGATACGTGTTGGATCTGGTTCAGCTTCCTTTTCAGCCCCTGCAATGAATCGGCTCGGATTGAACCGCATTGGATTCGCATATCGTTTCGGATCGTGCGTTAGTTTCCTTGGTTGGTCTGAAATTAGGTAGGACTGGAACAAGCTCGAAAGCGCACCAGATATTTGCAATAACCAACGAGTTTTTCGGAATAAGTAAAAGTTCAGACTCCGCGTCTTTCTGGTAGATACAGTCTTCCCTCGCGCGATGCGGAAGGCCTGGTTCATACAACTCCGTCAAATGATTCGTTTTCCTGAGGCAGGGGAGCGTACCAATGGGAGAAGCATTATGCCAGCGAAAAACCTCTTTGACGAGAGCATTCATGTAAGGAAGGTCGCCACGGTCGGAGAGATCTGCTAGCCGGTCGAAGCCAACAACTCTATCAAGTTCTTCCTGTGCAGCTGCCTGCACATCAGGATATAGACTCATCGCTAGAAAGAACGCTTCTAATTGAGCGGCGGTCTGGATGGCAGGGGACGTAGACATTTCAGTGGATTCCAAGAAATCGGGATGAAGAACACTTGCCGTATCGCTTCCCCCTTCTTCAATCGAAATACCAGCCCACTTAATTAGATATTCGTCGTGGATCTTCTCATCTAGTAGTGTTGACACAAACGAAGTCTCACCCTTTCCAGCGATCTGGCGACGTATCACGATTTTTTTGAAGAAATTGGAGGATTGAAGTGAATACCATCTGTGCCTTGACGTATGCTAACCCAGAATTGACCGTGTCATGTAGTTGCTTTGACCAGTCTTTCGCCGTAGTATGAAAACCTCCGCCGGGCAGCCAATTTGGCCAAATGCGCACTGAATGAGAACGAAGCTAGAATAACGCGAGTCGGGAATTACAAGAGTATGAACACCGCTCACGTGAAGGTATCGTATCGACTAAAAAGGCTCCTGGAGCAGCAGAGCGAGAGAAATTCTGTCCGGCGGTTTCAAACATTTGCAAAAAGGAATCTCGTTCTGAACCGTCACGAAGACGATATCCATAGGCAATCCTGAGAGTAATAGCGGCGGTCAGGCTGTCGAAACTGATATGAATTTCCGCTCAGCAAAGGGCACAAGCACTACTTGCCGTCTAATGGAAGGAATCAACCCCTGAGGGTTCGAGGCAACGTTATGCAAGAAAGCCCCGATTTCAGTCGCGATCAACGGAGCGAAGTTTGTTGTTGCTGCGGGAGTCCCGAAAAGATGATGAAATAGCTTGCGTTCTGTTCGTACACGCTCGCCGTATTGCGAGAGAATCAAAGCGTTGTTGAAGCCACACAATTCTCCGCCCATCGGAATTACGGGACGGTCGGAGAAATTTGCGCCGCGAGCATCTAGTATGTCCTCTGCTGCTTCGACCGAGTTGAGAATGATTGTGATTTGACCGAGCACAGTGAGGGAGGATATATCTCCTGAAGCAGCCGTTCAGTCAAATATGCAGGTGGAATAATACATAGTGGCGCACCCCAAACTTGTCCCATTTCCGCGAATTTAAGCCAGTGTCGGTTTGTCGGTGCATCAAATAGATTTCCAACAAGTGGCAGCCCTGGGGGACCTGGTGGCAAACGAGGAATCCGCTTCGTCCATTTCCTCCGATACCGCCAGCCAATGAGTGCCAACGCAAAAATGAGTACAATTGAGCCAAGGTCCTTCGAAAGTGCCATGAGAGAGTGAAAAGTCGAGCTGAGACGGTGTAGTTAAACGGTCGAGACAAACCCTTGACGTCGACATTTGTAAATTCCACGGTCAATCTTCTTTTCCCATAATGTCAAACGATTGAGGTGGTTCTCGGGATATGAGAGGACAGGCGCCGTGTACTTCGGATATTGGGATTGAGATTGAGCAGTAAGTAGCGTGAATATCCAGTCTACGTCGAGATTACGGACTCCAGAACCCTCCGACTCGGAGTCTGATTAGAGTTCAACGCGGCCAAAGCCAGAGTTCAGTTCTACACAAGCAGTTAACATCGCGCGGAGTCCGGTGCCACGGTCGTACACTGGAACCCAAATTTACTGAACGGTAAACAGGCAAGCTCTGCAAACCGCTTCCGGCCATCCTAGTCGTACCTCACTGTAAAAGTCCACTGCCGGGTGCCAACGTCACGGTCGAGTCGACTGGAGCCTGAGTGGGTCATAAAATTTATTGCCCGCCGAGAAAGGCGGCCCACGAAATAGAGAACTGCTTGAACCAAAAGGTAAACCGTAAGAGATTATGAAGGAGTCAACGGGATTCAGTGAATGTGGGCGACTGCAGTGGTTAAGAGAAAGTTGTGGAGCGGAGTTCGAATTCCGAAGAGTCACATCAGATGACTGTGACGGTGACCGTTGGCTTTGCACCGTGACTTGCGTTCGCTGTTCACTCAGGCGGCAGCGCTGGGGCTTTCGTTCGACCTTTCGCTGGCGTTTTTGGAAGAATAGCTCTCAAAAAACCGAACTCTATCTACCCTAGGCATGCGCGACGCCGTTAGCCTTATACGAGTTTTCTGCTAGCTGCACAATGGCTGCGATCTTGAAATCTAGATTCTAGTCTTCTGCCAGTGAAGAACATATCTGTGGTGATACACATACCTCCGCCATTGATCTGCCTTCGGTTATACGTAGAATCCGCCTCCGACGGGTCACTGGTGTAAAATACGGAGGTTTTCGAGCATCATATTTATGGCCTGCCGGCGAATCGCCTTGAAAGGTAGAAAGTACCCAGTGTTCGTCGCCGACACTGGCGCCGCATTTGCGCAGGTATCGAGGCTCACTGGGTAGTTGGTGGGTCTTCCAGTTCATCAACTCAGAGTATACGCTCATCTATATATATATACCGTGATTTCAGACCTAACTCTCAAATGCTACTCTTCAGTTTCATCACCTCAGAAGCATCGCAATTATCCAACTGTAAAATGGAATTTTGAAGAGGAAGCCAACCTTATAATGTCTCTTCTAAACCCTATCCGAGCGACGACAAGACTCGGCCTCCATAGGCCTGCGTTTCTCTGATTTAGGGTGGTACGAAGACAACACTGGTTCCAAGATGGCCCGAATTTCCGTTAATTGTCATTTATTTTCTTCGTTCCCGCAGTCGTGGATGAAAAACCGACAGGTCCCGCGTCGCTATTCAAGATCCTGCCTCGTGCACTCGCGATCTCGAATTTCAATAAGGCCAGGCTCACGAGTCTTCCGTCCGTATTGCTCGTCAAGCGCCACCATCTAGTTCTTGGATCCTGTAATGTTAGCCCCAGAAGAAGGGCGACATCAGCTCGGACCAATACTTTTGCCTCGCCTGAATCTCAGCATCGTGAGCTCTTTGTGCTCGAAGGAGTATCAATTCGCTTGTTATTGTGTCTCTCACGGTGACGGCCGCTCGATGTAATAATGTTCATTCAACACTCAAACGAGGTTCGCTGAACCTTTCTGAGATTCTCTAACTGCTAAATCCTTCGTCAGAAACGATGCAGAAACAACGTTTACAGTCAATATAAAGAATGTCCAAGTACATCTGTCCATCTTCACGTCCCAGTAAGCGAATCTTGTTCTCATCTTGTTCTTGTTCCATTTTCTGACAAGCGTAAATGGCATCCATTATAGTCTCGGTACCACGGAACAATCTTCTGTCAAAATTTCTCATAGCGGAACAAAGCACGGATTGTAGTCTTGTCCCCCGGTATGTAATGTCTTTCATGTCGCATTGTCGCTGCATATGTGGTGTCACTGCGACGGTTCCCCCGTTGTGGGAAACAAGTCGAACCCGTCTCCGTTCGCCGCGTGGCCGAGACCGAGAAGTGCTTCTCGGCCGACGCAGCGCTTCCGCTTCTCCGCTCTCTAAACCGCCGAGAAAGGTGCGGTTTGCCTCGAAAGACTCCGTGGAGGCATTTTTGACTCATGTCAATCGAGGCAGCTCCTTTCCATCAACGTCGATCCCGCTCTCCCTCCATCTAGAGCGTCGGAGCCGCGCACTTGGCGCCTGCCATTATTTGACAAGTGTGGTTTCCCGGGCCGACTGTCCTAAACCACGATGCGGGGACAGGAAGAATCGAATTTTGTCTTAAGACGGAAGCAAAACGTGGCGTGCCTGGCTCCCCGGCCAATTACTTCACAGGCACCAGTCTGGTTACCTCGAGCATTTTGCTGCGTCATTTTCAGGAACTGTATGCTCGCGATAATTGAGAAATTTTTTGACTACCCACCGCGGTCGTCGGGATCCCTCAGCATCTGATTGGTGGAACCGTATTTGGGCCTCGTATCAAATGCGGTACGGAAGCATGTGGGTGCTAACCACCTATCAGCCTTGTATCAGCCTTTGCCGGAAACTCTGTCGAGCTTGGTTGACCCGCTCTCACTTCGCACCGGAATCGGCCAGATCCAGCTGCTGAATGCTTCGATACATACTCCTTTGAGTTGAAGACTGCGGACTGAGGTAAGTCTTCGAAATTCCAGTTGTATCTTCATCACTCGGCTCTTATGTTCGGAATTCGCGCAGGCGGGTCCGCCTTTGTCCCGCCGTTGAATGTCCACACAAACTGGCAGATCACGACAAGCACCTTGACAAGCACACTTCCTCAATTCGAACACAGGCGTTGATCATACACCGTTGATGCGTATTGACTGCAGAGTTTCGGGATGACACAGAGGCATGCTTTCACTGTACGTGCTGTTATCGGCAGACATTATTATTGTTTCAAGGTGACTCGTTGTCGCGCTCAAAACCGAAGCTGAAGAAGGACCCGGTGTTCTATAAACTTGGCAAATTCAAGTTCGCGACATCTACCATTAGTCGACAGATAGCTTGCCGAACGACTCAATGACAATCGCCGAAAATCCGCATACTCTAACAGTATCAAAACTCCCTCAAACCCTCCATCAGTAATCATCGTATATACGAAGGTTCGGGAATCAACATGGTCGTTTGTCTAAGTCTGGGACTGCTTCTCGGCCTTCTATGATCTACAGAAGTTTTCCATCTTCCGGCCGAAATTGTGACGGTATGACCAGTCGAATTGAAACGATCTTGGTCTGTCATCTTACTCTCTGGCAGACGAAGTGTTTTCGATGGACACAACACCCCTCACCATACTCGAACGTTCTGATATTCTGTTTCACTTGGTCATAGATTTCGGAATTCCTGACTATCCCAACAGTACAACAGATCTCAAGTCAATGAGAACTTGGATTTCATAGAGGCTTCCAGGTTCACTCCTTGCGCTGTCATTTCCAATGGAAAATACACAGTCTCTGATCTCTCCTCGGTGAGCAGTCGTCGTTCCAATGGATGAAGTACGGTGTATTCACGCGGAAGATCTGAATTAGTTCTAGAAATTACAGAAGAAAAAATTCCAGTTGAGCGGCGCCAAACTTGAGGCTAGGAATAATGAGGTATTTGTGCGTTTTATCTTCCTGATGGTCTGCTGCTCCAAGACCAAGGCGGGCGGCCGTATGAAACCATATTCAGCTTCACTCGTCATCTATTGCATAATCTCAGACTTCAACATATTGCCTGACTGTCGGCCGTCAACTCACATACTCCAAGTAGCACAAAGGACGTGGGAGCATCGGAGGAAAGTCGGGCTCGTCGGGCACGTACCATCGCCCGCTATCTTCACGCTAGGCGTCGCCGGTCAATCTTCAAAAATGGTTCTTGAGGGACCAAACTCTCGGTTTCAGATAGGTCCCGTCCACAGGTGCACATGCGGTGAGATACATTCTTTTCTATTCCAGTGTTACTTTGAGTCGGGTTTCCGTTCAACATGTTAACCTGAGCATCCGTGTTGCTTCTACAAATCCATGATCTCGGAATCTGCCAACTCGAAGATGTACAGATATATTTTTTTCCAACAGATACAGGCAGTTCGAGCACAATGGTTCTCACCCTTGAGAATAACTTGGAAAAATCCCCACACACCAATGGTTGACCCCGACAAATATATTTTTGTGGAAGAACCTTGGATTTTGGGGTTCAATTTAAAGCGGTGCGATATATGTTAAAGCCCTCCTTCGTAGCCGCGACTGACAATTCGGAAGTTTCCAGATTCCAGCATCTTGCCTTGGGCCTTGGCTTGTGATCCGCCCGAACAATCCTTAACATGAATCTTGAATGTTTCCCCCCGTAAGCGCCCATCATCAGTCGTACTGTAAGTATTCGCAGCGTTTACGAACTATCAGTGACTCACTCTCCCCGCGTGGATCTTCCGCCTAGATGATCCGTTCTTAAGTAAGTAGCGAGTATTCATTCTTCCCGTCCCGCACTGCCTGATATTTATCTCGACAAAAGCTCCCAATGCCGGATAAGGTCGACGTGATTGAGTGCTAGATGTAGACAACGTCGGTAGTTATACGTCGCCGACGCGAGGCGACGCTTGCAAAGTGATTAATTGGCGGTGAGCTTTATCGCCACAAGCGCCATACCGCACTCTGAACTCTTTGGTTCATCACAACTGCCGATGGTAGAGTTCCGGCAGATGCGTAAATTGTTCAAGCTAGCACAAGCTTGAACTGCAGCAGACTGTTCGCGATCCCTCCAAAGTGAAAGCGACGGGCGGTACTACGCTCGAATCAATTCGGATCCGTACCCTCGCTATGAACGTGGCTATTATCGTTGAGCCCCCTTTCTGCCACCAACCATAGAATTCATCCCCTCTTGTTGTGCATAACACCAAGGGGTCTACTAATTCCAGGAAAGAATCTCGACTTTTGGCGACAGCGCACGTTTGACTTTCACCCGCAAGTTGAAGTTGAACGTTGAATAGTCGAATTTTCAGTAGAGAAAATAGTTACATCTGGACTTGGCGCCTGGATCCGTCTCGATTGTAATTAAGAACAGCCAAGTTGAACCCCGCATTGGATACATATCGCAGCTGGACGGACTTACCACATTTATAGCAGATCAACGTCGGGTGGCGTCTCGGCGTTTTTTATTGAAACGAGCGAGTTCACGGACTCGAAGACAACGTCCCACTAGTCCATGCCACAAAGCAATGCGCCGATCCTTGAATGTTGATCGCAATAAGTCCATCGCAAACCATTCCACATGTCAGGACTCAGCTGAAGGCTATACGGTGCATAATAATTGCATTGTTCAATGTTCAGATATGCTCATATCGAACTGAATATTATAATATCAGTTTATCATCCATGTGCTGACAACCTTCAGCTGGCTGCTCGGTTACATTCACGCGCTGTTTTTTTTTCGGTTTCGCGGATGAGCGTTGACAAAAAGAAATTTACGAAGACGACGATGACCCAGCCTCGAATTGAACGAGAAATCTCCACATTCACATGTGCTTTGCGTCATCCCCTCATTGCGTTGTGTGGATGCTGTCTACTGCGTCTACTTCCACTGTGAAAGGAGACACACCATATGTACCAGCCTCCACGCAGTTCAACTCGCCAACAAATTCCAAGTCAACTCATCAAACCAACCACCCCAACTAAGCATTAAAACCGTATTTCCTTCCAAATCACGAATTCATTCAATCACATTCCAACAAAAAAACAAACGACAAGTAATGTACGGCTATAGCGCACGTACTCAAAAGACAGACACTAATGTACGCAAAAAACAACAAAAGAAGACAATAAAGAAAGGGATTAACGCTATACAATAACCTTAAGAATATGATACGCGGTATGAATCCAAAAAACGAGGGATGGGAGGAGGGATGGGAGAGTATTAAGTTACCCCGAGTGTAAAGTGTAAAGAAGGAGGAGCAAATATGTATGAAGTGTACCAATTTCGTTTGTTTTTGCGAAAAGGATAAAGTAAAATAAAGTGTACCGAAACCACAGCGTACCAAGACCCCAAGAAATCAAAGGCAGGAAAGACCGTCAGCGGCGGCCGGGCGGGCGAGCAAGCGAGAGTAAGTGAGAGTATACGAGAGAAAGAATGTTTGGAGGGAAGGGAGCGTGAGGGTGGTGGTGGTGCGGTACGTGTGTGTGTGTGTTTTTCGTTGGTTGGTGATACAGATGATGATGAGATGATGTTGGCAGGATGAGAGTGAGTGAGAGTGAGAGTTGATGAGATAACGTATAAGATCTGCAGACGAATGAATGAGCATGCTGAAAACGACGACCACAACGAGACAAGGAGACTCACACAAACAAACAAATTTTGCCTTCCAAAAAGCCGCCCCTACACCCCAAACCCAAGAAAGCAAGCAAGCAGAAACAAGAAACCCCTCCCCTCCTCCTCTTCCCTCCTACGTCTATTTTGTTCGTACACCCCCTCTCCTTCCCCTTCACAAGCTCAGGCAAAATAATCCCCTCCCCCACCCTGCTGCCCCTGCGGCGTCGCCATCGGATGCTGCACCCCCGCCGCAGCCTGTACCGCCGCGTAGTACTCCGCGTTGCTCATCCCCATGCTCATCCCCTCCTCTGCCCAGCTGTGCATCGGCTGGTGCTGAGGGTGTGCGAGGTGCGATGAGGGGTGCTGGTGGGAGGATTGCGACAACGAAGGATGGGCGTGCGCAGAAGACTGCGAATGACTCGAGGGACTCAACGGCGGACTCGGGAGCTGCATCCTTGGCCTCGACTTCCTCGAAGTCATACCTTGTGGCTGCTGTCCTTGATGCGACTGCTGCTGCTGACCCTGCTGAGGCTGCTCCCCACCCCAGAAACTCGGCACACAAGGACTCCCTGCGGGACTCGCCGCACTACTACTGGGGCTGCCCGCACTCGGCGAGGACGCCGACGTCGACGAAGCAGAAGCGAGCGAGCTGGAGGAGGCATAGCTCGCTAACGCGTGGCCGTGGAGTTGGTGAGCGTGCTGGTGTTGGGGGTGAAACGCCGCCGACGAAGCAGCAGCAGAGGACGTCGAGTTGCCCTCGACAGCCGCGTAAAACCCCTCCAACCCCCCGCTGCCCTGTCCAACCATCTGCATCCCACCCATCTGCATATCCATCCCCGCCATATCCATCTCCAACTCCTCCTTCTTCACCACAAAGTAATCCTGCTGCTGCTGCGACTCGTACAAGCCCGGCGACGGGTACGGAGACCTCCCTTGTCCCTGCCCCTGTCCCTGCTGCATCGCATGGTGGTAAGAGGCGGGATGCCCATACGGCGACAACTGGTGTCCATACGCAGGATGCCCATACGGCGACCCGCCCTGACTCTGCGGGAACGACGGACTCGGCAGCGGCGATCCCCCATCATACGCCGCATCGCCAGCGTAATTGTAGTGCAAACTATACCCATTCCCGCCCGAAGAAAAGGCACCGGCAGGGAAGCTCGGGTGCCCATACGACGGGCTAGACAAAGGCGGCGAGCCCGAGCCCGAAGCGGATGCCGAAGACGCACTCAACCCAGGCGACGGCAGGGGCGAATCCATCCCTCCTCCCCCAGAAGAAGAAGACGTAGAAGCGAACGCAGACGCAGGGAACCCGCCCGAGAGCGAGGACGCCGAATGCGGCGGCGACACCGACGGATGGTGGTGGTGCTGCGTCGCATGCGAGGAGAGGTGCGGGAGCGAGGGGTAATGATGCAGCGACGAGCCGGATGAGGGGCCGGGCGACCCCGAGGACGAGGAGGCGCCATACCGCCGCCGCCCGCGCACACCCGCCATCATGGAGGCGTTGATCCCCGCGAGGGCGCGCATCATGCGCTCGTTGAGGGGTTTGTCTTCCGGCGCGGAGTGGACTGTTTGTGCGTGTTGGCGGAGGTTGTCGAGGCGGGAGAATTGCTTGGAGCAGTGGCATGCGAAGGGGCGTTCGCCGGTGTGCTTTCTAGAGAGAGTAGATAGATTAGGATAGATTGGAAAGATTGGTGAGTGAAAGAAAAGAATAGGCGGAGTGATAAGATAAAATTGGAGGGAGAACGTGGAATAGAATCGAAGAAAGAGAAGAAGAAGAGACCGAGACCGAGCCGGGACAACGAAGACCACAAGAAAACGTGCGAAGCATGCACCTCGATATCCGATAGAAGTAAGAAGTAAAATAAGACACCGCCGTCGAAGGATGGGATGCACAAAACGGGAAGAAGAGCCGACGCCGACGCACGGAGGGCAGGCAGAACATCGGGGAAATGCATGTAGACGAAAAAAAATACAAGGAGCCGCGTGCGCCGCACCGCCCCCGAGAAAAAAAAAGCGCCAGAATAGCTTTAGCGGTATGTATTCCGATTCTGATGTGACGTCGGAGAGAGGTTGTGTCCGGCATCGTCTCCAGACGAAATTACGAGCGCACACCGCATGGTCAATGTGGACATCCAAACGCAGCCCGCTTTAGTAGCGGGGAGGGGACGGGAGGGGAGGGGACGGGACGGGAAAGGCGGAAAGCGGAACATGGATGCGGCGCCAAGAGAAGATTGCGGGTGCAATAGCGGAAGGGAAATTGCGCGAGGTAAGTAGCGGCGGGGAACGACGACGACGACGCTCGACTCGGTGAAGAGGATAGGAGGGGACGGCGGTGGAGAGAGCAGTCTCGACCGCCGCTTCAGGAGAGACGAATGAGACAAAGACAGGGAGGCAGCAGAGCAGTCCCCCTTTCTCGTCGCCCCGCACCGACGATGTATACAGCAAAGAAAGAAAGCTGCAGAAAGGAAGAAAGAAACACACCTGATATGTCTTGCGAGATGCTCGCTCCGACTAAACACCATCCGACAGTCTCCATAGCCCGCACACTGGAACGTCTTCGCCGGGCTCGCACGGTACCGCTTGCCCGCTTGCGGGGCGCCGTTGATGTCGTTGGCCGCAGGGTCGGTGGACGTCGAGGTCGAGGTCGAGGGTGCGCAATCGTACATGAGCGACGGGTGGTGAGGATGTGCGTGGAGGGGCATATGGGGGTGCTGGGGGTGGCCGTGGAGGGCGAGCATATCGCTGCTTGCGGAGGGAGAAGAATGTAAAGGAGGGGGGAACGCCGACGAGACGGAAGGCGGGGAAGGACTAGGCGAAGGGAGCATCCGTTAAACCCTTTTAACGAATACAAAGAACAAGAAAGCAAACCAACAAGGCGGTGGTGAGAAATAAGAAATTGAAAGGAGCGATAGGATATTCTGGCACAGCCATCAAGAGTTCCAGGCTCTGGACTTGGCTCAGGTACCATCACGATCCGATCTACCAAAGCAAAGATTAGATTCATCGACGACTTTACCGCTGCTTTGGGTCGTACGCGATCTCGACGGCACCTCAAAAATACTTACACTGTGTCTCATGCCATTGCCCATCGCACGTCCTCTGTCCATCTCGAACCTCTCTATCATACCCCACGTCTATCTGAATCTGAATCACTTCCCGACCTCTTGCTATTCTTTGTATTCCCTCATCAATCCAAGTCAGTAAAAATCGCAAGTGGCGCATCAACAAGTAATAGCGAACCCGTCTCACGCGATATATACTTTTTCGAAATCCACCCCCACCTCAGCCCACTCCACTCTAGCTAGACTTTTGCTTGCTTGCTTCCAATCGTCCACTCATCGCTACGCTACTTCCCGATTACCCTAACCAAGAGTAAGAGTAAGAGATTCCTTCTTTCCCTTCTCTTACCCCCCCCTCCGAGTCGGCGTCATCGTCATCCATTCCCTCATTCTTACTTTGTTCATCACCTCATGCAATCCTACCCGAATTTCAACTTTTCGCACTCAATCTGATATGCATGATATCCCATCATCCCCGTGCTTATGGTTTGCCGGCGCCTAACTCAACACCCACGTCAATAGCTGCCGTCCCGGCTCCGCTGTCATCGTCATCCCGACACCGCAACATCCGTGCACGGGCATTTGGTTTAAAAGTTGAAGTTGAATTTTTATTCGCCTCATATACGTGTAATAAGGTGATTTTTTTGTGAAGGAAAAACTACAGAGAAGGCAGACCTAGAGCAGAGTGCCCTACATCCATTATCCTTTGAATTCTTGTTCACAGGTAACAGTATTGGGGGATTCCCAGTTCAACTTTGGGTCAGGTCTTGATTCAATGTTGGCCAGTAAACATTATTTTTGTGCAACTTCTTACTCGATGCGTTTCTCGCTCTTTTTTATTTTCATGACCACTTCTCCACTTACTTACTATTCATTTCCACCTTTCATAATCAGAGCAGAAACGCAGGGGAAATTTAAAGACTACCCTGAAACACTCCGACAGTTGAAAGAGTTGAATTTCGTTTCATTCGCCTCACAAACAAATTTTTTTAGAGAAAATTGAAACCACTACAGAGGATTCAGATGGGGAGAGCATAAGAGGACCTAGAGCAGAGTGCCCTGCATCCACCATCCTTCACACCAGTAGGGCATCAATCCCAATTCAACTCTGGGTTAGGTCTTGGATCTGTTGAGTCCATGGACATTTTTTGTGCAAGTTCACTGGAAAGAGTACCTGCCGAAGGCTGCCGTAAATCACTACATTCCTATACCTGCTAGAAAAGTTGAATTTTGTTCTTTCACCTCACTTACAAGCAAATTATTTGTCCAGGGAACACTGTAGAGGATTCAGACGCAAGGAGAAAAGATTCAATTTCAGAAGACCTGTTCGGAGTGCTCTGCATTGATCTTTCTACTGTGAACCATTGTTCGCAACAGTGCGGGATTCCCAGTTCAACTCTGGGTCAGGTCATGGCGTGTGCTTTCAGTTTGACAATTTTTTCTATCTCTAGCCTCTAGAACTCTCTTCATCTTTCCGGCTTCTGTTCATCTCCACAACCCAGGCATCAGTTCCAGTGAACGTTAATGAACACTTAGTTATGATCCTTTTTTGTTCTTCCTCTCCCTTCCTTGCTTTTGCTTTCCATTTCTCTATGCTACGTTAGCCCACCCAAGTTCACAGCAACAGAAGGACCCAAAGCATGCTATGCACCCACCTCTTATAGCAAGAGCTTTGATGACATTGATAGTGGGCAGCAGCATCCTGGTTCAATCCGGGTTGGGTCATGTGCATGTGGGTGATAGCACTTTCTTTTTGTTTCATTTTTGCATGTGCTCTGAATCCATCCATTTCATCAATTTCCAGGCTAGATAAAGGTTAGATGCTTTTTCATTTATTTCTCTCTCACCCATCATATTTACATTGGGTATTTCAGTTTTATTCTGCACTGGGCTCTGGAATGACTTGTATATTCCTTTTTTTTCCGGCTTATTCACCAACGATATATCTCCACAAACTCTTGAACAACGAACTTAAAGCAGAGGGCTTCTGCACCCATCCTACATGAATTACAACCATGTTAGTGGGATTCTGGTTCAACTCCAGTTTTGGCCCTCGATCATTTTGTTCTCCCTCTCTCCCTTCCTTCCCTTTCTTGTCTCCCATTTTTCTATATCAACCTACACAAGTTCGAAGCAACAGGAGAGGACCCAAAGCATGCTATGCACCCACCTCTTATTACATCGTTATTGATTATACATTGCTAGTGGGCAGCAGCATTCCAGTTCGAATCCGGGTTGGGTCTTGACATGGATACGGTGCAGCATTTTTAACACTTGCTTAAAATCTTCTTGTTTTGTTTTATTATAACTGCCTAACCTCAGACCTGTCCATCAAGTTCGCAACTGACCCCTGAAGTTTTGTTGTAATTGATTGCCATGCTTACATTGAGATTTTTTGTCAGAGTTTCTGTCGGTCCTACTTCCTTCGTTGTGTTCCCGTTGAGCACACATTCTTACTGTTTTTCATGGTTCCATTTCTTTACATCATAATACGAGGATCTCACATTCTGATCCTTCATGCAAGGACAAAACAATCTGGATTGTGCGCTAGAACTGCAGAGGCAAGCGGTATGGGTGATCAGATTGATATTGAGTTTAACAAGGCGACACACCGAGCATTCTGTCGAACACCGAAAAGACAACCAAAAATATTTTCATCGTGGAAGGTAGGTAAGTATCTTTGACGCGCATGGAATTGCTCGGTGCGTACATGCGTCCGAGGATGGTTTGCCTGATTGTCCCGAAATATGTAGACAGACTCAGCTTTTACAGTTCGTTTGTTGATAGCGAGGGTGAGGTCGAGCTGTTGATATTCGTCGATCAGATTTAGTCTAGGTGGTGTGAGTCGGATGTTGAATGCCTGATAGAGTATATGACGAGGAGAGTTAAGATGTCTTCAATGCTGCTCTTTTCTGATTTCTGACCGTCGAACTCTATACAGCGATGAATATTGATCAGGTTTAGCATCTAGATGGAGAGCAATTTTAGATAAGTGTCATTTGTTGATATACTGTATATACCTTTCAACGCGTTCATTGAATAAGGCATACAAATCGGATGCAGGGGAAGTCGCGGTTTTCAATTTGTTACGCTACAATTGAGTCGCACGAGTCAGAAAGACTCATAGAAACGAAAGTTGCTGCTCAACAGAAGCAGAAACATCTGAGGTTTTCTGATTCTTTACCCTGAAAATACAGCGTAGAGAAGGAATATAAATTGATGGATAGTTAAAGCACGCCACGGTATCAAAGCATTGAGTTCAGCAAACGGCGGATCAGAAATATGTCCAAAATTGAACGGATCACATGAACTTCGGAGGTGGGGATCCCAGGCAAAGTGTGTTGGCAGATTGACCTGGGGTGAGTATTCATTGCCTCGCTTCGATCAGAGTCAAGCGGCCCAGAGGTTTCAGTTTGAAAACGAAGAAATCTGCTGGGTTATTTCCTCGAGAACTTCTGTCGCTCGCAATTGTATACTCGGCCGTGGGGATCAAAGTTCGAAAGTGTTGAACGAGAGAGTCGCGTCAGGATGAAACCGTCCTACGCGCATGACCAGTTGTAAACTTTGGACAGCAGGGTATGGGCGATGTCAGGCTCGTCGGCAGCGCGTCGATTACCGAGCCCCGGAAGTCCAATGTCATTATTGGTTGCAAGAAACACTTTGAACCTGTAGTTGAGTTCAATGCAGAAGCATGATACTTTTGAGTGAAAGGCCTCCTGAATGGCTCTGTAAAGTCAGGGAAAGCGTATGCAAGTACGACTTACCTCTGCACTGAATCAGCACTGTTAACGGCGCCGGCAGCAGCTTGAAACCACAGAGGACGGTGGACAAAACTTGAGAAAGCAGATATGAAGCAATGTTGGTATGGTGATGAGACGAAGCGTACGCTGGACAGTGGACAGCGAAACCATGCTGCTGTGTCACTGCGAAACCCCGCAAAAGCACAGCCGAGTACGTGCAAGACGCATTATCAACGCCTAGCATCCCGATAAGGAAAGAAATTCAAAAGAAAGTCGATTGCCTTGTCATGATCTGCCAGTTCGCGTGGCACCGGGCCACGGGACGTCGATGAAGAGCCCCCGTGTTGTTTGAAGTGTTTTGTTCCAAGATAGGCGACGGAACAAATGCGAAACTTGACTATATACCTCGTCAAAACGGATCCGAATTTGAAGTCCATTTGAAATTCGACTTACTCCCAAGCAGATAAAATGCTCTCGAGTTCAAGACAGTTAATGAGAACGGCTGAGTCCTACTATTCGATGTTAATTGAATTCGGTGGGAGGTGAGCGGGTCAACCGAATTCGATAGGTTCCCTGCCACCGCAGACTGATTGGTGGTTTAGCATCCTTGCCCATGTGCTTCTCGATTACATCTGATGCGAGGCCAAATTACGGTTCCACCAATCGGAACCTCTCCTACCCCGAAGATCGCGGTAGTTGCTCGAACGAAAATTTGATTTTCAATTATCGTGCTGAGCCGCATACAAGTTTGGTGCCTAGAAATGACGCAGCTCGGGGGAGGTACGTGCCTGTGATCATGAAGTAATTGGTTGCCGAAAAGCTAGGAACGCCACGTTTTTACCAGTTATAAGAAGCAAAAGTCCCCGCAACGGAATTCGATTCGGGCTGTCTGCTCGTGGAAAAGAATGCTCGACCGAAAATGGTTGCAGCTTGTCCGCCGGGGCGGCGGAGGCTCGCGGCTCCGATAGACTAAATGGAGGGAAATTCCAGAAGGAAAGACTGGATCGGCACTGCGATGGAAAGGAGCTGCCTCGATCAGTATTAATACAACGTCAAGAGCCTTTCCGAGACAAGTACTTGGGGCGGAACGCGGGTCTCGGGTCGGGGGGTATAAACTGCGAAGTAATATTGAACTGACACGCTCTAGACCTGCGATTAGCTGGGATATGCTTGGACTTTGTGAGTGAGCCTAACACCGGAACGAGATGTAGAACTTACCGCATGCGCCCTGGCGTCGGCCTGCAAGGCATTACATATTCTAGACAAGGCGACAATAGGTAGACTTTGTTCCGCTCGGCGCTAGTGACATCGACAAGTCGAACGGAAGCTTGACAAACGATTGTTCCGTGGCACCGAGACTAGCCTAATGCCACGCTTGTCAGAAAATGGAACAAGGACAAGAAGATGAGAACAATAATCACTTACATTGCAACAAAGTGGTATGAGATGGACAGATCGACGACACACGCCTTTTGTTCAGAGTGAGTCTGAACATTTATTCTGTCGAGGGATTTAGCGGTTAGCCACAGATGAGGAGGAAATTGCCCTTAGATTCGGCGAAATAGGATGATTGCTCCGTCGTGCATAATTGCTGACTCTGTGCTTCCCTCAAAGATCTGCAGGATTGGGTATTGCTTAAGATAGTTTTGTTCCGGTATGTCAGCGTTCAGAAGCATACGCTTCCCAAGGCTACCAGCTATCTGACAGATATGTGAGATTGAGATAAACAATGATGGACATAACAGCGGCGACATTACTCGAGGATCTGGCACCCATGCCAGAGGGTGTGAAACTGCTTGTGAGAGAATGAGAGCGGCCGTTAGACATGATGAGTTTTCCCATCCAGAAGGCGGGCGGGATGGCGGCTTCGCATACTTATTCACAGAAATCAGACCGTCGATCCGACAAGCACGATGATTCCCAAGATTTGTGCCACGACAACGAGGGAAAATGTGCACTTGTTTTTCTGAACATAATACGCCATGCCCTGAGTGCATGGAAAATCACAGTCTGGGTTTATTGAAGACAACCGCTGCTCAGTGTTATAAATTGAAGGACAGACATACATTGCTCGTTTGTTTTGCGCAGTTGCTTTGCCTTGGACGCGCAGCGCCCAATCGCATTGTTTTGTCTGACGTTGCATGCAACAATACTGACATGGCTGCTTTGACCGTACCTGCGAGATGAAATATGGTCAGGTACTGGGCGCGAGGAAAATCAGTCGTCCTTACTCGTTCTATTCTACCTGTCTTTGGCAATGGAAAAGGTTCTGCGACACGACGAGTCCCGGATTTTGTGTTCTTCCACAACTAGTGATAATCAGCGAAGATTATGCCTGAACGAGAACAATACCTGGGACTGTTCAGACCAGAACACAACTTGAAGTCGAAAATAATACAAAGGACATCTTTTTCTGGCCACGGATCAGCAAGTCTTGGCGGCGTTAGAGACCTTCTATTAGGGCGACTCGTATGCACATATGGTCGGGAGCGATAGTTTGTTCCAGGGTGTATACGGTGAGTTCCGAAGTAAAATCAGGTAGATGATTGTCACTCTTTGCGCGTCCAGCGGGAGAGAAAGCAGAACTGAAAATTCTACACCAATGGGGAGCGACGAGAACATACCTATATGCAGAAGTTTACGGGAGTTCACCGTGAACTTGGTGAACCTCGTGAACTGGGTGAACTCCTGGTGAACGCACGTAAACAAAGGGCAAACGCGTAAACAGTGATGAATGTGACAAAGAGTAACGATCAGTCACAACCTCTCTTGCTTCCGCCCGGTACATCCCACTCAATGCTGCCGCCCTTGTGAGTGCTTGCCTAGCGCCAAATCGACATATGCTGACGATGGACCCTTACAGACTACAGTCTAACTATTCCCAGCCACTCAGATGGCCTCATACCCCCACGAATTCATCAACTGTCCAGCCACCCCCCACCGGGGAATTGTCTGCAGCAACCGCATACCGACTGTGCTGATCTGCTCGGGAAGGCACGAGCCTTACCACTGGGATCTTTGCTTCAATGCTGTAAGTTTCTCTTTGCTTTTGTTTCCCTATTTCATCGCGTCCTTGAATGCGGGCACTTCAAATGGCTCGACCCTGAGCTTTGGACTGCGGAGCGCCGAAAGGCGCAAAGACTTGCTTATGGAGCACCGCCAGACCTTCCCCCGTACAAACCGCCGAGCCCTAGCTTCACGCTCGGCCCCGCGCTCGCGTACCCGCCATCCCAATACCTTCCCCCTCCACCATTCCAACTCCCAGCGCTTCCGCCCTCTCAGCTCTATCCCCCTCCGCCCGATGTACTGTAGATGCATTTCTTATTCCTCGTTATGTGATTACATCGGAGTTGTACCTTTATCTGTTTGTATCCAAATATATGGCGGCGAGGCCGAGTTTACCATCAAGTTCACCAAGTTCATGAGGTTGACCAAGTTTTCCTCTCTTTGGTGCACTTCCTCACTCAGGGATTTTCTGGGAGCGACGGTTTCTGTCATTTAGACTGCTCGTATCAGGCCACCGTTAAAGAGTTCCACATTGGTGTTTAACGGAGTACCAGGGAGAAGGAACCAATCCTGCTTTTGCATTTCGCCACCTTTCGTTTTTATCGGCCAAGCTATCGGCGGGAAAAATCAGACTCTTGGAAGTTGAGACTGCCCCGTCAATTTGATGATACGGAGGCCCATCCTCCGCTGAGCAGCATGCTTTACCAGGGATTTGTTCCCCGAACAGACCGACCGAAGTACCAGAGAGCCTGCAGAGACATTCAATCGTTGGGGATGAAGGCAAGCCGGATAAATCCGATCAAAATATTTATTGACGCGTATTTGCCCGGGTTGACCAGTTTCTCTTTCTCTTCCCTTCCACTACCCTCACGCTCGCTCTCCTCCACATCCAGCTATTCCAACATGGGCGCCCCCACTACCCCCGTCAAGACCCCTACTCGCCGGCAAAATCCTTCCAAGAGGCTCTTCAATATCGTTCGTTCTGAGCTGTGGTTCTCCGACGGCAACGTTGTCATTATCGCCGCTGCTATCGCGTTCAAAGTACACCGCGGACAACTACGACGGCACTCTGAGGTGTTCGACGATCTCTTCAGCATCCCCCAGCCCCAGGATCAAGACCTTTACGATGGATGTCCGTGGATAGAAGTGTACGATTGTCCCTCAGACGTGCTTTACTTTCTCAGAGCTCTGTACGACGGCCTGTGAGTACCTCCGAGGAGAACTCGCCCACCACAGCTTAACTCACTCTCAGATACTTCAAAACTCCCGGAGCCGACGACTTCCCCGCCGTGGCCGCTGTCTTGAGACTGTCGACAAAGTATATCGTCGAAACCCTCCGTCAGCGCTGTATGCACCGCCTGGAGCTCGACTGGCCTCTAACCCTCGCCGGATGGGAGCATCGCGAGCAGCTCGCCACGGACGCTTTCGGCCACTACACGCCCCGAGTCTCCTGCCCTCACCCTATCCTCGTCATCGATCTCGCTCTGGATCTCGGTCTGCCGTCTCTCCTCCCTTCAGCGCTTTACGACCTCTCTCGCTACGGCCCAAGCAAGATCATGACCGGCGCTCCCGCCCCCGCGCTCTCCTTCACACCCGCCGAACCCCCCGCCACCCCTCGCAAGCCCGCGACCCTCTCGCCCACCCTCCTTGTTACAGCATTCCGTGGCCGCGAAGCCGCCCAGCGCTACCTCTCCGACTTCGTCATCAAGGAGCTCCAAGGCCGCACCCCGGCAGCCGACTGCCTGTACCTCGAAGACGACGTCCCCAGCCGCATGTGCCGCGAATCCTTCTACTTCATCATGCTCAATGTCCTTCGCTCTGTTGGAGGCATCGCCTGCGGGCGCGACGCCGACCCGCTCTTTACGCTCGTGCAGGCGGTGGACATGCTTTCAAGGACGGATTTCTCTGATGGGCATCGTCAGTGCGGATTGAAGCTGTGTCATTCGTGTAAGGTGGATTTTGCGAATTGTGCGGCGAGGGCGAGGGAGGAGGTGTGGACGTTGTTGCCGAGTTGGTTTGAGTTGGATGTGACGGGGTGGGCGGAGGTGAAAGTGGAGAAGACGGATAGGATGGTGATTGGGTGACCTGTGACCTCACACTCTTTTTGGCGTTCTGCTGCTGTACTACTGTATCATACAGAATCACATTCGTTTGAACTCTTAAAAGGCAGTCGAATATGAGGATGAGCGGAGAACCGGAGAACCATCGTTACGTTTCATCTACTTCACTGGGACCGGCGTTACAGCTGGCGGCGTCGCGGTGGTTGTCGTGACGGTACCCGTGAAAAACACCGTCGAGCAAGGAAGGCAGAATGCTGCGATACGATGATCTGCCGCGCTTCAACAGGAGATTGAAGGAAACTAACTTGTGGTCAAGTATGGAATCGTTTCGCACCAGCAGGTGGTGGTCCACGATAGCTGGGGTTCCGGGGCTAGCGCCGTTCTGATCTCGATGGGTGCGGCAGTGATTTCGGGGGCGGGTGGCGCCTGAATTGTTCTTCACATGAGGTTCTTGTTTATCGAGAGGACACAATGCGGAGACTCACCAAGGCAGCGGCGAGCCCGACATACATCGCACCTGACACGACGAGCGAGATGAAGCTTGCGCGAAGGTACATTTTGTGAAGGCTCTTGCGTTAACTTCTTCAAGTTCCTTTCGTATCCGCGAGCTATCGATGGAGCTTTCACTAGACCTTACTTATCTGCCTTCCCCTGCATCTAACAGATTGAACGATGTCAGGTCAGGCGGGCGTACAGAGAGCTATTCTTATACGAAATGTCAGTAGGATAAAATACGGATCGTCGACGCAACTTTGCAAGAGCCGGTGCTCTCGGAAAAAGCTATCAAGGTTTCTTTACTGTGTTGCGGGTCCGGCTTCTCGTTGATCTGGGTGTAAGTATACCATATTACTAACAATTCCTGGATCGTTGACGTTGTGTTTGAGTTGAAGAGACGGAAGATACGCGGAGAAATAGGTGCCAGGGTATTTCAGAGATATCGATGTCCGAGCTCGCTGAGTCTGGGCGGCTCTGGGGGTAAGAATAATCAAGAGGCTTTGCAGAAAAGTTTGACGGAGGTGAACTGAGAATTGAAAATAAATGAATATTGATATCTTGGATACCAACAGTAAGATTTTCAAGAGCACAAACCACTCAAGTGAGCAATAATGCTCTCAGAGTGTCACCCGCAGAGAGTATCCAATCTCTTTAGCCGAAAGGACACGTCGTAGACCCAAGGCTCAGCACTGCGACCTGCCAGAGTCACTTGGCCAAATTGCGAGGACTTGCGGATAAATCGACCGTCGATATTATTGAAACGGTAAGTTCTGTCACCTGTAGATGGGCGAGAGTGGATTCGATCCGAACTTCCATTGGTCGAAAGCAACCCACACTCAGACATGGCGGTTGTGTGCAAGGGTGTTCGGAGTTTGCCGGCCGTCGATCCCGTGACGTCATTTTGGTTGAACTTCAAGTCAAAAAACTTCGAAACGACTAAGAAAAATTGACGAGCAGTCCAGCAACAAAACAACCTACATCCACCCTTGGCTATCAGAGCGTATCGATCGTGAAGGTTGCCTTCCACGCAACATGCATTGGCGTGATTGAACTGAGTTGAAGACAGTTGAAGTTCAACTCGGGTTTCGAATCCCGAGGAGGCATTTACTAGTGGTGGTAGATTTTTTTTTGGCTTCCAGTGAGTACACTACCAATATAAGCATGGCGTGGTGTTGTAGCACCTTGCTTGTCGGATGAATGGGGTATAGTAATGAATCCACGAGTGAGAGACATGACTGACGTCCTTTGAAGCGGTTGAACATCAACCGAGCCTTGGTATGCTCAGATCATTTGTGTGAAGCTTGAAATCGAACTGAGGAGTGCGGTTCGGAAAGAGATCCTTTGCAAAAACTTGTTGAAAATAATGCGCGGATATTTTTCTCATTCACCCAATTGGCTCAGAGCGACAGCTGTCCTTCCGTATAGCCTCGGAATCGGCAGTGTATGTCGATATACGTCCAATTTTTTGTCGGACAGCCTTCAGCGCTGTGAATCGCCAGGAATCGCCTTACAGTTACACAGCCGCGCGCCATGATTGGATCAATGTGATGCCGTAACGGCGCGCCTCCTCTTAAACCCAACTGTCATCTCCATTTCGCCCTGTTTCTCCCGCTCACCATGTCTTACAATCCGAATTACAACGTGAGCGCTTAGTCTTTTATCCTTCGAAATCTTTCTAATTCCCCGGAATGGAACTAAGTCTGGTGGATACGCCCAACCCGGCGGTGGTGGACCCGGTGGTTTCGTACGTGCTGCGCTCTGTATTTTTTGTGGGCGATTTGCTGATCGAGCTGGTTGTAGGCACCGAATCCCGGTCAACCTTACGGTGTATGTTGAGCGCCCCGATTTTCTTTCATTGATTGACTAGAAATTGTGTGGCCACTCTGTAGGCATCACCAGGCGGCTTCCCGGGCGCTCCGCAAATGCCAGGATTTCCGCCAGCGTTCCCGGACCAGCCAGGAGGAGGATCATACGTGCGTCTACTTCTCCGCTGACATTCTGAGCACCTCCCAATGACCCGCGCTCCAGTACCCTCCGCCCCCTGATTCAAGAGGCTATGCGCCGCCATCCGGTTACCCACCCCCAGGAGGAAGCTACCCTCCTCCCGGTGGCCCGCCACCTCCCTCCGGCCACGGAGGCTACCCGCCTCCCGGTGGTCCTCCTCCCTCAGCATACGGTGCCCCCTCGGGACCTCCACCTCCACCCACCGCCCCCCGCCCTAACCAGTCTAGCTATGCACCCGCGTACGTCAACGCCGGCGCCCCACCCGGCGGGTACGGCGCGCCTCCCGGCCCTCCTCCGCCTCAAGGTCAATATGGCGGATTCGCGCCACCGCCCGGGCCCCCTGGTATGGGTATGGGCGGTCCAGGGCAAGAGCCACCGACGGTACTGTACCGCGATATCACCGTGCACAACCCGAGGTTTAATGGAGGGATGATGGTGTATGGGTATGAGAAAGACCAGATTAAGAGGGATTGCGATGAGATTGTGAAGATTGCGGATAAGGAGAAGAAGTGTGCGTTTCCATTCTTTCTCTACTCTTCTTCTTGTTTAACGAAAATAAAATAGTGATTGAATTCTTGACTCGTCTTGGCCCGCTCCGACTTGAAGTCCTTGCGCATGAATTCCCGTCGCACAATCAAAAGGGAGAGACGTTGCATCGGCTTGTGGAGAGGAAGACGACAAGATATGTTGAGTGAGTTGCTTTTTATCCTCTCCCTTCTTTCCTATCGATCGCTTTCCCGTTTTGATGTCGAGCGACTGGGAGGATTATATTGATTGACATCCATATGCTCTTTCACATTCGTTTAAACTCGTATTGACATTGGATCTAATTCCAGAGCGGGCCTTCTCGGCCTCGTCCTCGGCCCAATTAAATACGACGCCGAACGCGTCAAGCAGGCGATTCAAGGCGTGGGGTAAGCCGTCCCAGCAACCTTTTTGCACATCTAATCCGCTATTCAACTATGCTCGTAGGACGGACGAATCCCTCTTAGACGAAATCCTCGTCGACCTCACGCCCTCGGATGTCTCCCTCCTCGCCTATGTCTACGAGCAGAGATACAAGAAGCCTTTGTTGAGGGCGGTGCAGGGGGATTTGAGTGGGGATATCAATAATTGTGAGTTCTTGTTGCTTATCTTCTCCTTCTACGTTCGTTCTCGGAAGCATTGTCTTTGGCTTTCCTTCTTTGATGCTGAATTTGAATCTTGATCATTGATTCTTTCTTTGTGCTGCGACAGTCTACGGAGAACTACTCAACCCGCAACGCGTCTTGCGGCCGTCCTACCCCGGGCAGCATGGGATGAATATGAACGCCCATCCGGACGATCCACAGCAGTTGCTCGAGGATGATGTGAGTAAGCTGCATAAGAGCGGGGCGGGGAGGGTTGGGACGAATGAGGTGGGTGACGTTCAAGTCTCTTCTCCTTCATGCAAAGCGATTGACGTTTCTTTCCTTTCTCCTTCCTTCGCAGAGCACATTCTACGGAATCCTCACGGGGCGCACGTACGACCATCTGGTGCAAGTTTGCAGAAGGTATCAGGCGAAGCATGGGAAGACTTTGAGTCATGATTTGAAGAACGAGTTGTGCGTTTTTGTCCTTTGTTCAATCTCATTCGCAACTGATTTGTAAACAACCACAGCTCGGGTCACACCCTCGATGTCCTCCTGCGCCTGGTCGCCGGCATCGAAGGGCACCCTCGCCACCCCGAGTTGAGCCCACGCGATGCCAGGGATGCGGTGTTATTGGAGGAGACGATGGCTGGGTTTGGGACGAAGGATGGGTTGTTGGTTATGCGGTGGGTTCTCGTTTCCCTTTTCTCTCGAAGGAACGGAAGCTAAATTGTATTTTAATTGATTCGCAGCCTCCTCCGCGCCCACTGGTCGCGCCGTCGGATGGAGATGATTGGTGGGGCGTATTTGAAGATTTACGGTAAGACGTTGACGAGGAGGGTGGAGGGGGAGACGAGTGGGGCGTTTGAGGATTTGTTGGTTGCGATGATTAAGGGGCCGGCGTTTTGAGGTTTGTGTGGTTGTGGTTCATTTTGTACGAATTCAAAAGACCCGGAGAAAGTTTGGTTGGTGATATGTAGTTCGTTGTTGTAAGAATTTATATACTTGATTAAGCTGTAGATCATTTGGAGGGATGTAAGTTTCTCATTGTTGAAAAGGGAACTGCCAGGAGGAACAGGAGTTGAATCGATATCGCGCTCACTCGTTTCTGGATATCCCAGATTCGGACCAGGAGACAATATTTGTTCATCGACTGCACTTATCTAATATCTTGCCACCGGTCCGATATTTTGACTCTTAGCCAGTCCCGACAGCTCGCAGTCAATTCTGTTGAATGATTGTCCCAAAAGAAAAACATATTATGGCCGAACTTGAGGGAAAAATCTGCCTCGGCCTCGGCATCTCAAATCTCCTGCCATATTCATCCAATCTGGAAATCCTGGCTATTTTTCTCGTCGCAGCTTCCCTCGAGTCCAAGGAAACCAATCCTTGGCTTGTCAAGGTTGAAATTCGGTTTCGAGTCGGCGATCACGGCGATCAGCCCATCGGTACGAGTTCGTCTTGACTCCAACAGCAACTTTTTCTGAGTCGAGCTGCCCGAAGCTACCTACCGCGACTTGGACTAGGTCGTAACAGTCGTGCTAACTGCCAGTGTCTCTCGGCCCCACGCAAACCAAACTCAAACTTCAATGCGTCTTCTGAGTATCTTTCGGCCATGAAATCTGGACCTGACGGGAAGCGAGCTGTGGATATTTAAAAGCATGCAACGGAGTCTCAAGCTCACAAGTTCGTATTGCGTCACTACGTGGCTGTATCAGTTTGCGAAATTCGCGTTTTATTTCTCTGTTCTTCTCGAGTCAATGATTGTGTTGATGACTTGTTCTTTGGCTCTCACGACGCGCTCCCCTTGTCTCGTCGCCCACAAAGCCCACACTGACCGATGACTCACACCTTCAATACGTCCGTCGCCATCGCACCGCTTCTCGACCGCCATCACAGCGCGCCCCGACCTTACCTAATTAGGCATCCAGACCGGTCCCGATCATCCGTCCCGACTCATTTCGATGGCTTCAAGAACCAGGGCTGGCCGGCGCTCCCGGAGTCCACCCTGCTCCTCCCGATGACTAGACACTGAGTCGACCTATATAACCTCTATGACTTGCATAGTACCGTCCCCCAACTTATCACACCCCCACATCGATGTCTTGTAGTATCTGCAACGAAAACTTGAACTCTCCGGTCTCCCTGCCTTGTGGTGCGTACATCCGAGTTGGTCCTGAGAAGTACCTGTGGCTGACTTCGTCTTATCAAGGACACGTCTTTTGCTGCGAATGTATCCGGCGCACTGTCGATTCTCTGGAGTCCTGTACCGTGCAACACTTTTGCCCGTCGTGTCAGAAACCTTACTGTGTCGGTACGTGCTCTCAACAATGCTTTACCCTTCTTATATTCAATCTGTTTTGTGCTTCTAGTCGCCATCGATCCTGCTTTGGTTCCGGCTTATCTTCGCCCACACTTACAACCTCCCATCCGTCCACTCTTCCTCAATGGCTCGCCGAATATCACAGAACCCGAGTCACAATCCCAATTTTCTCAAACTACAACCGCCTCCACCTCCTCTCCCCCGCCGCCTACCCCCAGTCCCCACGCGAGTCCCAGCACCAGCGAAGCCGGACGTACCGCAGCCGCCACCGAAGCCCTGCGGCTTGCCTGCACCACCTGGCGCCGGCGCGCAGAGGTTCACGCCGCTGCGAACGCGGGTCTCCTTGGCTTCGCTCGTCAAGCCAAAGCTAGTGCGCTTCGCATGCGTACAGAACGCGATGCAGCTCGGAACGAGTGTCTTTTGCTTAAACGAAAGCTTGCGGATCTCATGTGCGTCTTCTCTTTGTTTCTCGCCGTTATTTCACACCTTCTGACTCGATTTCGATGTGCAGGGAGCACCGCCCGATGCTTTCAAATCCGGACTGGTCTGATTCCGACGCTGACTCCCCGCTCGAAGCTGAAAAGCCGGCTCCCCAGCGCGTCATCGCACCGGCACGCGGGCTACCCGCCTTCGTGCGAGCGGCACAACAGCAAGGGAAATACGTTTCGCCTATATCTGACGAGACGCCGAGTCGACTCGGTCCGCCTCTCAAGAGGCGGAAAACTACTACTATACCCACTTCCTGCGCGCGAGACACGGACGCCGCAGGTTTACTCAATGTTACGGGTTCGATGGTCGCTGGTCATTGATACTGAAAGGACGGCCGACTTCTTGTTGTACAATCAAATGTTGTTTTCGTGTATTTCCTCATGGAAAAATCTCTCCTCCGCCGAAGTAATCCCAATGATGCACTTTCGATAAGCGTGTTGGAAACCAGTAACTTTGACTTGGGCCGTTAGGCTGGCCGAACTAGCTCTTACTCGGTCTTGTTCGAATCATGTTTGGGTTGATTGGGGAGAATATTTTCATTGTTGTCGTCGCAGACGTCGGCTTTGATATTTAGTGCCATGATCGGCTTCCAAAATTTATGCGTTACAGTACGACTGAACTCATGCTCTCTGCGCCGTCTACAAGTCTTTTCCAACTTGTCATTCCAAATTGGTTTCAATCCGTTTCAACCGTCACGGCCCAAGTCAAGTTTCGTCTTCGCTGTTTCCACATTGTTATATTCTGGGCATTGTCTGCACTATCGGATACACTTGGCGGCGCACTATGCATTCAGAATCTTTCCGAACTCGTGAAGGAATGGAATCGGCTCCCAATGTTCGAATTTGAACGTATTCCACAAATACTCTTTTCTTCCTTTTTTCTTGTGTTGCAAGTCGCACAAAGTTCACCATGGCTGAATCCTGTCAATGCCTGCTTCCCCAGGACTCTCGCTTCTAGATACGCGGAGCTGTTGAAAAATAACGGTTCTTTTTTTTCTTACTTGTCCTGAAACCATACAGATCCGAACCGATCCGAACTCGATCTGGTTGTCGTTCAGCAGGATTTTTGCAGTTCAATTGCGATTTTCTTCCTCTTATTTTCGTTACATTCCTTGCTATATCCATGAATTGTTTCAGCACAACAAGTTTGGTCCCGTTTACATGAGGGTTTCGCGGTGTATCCATTTCAGGGTGGTAATCTGTACCTTCACTTCCCCAGTCCTGTAGTGAATCGGACGTAGTGCAAGGTGCATCTTTCCCTCACTGTTGGCCCTTGTCTCTCAACTTAACCGGGAATGTCTGGGTTCGACTCCCAGCGTCCGAGTGCGTGGACGTCTCTTCACTTTTTTCCCCTGGCTTTTGTTTGCAACGTTCTATTCGACACTGCACATACTTAGATGCCGCACGAGTTCATACGTCCTTGCACTCAACAGGCAGCAACAATTTCAAGAAAACAAAAGAAAGGATATCCCAGATCCCAGGTATACATCGTAGTTACTCACTAATACTCATGATCCACATCGTCGCTCTCTCACTGCAACAGCAACTGCCCGATGCTGCTGATACTCCCGTCGTCGTTGTAGAGCGTCGAGCCGGTGCCGACGAAGTTGGCGCTGGAGGTGAGGGGGTCAGTATGAGTACGTGAGGATGCGAGATGAGGAAGAAGGACGGGAGGGATGGAAGCGGTCCGTGAGCACAGGCGATGCGCGGATGACCGGGAGGCCCGCCGCCGGACGGAGCCCTACAGATTAGTGCGCGAATGCTCCTGCGAGCATCATCACTCGTATCCCTCCCCTTCTCCACTCCCTCCGCCACACCCCCGTTTCGACCACAAAAAAGACCCTCACCCATTCGCATCATTCTGGCTGAACAAGCTCGGCGTCGTCGCCACGAACGGGAAATACATCTCCACAAAGTCCGCGCCGTCGAGGAAGGGGAAGGCTTGCTGGTAGTATGCGAGTCTGCGATGAACGAGCGTCAGCGAGTTCGACGAGTTAAAAATATCCAGTCGCGACTCGAATGAAAGACTTCTGAAGGATACCCGAGAAGAGAAGAGAAGAAAACACTCACTGCTGCTCCCTACTCGCCGGCGCCTGCAGCGCAAACTCCGTCACCACCATCTGCACGCCCGGGAAGCGGTTCCGTGCGTCCTCGACGTGCGCCTTGAACTGGTCGAAGGAGGTGCCGTAGTGGTGGAGGTTGATGAAGTCGAAGAAGCATTGGCCCGCGCAGGCGTCCATGAACTGCTTGAGCCAGTCGAGGCCCTGGCCGGGGTTCTGCGAGGCGGTGACGGCGGGGAGGGCTTTCCTGATTGCCTAGTGGGGGGAAGGGGTTAGCGTGGTGTTGGGGAGAAAGTGGGGAGGAAGAGGGGAAGGAAGGAAGGGAGGAGCGAGTTCCCCCGGCGACGCGGTTCCGGACACGACGGCCTGAGCCGTTGGTTATGAAGACGGAAGAGGAGTTATGAAAATAGAAAGGGCGGAAGGCAATCTCCGCGCGTAGGGCGCGAAATCACTTCACACCCGGCGAATATTCCTCCTTCCACAAGGACGAAAAAAGAACAACTCAAGTCAACGCACCATCGGGTTAATATTCTGCTTATACCACGCCGCGGCCTCCCCGGGCGAGATGCCATTGATATCGGGCTCGTTCAGCGTGAAGAGGGTGCTGAAGCCGAGTTCCTTCTGCCTTTGTGCGAGCTGGCCGATGGGGGAGGAGTCGCAGTCGAGGCAGCGCTGCATGCCGATGAAGTTGAGGCCGCCGTTGCCGTTGGAGGAGGGCGGGAGGAAGGTTTCGTAGTCGTAGCTGGGGAGGGATTAGCAAGAGTGACGAGACGAAGAAGGGAGAGAGGCGTACATGAGGTTGACGGTGCCCTGGCCATCGTTGAGCTTGGCGGGGTCGAGCGAGCCGTTGTAGAATGGCCAGCACAGACCGCGCTTGCCGGGGCCTTTGCGGCGGGAGAAGGTCGGCGCTGCGAGGGAGGTGGAGGCGAGAGCGAGGGCGAGGGCGACGAAGGTGGTGATGGACTTCATTGTAGTTTCGTTGAGGTAGGAGTGTATTGAAGTACGAGGATGTATGTATCTAGACTAGCTGGGATGGATGCGGACGGCCGGCCGAAGACGAAGGGGTGTTTGAAGCAAGCAAAAGAAAGAGAGACTGGAAGGAAAGAAGAACGGAATGAAGAAAGGGAAAGCAAAGACGGGGAAAGGGACTTTATAGTGGTTGTTACGGCCGATAAACGCGCGGATGGACGCCCATATGGGCGGCCCTGGCCGCGTTGCCACATAACTGATTCTTCTGACTCTGAAACTCGTCGAGCAAACTCTTTGATTTGATGCGCGCAGTGTGAATCTGTATTTTTTTCTCCGGAGTTCGAAGGGGCTTGAATGATTAGATGGGAAGACGCGGACTCGAAATGAGCGCGTTTTGTCGAGGGATTCTTTGCGTTGTGTTGAAGGAGGAGGTATTGAAAGAAGGAGAGGAAGTTGGGATTTGCGGAAGATGATGACGAAAGCCGACGGAACGCGCAGATTGATGGTTGCTTTGGCGATCGCTGGATTTGATCCGTCCTTCCGTGGCAATCCTCCTCGTCTTGGCGCGCCGACGCTCATCCAGATTCCATCCCGAGTGGCCAAAACACTCACTCCCGACTTCCGCTCTGCCACATGCACCCCACGCGGAGGTGCCTTGTCGATTTGCTTCTACCTTACTCTTTTTCAGCAAGATAAAAACTTTCTGTCGCTCGCAGTACTTCGAACCTGAACCCACCAAGTCTCAAACACTTAATTCGAAGTCATGTACGGACTCGCAGCGACGATTCTGTTCACCCTGTTCATCTTCAACAAACCAGAACCTCATTGCTCACTCTCGCCGACGAAAAAATTCTCCGCTCACTTCAATTCATACCCAGGTAAGGCTTCGAAACCCCACCCAAATTATCTGATACCGCAACAATTCAACTATTCAAGCCAACGAAAGCGACGTAGTCTATCTGCACATTCTGTCGTTCAATATTCAATAGCTTCAATGGAAATGTCCGCCGGATCCATCTATCCTGCTTCGTGACTCGTCTCTACGTACACGTTCTGCCCCGTCTGTCTTTCCCCTGACCCCTGGACCGCTGCCCAGAAAAACTAGAAAAAAAAATCTAGTCTCGGCGCAGAATACAATCGCCCGGTTTCGAACCTGACTGCGCTTGCGGTGGCGGTTCGCTACGTTCGAAATGTCTATGCGCCTTCGAGATGTCTCTAGCAAGCAACTTAAAGCAATGGCTCTTCGCTCAAACTGATCGCGGACTTCGTATTTTCTTCCCCGAATGCAAATATTAAATGCTCGTGGGCTTCGAAGCTTCATAATCCACCTCCTTGACTGCATCCACTCCCGGGTCAGTCTGTCGAAGAAGCAACATACCGACGCGAGGCTTCGAACCCTCTTCACAAATTCAAGTTACGCGCGGTTTAGACTGTTCAGGAGGCAACTGATTCCACACCGTCTGTATATCTGCATTCAACGCACTGCCCCTGACAGTACTTCTAGTATTCATCGTCCGCCGTGATAGCTCATTCTTGCTTCGAATCCCACTCGCCGATCCCCCCCGCTGAATGCTCAGCGCCTGCACCCCGATTCAACGCCTCAATGAGCAGTACTGTATCCCTTCATGCGAGGACAAAAAACGACAACCAGGAGAGCGAATACCGACGTTAGAGTTCGAACCCTCATTCAAGTCATGCCGGATACTGTAATAAAATCGACGATTCAGCCAGGCCAACGAAAACGACGTTGTCCTCACCCTCCTCCGTCTCCGCCACGTTCCGCTTTCATATTTCCCAACCAAATCCAATCTCGCCTGTCTGTCCTCTGGCGTAAATACTTACATTGGCTATGGGCTACGTCCGGAATGTTTGCGTCTTCGTCCGTGTCTATCATCGAGATATCCCTAGCAAAAAGAGAACAAAAGCGGCTCTTCGCTCAAGGTTTCCTCTTCGACTTTTTCCGTTCTTCTCCAATCCAATGCATCCTTTCGAAGCATCGACGGTACCGTTGCCATCCCGAAACCCCACCAAATTCCAACCAAGAAAAGAAAAGACAGGAAGATCTTTGGCCAATATATTCAAACGACAGGCTTCGAACCTGGATGCTTGCTGCCGGGAAGTCTGGTCATCTCATCAAAGTCTCAATTACTTACTAGCATTCGCTCTGAATCCTTTGTCTGGTATATCTTCGTCTGTCGTGTCTGCTGTGGGCAAAACAAAGGCTCATCGCGCTGAGTCGACTTCTGCCTGTTCCCCTTCGAGGTCAAGTACTTACTCCCTCCCCCAGACAGAAAAAAATCATCGACTGGCATATGGAATTTCTTCAATCCGTCAAGTTGAACAGTGGACAAAATACAATTTCATAAAGAACAAATTCAACTCTGTATTAGATATAGTCATAGGCCCTACCCTGCAAATTCGAGCGCGGAGTTCCTGCATCGACTGCATTTGGATCTTTCGAAGTTCGGTGCGGCCTTCGAGATCTAGAGGGCAATACCGGGCTTGGCTTGGGCACTGGTGTTGGAGGGGAACTCTGTTGCCCTGCATCCGAACCATCTCCTAAGGGAATGATTGTTACACTTTTCAGCCCGTAAGCTTGCGGAGAAGGCATGGGTCCATATATGCCTTGATACTTGTGAACAAGGTAAAGTGCATGAATGTCGGGGCCGTTAACAGGTTCTTCCAGGCATAGAATGACTTCAGTAGAATGTGGATTAAAAAAGTCTTTGTTCCACGCGACAAGTATGTCTTTGACAGCCTCCGATAAAGTGAATTCAGAATTATCTTCATCGGGGTAACACGCTGCTTCGAGTTCCTGTTTCACACTATTTAGCACGATGGCATAACACAAGAATCAACAGACCTGTGTAAAAGCAGACCAATTTTCGAGCGGAATATTTTTGTTTGAAAGCAGAAGAAATTGTGGATAGTGCTGCGCATGACCAGGGGGGAAATCCAGCACCTTGACAGCATTGAAGGGAGCAGTCGTGAACCTGCGCTGGAACAGTCTATCCGTCGAACCAAATGCCATGGACCAAGGGCTTTGCCCAGTGTTTGCCTGTGAGTTCATTTCTTCCGAGAAATGAGTTCCCCAGGATTGGGGTGTTTCGTTGGCTTCCTTAGCCCATTGTTGTACAACTTTTTGATCCCACCTTCTATCCATCGAGTCACCGTATCTTTGGAAGGTTCGAATGATGAGCACCAGATATACAAGTGCCACTGTCAAGACAGTAGTCATACCAAGCCGAAGGCCAAAAGCTGCATTGTTTGAGAGGGCAGTATTTTGTGGGTCACCCACTGCACCTGTTCGCCAGGCGAATGCCATGATGCACGTCACAAAGCAGATCGTAGACCTGGGAAAGTATAAGCTTCATAACGAGTACAAGGAGGGTATTTAAAATCACAAACCATGCCATCCAGACTCCGGGAATAGCAAGCATGATCCAGCCATTCCATAGTAAGGATGTGCTTGTACGTCGTGCTTCCTGTAACAGATTAAATTCACACATGCCTCTGAACAAATACAGAAAAGTGCTTACCTCTGCCCATGTTGCAGCTTTATGCATTTTCCGCATCGTTCCAAACCGAATAATGTACATGCTGCCAAACAATACACTCATCAGGGCACATATGAGTGATATCAATGCTGTTGTTCTGGCGACGGGGTCAGCTGCAGCCGCGTCAATTTGAAGCATTGTCAAAATTGCTCTACAAACATAGTTCAGCCAATCATAGGATGAGATGAATCCCGGAGAACATACGAAAGCATGAGTGTTGCAACAACATTCTGTGTTGTCCACTCGTTGATGAGGGTATCAATGAATACCTCCCAAGAATGTTTGAAGTTGAGGATATGCGGAGCTACCACCACATCAGTAGGCAGTCGTGTTGTGAATATCACGCCGGGAGAGTTGTCCCGCCATTGAGTTGCATAGGCAAATGCTGCCTCTTGAATATCCGGCATGCTTAGCTGTGCATCCTCGAATACCCGGGTAACTCTTGAGAAGTACAACAAAGGGAGCCTAAGGAGGAGATGAAGGTAGATTTGATGCGGTATCTTGATGAAAAACAATTCCAGCATGATAGCTACGGCCTTAGCAAGCCATTTGTACCATGTTAAGCCATGCAGACGATCATCTGGTGTTTGGACAGGGAGTGGGATTGAATTCTGAGAACCGTTTGAGCTCAGAGAAGATTGTGGAATGTGATGATCAAAGCCGTAACTGGGACGATTGATTTTCGAGTCTGCGGGACCAAGTTTGAATGGATTGATAGGGGTGTATAGCTCTTCTTCAGGAAGATATGGAACTACATTGATCGGGGCATAGGCTGGACTCCAGGACAAAGGACCCGAATTCTGGCTGCGCAAAAGATTTGTGAATGACCCATGTCGCTGCTGAGGTGACTGGTGGCGAGAGAACGATGGCTCAGACCTGAAGGATTGGCGTGTAGAAGATCCTGGGAGTCCAGCAAGGCGAGGAAACAGTGGTGATAGACCCCCGTCGTACCGACCCCATACCCATGGCAATGGCGCCGGTGCAGTCTCGCCTACTTTCGAATCGGATTGGGAGTATGACGGACGGTTTGTGTCGTCTTTGATGTACTCAGGGTTGTCTTAAATGGAAGTCAAAGCTGGGTAAGAAATCACGCTTTCCATTTCATAGCCACATACCAGCAAAGTATATATTGCGCTGCGGCGACCGGGATCCCAGCAGCCACGGAGGAGATCCAGACGACATAGGTCTCTGAGCCTGCGTTTCTTCTTCAGGTAGTGCGGTAGGAGGCATTTCCTAGTGATTTGCTGAATGTTAAGACGCTCGAGCACTGTGGGGGAAAAGCGCAAGACTACGAGTACGGCCCACAGCCGATTTAAATCCCACAGATGCGCCCACAAAGTGTGGCCCGACTTGCATGTGATGACCCGAAAGGGAAGACAACGCTTCGAGATCTAGAATTTTTGCAGCTGACTACTTATCGTGATGATTGCTTGTCAATGAAAGGCGGATCCAATCGACTAATTACGACCACGAAAATTACCGCAACGAGCTAGGAACGTCGAAAATTGAAAAATATATCCACTGCCAGTGCTGCGTCCGGCGTCGTGATCCAATCGTGATCGTCAATTTGTGGGTAAAAGGGAGGCAAGAGCGATCAATAAGTGGGCCAACACCGGTGTGCTCACGTCCGTAGAACCTGATGCCATGTCGGAAGTTGTGTGCTCTATGTTGCTGACAGAGTGCGAGCTTGCGAGTGGTGCGACAGTGTGAGTGGACCGTCAGAGAAAGAGCCCAGACGCCGGGCCGGTAAACCCGTGATGCGTGAAGTGTTTGTCTGCTTCGAGGCTCTCGGCATTCTCCTCCTTCTTTGAGTCTCCGAATACAATTGGGCTGGGCTCCTTTGGTTGTCCGAATCGTCGCCGCTGATTAGGCGCAGATCTTGCTATGTTCGCACCTCAATCTCAGGGATCAAGACTCGATATGAAGGGATGCTATAACATCAGAAATTTCTCAATTGACAATACTTATTACAAGTCGCGACGGCGTGAAGCATAAAATCAGTCTTAACTGGCTCGAGACAATGTTGGGCGCTCCTCTCTCTGCGCCTTTTTTGATTACTATCTACTCTCACTCGGTCGCTGTCATCTCACGACAGTCGATGAATCGGAAATCCCGGACGACGGTATTCCAATAACTTATCAATTTCTTTCATGCATCATTCCGTACTTGACAGTCAAAATCTACGAGAATTTACCGATATCGATCATACACGCTCAGCGTCGAACGTGGTTGGTCGGGTATTAAGCGCCGATTCCTAAGTTACTGGTGAGCATAGAAAATAATTTGCTGAAAACACTTCTCTAGACAACTTGAATCATATCCCACCGTCCGAAGAATGACACAGTCGGCTTTCATAAATGCCCAGCACTCAACGAATGTCGCAACCCCGCCCGCTGGAGACTTGGTAGGTCATTTATCATTCATCGACCAGCGCTAATATGCTCTTTTTTTGACATCTAGCGCCGACTTCTGCATTTTCGCTGCCAGTAGGCTGTCTACCTGCAAACCAATCAGTCCCGTAGGTCATTCCACCCCGTATCTGAAGTCTTTTGGGGCTCAAATGTTTAAATTCGCTTATTAAGTATCTTGAAGTATCTGCCGCTTGCATCGTGTCATCGCGATATGGCCAGCAGTATATGAGCCTCGTTATAGATTAATCTTCCTCGCTTTTTGTCTCCCATGTCGAAGGCTGCCGACCCCGTAGAAAATATGCCCTTCCTCGGCTACACCTCCCAGTCCAAGGCAGTCGAGGATACCAAAGCCAAAGGCTCAGTTCATGAAACTCCCCCTCGAAAGCATGGGATAATTCCTTCCGCTAGGTAACACGAGTCCCAGCACTCATTTCAGAGTCACGCTGACCGCAATGTGCAGGTCATTTTTCTCTTGGTCGTTCCTCGTCGCGCTATTCGGGTGGCCTGGACTCGTAATCCTTGGGCAGCTCTTATTGCAGACTGGTGCCTGGGGATTTTTCGCGGTTTTACAGTACCAAGGAGGAGTCTCTCTACCTCACCGAGTCGCAGTGTCGGCCAAGAACAATCCACACACCGTCGAATGGATCTCCACCCAAATATCCACTATCCTCGCTTTCTGCTCAACCTTGTGAGTCATTCCATCGATAGGCTTCGGAGAACTCTCTAACCATCCAGTCTGTAGTCTATTCTCATACGGTGTTCGTCAGGCAATCACCCTTCATCTGCGCGGAGAGGGCATGTCTCTCGCCGAATTTGTTTCGTCCACGCAGATCGCTACCGGGGGTTTGATTTTCAATCCACGGAAACAGCTTAGGCTAACCCTGATTGCTGGCGGTGTCATGATTTTGACCGGAGTTCAAACTGCTGGGTTCGTATGTCTCATATCGTATGCTTCCAATCATGGTCTGACATGATCCCAGGTGGAATGCCTTGCTCACACCTCGCTCAATTTACATCGACACTCCACTGGTCGGGCACGAGCTCGACCTATCTAGTCATATCCTAGAACAGATGAACAACACTGATGCGGTGGAATACTGTGTAGAATATGGCAGTCAGTCTTCACTCGCAATTTAAACGACTTGCAATCTCCTGATGACTTATAGCTAGCACGGCAGGCGCCATTCATGGTCGGGCAGGCTGAAAGCGGATACACCGCCGTCAAGGGTGTGCTTGGGCTGCCTGCGACCCTGACGGTGATGGATAAATCTTTCAACGCGTCTACTGGTGAGATATATCGCCCCCTCAGTTTTCCTGGTTGATAAAGGCGGTTTACCTTCGTTTCTTTCGTAGGCGGCATCCTACCGCTGTCCCTCGAATCCGTGGATGCGAGTAGTTGGTTTCAAAACTCCGGAGAGCTTCCATCCACTATCAAGCCAAGCTGGGAGCTCCACGATGGCTTGGATACCTCTTACCGCTTAACACAACAAGGTAGGCAAACCTTTCGATTCGCAACGCGGCAAAATTATTGACAGGGACACTCAGGATTCAGTGCCGATGTTTCTTGTAGCTTCTTGAACGACTCGAATCCCTTCATACACAGCCTGTTCGTTGGAAATACAAGTATCCAAGGATGGGAGACTCCGACGCTCGGCGCAAGTCAGATCAACTACAACACTTTGCGCGCCAACTGTACAAATGATGATGACCAAAGTAAGTCGGATATGGGATCAGTCTCCTTTGTGGTTGAATTATACCTTTAGTTCATGCACTTAACTTCAACGGCGCCTATACCTATGCAAATGCTCCAAATTATCTTTTGATTGTACTGTGTCCGAATGATCACAGCTATAGTCAGTGGTCTATCGTCTATCTAAGTACCCTTTCTGATCTCCTACCCTGAAGCAATTGCAATGCGCGGCAACGGTGTCTACCAATTCATGAAAGATACCGTCTGCACAGTTACCCCTAAGATAATTTCTGCCGATGTTTCCTACCAATCCACCTTTGTAAATGTCACCATACGATCCAGCGAGACCGCTGCTCCCGTCAATGTTCACGCGCCGCCGACCATCGCCGTGGCCGAAACGATCTCGAACATGTTGTTCTGGTCTCAGGCGATCGATGCTAACGGTGTTGGAGACAAGATTCGCTCTCTTGTTGCCGCGGTGGACCCGGATCTAGGTGGTCACAGTGTTCTCAATACAACGGTATCGAATTCTCCGTCTATAATTCTGACCTTCCCGCTGACTGTTTCGCAGGAACAGTACCTTCGTGGAGTCGTCGAGTATAGCGCCACGGTGAATAAACTTTCATCCGACACCTAACCAGATTCATTTATCAAGACTCACAAATAAATTCCAGGTGTTCCGCGCCTGTCTGGCGAGCAACCCTCAATTCACTGCTGCTCTCCCGTCATCAGACAGCATGAACTTCCCAACGAGCGGCATCTTCCAGACGGAAACCGTCGGCTGGGAGCAATTTCCAAATGTTACAGTTTTGCAGCTTGTTCCCGGCGCGATAGTCGCCGTCCTCACGACTGTCATTGTTATTGGTGCGGTTGCACATCATGCTGCAGACCCGAAGGGCGAACATTTCAATCCCTCTGATGCGATGCATCTAATGGCCGCCTCCTCTGCTGGTGGACTCAAGCAAGTGTTCGACTCCGGTGTGCACAAGGATATACAGGCTGCGGAACGAGTAGTTATCTCTCTCGGTACTTCGGTGGTAGGTGGACTGTCATCGCGCGACAGAGTGTCTCCCGTTGCCACGGACCACCCTGTATAATTGTTTCCCAGTTTCCGTCGATTTTAAATCTGAATTAACGACTGTCCTATGTCTGAGCAGTTACAGGAACTGAATAGAAATATTGGGATCGTGACAATCGAGATTGGAAAGCAAACAGAAATGTTGAAATGGCGAGGAGGGTTCAGTTCAACCGTTCAAGTCAGATGAAATTGGATGACGGCAGCAGCTTGCAAAGAATGGTTCGAAGGGTAGCTACGTAGCAGCCCTCTAGGTTTTCTGAAACTTTTCCTCCATAATATCCACTGAACAAAAGACCTCGCTTGTGAGGCGAATATAAATTCAACTTTTCAACCAAATGCACGGATGTCGCGATGTCGGGATGACGATGACCAACGGACGTCAGCTGTTGACGTGTGTGCCTCGGTTCGCAGCGGCCCGGATGATGACAGGTTGCTTGTCTTTCAAACACTCATGTCACTCACTCATCGCTCCTGCGACCGGTATGCGGAGGCGGATTTGATTTCACTCTTGGGTGCGCTTTGTACTTTACATACAAGTCATACAGGATCTCTCCAATTTCAATCGGCCCCGGACTCGGATGTTAACTTAACCACAAAAGTTCACCATGGGTCCGCCGACTCGGAGCTTCGCTTTTATTCTATCTGTCTTTTATCTGCCCATCGCCCATCAGTGAATCTCTCCACCGGGCTTTGTAGCTTCCAGCCCCTTGCATCAACATTTTCGTTGCCCATCCAACACGACGCCACGGCACAGAGTCAGCCGAATGGTGACTCAAATTCATGGTCCACTCGGAAGGGTGCGTCAGCCGCCGTGTTGTACATGTTGCATGTTCTATCCACCTTGCACGTTCTCTTCGAATTCGGTAACCGGCGTTAACCATGATACGGCGGTCGCTTGGCGGCCGCGGGTATTGTGAGGCTTCAAAGCTGTCAAGTACAGGGCATTGGAGGAAATACTAATTCGACATCGACTCGAGATTTCTCCAATCGGATAGAACCAGACGTTTTCTTCGCCCGCAATTCGCCCTTCCGACCCGCAGTCGTCGCCGTTTGGTAAGTATAATGAATGGTTTACTTCGTTCCTGTGAAAATTGTTCGCAACTTGTGACTTGTTCCCGTGCATCAAGTCAGCACCTGTTCTCCACTAATTCTAACCGTCTTCGCCTGCGAAAAAAATCGCTATCATGATAGGCCCACTTGTCATCAAAGGAAGGCCGAACACCGATATCCCGGGTTTGCCGACCACTTAAATAGCTTGGAATTTTGTATCAGTGGGTCCTTCCGCACACTACTACGCGCCAACTCATCTGTCTATGCCTCAGATTGTCATCATTGGTTCTGGGCGCGTCACTACCACCCATTTTGCACTATGCTTCACTGACTTGCGTGACCAAACCAGCGTCGGCGGCCTCTCGTTCGCCATCGCCTTGCGACGGCAGCTGGGATTCGACGATTTTGTTGTGAGTCGGACCCCGCCGCAGTGTCTGTACACATTCGAGATAACGTCTTCCATGCGCATGCCACTAGATTTATGAGAAGGCCTCTGATGTAGGGGGAACGTGGAGGGTATGTGAACCTGATTTACTTATCCTTTATGCATGCTTCTCACCCCCATGGTGCAGGACAATGTATACCCAGTTAGGATTATCCCAAGCGCCCATGTTACGGCGATAACTGACCCGGAAGCTAGGGTGCCGCATCCGACGTCTCGATTCACTTTTATTCTCTCTCGACGGACCTCAAGCCCGACTGGCCTTCGACCCATGGCTCGCAGCCGGACATGGAACAATACTGGCGTCAATTGGCCGTCAAATATGAGTTAAATAAACGAATCACATTCAATCGACTCGTCGTATCAGCTCAATGGAGCGCAAAAGAGCAGCTGTACCACATTGTCAGCGAAGACGTCGTGACAGGTGAGAAGTTCTCAACCACCGCCAAAATCCTCGTTTCTGCGATCGGAATTCTCGAGGTCCCAAGATTTCCGGATATTGCTGGCCTGGATTCGTACAAGGGAGCCACGTTCCACTCTGCGCGTTGGGATAAGGCGGTGGATTTACGGGGAAAGAAGGTCGGAGTAATTGGTAACGGCGCTTCCGCGTGAGTGTTAAATTATCTATGCTTATGTTCAATCTGATACCTCATGCTTTAGTACGCAGTTTGTGCCAATAATCACAGAAGACCATTCGGTTCAAGTTACTCAATTCTGTCGAACGCCGAACTGGTTACTTCCACCGGTGAGTATCGCAGATTTGAACATCGGATGAACGAAACAACTAAGGAAATACCAGATCCGTGCTGACTATAGCGCGAGTTGGAAATGGACGTTCGAAAATGTCTGGGGAGCGATGCGCTTTTATAGAAATTTATTATATCTTCGGGTACGTCGAAATTCGAATTACGACACAGTTCAACTGCAAGTTCTATCTTTGCTGATTGATCTTCTTTTGGTTCGCTAGAGCGAGCTGCTATATCTATTTGTGTTCGCTCTCAGCTTTGTACGCAATCAGTACACGAAGGTGTGTTCGTTCATCATTTCTCAGTTCGTTCGTCGAGATCATTGACGGATTGTCAAAGATTGCGAAAGATTATATCAAACGAAGCGCGCCGGAGAAGGATTACGATACTCTCATTCCCAGCTTCAGTAAGTGATACGACCATCTTGTACGATAAATAAAGCTAATGAGAATACAGGCTTGGGATGCAAACGCCTGCTCTTTGACACGAACTATCTTGCATGTTTACATCGCCCGAATATGAGCCTCAACTGGGACGGGATACATTCTATCTGCGAGGATGGAATCATCACGAACAAAGGTTCGTCACTCATTGCCGCACGATATAATATACCCTGATGTTGCCACCTCTAGGCGAGAAACTATCCTTCGACGTTTTGATTTTCGCGACGGGCTTCACGGCGGTATGTTGTTGCACATGGAATTCACGGCCCTTTTGCTCCGTTAACAGCATATATTCCTGCAGGATCGGTACCCGCTCAAGGTCATTGGTGACACTGGGAAGACCGTTCAGCAATATTATGACTCTCAGGGCGGGCCGAAAGCGTACCTTGGAACGACAGTTCCAGGCTTCCCGAATCTTTTCTTATTGGCTGGTACGGTTATTTGGGCCGTTGTTTTCCTTCATTCTTCTTAGACAAAAAATCTAGGTCCGAACACCGCGACCGGCCACACCTCCGTTATCTTGACGGAAGAATTACAAGTACTGATCCCACTATTTTTAGGCCGATAACTATTCAAACTGAGCACTCTTGCAGATAGACTACATTCTCCAATTCGTCAAACCCATCCTCTCCAACCTCGTCTCATCATTCACCGTCACCTCCCGCGCAACAGACGACTACAACGAGCTCATCCATAAACGGCTCGCACGCTCCGTCTGGGTTGAGTGCGTCTCATGGTACCGTACCGGCGGGGACGGCAAGATATCGAGTATCTTCCCGGGCCCGATGATGCTGTTTGCATGGTGGGTAAGGAAGGCGAAGTGGGGTGATTATGTCGTGGAGGCGCCGCCGACGGGGGAGTGGGAGAGGAAGGTAAGGAGGGAGAGGTGGGCGGAGCTGGTGAACCCGCTGCATTATGTGTCTCTGCTTTTCGGCCTGTTTGTGGCCTGGATTAGTGGTTGAATATTGTGATATCGTTGCTATGTATTGGCTATTTTGGAATCAAAACACGTCTAGTTTGTATTACATTCATACATGTTCGCAAATTACTAAGTACTTCCGACTCATTCTCAACCTCTTCCTTCGTTCTCGAGCTATACTGGCTCCAAATTTACATAATGCCTTGCGGAACGTGCTCTGGTGTCTTATTTACATTCTAAACCTCTCAGGATAGGAGGGAAGCCGGCACAACGATTGTTCAATGAGATTCAAACGACGGAATTGAACATTCAAGCTGTAATAGCTGAATAAGTTGTTAAATCATTTGATTGCAATATATAGGTCGGTTGAATGGCGATAGTTGAATTCAAGTTGAAATTTAACTGGGGGATTAAGTGTAAGTATACAGTACAGAATTTGTACCTTTTATTTCGCAGAAGAAATTGGAGATTGATTGGAGTTGATGATCTGTTGATTGGAATTCAGATCAATTTCGCACGCTTTCTGTCCCTGACCGAACTCGGTCTCACCCAAGTCTCAAGATCTCACCCCTCGTCCCCCCCAGATGCATCGCTGTCTGCTCATCGTCGAGATTGTTCAAAACGTGTGTCAAAGCATAGACGCCGAGAGCAATTCGACCTCTCTAGCCACTCTAGCCCGTACATGCCAAATCTTTCACAGTCTTGCTCTCGATTGTCTGTGGGCTTCTCAGAACGGCCTCGAAAATGTCCTTACCTGCATGCCCCCCGACCTCTTCGAATCTCAGGCTGAAGACCCGGTTCGTAATAACTTGCCTTGACTGTCGAGAACCATAGGTTGATTGGAATTGTACGCAGTTCCACGACTTGCGCCGACCCATTGCCCCCTCCGACTGGGAACGGCCACTCATTTACACGCGGCGCATCAGAACGCTGAACGCCGCCGCTAGTCAAAGACACATTTCTTCCAGGGTCTTCGCCGCTCTGCACGCATCCTTACCTTGCGATGTCCAGACTGCCTTCCCGAAATTGAAGTCCTTGGATTGGGTTGAGCCGGATTTCTCCGGCATACGCCTGCTGCTGACGCCCAAGATCACTGACCTCTTTTTGTGCTGCGAGCCGGATAACGCAAGGCTATCCCACCTCTCTCTCATCCCCGAAACGTGTTTCGCGCTCAAAAATTTGAGCATCCACTTCCCCGCCTCACCAGAATTCAGCGGATCTTCTTACTCACAACTCATCTGCAGCCTCCCCTCCAGAATACAGCTTCTCTGGATCCATATTCCAGATCTCCGCTGCCTGCAGCACATCAGCCGCCTTCCTGCGCTCGCTGGGTTCGCGGGATCGCTTCCAACCAATTTATCCTCTCAGTTCTTGGGCACGACCGCACCACCTCTCACATTCAACACACTGAGAACCCTTCACCTCGAGAAGGCCAGCAGCATCAGCACAGTGACAGATTTCCTCCGCAGAGCTTCCTTGCCTGTGTTGCAAAGCATTCGAATCGAATTCGACGGTGGCCAGCGAGAGGTGGCGATAGAAAAGCTACACGCTGCATTGCGCGATGCATGCAACGCGACGACACTCGCCGAGATCATTCTCAACTTCAGCGACTCGAACGCGCCTGGCGCAGCCGACCAACATCTATATCGCATCGGCATGCCCGCACTGAAACCGCTGCTGGGTTTCGCGAACCTCATTTCCATGAACATCACATCGCATCTCGATTTCGATCTCGATGATGACGAAATGAAGGAGCTTGCAATCGCCTTTCCGCGTCTGCTCACTTTGCGTCTCAAAGGCGGCCCATGCTGCAAATATCGCACACCGCGCCTTTCCCTCCGCGCCTGGGCCATTCTCGCGGAACATTGTCCTTCTCTTCAGTATCTCGACGTCTCTGTCGATGCGACGACAGTACCTGCCCTCGACCGCGGTGCGGAGAATGGGAAACGGGTCATTACGCAACTCGCGCTCCGCGACCTCGGGACAGACAGATCACCCATTGCTTCGCCCGCCATTAACGTCGCGCGCTTTATCAACAATATTTTTCCGAGGTTGGATAGCGTCACGGCGTACTCCGACCCGCTTAGCAGGCTCGATGTGGAACACATCGACATTGAGGTGGAACGGGCGAAGGATCATGAGATTTTGTGGTTTGAGGTGGAGGAGCAGCTGAATGTGTTGAGAGCTGTGCGTGAGGAGGAGAGGGTGCTTGTGAGGGAGGAGTTGGGGTTGGATTCGGAGGGAGCATATTACTCGACATGATTCGGAACGATTTCCTGTGTACAATGTATCAATTCAGTTTCAAGCAGCAATTGTAGGTTTGCTTCAAGTTTGCTTGCCTTCAAGCTGTTTGGTCTGCCATCTCAAGGCAGTCGACAGACCACTGACAATTTAAACGCTCATTCCTTTTACTGTAACTCCCGATTGCTTCAAAAACTTAACTGTTTCAAGCGATTTTATTTTTCATATCCCTTCGTTTCATTTCAGGAGTGGCGGATGAGGAGAGGAAGGTGTCGTGTTGTCATGTGTTTGAAACACGTCGTGATGCCCATCAAATCACAAATCACTATTCGCTCGCCGTTGCCTCTGACAGTGAACTCGACCACTCCCGCCTCCTCAACGCTGTCCCTTGTTCCACACCCATTCTCAATCTACCTTGACGAGGCTCTACGGCTACCGGCGCCCAACTCCCAAGTACTACGTACCTTCGAGAGCTCTTCAAGCTTCAAGTTTCGAAATTCGACCCTTTGGGTCTCCTTGGGCTTCAAGTTTACCTGCCATAGCTAGTTCTAGGAGGACTCAAACGATTCGAATTTGCCCATCTATATACCCGAAGAACACCCGGATGCACAGAGAACCATCGCGACGAATGACAGCTGCTTTGACTGGACGCTCTGACCTCCTCGATCCAAGTCACAACGCAATTCAAAGTCTCCTGCAATTGCCTGTCTATGCTTTGACCTCCCTACCGCATTGAGCACCACCGCCAACAAAGCATTGCCTCGCCCCGGCTAATCGGATTCTCTGCATCGTGCCACCCTGCCATCAAAATCAAAGCAGCACGAGTCGTCAAAGCGGCCGCGCTTGGTTCATAAATACAGCCTCAAGTCCCCCGCAAACACAACGCATCTCATCCTCAAGCCACCATGTCGACGTCGCCCTACTATTCCCTCGCACCACCCGCACCAGTTCCCCCTGTGAACTACTGCTCTCTTCTGCCCCTCGGCAACGCACGAGGGCGTATACCCCGTCTCGTCCATGTCGATTTTGTTGTCACGCCCGAGGGCGAGATGTATCTGAGTGTCAGGTACGTTAGTCTTATCGCTTTACTTTCGTTCTTTCGAGTTCTCACTAACACCCCTCTTTCAGCTCGCGCGACGCCACCTCCCCCCGCACCGACACCGAACCGGGACCCAGTGTTCAAGTCCGCATCGCCGTCGCCGACGGGAGTGGCCAGGGCGTAGTCGGTTCCGGCTCCGTGTCACCCCAGCTGCCCGCGACGGCGGTGAACGCGAGGATGTTTACGTTCCGCCCGACGCCTAATGCGCGCAGCGTTGAGATGATCCATTTGACATATTTTGATGAGCCGCCGCCTAGGTGAGTTGTCTTCGTCTTGTTGTCGAGTCCGTTCGTAGTGTTGATTGTGTTTTGTATTTTCCAGCTTCGCGGATGCGAGGGCCGCTCCTGCAAGCACGCTTGCTGTTGCACCGTCTGCGGAGAGGAGGGCGGAATCCTCCCGTTCTGCCGTTGCAAGAACAGCCCCGACTGACTCGATGGATGTCGACACCTCCACGCCAGCAAGTGGCTCGACCCCCTCCCAACCTTCGACATCCACCCCCACCTCCATTCCCTCTTCACCGACCTCGCAACCGCCACCGCCGCCCTACTCGCGCCACCCACCTACACCATCCGCATCCGCATCCGCATCCTCCTCCGCCCCTCCCCCTCCACCCATAGTCACACCCCCACCCCCGCTCTCTCCTCCCCCTACCGACGCTGCCCCCCTTCCCGACGCCGCACCCACCCCCCGGCGCCAACGTCAGCGGCGGCTCCACCCAACCCTCACGGCCGCCTACCACCGCAACCTGCGAAATCCGCCTGGGATGGTGCCGCGGAGTCAGCTTGTGGGGCCGGGGGTGTATATAAGGGGGGCGGGACGGCGGGATAGGGACGCTTCGCAGGGGGGCGGAGGTGTGGGTGCGGGTGTGGGTGCGGGTGTGAGTCATGGCGGAAGTGTGAGTAACATTGTTTGGGGACCAGGGCACGGGGGAGCCGTGCCGCGAACGGACGTCGACGTCCACCCCGTCCCTGTTTGGCCTTTTGATGTCGAAGAAGGGAACGGGGCGCTGCCCCTTCTTGTCGGGCCGGGCGTGTATTCGCGGGGGTCGGGACGGGGGGAGGGTGCGGGTGCGCGTGTGAGGAGTATCAGTGGGGAACAGCAGCAGCAGCAGCAGGTGGAAGCCGTGCTACGAGATCCCATCGATATCCACCCCTCCCCCGTTCATTCTGATGTCGAAGAAGGGAACGAGGCGCTGCCGCTTAGCTATAGTAGTAGCCGGAGGAGGAGGAGACGCCATGACGAGGAAGTCAATGAGGGAGAAGGAGAGGGAGATGATGAGGAGGAGCTGGAAGAACGGTTACGCTATATGAAGCGTGCGAGGATGATTTCGGCGGACCGTCAATGGGGGCCGGTGAGGTTCTTGAGGGGGTTGTGGGTGTAGTGTCGAGGCTACTACTCATCTGGATATCGATCCCGTGAGTTTTTGCGGACGCTACTGGATTTAGATTTAGATTTCAATTGTAATTGTACTCTACTCAGGTTCGCTTTCTTGTATTGGTACTATCTCCCAGCTTCTGACTATACTTCTCTCTTCATTCTAATACATGGAGACTCGAGAGATTCGTTTCGCTGCTCTACGCTTATTGTGGGATCAATCGCTGGATAGCGCTGGATTGGCCATCACGTGCACTTGCTCTTTGACTCATACCTCAACAACGACCAGCTGCAAATCCTCAAAACCAACTCGCCTATAAAACCCACTAAAGCGACTCAATATGACTCAAGTGCACCACCACCCCTCAATCCACTAGCAGCCTCAATGCCTTTGGAACGCAATCCGTCAACTGGAGAGCTCTTCCTCCGTCTCCCCGCCCCTTACACCTCCCTCATCCTCACCCCGCCCAGACCCGACGCCCCGGCGATCCAAGCCATCCTCCGCGATCCCGCAGTCTACACCTGGCTCGGTCGGCCCAGCAGCAACTTTTCTTTCGAGGATGCTCAGCGGTTGTTAGGGGAGTATACTGCGGCGGCAAATGCAGCGCTAGATGCTCTCAAGGACGACGAGACTGAGGCTGGAGCGCTCAAGCCGATGGAAGACTGCCCCGTGCGCTGCCTCCGCGAGGTGCAGCCCGATGGCTCGGATGCGTTTGTCGGGCATATAGGATTCAAGCGGTGCAAGTGGTTTGAGCTGGGATTGGACTCTGATACTGCGGCAACACGAAATGGCGAGCAGCGCGAGAGGCTTGTGAAAGAGAACGATGCGAGGGTGACGGGGGATCCGGATATCGTTTGGCAGGTTTCCTGTACGTCTATCTCTCTTCCCACTTTGTCAATACTTTGTTTCTGACGTATCGCGACCTCTCAGACTACCTCTCCCCCACGCACCACCGCCGCGGCATCATGACCGTCGTCCTCCGTACGCTCCTCGACGAATGGGCCATCCCGCGCATGTGCATGCGCCATATTCACGTCTCGGTGTTCACCGGCAACGAGGGCAGCGTGCGGATGTTGGAGAAGTGTGGGTTCGTTCGGACGGGGACGATGGAGCGGTGTATTGAGGTACGTGGGGAGAGGAGGAGTTTGCATGTTCTAGATTGGGAGAGGGCCGATTGAGCTATATGTATGTTGGTGCACATCCTAGGTGATGAATTAATTTACCGGGTAGCCTAACTTAGGTTTTGTAGGATCGAGAATTCGGAGCGTAATGATGGCCTCCTCGTCGATGGATTCTTGAGAATCATGAGGGCTGGAAGAAGTCTGAAGCTGCTGGAGCTCGAATGCAATGCTACAGCACTGCTGTAAAGGGTCTACTCTGCATTGGAAGGAAATCTTGTGGAATTTACATGACAGACCGAGGTGTAAGTATTCGTTCCTCCGCCAGCTATCACGCATGGTAGGGCAGGACATGTAACACAGCGCGTTGCTGTAGCCTACTATTTTCTATTCCAATACACGTTAGAACGCTTACTCATTGTGAAGAGGGCATCACCAACCTACCGATACGCTTCTAGTTCCACCCGGCCGCGGTCCTTCCTTCCTTCCTCACTGCTTTCAGGGCAGAAAGCTCTGAGTTAACATCCCTCCAAAGCCGGCTATATCGAACTCCCCGCGCAGTTTGCTCATCGTCATTGCCGACAGCGCGAAATGTGTAGACTGCGTCCAGGTTCGGGAACAGTGAGAAGAGAAATCGTGCGACGGAGACACTCGGCGTCGAGATGGGGGATTTGTCGACATAGAGCTGACGTAGAGCAAGCTGCGGCGTTGGCTGGTGTCCGTTGGTGATCGGGCTGAGTTCGGGAACGGTGCTAGCGTCGAACGAAAGCGTCAACGCATATAGTGATATGCAGTATTCAGCGAGTGTGCTCAGGGAGCGCAGGGTCAGACCCGGTGCGTCGTACGGCGCAGACTCTCCGCACTGGAGACAAAAAACCCGAAGGCAGGGCCATGCCAGTGCTATCCTTTTCAGTTCTTCATCATTCAGACGGAAGCCGAGGTGTGCTCTGACGGAAACAGTTGTAAGATTCGTGAAGCAGAAAAGCAGTTGAATGGAGTGAAACGGGAGCATGCATGTGTTAGGAGGTTCTTCAAGTTCGGAAACTTCGGATAGATCGCATTCGCTGTAATCGACCCAGAAGGTCTTGAGGGAATTATGTGAACAGCAGTCGCGCACGGCGGTATGCAGTCGGTCTATAGCGACTATGCTGGTACTGATCTCGAAAGGGAGGTCGAGATCCTGTAGAGCCGGCATAGTGCAAATGGTGAAGAAGTTGGTGCTCTCTTCGCCTCCGCTGTCGCGGAGCTTCAACTCTTTGAGAGAAACAAAGGGCAGAGGGGAAGAAGTTGTGAGGAGAAATTCCGGAAGCGAAATTTCCATAACGGTTAGACTCGGCAGTCGACTGAGATGCTGGAGAGTTGGCATGTCAGGGATATAGACCTCTATCAATTTTTGCAGTGAGTGGAGACGGCAAAGGAACTCTGAGATGGAGGGACCGTCAGGCTCCCAGGACTTGAGACCGACTTCTTGTAACCCGGGGCATATGCGGGGTATGGAAGACAGCCACGAGAAATTCGTGTAGGACGGCGCGAAAGATATGGAGAGCCTGGTGAGTCTCGGCGACAGCAGTAACGTAACCGCATGCTGGCCAAATCCGAATCGTGGTTCCACCATACCCAACTCAAACGGGGAAAGCATGTCTCAATTTCGCCCGGTAAAGATGCATTGAGTGCGGGGAAGATGGTGGTGACGATTGGGCTTGGATTGATGATAACATCTTTGATTAGTCCCATGTATAGGAGCGGTCGTTCCCAGTCGGACGCCCTGATCGCTCGCTGCAGCTTCTAAAAAAGACAGTGAGCATTCAAGTTCTATAAATGAGAAAGAATAGAACAATGCATACCCATGAATCTTTACCGCGCCGACTGAAAAGATCGAGAGGCATGCAATGTAGAACAGGATCCAGCCCAAAGAGTATCTCCCATAGCTGAGCGAGAGCCATGGGGCTAAAGCTTCGACACGTCTGCGCCAGCACTGCGAGGGAGGGTAAATCGCGGTCATAACCACTATTGAGACCTTCGAAAATGAGTTGCAAAACCTCTGGGATCGCTAAGCAGCGGTGCATCGAGGCTACGAGCAGAGGGTGTTATTCAGCGTGGCCGCGAACAATTCGGCGCTGAAACGAAGTCAAAGACGAAGAAGTACCTTGGAAGAAGACAACGACTCCGAGAGCATCAAGGCTGGGAAATAAATGTCCCAATTTGGCAGTCGATCAATTTTGCCATCATTTTCGAATTCAAAACGACGAATCGTGTCAAAGTCTTCCTCGTCCGCCCTGCTCCTCATCCAGGCCTTGGACCATAAATCCACCTCCCATATCTCTCTACCCTCAACTATGCATCCTTGCTTGAGCATTCCCGAGATTCTACAGCATATTTTTCAAGACGTAGACACGGACAACGGATTTCGCCGCGACCTGCCCTCTCTAGCGGCCCTGGCACGCACATGTCGTGACTTTAATGACCCGGCCCTCGATCTCCTTTGGAGGACACAGTACGGGCTAGAAAATGTTTTACGGTGCATGCCTCCCGACCTATTGCAGCTCACAATACGCGACGAGGTGGTCAGTAGTGTGGCAACACTCTCGACGCGCCGTATGTATCGCTCTAACTTTACTATTCTCCAGCGGATATTACGTCCTTTGAAAAGGTCGGACCGGGAGCGGCCGCTCATCTACATGTGCCGAATCAAAAACCTGATTATCAATGGAGGTCCCAATGCAACTAAGATCTTTCCCTTACTACTCACTTCTTCCGAGACATTGTTTCCCAGATTGATCACTCTACACTGGAACTATGCGCAGGACCTGCTCAACATTCGATTCTTACTCTCCCCTCGACTCACGGAGCTCTACCTATTCTTATCGTCTACTCACGCGAATCTCTCGTTCCTCCCATCCATCCCGAAATTATGCCCCAGCTTGGAGAAAGTCACAGTGGACATCGGGATTCGCTTGCCTGGCGCTGGCCATGATCTGGTATCCAGCACCTCCGAATTCGTCCGCCAGCTTTGGTCAATAAAACATATAGATATCGAGATCGGTGACCTTCCAAGTCTGGAGCATCTCAGTCGACTCCCCGAGCTGATTTCTCTCGACGTCCGGTCGCTTCCTGATATCTTGAAGAGTCCTGCGGCATGCTTCCCTTTGCCATTCCACACTCTTGAAAAACTCGCCCTCAGAGATTGCGAAATCGAAGCGACGATATATTTCTTGTCGCATTGCTCCCTCCCCACCATATGCCGCCTCGACATTCCCCTCGATTCCAGCACCACCGTTGCAGATATAACCAGGCTGCACACCGCGTTGGCTAGATCGTGCTCGCACGACGCACTCACTGAACTCGACATCGATTACAGCGAATCGAACCCTCCCGAACAGGATGAAGAGGCGTACATGATACCCCTTTGCTCGCTTGAGCCACTGTTTTGCTTCGCAAAACTCACCAGCGTGTCCATTACATCCCACCTAGGCTTTGCCTTGGATGATGATAGCATGAAGAGCGTAGCACTCGCATGGCCCCATCTCGTCTTCCTGGAGTTTGAGTGCGGGCAGTATGCCGAGTACAACATCCCGGGACTGACACTGCGCTCATTGAGCATCCTTGCGAAACATTGCGCGTTCTTGAAGACATTGCAGCTCACTCTCGACGCTACGTCAATTCCGGATCTTGATTCCGACGCGATTCCGCAGCTGGCCCTCCGATACCTCCAGGTCGGAAAATCTTTCATCTCCGCGCCCACCATCTACGTCGCACAATACATCTCCTCCATATTCCCGAAATTGTCGAGGATTGAAACATATCGTACGGACATGGAAAACGATGATCCTGACGAGCTGGAGGAGAATGGGGAGGCGATTGGGTATCACAACCTCTGGATGGAGGTTGGGATTCAGCTTCCTGTCCTGAGGACAGTTCGAGCGCAGGAGCAGGCGCGGGTACGTCGCGAGTTGGGGGCAAATTAGTCTTCTGGACGAAAATTGCTACAGCAGCTCAAGGAGAAGCTCAGGATCGAATCAAGGCCGAGCGGCCAGCACACCCTTGAGAAGAGTACATTCGTGCCGGCCTGTGTATGTATATATCATAATATGGCTACGAGGTGGAGCGACGACGGACCTTGCACGACTTGCCTCACCGCACACAGAGAAGGTAGATACAAAACATGAATATTCGAATCGTAGCACTTGACACTATCGTAGCTAGACATAACAGCAGCAACTACTTCTCTCCTTCCTCCTTTTCCTCTCAATAGCGTATCGTATAGTACAGTAAACACCACCCTTCCTCTCGCTGTGCTAAGCTCATTTCTCTTCTTTTATTCCTTGTCGTCTCCTTCCCCCTATCTTGCAATGACATGTCGTAATCGCATCACGCAGCATTCGTCGTTGTCGCGGGCGTTGTCGTCTGTGCAGGTGCCGGCGAAATCGGGGGCTTCTCCGTACTCGAGCGCTCCTCGCTCGCCTTCTCCTCGTCGTCCCGTGCAGGAGCGGGTCGCTGTACACCTTCTTCGTCGATGTAGGCTTCGTCGTCCCCTCCGCCCTGGTCGAATGCCGCGCGGTGGTTCTCGAAATGTGAGCCGTGGTTTCTGGGAGGGGTGTGTGTCAGAGTGGGGTGATCGTGAAAGGAGGAGAAGAGACAGAAACGCACTCAGGCCCAATGATTGTGATGACGAGCACAAACGCAGCGACGCAGCCGATGAGGATACCCTGTACCTTGGCGTAGTCGGGTACGGGGTCTGGGCTAAACCGGACGTGGGTCTTCAGGTGGTCTCCTCCGGCTGCGCAGGGAGATGGTCAGTAAAATTCGTTGTTATGAGGTAAAGGTCGGCCGGTGGGAAGGGTACATCGACAAGGAATGAAAGCAGCATGGGCATCACGCCGATGACCTCGACTAGCACCGGGCACAGCATACGTCAGCCGTCATCGGGGGACATGACATTGACGAGCGTCGCATCACGACGAGCTTCCCTCTCCCGACACCAACAGACGAAGTATTAGGAACGAGGCACTCACTAGCCTCAATCTGCGCGGACGCGCTGGACACGGCGTTACCGAGCTGGTACGCAACACCGGGGAACGTCGCACGGAACGCAGGGGGCGCCATCTCCGCGAGGTGGACGGGGATCTAGGGCATGCATCATGGTCAATGTCAAAGCACTAGACACAGTGAACGACAATACTCACAACACCCCACGCACCCTGTACACCAAACTGCACGAAGAACGCGCCTGCAGCGAGACCGCCGAAGGTGTCGGGGATGATCCAGAGCGGGATGAAGACTGCCGTGAAGAGGACGAATACGCTGAAGATGGAAAATTGGCTCGCGTTGGCCACGGTGAAGAGAAGCAAGAAGGACGCACATGATGGTGATCCTCCGTCCCAGGAACTGTGATGCCCAACCTGCGACTCCACCACCTGCGACAGCACCCTATTTGTAAAGAGAGAATTTAGCATTTGGAATAGACAGAGGGCGAAAAAGATAGGGCAAAAGGAAGAGTATGCAGAATGAGGATGCGGTAGCGCCCATTGCGAAGGAATGCAGACATGGTCTCCGCTACTCTCTCCTCCTCCCACCAGATTCATGCAGCTTCACGAAGATTCACGACGGCCCCCCGCGACTCCGCACCGTCACAGAAAATCTCAGGCTTGATGAGCCAAGTCCGCCAAGCGCAGCAACAGCGCCAAGGCCCCACACATCCACTTGGCCCCGTCATCGTCATCCCGATTCCTTCTCGGGCCCGACAGCAGATCGCGATCACCCAACCTAATACCTAATCACCCCAAGCCGCCAAGACGTCGTCCTCAAGATCGACTTGGTTCCGCTGTCGTCGAAGACGAAGACGTCGTTGACGCTTGGCTCTGTTTCTTGGCATGCACGGAACCGATATAAAAGGAAGTAGAGAGAAAGAAGCTGTGGCAGTGGAAGGGAAGCCCAAAGCCAAGGAAATGAAAGAGCGAAGACGAGACGCACACAATTCCCAATGATGGTCGCGATCGTAGCTGAATGCGCGCTGAATCCCTTGGTGCGTTGCATGTAGGTCGGGTAGAGGTCTTGCGAGCCGTGCGAGAGGAAGTTGAAGCCTACATTAATGCGAGAGATCGAGGTCACTGCAGGAACAAAATCAAAAAGAGAATGGATACACACCCGTCATCAACAAAACCGCATAGATACACAGCAACCAATGTTTCTTGAGCATGGCCCAAGTTTCTTTGAGGAAGATGCGGGTTTTGTCGGCTTCGGAGACGACGCCATGGGATTCGGCTGAGCGGCGGGCCTGCGGAACAGAAGAAAGGAAGTGAGCGTTCGACACAACCCTAAAAAAGCAAAAGAAAAAAGAAAGAAAGATGCGACGAGACAAACGAGAAACGTTCAAGAGGGAAGAAGATACACACCTTCTCGAACGCGGTACTCTCAGGTAACAACGCGCGGATTACGGCGCCGAATACGCTGATACCGGCGGCGGTCCAGAAGAGGGCGCGCCAGTGCTGGGGAACGGCGGGGACGAGTTTGAGGGAGATGCAGGCTGCCAGCTGGACGGTGAAGTCAATAAATACAGTTCAGTGAACGGAATGAATAAGACAGCAATGGAAAGACGCACCATGTACCCGACAGCGTATCCCTGTTGCAGGACACCGCTGGCTAAACCACGGAGGCCTACGGGCAAGTTCTCGAGGGCGGTGGAAGCTGCGAGGCCCCAGATGCCGCCCATTCCGATACCTGGGAGAGTGAAAGTTCAGAATTCTATCGTATTGTCAGGGAAAGTCGAAAGCCAAGGCACGAATGTCCATTCCATTTCGCCAGAAGAGACCCGGCTCCGGAATAAAAGAGCCAAGAAAAGAAGAGAAGAAGAGAAGAGAAGGGCGCAGACGACACAAATAAATCGCCGGTTATATATAACAAGAACTCCTCTTTCCCTTTTGAAGGAGAAGATCCACATTCAACGTGGATAAATTCAAACATACGTAGATATAATCGAACATAAGTATGGAGCCGAAAGAAGAAAAAATCCTCCAAGGAAAAGAAGACGAGTAACGCTAACTCACCAAACAAACTCCTCAATGCCAAGAACTGTTTGAACGTCTGCACGAAGCCCGCAGCGAGCTCGAGAATAGCGACGAGCACAAGGTTGAATACCAGCGGCCATTTGCGTCCAAATCGGTCGGAGAAGACACCGAACAATACGGCGCCGATGGAGCGGAAGAGAAGGGTAAGGGTAATGGCTTGTGTCTGTGAACGAACACGGTGAGCTGAGGAACTGACAAAAGAACTTAGAGAGGAGGAAAGAGACACACAATTTGACTCGTCTCCTTGTGAAACTGCTCTGTCAACGCCGGCACACTCAAACTGACACTGAAAAAGTCGATCGCGTCGCACGTCCATGCGAGCCAGCCTGTTCGGAACATCAGTTTTATGCTTATCGTTACCCGCCCGACAGCAACCCCAAAAAAGTGGAGCAGCGACGGCGAAGAGGAGATACTCACCAACGAAGAAAAATGCCCACTGCAGCCACGTCAACTGGCTCATCTGCGTCAACAACGGCGCAGGCCGCTCAGGCGGCGGTGGTGGGAGGCGAAGCGGCGCGAAAAAAATTGTCATTTCGTCTTTTCTTGTTAGGGATTCCTCGTCGAGTGTGGAAGTTGGATTCCTCGAATTGTTGTCCTCGCTGAACGAACGGCGAAGAGAGGTCTTTCCTAGGTCGAAGTGGTCAAACTAAGGAAGCAACCAACCGATCGAAATTCTTTGGGGACCTTCTTATACCCACCGCTCAACCGGGTCCCAGGAAGCTCAAACTCATGATTGACGTAGGAAAAACACGATGGGATCAACCAGATGACCATCATTTTAAGCCACTCCCGAGATGCGAGTATCATACGCGAGACCGTAGACGTTTTTCTTGCGTCGTTGTGAGACCGTTTCCAATATGACAACGGCGAAGATTGCAACCAAAGCTATTACTGTTGAAACAACCGGGATAGCAGGCAAACCAGGTAGACAGACCAAAACTGGAGGCGGAAATGGTCCGGGTTATGTGTTTCTCCTTTCCAACTTTCCGCACACACTTCCTTCCGCTCTATAAATAAACCCCCCAAGCAATTTCCAAGAGATACCAAGACAAATGGATTTATTTGTGGAATGAAACAGAAACCGGGGTTGCGGAGGCGGGGCGCCGGGAGAAGGACCTCTGATAATCCCTTTGGAGGCTAGATCCCGACCAGGCCAAAATGGGGAGAAATTGTCCGAACCGATTTTGGGCGTTTTGGCGAGAAATTGTCCGAACCGGATCTAGCCGATCCTGACGTAATTGCCTGAAATCGGCAATTTTCCGCGTGACTTCATCAAAAATCGTCGAAAATCTCTCAAAACAGCCCAAAACGCGTCGAAATCGCGCGCGGGATTAGATTCCATTCAATTTTCGCCAGTTCCAGTGCGGATCGGCCGAAATTCTTGGTAAAAATTTGCTCGATGACCCCCGATGTCCGACATTTTGTCCGAACCAAGATGTAGGCATCGCACCGCGAGGAGGGAGGATTTTGTCCGAACAGGATGTCGCATTTTGGGCCAAATCCCAGAGAAATTGTCCGAACCGGGATCTAGGGTCCGACCGCATTATCAGAGGTCCTCCGGGAGATCGGAACGAACATTCAGTCCTCGGATCATCTTACAAGCGCTAAGGTACGCGTCGCGTCGTGTCGACTCTTCACTGTGGACACGCAAACTCCGTGTCGCGTGAAAATTAGTAGAACATCTCTACGTGGTGACTCAAAATGAGCGTTGCTGACGGGAGGGAACTGAACTGAACTGAACTGAATTTCTATTTTGCCGTACCTGGCCATTACAGCTATGCGGCAGTACTCTAGATATACTAAGTAAACTAGGCTTGAGAGTGAACGTATTTACGGCGGGTTTTGTGTAGGTACTATGGAATGAGACGGGAGGGACAACATCAAATTACTCACTGACCAACGTGTCTTGGCGAGTTCAATTTTGGCCTGACAGCCATTGTCCCCGCTGTCAATCGGAACGAGCATTCGACGACAGTCGACGACGCTGCCTGGTCTCCAATTCATATCAGTGGTGTTGAACTTGCGAACAAAATTAGGCCAACTTCGAGATAAAATGCCTGTACTTAAATGAAGTTCAAAAAAAACTTACACCGGATAGACGATGATCATGACCCAGCCCCGAATCGAACAGGATCTGAGTAGTAGAAAAGCAGACAGCATATTATTCTGAGACGTGCTAGTCTCCCAAGTCAGACCTTAAATCACGATATTTTTTTTGTTTTATATGGGGACGGTCAAAAAAATATGATTTAATGGTCTGATTTCAGTCGCGCCCGAAAAGCCGTGAGTCCCGATTCCGCAAAAGGAAATCACGAAAAAGGAAATTTCTTGCGCCCGCCAAACGCGTCGTCCAGCGCGTCGCGTCCTCTACGCCCATACACATGGCGGACACACCCCGGCCAGTACGGTGGAAGGTCTCCGCAACTCCCGCTGCCTCTAGAAGGGTCTTGGCACCGTCTAATCCCGCTACATCCCCGCCTTCGACTCCCCAGCCAGATCTCTTCGCAGCTGCGAGACAGAAGCTTGGTACCTCCGAGTTCTACTCAGATCTCTCGTTCGGTACCATCAGGACCCCCGAGACCTTTGGCTATCGGTCTCCCGACAAGCGCAAACGACCTCGGCCAGAAACAGACGAGAATACTCCACTGGCATCGAGCAGCTCGACATATCTTGCCGACTCTGCTGGCTCTGGTCCACCCTCAAAGAAATCGAAAAGGTCCCGATGTACTTGTCTCTGCGCTGGATGTAGTACCTCCTCTGAGGGACACAGGGCGTCTCCGCGCTCGGATTCTCGAAAAATCGAGGTTATTCTCGACGCAATCAAAGCACAGAACTGGACGTTCGCCTGCTTCCTTTACAATGTTTTTAGGACCAAAGATATCAAGGGCAACCCAATAAAACGATCTCTTACTCATGCGCAGATGGTTTCAGCATTCTTGGCTGGCCGCGGAAAGCGTACCGTGGCGAACATCATTCAAGAATGGATGAAGGATTCATCGGGTCGCCTCCCCCGCTATTCTGCAGAAGCCAACATGCTCTTCTCCACCACAACTCCATACACAGATATAGGACCTGTGCGTGCCGCGCTCACAACTTTTTCCTTGCAAACCGTCGGCAAGAAAGTTGCAAAAGAAGCGGAAAATGCTGTCAAAATCTCAAGTGGGCTTCATGTCTCGGTTGGTGTTCGCGGTCCCGAGAATAAGCTCCACTGGAGTGATATTGGGGCTCAGACCATCTCGCACGTTGAAACTGTGATCAAAAGAGAGCAGCCGTCCACCGTTTACCTGTTCAATCAGATTGCAATGCGCCCACCTCGGAAAAGAGACGGTGAGGTCCTAGAGCGCCAGTCCCGGCCGCCGAAGGGGGTAAGTGTTTGTACAATGGTCTTGCAGTCGCCTTCATGAATTCATCTTTGCTAGGTCATCACACATACCATCTCCGCCCTCGATTTTTGCCGCACCGATCAAGCCAATTTACTCCCGCTGGCAAGAGGCATTCTATATTTTGGATCGTCTGCTCCCGTCGAACTGATTTTGGATCGTCTGCTCCCGTCGAACTGTCTCCGTCGACTATTTGGGCACTTTGCGGCGGATGCTTTCGGATGACGACGCGTCAGATGTAGACCAGCTTTCACCAGATAACGAGGCGTCCCCGTCCAAGAAGAGAAACGGCAAGAAGAGACTTGCTGGCGGCAAAACGGGAGTGCATTTCCTGCTTCGTGGCAAGCTCAACCGCCCTCGACACTCGGAATACACTACCGAAGCGTTATACAGTACGTGTTCTCACTGTGTTCCTCGTTTGTAATCGTTGTTCTGACGTGAAATAGAGCAGGTGCATCTTGGGGATATCGACCTAAACCCACCATATCAACGCGGTGCGCAGATATATACACCGACAATGCGGCTCAAGACTCATTCATCGTGTATAGAGGTCGTTTGGCCAGAGGTCAAGCAAATCGCCCTCATTGACTCCATTTTACGGTGCTACAACGTCCCGCCCATTGTTTTCTGTACGCAAAAGTTGACCCTTTCTTTGTCATTGCTGAAACCCTCGCATAGCCGTGAGTAGCTATGAAGATGGAACCGAAATTCGGACGTGTATCGATGGGAAGCAGCGGCTGACTTCGATACAAAAGTGAGGGACCTATTTTTCGTTTTGTGAGCATCCCAATTAACTAATTCGCGCACTGCAGATTCGTGGACGGTTTAGTGTGTCGTCCGTTTTCTTCCTTCGCCTCATCTGAGCTAACTCCCTTTCAAGATCCCTCGTGCGTTTTCTTGTACGCGCGCTTGATATTTCTTATAAGAGACGTACTGGGAATAGATAAGGACCCGTGCGTGCCTTTTCATTATGTCCTCCTGTGCTCAGTTGCGGATGCCCCTCCAGCTATACTGAAGACAAGTACTGGTACCGAGATAATCCTTCCGCGAAATGGAAGCGAGCGAAGAAACTGCTCCCAGACGAAGTTCGGAAACAATTCGACAGCAGGACCCTATTATGTACAGAATATCAAGACCTACTAGACGCCGAAGAACGCGAGATGTTTGCGGTATGCGCACCCTCTCCAAATGTCTTACGGTTCACTGAGATATCTGCACTTTCATAACTCAGCGTGTACAGAAGGGCGTCGTCCTTACCCCCTCCGAAAACCTTGGCGTCATCACGAGCCCACGAGCGGAATACATAAAGCATCTTCAGCAAAAATTTCTCAAGGGCGACGATGCTGGATTGAACAAGGATGTGCTTGCTTGGGACACTGTTCGTGGGTCGGACTTTCGGTGCCTCACCCAAACCGTGCACTGTATCGCCATCCACCCCAAACAAAGCTCCTTCAAGGCAATGGAGAAGTGGCTGCAGAACCCCACCCCGCTGACCCCCGATTTCGCCTCTGACATTGAGAACACGTATCGCATTTTCGAGGCGCTGGTCCGCGATCCCCACAATGGTACCCACTTTCCCGGCATCGCGCCGATCGAGTTCATCATGATTGGGATTCTTGTGCATAGGCACAAGGCGAGACTATCGCTCGAAGGTTTAGGTAGAGCGGTCGGCGAGATGCGAAAGGACGTTCGAACGCGTCATATAGACATTCGCATCAACAGCAGTGTGTCGAGGACGATGATGGCTTTTATTGATGGGTATTTGGGGTCTGCTTTGGGTCCTGGAGAGACAAGTGCGGTCGATTCCGTGGCACGAGTCGCGGGTGCGAAGCGGAAGGGGCGGGATGATGGCGATGGGGACGGGGAGGCGAATTCTGACAACGACAACGATGAGGCTCAGCAAGCTGCGCCTCGTAAACGTCAAAAGTCGAAGCATACCCCTACCGTCGTTGCTGCGCTGCCGACGCCCCCAGCATCTGTCTCGGCGTCGACGACACATTCAGTCGGCGCCGTAACGAATGCACAGGCGCCTGCGCAGCATATACCACCGTCGAGGCCTGCCCATAGTTCCCCCGCCGCTGCGTCGATCCCAATCCCCTCAGCGTCTACGTCCACGTCCACTCGAGCCTCGACGGCAAGATGCATACCGAATCTCGTTCCCGTAGGAGCAGCGCAGGCTCGCCTCGGGGCTTCGGTGGTGGCGCGGCCTCCTGTGTATCTAAACGATCCATGCTATCAGATGTATATGCGGAGGCTACAGGCTCAGCAGGAGATGGCGAATCAACCTATGGGGTCTTCGATAATGCAAGCCCAGCGGATCGAGGATCAGCCTCATCAGGCGGTGGTTCATCCTCTGTCGGTCGAAGCTGGCCATGCGACGATTCGGGAGCAGCAGAGTTTGCGGCAGCCGCAGCCGCAGCACCAGCGCCAGCAGCAAGCGCGTCCCGTTACGCTCGACCTTACGCAGCTGCAGCTGGGCCTGCCATACATTCAGCAACAGCAATACATTCAGCAGCCTCACGTCCCTATTCATCCACCCCAGCAGCCCCAGACCCAACAGCATCTTCGGCAGCCTAAGCCCGAGCCACCGCGCGCCCAACACCAATACGTTCAGCAGCTCGAGTCCCTGCCTCGACGGCCCCCACCGAAAATGAAGCGACAGGAGGCGCCGTATACCCCCAGTATCGCACTGCCCTTCGACCTCCCTCTTCCCGCTGTCTGTGAAGGAGGGGGAGAGGAATCAAAACGGCGGCGGCTCAGCGCGCCTAACGTCGTGCCTACTCTCCATTCGTCTCCTGCCGTTGTTTGTGAAGGAGGAGAATCAAAACCTCGGCAGGAGCACGACATTGTGAGCATTGCACCGCTGCTTGTCCCCGATCATACGGCTGCAGATGGAGGGGAAGTCAAGACCGAAAAGCAGCAGGACGGAACTGCTAGCGTCGCAGCTGTGCTCGACCCGCCTATCGCTGTGGAAGAGCACGCGGAGTCGAAAGTGCAGCAGAAGCACGATGCTGCTAGTGTCGCGCCCGTGCTCGAAATGAAACCCATTCCCGTGCTTGGAAGAGGAGGAACGGAGTCGAAATCATCCCTCAGCACCCCGCGCATCAAGTTGGAGTCTAGGTCCTTACTTGACGATCGTTCGCGGGGCTTCAATCTCAACCGTTATCGAAAGTGGTAGTTTCCGCAGTCTTTTTACCGTTCGTATCTCGCGCGGCGGCATTTTTCTTGGACATCAGTCGTGACTCTAGACAGTGCGAGAACTCATCCTATTGATCTCAAAATGTAGAAGGATAAGCGTGTATTGTAAATATTTAGCATGTGTATATAATGTAGCTATAGGCATCTCGTCTGTTCAGTTTTTCTGATTTTTTTCTGCTACCTGTCCAAGCCAAATTCTCCTTGATTTGGCCAGGTAGGCTGAGGTAACAAAAAAAGCAGCGATAATAACGTGACCGTGTCTTTGCTTCGGACTTTCAGACTGGCGTCTTTCCTGATTCCTTTCTTTCTTGAACCCTCATCATCTCGCGTCTTCCCTGTCCGCGCCACTCGCCTTTGTCTGAACGATGGCGTCGGACGACGAATACTCGGACCCCACAGAAAATGACGAGTACCAAGAACCCAAGTCGAAGAAAGGCAAAAACAAGAAGAAAGTGAAAGGGAACCCGGAACATTTTCTGCTTCGTGGAAAGCTCAATCGCCCTCGCCACTGTGATTATAGCTCGGAAGCACTATACAGTGCGTGTGTTTCTTACCATTGTAATCCAATAGAGGTTGTCCTGACGCGACGCGACACAGAACAAATGAAGTATGAGGGCATTGATCTTGAGCCCGACTACCAGCGCGGTATGCATATTCCGTCGTGCAATCTATGGAAATCTCATTGAAACTTCGCTCGTAGATGTCGTTTGGAGCGAGGCTAAACAAATCAGCCTCATCGATTCCATTTTGCGATGCTATAATATACCTCCGATTATATTTGGTATGCGTTAGAGGGCCTTCGCTTTGTTTTGGGGTTAATGTTTGCTGGTTGCTAGCGGTTACCAGTTCCGACACTGGGATGGAGAAGCGGACGTGCATTGACGGAAAGCAGCGTTTGACTTCGATACGGAAGTGAGTGAGCTTTGTCTTTGTCGCGGGTGTGTCTGATGAGCGTATGTAGATTCGTGGATGGCCTGGTGTGTTCTATTTCGTGTCGTTCTCGGCTTAGTTTGTCTGACTAGAGTTCTAGATTCCTCGTGCGTTTTTCTTCTTGCTGTCTGGGAACTTGACTCATTCTCATGTCTGTAATAGACAAGGACCCGTGCGTGCTTTCTTCGTTGACATGCTCGCATAGGCTGACACGCTCACAGGTATAGCGGCGAGTCGTACTTTTACTGTGATAACAATCCCTCCTCCCAACCCGGGCGCGCAAGAAAGGTACTCCCCGAAGCAGTTCGTAGGCAGTTCGACACACGGACTCTGCTGTGTACGGAGTATCAGGACATTACGGATGCACAAGAGCGGGAGATATTCGAGGTGCGTGTCCCTTTGTTTTTCCTAAATCGATTCTTTCAATCCGCTGACTACCCTCACGACGCAGCGTGTACAGAAGGGAGTGGCGCTCACGCCCGCCGAGAAGCTCGCGGTGATCAAGAGCCCACGGGCGGCGTTTGTCAAGCGGCTGCTGGAGAAATTCGTGCAGGGTGACGATGCGGGCTTGAGCAGCGAGGCGCTGGATTGGGATAATTCGCGGGGGTGGGGATTCCGGTGTATCGCTGAGACCTTGCGGTGCATCGTCGTCAAGCCCAAAACCACGTCGTTCCGGGCTGCGGAAAAGTGGCTCAAGGATCAATCACCCGTCAGCCCTGCGTTCGTCTCCGGCATCGAGGAGACGTATGAGATTTTCGTGGCGCTCGTGAGGGACCCGCGTACCAAGGCGCATTTTACGAAGGTGGGGCCGATTGTGTTTTTGATGATTGGGGTGTTGGTGGATCGGCTGAAGGGGAAGGTGACGTTGGAGGCGTTGGGGAAGGCGGTGGGGGAGATGCAGGAGGATGTGAGGAAGGTGCATCAGGAGATTAGGAATAATAGTAAGGTGTCGAAGACGATGCTTGCGTTTGTGGATGGGTATCGGGCGGCGGATGGGTTGCGGTCGGGGGAGAGGAGCGCGGTTGAGGAGGTGCGGGGTGGGGGTTCTGGGTTGAATGTGCAGGTAACAGTGGGTGTGAAGCGGAAGGCGAGTGGTGACGGGGACGCGGGGAACGGTTCCGACGAGGAGGAGGATGCTGGCGGGCAGCAGGAGGCTGCAGCACCTAATCGCAAACGGACGCGGGCGAAGAAGACTGCTGCTGCTGCTGCGCTGCCAGATCCTTCAGCATCTACCTCGGCTTTGGCAGCGGATTCTGTATCCGGTGCGGGTGTGCAAGCGTCGCCTAAGCGTTCGAGGCAGCGCGCGAGGGTTCCAAGGGTTTTGACGAATGTTTCGACGCCGTTGGATTCGATTGCGCCTGTAGATTCGAGTGTGCCTCCTGCTTCGACTGGGCCTTCAGGTTCGGCTTCTACTGTCCCTGCAGCTTGGACTGTGCCCCCCGTTTCGGCTGCGCCTCCAGCTTCGACTGCGCCTCTAGCTTGGACTGAGCCTCCCGCCGGCCAACCCCCGCCCCACGCGTCGAATACCACTTCAGCACATCGTAGGGACAACCCTGCAACCGCTCCTGCGTGGACCCGCCCGCAACATGCCAACAGTCCGTTGGATTATCATCGCGAGTTGGAGCGGCAGCGGCAGTTACAGCAGTTGCACCGTCCGAATGTCGAGCGGCCATCGCGGGGGGATGATATTAATACTATTGCGGTGGACCCCGGCCCTGCCATGCGCGGAGGAGGAGGAGGAGGGGTGGTGTCGTCGGCGCCGGTGAGCACCGCGCACGTCAAGTCAGAAGGCTAGAGCCTGCGGCGCTGTTACTCGTCGCCCTTCAATCTAGATGGCGGTAGGGCCATGGTCTTTCGACTCGTACTTTCAGGCTTTTTATATATGTACTTGTTTTGTTGTACTCTGATTTAAGGAAGGCTTGTAGATATGACCCCTGTATTTAAATGTAAATATCTATGTAGATAACACGGAATTTTGTATTTTGTTCTGTATGAAGCACTCGGTCGAGTAAATAATTATAATAATTCGTTGCCCCAAAAGCTGCCTTATACGGCGGGATAACAAACAGACTACAATACTGATTTCCCGCTTTTCACGCGTCGTCGTTGTCGCCGTTTTTGTTGGTTCTCTCGCTGGGCTCACTGCTTGCGCCTCAAAGCCCGTTCATTGGAACCATAGAACGATGCAGCGACTTCTCCCTGCGCGCCGCCTTCAAATCCAAACCCGCGCCTCAAACGCGCTGAATCGCACCCTTTCCTTCCATACACCTCCACAGTGGGTGAACTTCGAACAATGGTTCAGCCTACACTCCTTCCATTGTAGTATTCAGCACAACTTATTGGCTCATCACTGTCAGCTTGCTGATTCGCTGGCTTCAAAATCATCCTAGAGGCCGAGAAGCAACGGTGTGAGTCTCGCCGAAAGGAAATTGGATGGGCAGCCGCAGGAATTCGATGTAAGCCCCAGAATAAGCTCACCTCTTCATCAGAGTACTCACCTTTCCCGAGCAGGACCAGCTCTCTGAGAAACTGCGCTCCTGAAAGGTCGATTTTCGGACGATATCAATATGATGACGACCGCATTGTATTCTGCAGCATGGACCGCTGCCATTGACATTGAGCAAAACGCGTTGGGTCTCTGCAGATGACGCTGTACTAGAACTGTCGTCGGGGCGTGTAAGAACCAATCCTCCATCAGTGCGTGTAGAGCCATTGGTGCGTATGATACGATTCTTCATCTGTCTTCAAATTTGCTGAGACTTTTCTTAGCGTCTTTTCTTTTGACTGCGCGCCTTTTATCTCCTCGTCTGGTATCTTTTGATGCCCACTTCACTGGAAGGAACACATCTCGTGCGAACTCGCCTCGCTATCAAATGCCCGTGTCCGGATCCCGCGCAGACCACAAGTCCGATTTCCATGCGAAAGGCGTCGTGGAGGGCGTACACAATGTCGCTCGATTGGCATCGAGACCACTGCTTTCTCGTCCGCACCAGTCTTTCCCGCGCTATGGGTCGGTCGTCCGGGACAAACCGGTTACGCTTGGGCGTAAGTATGCGATATCGGACAACCTCAAGTCAGAAAGCCTAGCGGTCGCTCTAGATCATCGTTCGGGTGGGAACAGACGAGAAATAGGCGGTTAGTAGGCGGGGACTATCCAAGCGGACGCGTTTTCGGTAGCGCGCAAGCGGCAAGTCTCAGGGGATACGGCAGGCGGCGCAGGCGTAACTTTGGTTAGTGAAGCAAGTCTCGTGGCGGGTAGAAAATTCAGCGTCCCTGCAGTAAATATACGGACGAGAGACAGGACAGTCTTGGCTAGAACTGGTGTGTTCCTTGTCTCCTCGTTTATCTTCCCGAGCCATGTCTGACCTCACCGTTTCTCAGAGCACATTCCTTGCAAACTGGCATCATTTTGCGAAATCTACTCGAGCGTGTTCTCCAAAAGCACTTAAGTCGCTATCTCGAGTAGACGACAAAGATCTCAAAGCGACATCTAGCGTCTAAGCGGGGATTCGTACAGCACATATGGCGCTCGCGCTCTTCATTTCGCTCCGACGATGGCCTTCCTCGTGGCGAACGCGTGTCCGCCTTCCGTCAGACATTCCCGCGACGCGGTACCGTCTTCACGACCCATACCATCTTGCCGACCCTGCGGCACACCCACGTCCTGTCGTCAGCCGTGCACACGTCGACCTCAGTGCCTGTAGAGTCACTCGGTGCGTATGATACGTTTCGATGGTTCGGTCTCAAACTTACTGAGACTTTTGATTAGTCCTTTTTTTGACTGCGCGTCCCTCGTCCCCTTGTCTGTAATTTTCGTGGCGCCCCTCCTCCCTCCCCGAAGGAAGATGTTGCTTGCGAGCTGGCCTCCCTATGGATCCATGCCCGGATCCCGTGCAAGACCACAAGTCCGATACTCATGCAAAAGACGTCGCTCTGCGACGTTCACGATGTTGGTTGATGGTCATCGAGATCGCTCCTTTCTTGCTAGCACCCATCTTGCCTGTGCTGGGGATCGTTCTTCCGGGACAAGCTGGTTACACTTGGGTGTATGCGAGATCGGACAACCTCAAGTTACAAAGCCCAGCGGTCGCTTTCGATCGGTCTCCGTTCCCATACACCGGGGCATTAGGCGGTTAGTAGCTGGGCTTTCGTCAAGCGCGCGCGTTCTTGGCAGCGCGCAAATCCCAGCGGATGCAGTGGAGGCGGCGGAGTTGTAGCTTTGGTTGCCGAGGCAAGTCCCGTGGCGTGCTGGGCTATCCGAAGTCGCTTCAGGGTACGTTTCGCCTCTGCCTCGCGAGCGATGCTAACCTGCTATAGGCCGCATTGTAGTCCACTCTGCCATTCTTACAACACCAATGGCGTTCCTCCTCCTCACTTCACTCCGAATACACTGGCCTTCTCGGTTTTTGTCCTCGTGGCGACCGCGTATACGCTTTCGGACAGACATTCCTGCCGCCTGCGACGTGGTGCCGTCTTCACGACCCTCACTATTAGTATTACGCCCGCATCCTTTCGCGATGCACCCGCAGCCACAGCCGTACTGCACACGCACGTCACCTCTTCAGCCGTGCACACGACAAGTCGCGAATGTGGGGGTGCTTGAAGTCTCTCGCTTTGACCCCTTTCGGAGGGTGTCCCCCATGTCGGTCCACTGGGCATGAGCCACGTCTGCGTATGCGAACCCCAACACGGGATACGAATCGGGTTGGCAGTTGGAGCTTTGGTGATTACGCGCATCTATGGCGGCGGGTGTGATGGAGGCGGCGGAGACGCAGCCGTGGTTGTTGAGGCAAGCTTTGGTTTGGGCTACTAGCGGATCGCGATGGGGCAGCCGAGTCGCCTGAGGGTACGTTCCGTCTGTTCCTTGCGACCAATACTGACCTGTTCTACAGCGCGCGTTCACTGTGCAACCTACGCAGCCCCACAAAGCGCATGTAGTCCAACGCCTTGCTGCCCATGTGTACTTGGCCTTCGTTCATCCCAGCACTTGCCGATCGAGGACTTCGTCAAATACCATCCTCATCGGATTTGTGTTCGTCGTGTCCGTTACCTATTGGTCGCAGACTCGAACTCCGTACGACTTCTCTTCCGTGTCACCGCCCGGTGGCTCCGCGTTACTGTCTGTGTCGCGTCTGCCAGTGTCGGGATGCATGAGATCAAGCGGTACAGGTCTGAGCTCAGCGAGATCACGCGTTGGCGAGGAACTGACCGTGATCGAAACGGGAAGCGGTTTCGTGACTGCTTGGGTGCGGACTTCCCAGCTCTTTGACTGTCGGCTCGACTGTCAAAGGAGCTTTGATTCTCGTCCCGACGTGCCAAATCGAAACAAACACGTTGTGTGTCTTGTTTGTCCCTTTGTCTTGTGCTACTTAAGCAGCCACCGTCTCGGCCACCATTATCGCGCTCCACCACACCTGTATCCCATATCGCATCTCCCCTCTTACTTTGCCACCACTCCGCGACCTCCCGCGACCATCTCCACCCTTCCCCTGGTTCTCTCAAACAAAGCTACCCGCTTTCATCGAGACCATGGCCTCGGACGATGAATACATAGGCTCCAAATCGAAGAAAGGCAAGAAAGGCATGGGCAAGAAGAAAGTCAGTGGCAATTCTACGGAACATCACGATCTGCTTCGCGGCAAGCTCGCCGACCCGCCCTCGACGAAGTACACCACCGAAGCGTTGTACAGTACGTCTACTTTCCATGCCATGGCCGCCGCCAATTCGTTCTGACGATCAACAGAACTGATACAATCTGAGGACATCGATTTGGACCCGGAATACCAGCGCGGTAGGCAGTCAGCAATAAGAATGGGGTCCAAGACTTACTCTCTCCATAGACGTGGTCTGGAACAAAGAAAAACAGACTGGGCTCATTGACTCGATATTGCGATGCTATTATATACCTCCGGTCATTTTTGGTACGTTGCGTGCCACCCCGCCTTTCCGCTCTTAGTCGTTGACCTTTGACTTTCAGCCGTTCAGAACCTCGATGACGGATCTCAAAAGCGGACGTGCATTGACGGAAAGCAGCGACTCACCTCGATACATAGGTGAGTGGCCCTGATCTTTGTGCGAGCTCCACGACTGAATACCGGCTGGCCGTAGATTCATGGAGGGTCTGGTGTGTGATCTTTTCCGTTTTGTCTCTTCTCATTTTCTGATCATTCATTCAGATTCCTCGTAAGTTTTCTCTGCTTGTGCGTCTGACCTATCCTGATCACTTTCACCACCTACTTTGCCCATATCATAGATAGGGATCCGTGCGTCTTGTTTCATTCCTATTCATGCATCTTGACCTGACGTCCCGGTTCTCTCAGCTTCACTGGAACGATGTATTTTTACCGTGACAATCCTGCCCGAAAAACGAAACCAAAGAAGAAATTGCTCCCGGAGTCGCTCCGTCGACAATTCGACTGCAGGGGCTTGCTATGCGTAGAGTACCAAGATATTGAAGGCTCACAAGAGCGCGAGATATTTCGAGTGTGTAGCCACTTATCCCCGCAATTCCTTCTATCTACTGACACTTACCGTCCTCTACCCTCCAGCGTGTGCAGCTAGGAATGGCCCTCAGTACCTCTGAGAAATTGGCAGTGATCGACAGCCCACGCGAGCAATTTATACGTGATCTTCTAGAGAAGTACCTGAACGGCCCCGATGCAGGCCTGAGCAGCGACGTGCTTTCGTGGCATCGCGAGCGAGGGTCGGACTTCGGGTGTCTCGCCCAAACCGTCCACACTATCGCCATCTTCCCGAACAACCCGTCTACAGACGCGACGGCGAAGTGGCTTGAAGACAAATCCCCAGTAACCCCCGCTCTCACCGCCGACGTCGAGCAGACGTATCGCATCTTCGCAGCGTTGGTCCGTGACCCACGAAATGGCGCGCACTTTGAAAAGATCGCCCCCGTCGAATTTGTGGTGATTGGGATCCTCGTGAATCGGCACAGTCGGAAACTATCACTCGAAGATATGGGCAAAGCGGTGGGGGAGCTGCGACAGCACCTTAGGAAGCGCCATCAAGACATGCGCAATAATAGTACCGTGTTAACAACGGCGCTCACGTTCATCAAGGGGTACGAAGGCCCTGGCTTGGCTTCAGGCGAGAAGAGCGCAGCCGATTCAGTGGGCACGCAAATCGCGGGGACGAAGCGGAAGGCACGGGATAACGTCGATGACGATGACGATGGCCCGGGAAACGACTCTGACGAGGAATATACTCCTCCTGCGCAGCAACAGGCGCCACCTCGCAAGCGTATCAAGGCGAAGAAGGCTCCCACTAGGTCCGTCGCTGGACCGGCACCGGATCCTCAGCCATCTACCTCAGCTTCCACGACACCTTCGATGGACCCTGTGTCGAATGCCCCTGCGCATCCACTGCCCCAGCGCAAGGTTTTTATTCGCCTTTTCGATGCGCCGCTGCCCACACCCTCACCGTCCATCACTCAGAGTCCACCTCCGACGGTGCCTCCCGCTAGCCCCGTACCCTATGCCGGAGATCCTTTTCCGCCAGCAGATCAGCAACCTGGGGTCGCGATTGGGGTACCCTCTACGGCCAGTCAAGCGTTGCCTCGAGCGCACGCCGCACCTTATAGCGGCAACCCGCCATACCGCTATGTGTGGGAGCGCCAGCAGCCGCAACTGCAGCCTAACCAGCTGGCACAGTATCAGGCGACGCTGGACCTATATGCCAATTGGGGTCAGCCGTCGCCTCCACCAAGCTATTCACAGCCGCCCCAGCAACCACACGCCATTCCCCAATCATACTTCGAGCCGTCGCTGCCTTATCCGCCCCGGCATCAGCAGCTCGATTCTGGCCCGAGACGCAGTAATGTGCGTGCAGGGGGGATGGGATCAGGGTTCTCTGTGAGCGCCCCGCGCGTCAAGACGGAAACTGAGCGGTTGATGCTCGACGCCCATTATCGGGGCTTGAATTTGAATAAATATCGACCGCGGCGCAGGCCTTGCCCATGATATGTACAAACTCCTTTTCTTGCGAGTCGTCCATTCCATGAACTACTGCTTTTGAATCTTTACAAGGAGTGCTAGCTATTCATGTAAATGCATTTAACTCGAAAATGGCGTCTTGCATCATAAAATACTCTACTTATGTGCGCGGGACCACAGCTAGAGTTGTCGAAAAAGAAATTCCTTATATGCTTGGATAATAAATAGTCCATCAAACATCTTTCGGTCATGACTCATTCACAACGCTGTCGTCGCGTTTTCTGCTTCTTTCACTGTGCTCCGCATCACAAGGCTCACGTTTTAGCTTTTATTCGGCAGGGAACCCGTCGATTGCTCCCAAACTCGTTGGAGATCATCTGAAAGAGTCCCTCCGGATACACATTTGTTGATGTCGAAACTTGAATTTGCAATAGGTTCTCCCTGGAGTCGGGCTGCATCTTCAAGTCACCTCCCTTTCCGAACCTTACCTTTCTGAATGAATGGGGCAGTCCCATTGGAGTACCTGAGGGGCCTGGCTCTATAGATTCTCTCCGAGACATCGATCGGTGCCCCAAGTGCGTTCATACCTTGGCCCTTTATAAGCTCCTCTTAAACTGTACCAACTGGCAGGCATCACCTCCCCCCTCTCTTTCAGCCATGCACTGGTCCCTTCCTCTCCTTCTGGCGGCGCTTTTTCCGCCTTGCTCGTGGGCAGTCCAGCATATTCATCGCTCGCCGCTTGGCACAGACGCGGGAGCGAGAGTTCCTCGGGCTTCGAATGCCTCTGGAGCCTTTGAAGTCATAACTTCCGCTTGGTATCCGTCCTGGAGCAGCGTACGGCCTGCAGAGCTTTCCTGGGATAAGTACACGCATATGGTTTACTCGTTCGGGTGAGTTGCACGGATGATACGTTTTCGCTGCGATTCATCGGTTTTATGTGCAGAATAACTACTTCGGACCCCAGCGAAATCGCGGGAATCGATCAGGATTTGCTGCAGGACTTCGTGCGCATCGCAAGGTCAAAGGTTCGTTTGCCCTCTCTAAGATTCTTCCCATAGCTTGACCTATTTCGACAGAGGGTCTCCCCTGTACTGGCTCTTGGAGGATGGACCGGCAGCCGATTTTTCTCTACAATTGTTGCAACAGCGGAAAGTCGGACGAAATTTATCAAGGCTATACTTGCCTTGGTCGACAAGTATGACCTGGACGGCATAGATTTCGAGTACGTGATTTCTTCGCATCCTTCTTACTCTTCTTGACACGGACATCATAACTTAGCTGGGAGTATCCTGGACATCAGGGACTCGGCTGCAACGCTGTCGATCCAGACGACTCGGCAAACTTCCTCTCGTTGTTGCAAGAGCTGCGAAAGAACAGATCGAATCTCGAATTGTCGGCAGCGGTAGCTACTCCGTTTACCGGACCAGATGGAAATCCAATGACGGATGTTTCTGAATTCGCCAACGTGTTGGATCGAGTCGGTGGGTGTCTGCTTCCGATGTTATATTCTCTGCTTGAGCAAACCATCCTGCCAGAGTTGATGGTATACGACACCTGGAGCTCCAAAACTAATGTCGGGCCAAATGCTCCCCTGCGCGACGACTGCGCCCCGTCCGATTTTCAGTTCGGCTCGGTTCATTCGATAGTGGACCAGTGGACCCAAGCCAAATTTCCCATAGAAAAGGTGTGTATTACCCATGGCTCAATCCCTTCTCATGCATAGCTCAAGTAATCGTATCCATAGCTCGTTCTTGGACTTGCTGCCTATGGCCACAGTTTTACCGTCTCCCCGAGCTCAGCATTCAACGGTTCCACTCGCTCTCTCAACACGTACCCCTCCATTGGTGGGCCCCAACCTGCCGGTTCTTCAGATACCCCTGGAGACACAAGCAAGGATCCGTGTGGGAATCCATACGGCCTCAGCGGCGTATTCACGTTCAGCGGGCTCGTGAACACGGGTTTTTTGGATGAACGAGGGAATGCGAAGTATAATTACGCGATTGATGGCTGTAGCGGTACGGTGAGTGCTCAATATCAATAATATCTTCTGCTCGTGGAAATTATTCAATGACGTGATGACGTGTAAACCGCTTTAGCCATTCCTCTACGACGAAAAATCGCAGGTGATGGTTTCTTATGATGACGCGAAATCTTTCGGTGAGTCTGTGGCCATTTCTCATTTACTTAAATCATATGTGAGCCATAGCTGATGTAACCACCAGGATTGAAAGGCGCGTACATCGCGGACAACAATCTGGCTGGATTTGCAGTGTGGGATGCTACGGGAGATTATAACGACATTTTGTTGGATTCTCTGCACTCTGCGATAGGTATCTCCGCTTGTGATTGAGATTCCCGCTACCTTTAGGTACGGGTTATTATAGTGGTCGCGATCAAAGTAGGTTTTGGCTGAGCATCACATTTTCGTAGTAGTATTTTGCGTAAGCCAATACAATTCCTCGGTCTAGTCCCGTATATTTGTCAATCCTGTCTTGTCAGCCTCACTACCTTGCCGTACTTTTTATCTTTTCAGTGTTCACTCCCTCACCTTCGCAAACCACGACATATGGCTACTGCTGCTTTCCGCACTCTCGACGACTTTCGACGAAGAGCTCGAGCAGTCTCAAATGTCTCTGGACTGGGTCATCAACTCCGGCATACCTACCTGCCGTTCAGTTGCCTCCGGCGTTCTCACCATCCCCTCCCTCGATTTCCCTAGCTTCACCGTGCAAATCAACCTATCTCGTCGTCCCTCCGCTATGATATTGTTCTGGGTCGGGATTGGTCCCAGTACTGCCGGGATTCCTTACTCGATGCCTGCTTTCTGTTGTCTTCAGGGCCTGTCTACTTTCGTGTCCCGCCACAGAGAACTTGTATACCCTTGGCACCTCCTCCCTTCTCCTGTGTCCCTGACGCTCTCCTACGTTCTCCATCTCTGTTGACCTCTGCAATTTTGCACAAACCGACTCCGCTTGCCTCGACAATGCCGATGATGCGCATATTTCTTCTAATGGTCTTTATCTCCTCTACTCTACCTGCTGCTTAACCCTTTTACAGATAGTAATACTGCTTCTTCTCTTCCACCCAATGATCCCCACGACCTACTACCCCACGAATAACACACCACTACTCCCTTCCAATATAATTCGTGATATTTTTCTGGGACACCATTTGACACGTTATCGCACATCCGCATTTTATGCTGATTTAGGCGCAATACATCACGCCCTTTCTCTGCATGGAATTCCTCATCAAGACATGACACTTGTTCAATGTCGTCGTGCTTTGATTCACCACATCTTAACTGGGACATGCATTGACAACCACACAAATCATGAGTCCTCGCCCGACCTGAGCTTGGAACATGTCGAGCAGTATCACGCGGCTTCGGCTCCGCCTCTGAAGTTACCCAAGCAATATTAGATCTTGTTCTCAATGCTGATCACAAAGATATATCAACGGAGAGCCTGTCCCATCTTGCCGGTGCCGTGAATATTCATGTTTCCGGGAAGCGGAATCTTCGTTTTAAACTACGTGCTGCTATCCGTAACCAATTTCGGTCCATCTCGACCGCATCACACTCCGAAAGACTTTCCTCATTGTCTGTGGCAGATTTCTTCATTTGAAAGCCACCGAAAGCCTGCGTTAGTTGTGATTGCGGCTTTCCACCGCATAGTCTTGCCTGCCAAGGCCACCGTCGAGCAAATAAAAAAGCCAAATCACACAGCATATCGTGTCCGGGCACTGCTTACAATTCTCCAATGTTCATGTGTCTGCTCCAGCGCCGTCAGCCGGAACCCTATATCCCGATTGTAAAGATGTGTGTGATGCATGGCAAATTAAACTGAATACTATTCATCCTGATCTTCAAGTGCACGTAATTACTGAACGGCACCAACCTGACCATAGTACCGCTTCGTCGGCTGCTAACGGTTTTGAAAATTGAGCACACCCACTCCGAAACTCTACGTGATTTGAAAATTGAAAACTCATATTGGGGTGTTAAGAAAAGGCAAACGACTCGACCAAGATGTAGAAAGACGGGAAAATCTTGATCACTTCCGTGAATGAAATCCAGGTAGCGGGCTTTGCCGCTTGTCGGCCTTACCGGGATTATCTGTTGGTCAATGCAATGCATGCTGCTGGCAGCTCCATCGATCGATCTCGAGGTGCATTTCCTCGACGAACTGGTGTTTTTGCGCAACGCGTTGGTTTGTGGTGAATGTGGCATGCTCAATTGCTGGGTCCGCCAGAAATTTCGCGCCTTCGTGGACAAATGTTTTTGCGAACTTGAATTTTGAAATGTAGGTACTTGAGAACGCATGGAAATTTAGGCTGGAATCTGCGTGCTTTGCAGAATTGCTCTGCCTGGAGTAACATCTCGATGAGGTAAACGGTAAGGCCAGTATGTATTCCCTGTTCTACGGTTACACACAAGTTGGATATAGGTATACCTTGATTCATTTGAGGGACAACTATCATGCGCGTCGCTGCAACCGATTGCGACCGCGAGTGCTATGCTGAATGTCCTTGGCTCCTTTGGCACTTGACTCGAATTCTTCGAGCGGCTCCGTATAGTTGAAGGCAGCGTTCAATGAAGCCATGTCTTACCCAATGATCGCCCGCGGTCGCATTGTCCTCAAGCCCTTGTGTTGGGTAAGCTTCGAAGCAAGTCGCCGTCGCGCGGAAGATGCCTCAACAGACAGCGGTGTATCCTGCCATGATGCGGAGAACCATACTTACTCGTCATTCGCTCGAGGTCATGCTCGGTGTTCTTTCTCGAAGACGCACCGCTCCTCTCGCTCCGGACAGCCGGTGGCGTCTGCAGGATGCTCAGCATGGGAACGATGAACTGCACTCCCAGTCTCCAGACGAAAGGAAAACAGGGTTTTATGTTTTCCTGAGGCGGCCAGAATCGAGGGTCAAACTCCGCGTTAGACAATAGTTGAGAGGAAAGAGGGAGAAAGCCATGTCCACGTACTACGATTACGCCGATTTACATTCGCCGTTGAGGCGGTGAGAAAACAGCTTGCGCCACAAGGCATCTTCGCAGAACGTCACTCGGACCCATTCCTTATCGAGGGAACACATTGTCACATTGTGAGACCGTAGGAGTTCGAGAATTGGAGGTTTCAAGTCGGCTCGACGATTCCCACCGCGTACTTTTCATGTGTGGAGGAGTCTGGATGAAGATGATGAACGGAGGACTTCTGGGGAGGGATGAGAATACTTATTCTCATCCTAAAGCTCGACACTGACAGGAGATGCAGGTTCGCAACTGAATCGGGTGGCCTGTCCTTCAGTCTGCGTGCCCGTCGGATTGTCAGAAGCATGGAAGTCATGCAAGAAGGGAGAACCTGGAATTCCTTACCCAGTAGGGAAAGCGGACAACAAGAGGGTGTATGGTTGGCTGCCAGTGCCGCGGTCTGTGAAGAATTGAGATAATGGACATCGTGGCAAGCGAAACATTCAGCTTTCGGATTGTCGCCATGCAAGCTCGTCGGAGTGAATGCTTTGGAATGTGGAGGCTGAGGGCGGGCGATCGAAGTCGACAAGCAGAAATGTAGCAAAGACAATGGTTTGGACAGGATGGAAACAGAGTGGGGCTAGACGGGGTAATCGAAGTGTGAGGGTGAGTATATGTGATACAGAAACGAGCGGGTTACGGGAACCGGATTGATTTCAATGATAAGTCTATCCGGGACGCTAGAAAACGGACCAAAGACCGTGGAACTGGAGAAATTTAACATAGAGAATATGGAACGCGCATGCACGCACGCGTTTCTGTGGCTCCAAAAATTATTAATTCGCAGCCAGCAAGCAAGGGCTGGGGACTGGTACATCAATATAGAGTAAGACACGCTGCGAATCAAGTCGTTGAAGCAGATGCCATCTGTCTCTTCTGCCGCTGGAGATTAGAACTTGCTGCGTATACATCGGGCCAATGGAGAACAATGGGGCTTCCAACCCAGATTGAGATGGAACATAGTGACGGACAGGATTCCTCATAAACGGAATCCCGACGGCCAGCTAGCAACAAAAGCACTTGTACCCCGTGACTAAGATAAGATTGACCACAGGCTCTAGGAGACACTTGTCCGGCGCCCGGTGGAATGGATAGCACGGCCGGAGGACAAAGAAATCTGTAAATCAGTGGACAGAAGAATCAAGATAGAAAGTCGGAAAACGGTCCTATTTCCCAACAGGCAGGCCAGTCTGCGGTGCATTTTTTATCTGAGACCGTGTCAGGAGGGTGGCAGTGAAACTGTAAGAATCGCACCAAGAATCCCAGAATCAGGGCATAAGTATGATATCTTCAAAATCTGCTGAGAAAAATGGAACCGTCCGAACCGATCAAGGCGTCACAAGCCTGCCAAAGCACAGCGGTGAGGTAGAGTACGATTGTTTCCCGCACGGAAATTGGCGACAGCTGGATTCAGCGAGGCTAGTTCGTCGACATGGTGTCCGCGTCAACCCATTGTCGGAGTTTGAAATTTGCCGCTGAATATCACTTCCCTTTTTTGGTCGGGTGTGACGTCTTGTCACAGGGCTTCCTCTTCCCGTCATCCTCGAATCTGAACTCGAATCTTGATATCGGCTCATACGGCAAACGCTGGCGCTTCAGATAGGGGGAAACCACTGCTTGGAAGAGCTCAAATAGCAAGGACTTCCTTCCAGCCACAATCAATCTCCAGACTTGCAGCTCCGAGTCAGCGCAAGTCTCTGCGCAAATGCAGAATTTTATCCGCCGCCAATGACACCATACGCCGTGAATCAAGCTAGTGTTACTACCACTATTGCACTGTACTCGTTGAAACCCAGTCCGTACTGATACTTGTATGTTAAAACAAGATCCTCTCAAACGCGGAGCGTAGCTACTAGCTGGATCTTGAGCGCTCAGTGCAGGGTCTGGGCCGCATATTGTCCGCTCGGCTCGCGTGGAACGTGGAAGTGGAGCCCCAATTTTATCTATCTCCTTGCCAATTCCCTCACCGTGGGTCTACAACAGTGACACCGTTGTGCGGTGAACTTTTTTCTGCCCCGTTGGATTCTTCCAATCTGGTTTTTTATATGGCTATGTCGCATGACAGATACACATCCGTTTACCCGATGATTGTTGCACACGCGCGGCATCATTACCCGCCCTCCGACTCCGCCCCGCCCGCCTTCTCGTCCACATTTATGTCCCCCGACGTTGCGCTCTCACTATATCAAATTCGGGTCAATTCTCGATGACATATTGTTGCTGGCCTTGTGGCAGTCGTGAAAGCTAGATCTTTGTTCTCCATTCGGACCTCTGTCCTTGATCGAGATGCATTCAATTTCCGTGGGTATAAAGGTCAGTGTCCCTTTTCTTCTACTTTTCCGTTTGCTCACCCTTGAATCCACAATGCTCCCTCGTCGAAGAAACTCTCCGAATACGGTACTCTTCCCATTTTATTCTACGTGGAAGGCCTCTGCTGACCTCGGAACTCTTGAAATATTAGATCTCCGAGCCCTACAGATTGGTTTGTCATTGAATGATGATAATTTATACACCAACTTAACTTTTCTTTGCACCAGGTGCTCACAACTTCACCACAGGCCACAGTGCGTCAGCCAAAATCTCTTCATAGATTTTATTTACTTTCGTATAAGGCGCAAAATTCTCCACAAACTTCTTCTCCAGTGCTTCAATCGGTAAGTACTATCTCTGGGTTTGTCCCTCGCTAATTGTGATTTCAACAGCCCTCTTCACTTCCACTTCATCGGGTAAGTCCTCCGCACCTTCCAAAGAACGTTTCACAGCCTTACGAATCGTCTTCAACAGCTTCAGGTGCGCACTGCCTCACTGAAAACGAGCGGGTCGCGGTTTTGACAGTGTACTTCTAGCCTCCTCCTGCGCCAAGGTTGCAGAGCATCCCTCTCCCTAACCTCTCCCCAACGAATCCTCAAGGTCCGACATTTTCGACCAGAGGAACGGGCGTGTTCCCCGTCGATCTCCTGAACGACATCGACTTCGAAGTCCTCGCCAGGAGCGTCTCGAATTTCCGTATTCCTTCACATACCACTATCTATGTCGCACCTTCCTCACGCGACCGCTTTCTCTTCCATATCGATACCGGAGACCGACCGTTGCGAGTGTTCTCAATCCTCCGCCGCGTACAGTCCATCCTGCGCGCCCCACTTTCTCTACAAGTCTACCAGACTCAGGTTTCGCCGGCAACGCAAGAGTCTGTCCGCCAACATTTCTTGTCTCGCAACGGCCCGGATGCTGCGCGATTGTGGCGGAATTTCCTGAATGGATTTGAGCATGGCGATGGACCTAGAGGCGAAATCTTATTACAAGGGCATTCAGACATGTGGGGCTTTTCGCAAGATCACGGAGGCGAGTGGGTTATTCATGTTGATGTGCCTTTCCTCCCCGCTGTTTGGAATTAACGTGAGTGATCTAAATTATCTCTTCGTTGTTCGAGTCGCCTGTAATAATCCTGAATCCGTCTTCTCAAAGTTTCAACCCCAAATTGGGCGGCTCCGGAGTCGTATACGGATGTAACCCAAGAGGCAATCGTGCAGCGCACAATGTATTCTATCGTTCGACTTTTGAGCATGAGTCTGCGGTGACCCTTGTTCCCTGTATATATGTATTTGTTGACTTATTTGTGTATTTATTCGCTGCGAAAAGGCGTACTCATACGCATGAGACACCCACATGGCGAGACGCGAAGCAATCGCAAAATCATTCTATTTACCTCCATCATCGGCGATTTTTGCGCGGACTGTTTTGCTCTCATTCGGTTTCTTACGCTTGATTTCAAGTTGCTTCCGCGAGACATGGAAAGATGCTGAACTGTGAACATATGTACCAAATGATCGACGGAGTTCGGTGGGTCGTTTTTCACCAAATCAAGGTCGATTTTGTTCATTGTTCACGGCAGAGCAAAGAAAAGATCGGATATAGGATCTGAAAGTGATGTACCATGCGATTCACTGATACCATTTGTTTTTTTTTTAGGATTCAGGCTGCACTGAGGACTTCGGAATCTTGTAGGAACAGTGAACACGGAGCAGATTTGTCAAGGTGGAGGATTCGCGTAGTTTATAGCAAAGCAAGATGGTGGTGGTGGTACAATTTGTATGCTTCTACACAGAAGTCCATTGATTAATCTGACAGTATATCATTCATTCTTCCTTCCTTCCTTTCATTTAGAAATCGTTGTTGCGTTCGTTGAACTCGCCCATCTGTCAGACAACCATTTAGTTTTGAGCATCGACAGACGTGAGAGTGAGAATGAAAAGCTCGACATACCTTGCGTTCCTGACCGCGCTCCTGCAAGCCAGCGTTACCGGTCATCTTCCCAGCAAGTTGTTCCGCACCGCCTGTGCGAAGAAGTGGGATTGAGAATAATGATAAATGTTTCGCATCTGATAGCAACACGAACCTTTCAGCTTGTCGCCCATGCTCGGCTTGTTGTGGCTGCTGTCAAACTCGCGCTCGCGGTTGCGGGACTCAAAGTTGTCGCCGCCGAAGTCGGTGTTGCGTCCAGTCGAAGAGCTGTTATCGTACTCGTTACGACCGAGGCCGGCGCCGGTGCCCTGAGACAGGTCGTCCGTGCGGGTGCCAGTGGAGCCGCCATACGAGGTGTCGGTCATGCCGCTGCGCATACCGCCCGTCAGGCCGCCTCCCATCCCGCTGCTGGCGGTGTTGCCGCCCATGGTGGAACCCATGTTAGAGCCGGTGTTGTCGAAGCGATCTTGGTAGCCACCGCCGGTTGTACGGGAAGAGTCGTTGAAGGTGTCGTTGTTGAAGTTGTCTGGAGTGTTCAAGTTGTGAGATGGGGATCGACGGAATAAATTTAAACGAAACACGGTGCAACTGACCCGAACGACCCATGCCGGTTGAGCCAGTGGTAGATTCAAGCGCACCAGTGCGGCGACCAGTGGCGGCGGTGCCGTCAGTGCCGTAGATGGTGTTGTTGTTGACGTTCTGGTCGTAGGAGTCCATGATGAGAGTAGAGTGTGTAGGGTGTGTGTGGGTGAGAATGTGTTGGGTGGGTGATTCAAATGTGAGAATCGCTAGCAAGTTTGAGCGAGATTTAAAGGCGTTCAGGTGTGTGATGTCACACCTTTGGAGTACGCTGGGAGAGCGGCGAATTTTCCTTTGAAGGCGAGAACAATACGATATGACGCACCAAGCGTAGCCGCAATGACGCGCATAGAGCTCGATAATCACGGAGAGCTCGGTTTTTGAAATTCGTTTTGATGACCCGGAATCAATTATCTAGGGAACAGTCGAGCGATCTTGAACGGTTCGGAAGTAAATGGGACTCTGGGAGGGAGGTTTCCTGGTGACTTTGAGGCTCGCCACGCAAGACAACGAACCACTTTTGGACCAAGCTTGGGAACACCTGAGCGAGTCGATGCCCAAGTGTGACCAGAAAGTACACTCAAAATTGCGGATCTATTGAGGTCATCTTGGAGTAGAGAGTACGACAGCTCGAATATTTGCAAATGGGTGTACATGACGTGGAAGGGACCGTCATCGAGGAGCTTGAAGATTGGGTGGCATTGCCGGAAGCAGTGGAATGGACTAATTGGCCATTGTTGTTGTGAATGAGTTCTTGAGTGAGTACACATGTCCAGAACTCAAGGTTTTCCGTTTATCGAGGGGAAAGCAGATAAAAGGTACTGAAAGGTATAGGCTTGGCGACGGAGCACGAATCCATGTGAGTTTCGGAGAGGTAGCGCGTGTTATATGGCGTCGAGTTCCACCGTAAATTTCGAGATTTGGGCAAGATTTGAGCGGAAGTGATGAAGTAATCTGCTGCCAACACCCCTGCCAGTGCTGCCTGCGGTGTTACTCCTGTGCCGGTTCGTGAACCAGGCCTCCTCGTGCGCTCAGTTGTCCGAAAAGCCTCCTCGATTTCGCTCCAGAGAGCCCAGTTTGTCGAGCAGAAACCGCGACAAAAGCGGCAGGAGACAAAAACTCGATGTTGTCGTGTGTTTGTTATCTGGCTCGATCGGGTAATTTTCCGGGAGATTCTGACGCTACCGGTGTATTCATACAACGATCCATACCCATGCTCACGAATATTTACGATACAAGCTGTTTTGTGCGGTTTACATGTACATGGAGAACGAGTGCTGCTGCATATTATAATTCCTATCACCAAGACATACCAAGGGGAACGAAACGAACTTGGGATTTAAGATCCCAGATCGAGGGGAGGTCGACGAACAGCGCATCAGACCTCACGTAACAGGCAGCGGGGGATGCCCTACCACCTCCGATCGCGGTTGTCACGATACCGAGTATCCCTCCTTCCTCCACTGCCGCCATAATCATCATCATATTCATACTTCTTCCCCCTCTCATACCCACCACCACTCCCATTTCGATGCATACTCCCATTCGCGCTCCCGTACCTCCCCCCGCCCCCACCACCATCCCACCCGCTACTACTACTCGAAGGCGGCGCCCCAGGCTCCGACTTCACCCGCATCCCCCCCGTCCCCTGTCCCCCGCCCGACCGCCCAGCCATGAGATTCGCCTCGAGCGCAGCCGCAACGCTCGCCGCGCCGAGCTGCTGCCCTCCCTGCCCCTGCACAGGCGTTCCCGTTACCTGCTGCAGCATCTGCTGCAGCGCCTGCGTCTGCTGCATATACGACTGCAGCCCGTCCGCATTGAACGCGTATCCAGGTAGGCTCGGCGACCCCGCCATCGTGGGCGCAGAGGACAAGCCGTGGCCGTGCGTGGGCGTGGGGTGGAGGGCGTTGGCGACGGCAAGCTGCCGCTGCGCCTCGAGACGCTCTTTCGCTGCGCGGATGACGTCGACGGCGTTCGGCACGGGGCTGGCGCTCGCGGGAGGCGCGTTGGATGCGGGTGGTGTCGGCGGGGGAACGGGAGCGGGGGCGGGAGGCGCAGGGATAGACGCAGCCTTTTTAGGGCTCGTGCGTTTCCGAGGCGCAGCCTGCTGCCGGGCGGCCGGTGCGTAGTCGTCGTCCGAATCCACATCCTCGTCGTCATCATCATCGTCGTCTTCGTCGTCCCTCGCCCGCCCCGCCTTCCGCTTCGTCCCCGCACCCGACTTCGTCCGCGCACCCACCGCATCCGCCGCGCTAGTCTGCCCCCCCAACGCCGGCCCCTTGTAGTTATCGATGAAATTGATCATCGCCTTGTATATCTTGCCATTATTCCGGATATCCTCATGCTGCCTCCGCACATCCGCCCGCATAGCCCCGACCGCCTTCCCCATCGCCTCCAGCGTCAGCTTCGTCTTGTGCCGATGCACCAATATCCCAATCATGATAAACTCAATCGGCGCAACCTTCGCGAAATGGCTTCGGTTTCGCGGATCGAGGACGAGCTCCTCGAAGACGTGGTAGGTGTTTTCGATGCTGGAGGTGAAGGCGGAGCTGATGGCGGAGGGGTCCGTGAGCCACTTTTCCGTGGCCTGGATGGAGGTGGTTTTGGGGTTCACGGCGATGCATTGGATGGTCTGGGAGAGACAGCGGAAGTCGGAGCCGCGGGAGCGGTCCCAGGCGAGCGCGTCCCCGCTGAGGCCGCCCTCGTCGTTGTTGAGGAACTTGTCCTGCAACTCGCGAATGAATTTCGCGCGGGGGGTGCTGATGACTTTGAGTTTCTCGGCGGGCGTGAGGGCGACGCCGAGTTGGACGCGCTGCACACGAGCGTCAAGAAATAGAGCAGAGGGATAAGGGCAAGTCGCTGCGTACCTGGAAGATCTCCCGCTCGTGAGAGTCCTTGATGTCCTGGTACTCTACGCATACCACGGCCTTGCCGTCGAACATTGTGCGGTACTTCTCTGGAAGCATCTTCTTCGTGCGGGTGCGTTGGTTGGGGTTGTCGCGGTACCAGAGCTTGTCGCCGGTGATCCTGAGTTCAGTTAATTAAGCAAGGGCAAGAGGCCAGATACGCAACGCACGAGTCCTTATCTATGCGGAGTGGCGGAGGATGTAAGAATAATAAGGCAAGCGTAGGAGCAAGGAAACGCACGAGGAATCTGGATATCGTGTCAGAGGATGAGAGAACAAGAGAAACGACTACACACCAGACCCTCCATAAAACTGCATGCCGGATTAACGCCCACAAAGACAAGAAACAGCCATTGCTCACCGGTGTATTGAAGTCAACCTCTGCTTTCCATCAATACACGTCCGCGACTCAGTACCATCGTCGTAGCTGTTGACGGCTAGAAGCCCATTTCAATGCCAGACGTCGCGAAAATGGGGGTGGCGCGCACCAAAAATGACTGGGGGAATGTAGTAGTTTCGAAACAACGAGTCGATGATGCCGATCTGCTTGGACTCTGGCCAGACAACCTCTACGCGCATCATGAGCTTCAAACCGCAATCTTGCTTACACGCAGGCCTACCGCGCTGGTAATCAGGCTCTAAATTGATGTCTCCATTGTGTATCTGTTCTGTTCGACTTCAGACTGGATCCAGGGCAGCAGCGGCAGGTAGAGCGCAACTATACAAGGCTTCTGTGCTGTATGTCGTTGCGCGCGGGGCTTTAAGCGCGCCGTGAATTCGATATTCGCTAGATTTGCCTGTAGCCTTCTTTTTGCCCTTTCCTTTCTTTGATTTCGGGTCTTCGTACTCTTGTGAGAGCTCGTCGAGGTCGGTGAGGTCTGAGTAGTCGCCGTCCGACGCCATCGGCGACGACAGGCAAGGGCTTGAGAGTGGCGGGAACGGGGAGGACAAAAGTCGAAGCTGTTGGCAAACAGGTCAAAACTACCCTTTTGGGACTGGGTTGCTCTTTTGTTCTTCTTGCTTTCTCCCGACTTCTCCCCCAAACTCCAAGCCTGAAGGGTTCCGAAAGCTGCGTTGCCGCGACTTATCTTCGCACACTTGCCGACAAGCATGCACTATTGTCTATCAATTCCCGAAATCCTTCATCTCATCGTAGAAAATCTTGACTTTGAAATTCAGGTTCCATACCGCGCGGGCCAGAGCCGTTCCAAGGCTCTCGCGGCACTGGCACGCACATCTCGTGCTTTCGGCGATGTGGCTCTTGACGAATTGTGGACACATCTCGTCGGCTTGGAACGCATCTTGTGTTGTATGCCTCCCGATCTATTTAGCGGTCGCCGTGAAAACAGAGTAAGTAGAGTTTGTTTAGCTCTTCAAAATCCAATGACTTGAGCTCAATGTGTTTATCGCGTCACGTAGAAGCTTCTGCGACCCATGAAAGCGTCAGACTGGGACCGTCCACGCATCTACATGAACCGCGTAAAACACTTGTGGGTAGCGGGCCGTCGCGTTGCGCGGCAAAACTCGTACTTTATCATTCTTCAGATTGCTGAATCCCGTGGAAATTGTCATGTTGTGAACCGACTTGTTGCTTGAACACCTTCAACCTGGATTAAGTACCTCAGATACCTGGCCATTGGCACGGCATCAGAACATGCCGAAAGCCGTCAAACGGGCCCATCAATAAATTTTCTGTAAGTTATGGTTAGGGTCTATTTCACCGAGTCAGATTACTCTCACGGTCACAAAACTGAAAACCATTAGCTTTCTTTCTAATGGGATTCGAAAACCCATTAGAAAGAGCGTGGGAAAAAAGGGCACTTTTCGTTGTTCGTTCGTGCGGACACTTTTTCGGGACCCTCTCAAACGTCATCTGAGATGTGAAAAGAACGAGTACATAAAGTACTCGTAACCTATACAGTGGCATTCACGATGATCACCTTGCACCAAGCAATATCTTCGCTGCCCTGAACGGATCTTTTCCGGCGGGCGAAGTCGAATCCTATTTTCGACGACTGAGGAGTGTACAATGGTTAACCGAGCATGACTTGCTCAACATTCGTTTCTTGCTGTCCCCAAGGCTCAACGCACTCTCGCTAGACTTTCCGTCGTCCCACACGAATTTTTCGTTCCTATCTTCCATCCCTCTCATCTGTCCCGGCTTAAAGGAACTGGGCGTTAACGCATTGGGCATTTTCTCGACGTTCCCAGATGGACCCTTCATCTCCGAACTCACTTGTGGCCTTCACTCGTTACAAAAGCTACGAATTGCTATTCCAGATCTTACTAATTTCGAGCACATCAGCCGAGTGAAGGGTCTGACATCTCTTGAATGTTTACTTTCAAATACTCTGCCAATGTTGTTCTCTCCTCTTTCCTTCGATGCTCTTGAAGAGGTGACCGTCTTCAATGGCAACCTCGACACAATCATCGATCTCTTCTCCCGCTGTTCTCTGCCCGTCTTGAAGCGACTCAAAATTCACCCCAGCTTCGGCATCACCGCGACGGGCGTAGACAAGCTGCACAAAGTGTTGAGCCGATCGTGCACACCCAGCTCGCTCACGACCCTCGAATTAACCTTCGACGGAGATGACGAAGGTGGTGTCGAAGGAGAGGATCCAGAACTGTACACGATTCCCTTCCGCTCTTTCGAGCCCCTCTTTTGCTTCGTCAACCTCACCTCATTTTGTATCGCGTCAAAATCTGGAATCTGCCTGAATGACGAGGAGCTAGAGATTATAGCACGCACCTGGCCCCATCTCAGACACCTCACCCTTTGGGAGCGTGTCGAATGCCTGACACTTTCTCTCCGCTCACTGAGCATCCTCGCTGAACATTGCCCCCTCCTCGAAAGTTTAACCCTAACACTTGACCCCGAGTCTGATCCAGAGCTGCTCACCTCCAATGGTCACCAGCCCATTTCGCAACTTGCTCTGCACACACTCGACGTCAATCGGTCGCCCATTTCCGCGCCGACCCTCTTTACTGGTCGATTTCTATCCTCGATTTTTCCAAATCTGTCTGTCGTGACTACGGACCTTGACGTATCCAGAATCTATCTGCTGGAGGAGGATGAAGACTCTGAGCTAAAAGAGTACCATGATCTTTGGAAGGAGGTTGAGTCCCAGCTCTCTGTATTCAAAGCCATTCGGGAGGAAGAAAAGGCCAGAGTGTGAGCCGAGTTGAAGCCGACCGGGAAAACCTAGGTACTGTAAAGTTTCAGTCAATTAATATGTCGCGCGTCTCCAGTCTGAAAATTTACGTTTTTTTTTCCGCTCTTATCACAGGTCACCGAATGAATTTTCGAATATCGCCAAAAAGCTACAAATATCTCCGGAACTTGGCCAAAAACGCTAAATTTTCGCCCTAAGCTGGGCCTTGGCAGTCGAATTTGCGTTCCGTTCATCCATATTCCAGATTTGATTACTCTGTTCAAGTTGTGATTCCGAGTCGAAACAGTCACAGGTTTGAATTTGAACATTAAAAGTTGTTGAGTGGATAAGTAGGAACATGGTGTACAAAATTCTGGAGGTTTTACGAAAGTTGCTGAGCATTACAATAATCGCTGAACCAACTGGCTCCCAACACCGAGGCAAGCTACACGACATGACGGTCGACGTGGGCCGCGTCAATCAGGACCACGAGCTGCGAGAGAGGTGCCGCCTAGACGAATACGCGAGCCCGAGCGTGACTTCCAATCTCACAGAGAGTCCGACCCGATTTGGATGAGGATGGTTGTCCATCTCCAACGTGTACATGTACGGTATCATCGCTACGCCGTATCTTCCTGGTGTTTTCGTAGGCAGTAACGGGCATCCACAAACGATAGCGCCGCCGAAGCATGGGATCCCACCCAACCAATCTATCGCTCGCTGTTGCCAAGCTCGCAATGAAACTCGACGCTTTGCACGTCTCACCATCATCGACGGTCAATGCTTCAGATAGCCCTCTGCACTCCTCCTCCGCCACACGCAGCCACCCCACCGCCTAACGTACCATACTGCTGCTGCCTCACCCGCTCCAACGCCTCCTGCGCCTGCCGAATCGCCATCTGCAGCTTCTCCTCCTGCTCCCGCAGCACCGCCAGAGACGACTCGACTCCTTCAGGGAGAGACGCGGATGGCGGGGAAGGTACCGCGGAAGAGGAACTCTGACTATCATCCGGTCGGATGGTAGCTGGGGGTAACTCGTTCTCGAGTACTATAGGCCCGGCCGCTACCATACCAATTCCGACCTCAAGCATGCTTTCCGGCGGGTACGACGTGGATGGCGGGGAAGGTTTCCTCGCTAATGAAGAGGAAGATGACGTCAGACTGCCATTGAGGTTAATGGCGGCGGGGGCTTCACCATTTTCAGGCGCAGATTGACCGTCATTCGGTCGAATGCCAGCTGGTAATAACTCGTTCTCGAGTACTACAGACCCCGCCGCTACCATCCCAATTCCACCCGAGATCATGCTTGAGGGTGGAAACGACGTCGCAGGCGGGGAAGGTATCCTCGTCAGCGGAGGCGACGCTGCAGATCCTTCACCGCCATTCATATCATTATCCTCCGAGACGCGCACAACGGGACTAGCAACGCGGGCACTCGAATCTGTGCCGGACGCTGGCGACGTCGGTCGCAGAATGAGCCTCACACGTTTCCGAGATGCAGACGGTTGCTGCGACTCCATCAACCTGCCCAAAGCTTTTCCCACATCGCCGTCAGCCTCAGCGTCGTCCCCGTCCCCGTCGTCGGCGCCCTCAGCCTTCCGCTTGACCCCCATCGTCTGCGAGCGAAGACTAGATCGAGGTGCTCTGGAAGCGAAGGTGGAAGCCTGGGGCAGCAGTACAGCGACGGAGGCAGCGTTAGGGGAAGGTGTGCGTTGGCGAGGCCCCGCAGGTCCCGCCGCATCGGTTTTTCCACCATTCAGGATGCTTCCCTCATCGTCGTCGCCAGCGCGATCCCCGTTAAGCCGCACGCTCCCCGCCAGCCGGGTCGTTCTAGTACCTAACAAGCTCGCGCTAGGAGCGCTCCCATCGCCCACGGCGTTAGCAGCAGCCTTCTCCCCATTCGCCAACAAAGGCCCTTCGTACGCGTCAATGAACGCCACCATCGTCTTGTACGTGCTGCTATTATTGCGGATCTCCCGATGCCGCTTCCTCGCGTCCTTCCGCATCTCCCCAACCGCCGTCCCCAACGCCTCCAGTGACACTCTAGCTTTATGCCGATGCAAGAGAATCGGAATCACGATAAAATCCAGCGACCCAATCTCCTTGAAACTCCGTCTGTTCCGCGAATCAGCGACGAGAGCCCCGAAGACGCGAAAGGTGTTTTCGACATCTGACTTGAATGCTGAGCTGAGCGCCGGGGGCTCCGAAAGCCATTTTTCCAACGTGGATTTAGGGTTAAGCACCAAAGAGTGGATCGTTTGGGCAATGCAGCGCAAGTCGGCACCCCGAGCGCGATCCCAAGGAAGCGCCTCATCGCTTAAGCCAGCGTCTCGAATTCCATCCCGAAGATGACGAACGAATTCCGCCCTCGGGGTGTTGATGGCTGCGAGCTTCTCACCCGCGGTGAGGGGGACTCCGAGCTGGGCACGCTGAGGCAGTAAACGTTAGTAAATCGCAAGATGTCGGTAGAACAGTGGCTACACACTATGAATGAGTCACGTTCCTGTGCGTCTGGAATGTCGCGATACTCTACGCACATGAAGCGCCTCTCGTCGAAGACTCGACGGAGGTATTCCGGGAGTAGCTTTTTCGCAGAGCTTGTGGGATGGGCGGGATTGTCGCGGTACCAGTACTTGCCACCAGTGATACTTGAAACAGACCTGCTTAGCCGAGCAAATAAGCATTGAGACAATCGAGTTCTCACTGGTCCTGATCTAGTGCAGTCAAGTAAGGAAATGCGAGCCAGGAGGTCAAGCAGACGCACGAGGAATCTAAGGAGAGAGTCAGAAAATCTGCGATCAAGGGGGTACGAAACAGTTACGCACCAAACCATCCATGAAACTGTGTGATGCGTTACTCGCCGACAAAGATAAAAAGAGATGTCCTCACTAAGATATTGAAGTAAGCCGCTGCTTTCCGTCAATGCATGACCGCTTTAGGGTCGTCCCGGCGGCAGAATCGCGGACCGCTACCACCGAAAGTCACCCTCCACGGAAAGCTCGCATGGTACATACATACCAAAAAGGACAGGAGGTACATGGTAATTGCGGAATACTGAATCGATGAAGCAAATTTGCTTGGACTCGGGCCAAATATCGCCTGCGTGTCGAGTGAGCTCCAGATCTCGTTGTTTGTGCAGATACACACCACGTTGGTATTCGGTTTGTAAAACGATGCCCCCACCATGTATCTCGCCTATTCGACGATGACTTGAGAGTGAATCCTAAGGGTCGGCGGCAAGCAAGACAGACGCAACTATACAAGACTTTGTGACTGTAAGTCGTTACGCTCGGGGCCGCATGGCTGCGACCTAGTTGATCGAAATCCTGGCATGAGGTGCCAATAGCTTCGAGTTTCTCGGCAGGGGTGAGAGCAACGCCGAGTTGGCAGCGCTGCACGCAAGGCTCAGAGAACAGAGTAATGACGGATACTCCCACACACCTGGAACATCTCCCGCTCAGGAGTGTCTTCCATGCCCCGATACTCTATACATATCACGGCCTTGCTGGCGAACAACCTGCGATACTTGTCTGGAAGCATCTTCTTGGTGCGGGTGCGTTGATTGGGGTTGTCGCGGTACCAGAGGTTGTCGCCGGTAATCCTGAGTTCCGTTAATCGAGTAAGGGGAAGAAACGAGATACGCACGAGTCCTTATCTATGCAGGGTGGCGAGGAATGTAAGAGCAGGGCAAGCTGAGAAACAAGGGAACGCACAAGGAATCTAGATATCGGGTCAGAGGATGAGAAGCCAAGAGAAACGACTACACACCAAACCCTCCATGAAACTGCATACCGGATTAATGCCCACAAAGGCAAGAAACAGCCGCTACTCACCGATGTATTGAAGTCAACCGCTGCTTTCCGTCGATACACGTCCGCGACTCGGTCCCATCGTCATAACTGTTGACCGCTAGAAGCCCGTTTCAATGCTAGACGTCGCAAAAATGGGGTGGCGCGCACCAAAGATGACTGGAGGAATGTAGTAGTTTCGAAACAACGAGTCGATGATGCCGATCTGCTTGGACTCTGGCCAGACAACCTCTATGCGAAGAATGAGCGTTAGAGCGCAGTTTTTGTGGCACGCATGCGTACCGTGCTGGTAATCAGGCTCTAGATTGATGTCTCCGTTGTGTATCTGTTCTGTTCGACTTCAGACCGAATCCGCAGTAGCAGCGGCAGGTAGAACGCAACTATACAAGACTTCTGTCCTGTATGTCGTCGCGCGCGGGGCTTTGAGCGCGCCATGAATCCTGTATTCCCCAGATTTGCCGGTCGCCTTCTTTTTGCCCTTTCCTTTCTTTGATTCGGGGTCTTCGTACTCTTGTGAGAGCTCTTCTGGGTCAATGAGGTCCGAGTAGTCGTCGTCCGACACCATCCGCGACGACAAGCAAGTGCTTGAGAGTGGCGGGTTGGTGGCGGGAACAAAATGCCGATGCAAGCTATTGACAAACAAGTCAAAACTTCCGTTCTTCGACCCTCACACACTTCCTGACGGCCATGCACGATTGTCTAACAATTCCAGAAATTCTTCAGATTATTTTTGAAAACTTTCAATCACTGGAAAGGAGTCGCGAGGACCGTCGCGCTCTTGCAGCACTGGCGCGCACATCGAATGCTTTCAGTGCCTTGGCTCTTGATGAATTGTGGAAAGAACTCTACGACCTGGAGCCTATCGTTTGCTGTATGCCTTCCGATTTATTTAGCGGTCGCGGTGAAGACAGAGTAAGTTCTTTCTAGCCTTTCTAAAATCTGCGACTCGACTTGGAGCTCATGCGTTACCAGAAACTACTGCGACCCATAAAAGCATCAGACTGGCACCGTCCACGCATCTACTTGAACCGCGTAAAACGCATATACATCTCTCATGATTCCCTTGTCCCAACCAATATCTTCCCTGCTCTGAACGCATCTTTACCGGCGGGCGAAGTCGAATCCCATTTTCGAAAACTGACGAGTTTACAATGGTCATACCAGAAGGACTTGCTCAACATCCGTTTCTTGCTGTCTCCAAAACTCAACACACTCGCGCTAGGCTTTCCGTCGTCCCTTACGAATTCTTCGTTCCTTTCTTCCATTCCCCTCGTCTGTCCCGGCTTGAAGGAACTGAGCGTCTATTCAATGTATTCATCGTTGGAGGGACCCTCCATCTCCGAACTCATTCGTGGCCTTCACTCGTTACGAAAGATACACATTGCTGTTCCAGACCTAGCCAGTCTTGAGCACCTCAGTCGACTGAAGGGTCTGACATCCTTTACATGCTCACTTTCAAATACCCTGCCAATCTTGCACTCTCCTCTTTCCTTCATTGCTCTTGAAGAGGTGACCGTGCTCGATGGCAACTTCGAAACAATCATAGATTTCTTCTCCCGCTGTTCCCTGCCTGTCTTGAAGCGGCTCGAGATTTCCCCCAGTTCCAGCGCCACCACAACGAACGCAGACAAACTGCATAGAGCATTGAGCGGATCGTGCCCGCCCAGCTCGCTCACGGCCCTCACACTGAACTTCGACGCAGGTGGTGTCGCAGAAGAGCATCCAGATATGTACACCATTCCCTTCCGCTCTTTCGAACCCCTCCTTTGCTTCTTCAACCTCACCTCGATTTCCATCGGGTCAAAATCCGGAATCTGCCTGAATGACGAGGAGATGGAGATCATAGCGCGCACCTGGCCCCATCTCAGACGCCTCAGCCTTTGGGAGCGTGTCGAATCCCAGACACTTTCCCTCCGCTCGCTGAGCACACTCGCCGAACACTGCCCATGTCTGAACAGTCTATCCCTATCCCTTGACGCCAGATACATTCCGGAGCTACCCACCTCTAATGCTCGCCAGCCCGTTTCGCAGCTTGCTCTGCACGAACTCTGCATCGGCCGGTCCCCCATTTCTGGGCCCGCCATCTATACCACTCGATTCCTATCCTCAATTTTTCCAAATCTGTCTAGGGTGATTACGGAAGTTGGCATATGGGGACTCGATGAGCTGGGGGAGGATGAGGACTCGGAGCTGCAAGTATATCATGAGCTCTGGATGGAGGTTGAGTCCCAACTCTCTATATTTAGAGCCGTTCGGGAAGAGGAACGGGCAAAGGCGTTGGCCGATAAATCTTAGGTATTTGCCCATGAAAAATCCCGTACATCCAGCGAAAGAAACTGAATCTTCTTCAGCCACCTGAATTTGAGGAGTAGCGACAAAGCGGCTTTTGGATCGAAAATGCAGGAAGCTTAGTAAAGGTCGCACTAGCAGGGTCGCAATTCTATGCATAAACATTGAAACTTTTACCTTTGCTTCACATAGACAGAGAACTTGCAATGAATACAAGTACCGCTTACTTGAATCTGCATTGACACCAGAGATTTCATTATTTTATTTATGTATTTTTTGAACCTCCATAAAGACAGTAATTCAGAGTCGTTTCACATTTCTATGCAAATACCATGGAGCGTAATGAGACCTATGGAGCTGAAACTCGCCCGTCCTACCTCGCTGGGTGCGATTTCCAATTTGCAGCGGGAATCCTCGTTCGATTCGAGGGCACGTCATACGCGGTTGTCTGAATCCATTTTTTTGAAGAATACTTTGACAGAAGAATCAGTGGCTCAAACTCATTCGACACACCGAGGACGTCCCTAGTCAGCTTCAAATCTGTATTACAGAAGGAAGAAGCTTCAAGATGAGACAGGTTCGTATTCGTATAGTCTCTCACCGGCTGTCCCCAGTGCGAACAATCCTGATACGCTTAGAGATTACACCGCACGTACGAGGACATTTTTTTGTTGTATCGTCTGATTACAAGATACTATGTAGAGATCTACGCACGAAGTTTGCGAGATAGGACCCCAGGGCTGGGGCGCGCCTTCCCAACTTAAGAAGTCCCGTAGGTTATTGAGGTTGGATTGAGGTCGATAGATCGCCGTTCGATGCGAAGTTGGGCCCTCCAATGGTTTGGATCCTTTTTCAAGCTGATTTCTGATTGGGCTTACCGCTCATGTATTTGGTCCTTGTTGAGTCGGAAGCTCGAGATCTCGAAAACAGTTGCAGTGATAATTTTGGAGCAACTTGAAGGCACAACTGAGGTCAACTTTAACGCGAAATCGATATGATTGTGAGCGAAACTGAATACCCGTACCGCATTCCTCCCGCTGGGTGAGACGGGCACCATGCATGGACCAAGTCCTCGTTCAATTCGGGGTCGGGTGTTGGGACCTGGTCATAAACGTTTTTGACTGCCATTATCGTCTGAATTTGGTTTGAATCGTCATTCAGCCTCGAAACTTGAATTAACGACCGGAGAAGTTAGAACCCGACAGGACAAAAAATCAAGTATTTAAAAGCTGCACTGTCACGAAACAGGTTAGACTTTCAAATAAGTTCAATACGGTAAGCGTTCTAACCTTTAGAAAGTGCTTGATAGCGTGAAGTTGCAGTTCACGAATTGCACGAAAGCCAAGTGGAAGTGTTCCACTTGACGTACCCGTTCCGGTCTTCGTTCGAATCGAAGCCGGGCCATGCGATCTCGAGAGATGATGAGAGATTTTTCTTCCTTTTTGCATACGTCGCTTCCGCACCGCACACGCTCGTGTCGTTCGAATACCCGGATTCAAAAGAGACGCGGCTCCGAAGCCTTCAAATCGCTGACCTGCATCCCAAAAAAATGACTTCACCTATAATTTCCTTTCGTGAGTGAAGATTCTAGTCGATAGAATGAAAATCAATACCAATTATCCCTGGAAATCTGCCACAGAATTTCATACCCAGAGCGTCGGATGCCCAGCTCATCGCTCCGGCTGGTAATATGGAGCATAGATGCGGTCCTCGTTCGATCCGAGGTCGGTAGCATGTCAAGCAAGTCGCGCGACGTTTTTCTTGTAGATACATGATCTAAGTACCCACCTAGATGTCAACTCGAGTCGGCGGCGGCCTCGGAATCCAAATTCGCTTGCAGACTCCATGTTTTTCTTTCTTTCAAATTTTGAATGGAATTGCTGTGTACTTTTAGTGACTCATATGCGCAAGGAGCCTACATGCGAAATCGCGTCGAGGGAAATCTATTCGTGATCGGTTGGCTGGTTCAAGTAATTTTTACGGACTCTAGTGTGCATTGTTCTAAATCAAAGCAAGTGTAAGTACTGTACATGTGCAGTCATTGGGTGACTTCCCGTAAGCCCAGACACTTTTTCTACAATATTTTCGACTATCCGGCGGAGATGCCGAGGCTTCCATCAGGACCCCATCGGGCTTGGATCTGGACTTTCGCACTTTTACCCTCTACCAAACCTTGCTAGATGATAAATCTGAACAGGGGGTCGGGACCCCCTGTTCAGATTCTAAGCTACTTGAATAAACAGATTTGGAAGGCCTCTGCCTTTCCTCCGTTGGTTTCGTCACCGGCATTTTGCCGAGTCATCCTCGGCATCCTCCCCCGCAGCTGCCGCTGTGCCAGACATCTCGGGAAAAGATTTCGATCAACGAACGTCGTGAAATACGCGTCAAGACGCGTTGAGTCGCGTGCAAGACGCGTAGGGGACGTGTTTGATCGAGCCAGCAGGCTGGCGCCCCATGGGAGAATTTACTGATAAACTTAGTTGGATTCTACTAATCTAGTCGGCAAAAAGGCTGAGGGAATAGAGTAGGATTATCTTCACGCCATCAAAGAACCGATGCCGATATCGTTGGCACCCCTCAAATATTCGCGAAAAAGTATCTAGGCTTACGGGAAGTCACCCATTGACGAATACCTTCAATTCGAAGTATTGACTCAGATGACCGACGTACAGAAAAGTATGTGATGCGTGTGTGAATCTCGATATCCTATCAGTTTCTAGCCCGCCTCGCTTTCATTTGTGTCTGCGGTATGCATTGGATCCGCGGTCCTCTCGTCCTCTGAATCCTATAATGTGCGACGTGAGAAGCAAAAACCAAGACTAGACGCAATAGTAAGCATGTACCTGGTCCTGTTCCTCATTATTCCCAAAATCAGTTCCGACCTCTAAGTATATCTGCATCATCGGTGCTCGGGAGGCCGACATGCAAGATCTCCGGAGACGGCGTAGGCGTGAATTCCACTTCCAGTATCGGCGGTGGCGGAGGGGAGGTGGGATGTCGTCGGCGCGGGCGAGGGAGGGGGATGACGACGCGAGGAGGCGGAGGCGGCGCGGCCCGGGTATCAGTCTCGGATGCGCTGGGAAGGTATTTGTTGGAAGAGGCGGAGAGACGGCGGAGGGGAGGATGTAGTAGTAGCTGAGGCCGCTTTTGGATTCTTGGTGGCTGGGCCAAGGGACGAAGAGAGAGCCTAACGGGTTGCCGCTACCCGATGATTGATTGTTGAAGCCAGTTCAAAGAGAAAAATGTAGAAATCCGCCGCTCACCAGACAGCGCATCCAATTCCACTCCTCGTACAGCCGCACGTTCTCCATCCAAGCGACAGCATTTTCCTCGCGTCCTCAGAAAAGTATTCCTCCTCAAGTGGAACGATGTCCCGCCGAGTCCACATTGCCCCGGCGCGCCACATCTTGTTCTGCGAAACCATCGCAGCATATGGAGAATCGTGCCGCAGCCATTGGAGCGTTTTCTCTTTCTCGACGTCAGCGACGAGGGCAATGACAGAGTATTCTCTTGGTCACTGAGAGGAACAGGGAAGAATTGAGGGTGGGTTGGGGTGTCGTCTTGGTAGATGTCGCCCGCCGCGTCTTCGGCTCCACAAGAAAGAATTACAGTGTCCATCGCGTTGTTCTTCGTTGGGAGGCTGTATGAGAATGCAAACTGGTGGTATATTCTCTATGAAATGCGACTTTTGTTTGTCGTACGCGTCAATGTACCAAGAAGTGTGGATGTCAATGCGAAAGGAGGGAAAATTGGTCCGGCATTTCCCGGACATCAACTATTGCATCATTCTCCAAACAAATGTAATGCGATCGCCGATCGGCTTCAAGTTTTACCCTACCCTCTGCTTTGTCGCATCTACTACATGCCCGCCCAAACTCTCCCCCTCCCGGTGTCTAATCTGTACACGACTGCGGTCTGGCATAACATGATAATATCCCGCCTTGAGCGGCAACGAATAATCTTGTCTCATCAGAAATTAGAATCATCTTCGTCAACAGCTTGAAATTTCACAAGGCTCGACATGGACGCTTGGATGCAACTGCCTGCGCCGCCCCCGCCGCTGTCCCTCACGTTTTTCATCCTCCAGAAAACCCAGATTTCATTCTCATTGTTGGTGGACACTGGAGAACGACAGTTACGACACCTGCCTAAAAAGAACCCCGCCAGCGGCGCATCAATTTGTCAAAGCCGCCGCTGTCATTATGTCATTACGCTGCTTTGTTTTAAAAATGGTGTGTTACTTTACTTCCCCGCTGCCGCCTGTTTGAATGCTGTTTCTTACATCAGTCCTTGTTCACTTTGTTACTGTGGCGCTCACAGTGATGAATTTTTTATATTCTGCTAGAGCGACCGAAAGTCGACTCTAGTAGGAAGTGATGTAAGTTGTAATTGATGCAGGACGCGTCGATACGCGTCTTCTTGCCTTTACTGTCAGTAGTTCGGACGATGGAGCAGCTGGGGACTCAAACACGCTTTATGGACCGCGATGCGTGACTCGGTGAGTCTCGTCCACTGCGGCCATACTTATCACTTGGAACGATGACTGACTGAATCTCAAGTCAGTATAAATTATACCTAGCTGGCAGGGATAATTCTGTTGAGAAACCCGGGGTGCAGGGAGAAACCCTCCCCATATAAGGCAATTTTGCGGAAACCCCCCGCACAAACTTTGAACAGATTCTGGACAGAAACCCAGTTACGTCGATTCGATGGCATCAGCGAACACACGCGGCTAGGTCGGCAACACTGTCTTCATTATTCTTTCAACTTAGTCTTTGCATTCAGACGAGAATTGTGGGGGACATATCGCTTTTCAGGACTTTTGATGCACTGTCTATTGCTCTTCACGGTGAGTTTCCTTCGATTCTCAGGAATGCCGGGGAAACAGGCAATGCCGACGCCTCGGCACAGCTTGATGTCAAAGTGAGCACACTCCTATCTTTCCTTGAGGCCGCAGGAGACCTCATTTAAAGCACCCAAGGGCTTGAAACTGCTTGCCAAAAGATCATTATACGTTTTATGCTGACTGCAAGGCTGCTAGACTCACCGGGTGAGGAAACAGCGACTCGGTCGGCACGCAGGCGGCAATCTGAGCTACGGCAGAGACTACGAATCAGCGGTAGGTTCAAGGCAATCTGATACCTACGTGAGACTCAAGACTGAAGCGGCAAACAAAAGCCTCTGAAAAGGTCAAACTAAGCCTCAGCATTGTTGCCGGCTGCGGCGGCGATCTCGGCAGACTGGGGCAATCACTATTCCCGAATGGGAAGGGTCTTTGCACCCCGGGTTTCTGCACAAAGATTCGGAAACCCGGGTTTCTGAACAGAATTATCCAGCTGGCAGCGGCCCTTCAAAACTAGTGATCCTCAAATTCTTGTCACTGAGAGGCATTGATTTTATCTCAACTTCAAAACTTCGAGCGGCTCCGCAGTTGGGTACTCTAAGTAGGCTGAAGATTCAATTGCGATGCGTAAAAACAGGAAGTAAGTCGGTTATCGATCAAGGACACGGTGTGACGCCACACAGGTCTTGAGTGCCTTCCTTCACAGTCCATATACCTCAATATTTAGGATGTAAGCACCCAAAATGGTTGTTTTGAACCAGAGATTGATACTGGCAGGATCTCATCGGTATCACTCAGTGACGCGACTGTGATCAGAATTTATTTGCTGATTGCTTACTTGTGAATAGACTCCCCAGGCAATGTAAAGCACGCATACTACATTACTGCAGCTTCGAGTTCGCCGGTCAGGACAAATTTGGAAGATTCCCAATGTTGGCGCCATCCCGTAACGCATTTGAAAAGTTTGTGAAAAGTGACGGCGGCTACAGTCTTTTTTTCGATCTGTTCAACGCGTGACGGCAACAGCACCGATGCTTCCGTGGGTTGCGGCGTACCATCTACCCATTTACAGAACTCGTTGCTGTTTTTTCACCACCCCGGCGTCTACAGCTGACCTCGCGGGAAATGGGCGTCAGAAACAGGTTACAGAAGTGACCCCGTATTAACTTCTTTACTTATGCAGAACAAGAGCCAGCCTCGAGGCGCGTCTCAACCGCGCGTCCTTGCGCTCGAAATCTGTTCCGGGACCCACCAACGCCCACAAAAAGCCTTCAATATCTTCGGTTATCATAACATGAGGCTTTGCGTGAAAATGAAGGAGGAAGAGGGTGAGTTACGAAACTTACATGAGGCGATGGCTGCCAAGTGTCTGGATGCAATTTGCCTGTTTCAGCTTGTCGTCGCGTAGTTGGGCTGAAAGCGGGTGATCGGGAATTCCCGAGGCCGCTCTCCTCCACCCATCATCTCGCTACCGACAGGCTCTTAAAAGAGCTGCCTAGAGGGCTCATATTGGTCGCAGAACGCGACAGATTTGAGGTGACGATCCCACCGGTGCGTTCGTCGGTTGTCTTGTGCTGCCAATGAGCAGCAGTGACTCACTTATTTACTTCTTTCTATGGTCTTTTATAGTTAGATGTCATTCACGGCGACGATAGCTCTCGCTCTCCTCGACTGGCATTGCTCCACATCTCGTACTCCTACGCCCATGAAAAGCCGCATACAACCTCACGGGTATCTCACCCTCCGCGGCGGCAGCAAGATCGATCGTCTGCCTAACGAAATCCTCTCCACAATATTCTTGCTGGCGATAGAACAGCCCCAGCACTGTCACGACGATCTAGATCCTTCTCTCACGACTTCACCCACGACTCTCTCTCATATATGCCGCCGCTGGCGCCAAGTATCCCTCGGGACCGGCAGTCTCTGGACCCATATCGTCCTCACATACCCTACCTCCAACGAACAGCTCACCCGCGCGCTCACCTGGCTCTCGCGCTCAAAATCCTACCCCCTCGACATCCTCCTCGACTTCCGCGACCCCTACTGGGACTGGGAAGAGGAGACGCACGGCTTCAGCTGGCGCGACATGGAAGCCGTCCTCAGCCTCCTCCTCCCCACCGCCCCACGCTGGCGCACCCTCCAGCTCCTCACCGACACCTGGGCCCCCATCTGCGCCTTCCTCCTCCACACGCGCAAAATCGGCCCCTGTCTCGCGAAGCTCGAAAAGCTCCACCTCGCGAGATGTAACGAGTACTTTGCCCGGAAAGGGCAGGTGTTCAAGCCCGCGGCGTTGGGGAGACACCTCCCGCTCTTCGGCGGCGCAGAAGCGGCTGTGCCTCGATTGCGAGAGGTGGCGTTGACGGGGGTGCATGTTGAGTGGAGTGCGGGGCATTGGCAGCCGCTTTCGGGCCTCACGAAGCTGGAGCTCAGGTATCAGGCAGCGGATGTCATGCCGAGCGTTGCGCAGTTCTGCCAGATTCTGCTTCAGTCGCCTAATTTGGAGGTTTTGGCGGTTGTAGGGGGCGGTCCGCAGTTCTTAGCGGGGAACGAAGGAAGCGTTGGCTCCTTGGATGGCTCCGACGCGCGCGAAGGAAGTATCAGGCTTGCCAGACTAACGACGTTTACTTTCGGCTTCGTCGACGCGCACTCTGCCGTGCAGCTGCTCGAACTCTTCGACTTGCCTGCGCTGCGCGAACTGAGTCTCGAAGACGTATCTGCGTCCCTTCGATACCAGCCCCCGGAAGACGCAAGCGTGCTGCTCGACTGGCTCGCGGATTCCTCTCATGTCAAAGCCGCCTCACCGCCGCCAATCGAAGATACGAATAACGACAACGACAACGATTCTAGTTTCGACTCTTCCACTTTCTCCTTCTCCCCCACCTCTTCTTCGTCGTCACCCTTCCTCCCCCTCGGCCAGCTACACACCCTCGCGCTCCACTCGATCCACACCTCGCGCCCCTCTCTAACGCGTCTCTACGTCGCCTGCGCCGCACTCTCCTCGCTGCGCCTCTCACACGTCTGCGACGAGGCGCTCGCGCTGCTCGAAGACCCACCCGAATCACCCACGACTCCGAGTCAGAGCGTGCTTCTTCCCGTTTTGGGGACCCTCTTCGTGCGCGGCGCGAACAAAGAGCTGTTCAGACGCGTGGTTGCTTCTCCCGCGCGTGAGACGACTCTCAAGGACACGCGGTTCGACGAGTCACCTATCAACGGATACCGCGACGCCGAGAGCTGAAACTGTTGTTGCTCCCGTTTCCTTTTCTTTTTCTCATGTTACGTCTTCCACGACTCGCAAAAAGAATCTGTCATCGCTATTCTACTTGCTTTCGAACGCCGCTATCACGTATGCATGCCATGTCTACTACTTTAGTCCAGTCGCTCTTTCGTTCTTGCTATCCGTATACGCACACCTGCTGCTGCTATCCTATCCTATCATCTATCCACCATCCCAACTGTATCGATCTATCCCCCCAATCCAATCCGTCTGTATGTAGTACATCCATTCATTCATTCCGTTCACATATCATATCAATCACACTTGCACATGCATTTCACCCATGGCCATTGTTCTACAAATGGGCATAATTTCACTCGCGCGTACGTCGCTGGGTTGTCAATGACGGGTTTAGTTTGATTCGACATTGTTCGAAGTTCGAAGCTGTTACTTATTTTGGAAGTAGACAAAAAAACGGCGGCGCGCCGTATGAAATGGGGGGTATTTGGGTGGTTTGGCGAGGCCCTGGGCAAGAAGGGGAAAAAGAAAAGAAGGAGGATTCAATTGGCAATGTCTGCCGGCGGAAGGAGAGGCGCCGCCGGGTGTGGTGACGGGAAGCGGAACAGATCTAATGGTCGTCGAGACTTGAATCTAGCTAGCTATCTTCACCGATTAGGGAGATCCTTGTTTTCTAATCTGGAACTCACGTACGTTGGACGCGGCGGCGCGATGAATTTGAGAAGTAGAAGTCTGTCTCAGCGCTGTGAGGATTGGTTGCGGGGACGGTCGGCGGTGGTTTTACTTGGCTATAAATCGAACGAGGGAAGACGAGTTGACCGGATAGGGAATCCTTGTTCTCCAATCCAGTTGTCGGCGTAGTAAAGGCGGGCATGTATAGATACTTAATAAAGAGGCGGGAGAAGCAGCGTAAGTACTACTAGTACGCCTACAGTTCGGCGGTGAAATCAATTGGATTGTGACACCAACACGGCGTCTTACAAGTCAAGTCAAACGCCGCGCCTACCTGTAACATACGTTCAATCTATTGTCGTAACTGGACTTTGAATTAGTGCGCCGCGGCGTTCTGCTCGAAATGCTGATGGATAGGCTAACTAAACACGTATGGGTATTGGTTGGAGCGAGATATAATCTTATTCACCGGAAGTGCAACTGTACAATTGTACAATTAAAGTCTAAGGGAATGAGCTTTCAGTTATTTCCGGCCGGGTGTTTACCACAGATGCGATCCCTTTGCGTCTGTCTCTTTGATTGCCAGCAAGATTGATTCGTGAACCTCTCTCCAGCGCTCAACCATACCAAGTAGGTCGATCGAGTACGTGTTAGATGGACTCGGATTCCTCTAAGTACTCAACCTCTAATACAGTAGAATAGGAGTCAATTAGAAAGCAACCTACGGTTAAATTTTTTTCAGAGCCATATACCTAGTACTTGGAAGCTGCCGAACTGCTTGAGCTCGCTTCTTGGATATCAAGTCGAACGCGACTCGTTAAACGAGTCGTTAGGCTGCCAAAGAAGCACCGCCTTCTGCAGTCAGTACGGGTCTTAGATTTTTTCGCAGCTCAAAGCCTCAAACTGGTCATTTTTTCCAGATTCTGCCAGGAAAGGCGCGTTATGTGCCAAGAAGGAAGAGAAGACAGAAAAGAGCAAGAGCTCACGTGGCCGCGACTGCCAGTGATGGTGATGGTCAATCACTGATTGCCGGGCCGCCGTATTTCCCACATTTTGCGTCTTGACCTCAACCACGACCAGCGAAACCACAATCGCACCAAAACGGCGCTCATGGTCCTTCAGCGAATGAGATGCAACGCACCCAAAGCCAACTATACCCTCAGACCCACCGAACAGCAAGGCGAGTACTTCCTGAACCAATGACCATCACATGGACATTGGGCTTGATGCATCGTAAAGTCTTTCGTATCGGACTGTATGCTGAGCGAGTCAGCAGATCCAAATTACGGTAGATTTTCTTCCCTTTAAATAATAAACCAGGACTCGATACACGTCGCCTCCGAGGCCTCGACGCGAGCCACCAGCGGTCACGATGGTTATCTTGCATTTGTTGCTTAATCTGCTATGCTGGCTCTGTCTCTGTGCGGCTTCGCCCACACCTGGATCACATACGGTTTCATCCGATATGTGGCTCCTCTTCCAAAATGACCTAGACTGTAAGCGATTAAATAAATTCCTGATTCATTTTCGACTGAACTAACGAACAATTTTGCAGGGCATACAACCGCAAAGCACGATAGCTGGATCCTTTTGTCAAGTTCACACACGCATACTGAATCCATGACGGCTTGCGCAAAATTACATGAAGCTCTCGCTCCGACGAACGGCACTTTTTTTCATTCCGACATCATTGACATCTTGAAATACGTGGCTTTTGAAACTGGAATGTCCCGATCGCAACGATACTGGGTTAGCGGCTCAAGTTCAGCCCAGAATGCACTCTGTTCTACGATCAGTATATCCGGTTTCTCGTCTGCCAAATGCACCGAGAAGCTTCCTACTCTCTGTGCCAACTCCGCCCCGCATAGAATATCAAATCAGACCGATCTGAGTCCAGCGTGGCAAGTTCAAGTCGAGTCTGGCCGCCTTGTTTTCACAGGGTGAACCATGCTTGACCTTGATGTATTTCAACACTGATTTTACTTTTCATGAAGAACCCGCGATCACCTCTCTTTCCGCTTTCTCGGAATTCCATACGCTAACAAGCCCGCTCGATGGGCTTACTCGTCGCTATATAGTGGACCCTCCAATATCTCTGCGCTGCATTTCGGCTCCCCTTGCGCACAGGCTACCCTGAGGGGCTCGGAGGATTGTCTTTTCTTGAACGTTTTCACGCCATTTCTTCCTATGCGTCACGCATCCGATGCTAGTAGCTCGTCTTCTCGGATGCGTCTCAAGCCGGTTATGTTTTGGATGCACGGTGGGGGATTTACAGGCGGAGAAGGCTCGGAATCGACCTTTGATGGGGGAAATTTGGCAAGCAGAGGGGACGTTGTGGTTGTTACGATTAATTACAGGTGCGAAGACGAACTTGATCGATTCGAGTCACGACTTGCTTATTCGGCTTTGTCGCTGGCAGGCTCGGTGCGCTTGGATTTCTCGCTCTCAAAGACGGCGTCACTAAGGGGAATTATGGAATCGCTGATCAGGTAGGTTCATTGCTCTATGAACGACTGAACTCAACATACATATACTTCTCATTTCCTGCAGATCACGGCTCTCAAATGGGTTCGCCAGCACATTGCCTCTTTCGGAGGAGATCCCTCACGAGTAACTATATTCGGACAATCCGCAGGCGCTGCAGCTGTTCGCGCTCTCCTTGGGTCGCCGCCCGCCTTTGGCCTCTTTGCTGGTGCGATTTCGCAGAGTAGTCCAGCGGGATTCTCGGGCTCGCGGCCGTATGCGGAGTATTATACGATTGAAGAGGAGGTAGAAGTAGCTGCAAAGAAGTTTATTGAGGAGGTTGGGTGTGGGGAGGATGTCGATGAGTTGGCTTGTTTGAGGAAATTGCCTTGGCAGAGAGTTCAGACGGCACTGAATGCGCCACGGTATGTGACTTTCTTCCTGCGATCAAGTTATTTAGTGATTTCTTGGGCTCAGATACATCGTTGTGGACGGAACGTTCATCATAAGAGACCGTCTTTCGGTCGATGGCAAGGGCCCGATTTCGTCTGATGTCCATGTCATCTTTGGCTGGATGGCTGGCGATGGCGCTGATTTTGCGGGAGCATTTCCGCTGCCTGATACAACGCAGGCAGAATCGATCCAGAGTATTGGTAAACCTTTTTCGCTTCTTGTTTCTGTTCCATGTTTTCATCAAGATGAATTAGAATCGACGCAAATCTCACCTCCGCGATTTTGAAATCTGGATTATTTCCGCGCCCGTCTACAGGGAACGACACTTTGGATTTATTCAACGTCACAGTGCGCGTGGCTAACGATGGTTTGTTTATGTGCGTCGTCTTCTTTCGTTCTCTTTTGACTTTTTTCTCTGGATCTGGATCTCTCGTTTGCCGTGAGTTCTCATGAACGAACAGATGCTTGAATCATTGTCAATCAAGCGGCCGCATATTCTGCAGCCCAACACAATATCTTTCAGTCCATGTGGACTTATCAATTCGAGAGAAGTTACATGGGATATGAACCAATTCCAGGCATTTGCGACCCACCATTTACGCCCGCGCATCCCTTTGGCGATCCTTCGTTGCCCTATTTCCAGTACGTCTCGAGCGTCATTTATCCTGGATGAAGCTAATCATTATATGCGTCGTTGCAGATGTCATTCCGGCGAGCAATATTTCACCTTTGGAACACTCGGACAAGGGCATCATCCGTTCCGAGACGAATTCGATCTGCCATTCGAACAAGTAACAGTGGATATATGGACTGCGTTTGCTCGAACGTATGATCCCAATCCGGACGAGGAGTTCCTTGCGGCGAGGGGGTACACAGTGCAGAAGTGGAAGCCTTGGTTGGACGCTAAGAGCGAACATCCGGTACGGGTGTTGGCATGGCCGAGTCGCGGGAGTGGGTGGGTGGAGAGGGAACAATGCAAAGTGTTGGGGTTTCCGTTGGATTATTACGAGCAGTGAATCTCGGGATAAAAAAAATGAAAACAATGGAGTCCAAGCACATTACTCGCGCCCCGCCGTTTCAAATTTCAACTGTTGTTTCCTTGCGTTCTTTCAACTTTCGGCTTTGCCCGGCCGAGCTCGGCATTCCAAGTCACGGCCATACGGCAATCTCTTTGTCTCTTCCACCAACTTTTCTGCTCGTGCCACTCCCGCATATCGACATGGATCGCAAGCTGCACATGCCCGAAGTCTTGGATATCATATTCAAGCACCTAGGCTCGCCTAACATCATCTCTGGGTGGCGAGGTAGAGAAGCCGCAGCGTCCCTTGCCGCGCTCGCGAGAACATGCAAAGGATTCGCAAATCCTGCCCTGGATATCTTATGGAACACTCAATTTAACTTTGAGCCGCTGCTCAACTGCTTTCCTGACGATTTGTGGGATCGCGAGTCGGACGCGAAGAAACGCCCACCTTCACGGGCATTCTTCTCAGATCGCAATAAACAATGTTTCCAGGCATTCCGGAGGCCGTTACAGTCGTCGGATTGGGACCGGCCACTGTTCTACTGGGGCCGTATTAGGACATTGCGCATAACCTCCTTTGACGAGGACATGACACCGGTCGCCGTATGGGAGAAGCTTTACCTGTCTCGCCCTTCGGAACACCTTTTCCCCAAGCTCCAGGAAATAGAATGGATGGCCGAAAACACAGTCGGACTATCCCTGTTTCCAATATTCTACTCCCCGAGAATCACCACCATTACCCTCCCTGCCCATGAATGCCCCACCCAGGTTGCGCTTCTATGCGGCCTGGCTACGCGATATCCTAATCTTACCGTGGCTGAGATGGGCGGGATTTATCGACAGACCTGTGGACCTCTATTTTTGACAAGCATTTTCGAGTTCCTGACAGTCTGTCGACGTCTCGAATCGCTCTATCTCCCAGGCGCTGATGAGGCTATCATCAGACTCATCGCCCAGCTCCCTCGATTGAAGCTCCTCGTTATGTCTGTCTGCGATAACTCCCTGCCAGCAGAGTTTGCTGCCAGGGATCATGTTTTGTTTCCCGCTCTACAGGAACTTAGTCTATGGTCGACAACTCCAACGGTTAGCTTGGCTTTCATGAAAGCTGCTCATCACCGGGGGTTGAGCGAGATCAACTTCTTATTCGAGTCGCAACTCCCATCCGAGAAACAAACTGCTGAACTCTACGCGGCGATCCCTACGAGTTATTCCTCTTCAACGTTGACTTCCCTTCACATCGAAGACGAAGTCGCGTATAGCAACACCGAGATCCCTCTCCAGGACGTCTACCTAGACTATCTCGTTAGCGGAAACACGCTTCGGCTTCTCTTCCCATTCACGAATCTCATAAACATCTATTTGAAACCTTTCCATGGATTCGACTTAGACGACAATATCGTCGAGGAAATGGCGCGCGCGTGGAGTCGCGTAGAGAAACTTCGCATTATTATGAGCCATGACTAGCACTTTGTCAAAGTCCGGACGCACACATCCCTAATTGGTATTCGCTCCCTCGCGAAGCATTGTCTGAAGCTTCGGAGACTCGAGATATATTTTAACGCGTCGACAATTCCTCCGATCAATGATGTCCAGTTCCCTCCTCAAACGAGTCTCCAGCGGCTAGAGGTGCAGTGTTCCCCTATTCGTTCTTCTGCTGCGGTCGAGGAATATCTTTTCAAGCTATTCCCGAACCTAATTGAGGTTTGTGCGGACTGTATGGATACGGAACAACGACAGCGCGCTTGTGGGGCAGTGAGTCGCTGGGAGAAGGTTGAGAAAATTCTGAGGTCAAGGCGGGCGGAGTCGCCTGACTATTTGTCCCCGGATTCGGATTATTGACGTTCTTATCTTCGCTACTATACCATCTATGTTACATGGCCCAACCAGTATAAAACACTCTCTTAGAGATTTTAATTAGTCGAGCGATCCCCTAGTTCGATTCAAAGTTGGACCCTTTCGCAGTGGTTCGCGGCCCGGCTTCCGACTTCAGCCTTCGGGTTAGGGTTACCTCCCTTACCACCTTTCGTCACCCCCAGGCTTGCTCGTTGGCTACTTCCCGCCTCCAGGTCTTCGACCAGAAGAGACACCCAGTTTTGGATATCAGCTGGACTCTCCTCGCTGTCGAGTCCGGGTCTCTATGTCTCTCCAGGGTACCGGTGTAAATTCACATCGCGTTGAATGTCTCCATTACAGGCCATTCGCTACAAGCACTCTGCCGGAGTCAATGAAAACGGCGGTGGTACATAGCAAGGTGTCAACCAGAGCAAGTTTACAGTCAACCGTAGTCTCTGCCCAGGCTTTTCCAATTTCACCGGATTTTCTTGCAGGCTCTGTACGTCTGTGGTTTTCTGAAAAAACTTATCCTTATCATGCTCCGGCAGTGCTTTCAGCTGGACCTGTTTTGTCGAGTCGACCTTCCATGGCATTTCGGCTGAGGCCATTTTCACAAATAAACATCAATTGCCTCCGCGCATCTGCATCCATTTTTGGGTCGCTGAGGTGACATTCCTTCCGTCGATGCAACTTCCGCTCTGCGATATTTTCGTCCAAGACACCCATTGGCCACTATTTCGGCCATCATCCCATCTGACAGAAGTCCCCTCGTCGAACTCGCACGACTGCCCTGTCGCTCTGTCCACGACCACGACGATGCTCCCGCGGCATCTATGGGTGCTCGTAGTCTCCACCACTGCGGCACTTGCCGCTGCGACACCGACCCACTCGACGCGGTACGCATACTAACTTCGTCTCTGCTGTATGACCCCTAAATAAGTTGCTATGCAGAGCAACAGTTTGTAACGGGCGCGCAGAGTATTGCTCGCGTCTTTACTCAAATGTCACTTATGTCGGCTCCCATGATTCGTTCGCATTCAGCTCCGATCCACTAGCGCGTACGTTTCTTGTTTCCTGTTGTATTCGTATCGTATTTTTGAAATCTCACGGAAAACCCCGTTCTAGTTGCCCGAGACCAGGAGGTCAATATCACGGCGCAGTTACAACTGGGCGTACGACTTCTTCAAGCTCAGGGACATATGAACGGAAACGTATTGCATTTTTGCCACACAAGTGAGCCCAGTGTCTACTTATTTCAATGTATTAAATCATAAATGAAACTAGGCTGTTCACTCTTCGACGGTGGAACAGTTCTCAATTACCTGAAGGCCGTGAAGAGGTTCCTCGACGAAAATCCAAACGAAGTCCTCACGCTTCTGTTCACCAATCCCGAAGGACTATCACCGCGTACAATTTGGAAGCCTATCTTTGACGCTGCTGGTGCGTTCATTATCCTCCTATCCTGGATCGTTCAACTGACCGTCTCCAGGTATATCTAATATGACTTATGTCCCGCCTTCTCTGCCGATGAAGCAAAGCGACTGGCCTACGCTCGGAAACATGATCGATTCCGGAACGCGTGTCATTGTCTTTTTAGATTCTCAAGCCGATGGCCCGCAACCAGTCAATTTTATTCTGCCGGAGTTTTCTATGGTACGATAACCCAAGTCTCCGTGTCTCTCAGTGTGCCCGAATGCCCACTAACAAAATGGCTTTGTACTATAGATCTGGGAAACACCCTTCTCTGTCACGAACGCCTCATCCCCTGTTCCGTCAACCGAATACATGGCCCATTAGCCACTGAGGATCACATATATCTAATCAACCATTCACTCAATATTAACATTATACCCATCGGCTCGGGTGTAATCATCCCTGATCCTTTGGAGGCGGTGACCACAAATGGCGTTACTTCGTGCGTTTGTTTCCTCCCAATCCAACGTATATTTTCGCTATGGGCTGACTGAAACTTGAGCAGAATCTTGGCTCACGCAAACGGCTGCACCCCATTGGGCGGAAACAGAGCACCGTCTTTTGTCCTTCTTGATTTTGTAAACCTCGGCGCGGGGTTCCAAGCTGCAGAGATTTTGAACGGAATAAATCTGTAGGCTATTCCATGTTCTATTCACCCGTCCTGATCTCAACGTTTGATAGCATGCCGAGCGCAAGCTCTACCAATGCTGCTCCCACTTCGAGTAAGAAATCAAGCACGATGACTCGGGTTTCACGTGTGCGTCGGGTGTGCCCTGCGATTGGGATGGTTCTGTTACTGTTTTGTTTTGTTTTCTGGTGATCCAAGCCTTTCACCTTGCCACTTTCGAATCCAGCCTCCAACTCATCAACGTCTCGGCAATCGCCGAATTCGGCTCGGGATACCGGACCGCTTGGTCCGCACTTTCAACCTTGTTCCGAATCGGGAACAAATCAACCCAAGTCCATTGTTCCTAAAACGCTTTAGAATGGACGACTGCCATTCTATAAGAAGCGCCCCAACAGGCGAAGCTGTCTTAATTTTCCCTCCCCCACCCCACTACTTACCTACTCAATCTCTCAACGACTCCCTAATGACTTCCTCTGTCCTTTCACCATCCACCGTACTGCCTCATTCTCAACGGCTCCGCCTTATACGCTCAATCCGGAAACTGGGCGATCTCATAACCGAATCGTCTCAATTAGTCGAGGCTCCACTCCCTCCCCCTCGCCATACGCACGGCTCCTCCGTATCGACACAACGCGCCGACGTTGAGATCACCTCAGAGGAGGCAGCATGTTCGCCACTTGACACGCCATCTCCGACTTCTGCAACTACCCGCAGTAGCTTCCTCTCCCTCAGACTTCCCAAATCCTTAATTGGCGATCGTTCCCCACTTTCCCCTTCGTTCAGCTTCAGTCTCCACTCGCCTTCCACCCCCGTCGTCGACCCAGAGACGCTCAAGGAGCGTAAACTCGCCAAGGTTACCCAAACCCTTGGCGAGAATGTCCCGCCCGAGCTCGTATTCCCTCCTTCCATTTCCCTCAGCAAGGGGCGCAAGCGCTCTAGTACGATGAGCACCCCGGAATACAGTGCTGTCGACAAGCGTACAGTCTCTGCTGCAGGTGCGGTGGTGGTTGGACGCAGACGCCACGCTCGCGAGATGTCCCGAGCTACGCTAAAGCACGCAGCGTCTTCGACTTCGTTGCGTGGCGCACATTTGATGGACATCGAACCGTTCTCGGTCGCCACTCTCGTTCCCGTATCTGGTAGCTTCCCCGATAATGAGCTGGGCGGCGATGACTCCGCTCTGGAGACTGAAGCGATGCATCGGAAGGAGTTGGGCTGGAGCGGAGAGTGGTCGGGGACTGTGCGCAACATGGAAGACGTTGTGAAGGGGCTCCGTGAGTTGCGGTTGAGATGATGACGAGAAAAGTGTGCCTGCCAACAAAATTTCATCCTATTCACGATGAACTGACGCTTCAATTTACTTGCCATTTGGATATCACCCTAATAATTTTCTACTCGATTACCTTCTTCTAACTTGCGTTTGTAGCATAGCACGTAAATCAGCGCATCGGTCGTTGTCCGTTGGTTTCCATCTCTACTGTATGATTAGCACAGTTTCTCATCGGTGTACTTATTGTTTCATCCACATTGCGCTATTGACATTTTGACTGCTCTGGCTGTACGAGGGAGGATAATATGATCATTGTGTAGCACAAGTCCAGCAATTGAATATTGAACTCTTGGTCCGGCCTCGCGAACAGTCACATCTCGTGACTATGGTCACATCTCAAGACTCGGCAATTTTCAGTCTTTCCCCCTCATTCACGCGTTTCGGGACGTGAATCGTGGGCACAACACACCCATTTTGAAAAACGATCGAAAATGAAGGAACTAACTAATTCTCAACACGATGTAGACAGCATATGTCCGGAATTCGTCTATGCGAGGCAATACTCAGAAATGCAGCGAATGCAATGTGACTGTCATCGGACACCCGCGAGTCTATGAGGTCGGGACCTGTCGGGACCCGGCCTGAGTTTTCCGAGCTTGGCTTGACATAAGATGTGTGGCTATCATTGGGCTATCAGGCACGCTCTATCGTTGCGTTTTTGTTTGCTTTTGATATTTTCCTTCTCGAATTTTCTTCGAATGTTTTGGCTCGACGGGTACTTCTTTATAATTTTTGTCGCTTCCACCTTCTCCAGAGTCCATAGCCAAGTTATCAAAGAGAAAAACATGCTTACACTTTACTCGTGACGTAACACGCCGATCCCGAATGACAAGTGACATCGAGTAGCGTCAGACACGTCGCGAGCTGGTGAAAGTAGGCGAAGGTTCGATTTTCGGTCAATCTTTTTTTTGGACGGGCGTCACAGTGACTCACAGTGCACACAGCGTTCATGATGCGCATGTCCCAACTCGACGCTTAAAGTCGGATCATCCGAAACCTATTAAAAAACAGTTGCGCCCAGGGATACCTATCTGCCAAGCGGTGGTTCAAACGGTCATGGCATGCCGAAGCCACAGACATCGGAATGAGACCGGGAGGAGAACCGGTTTCCCTGATGAGACGCACTGCCCCGACTGGCCCCGACGCTTTATCATCGTTGGTTCAAAAATAGTCGAATTTCTTTCACCCCTGCCAGACGGTCCTGACATTTTGAAAATCGAGTGAGATGATCCTCTCAATCCAAAATTCCGAGTGCATAGTTTATACCTCTCGGCGCTCGAGGCAAACGTCGATATACGCCATCCCTTTGCCTCGTTGGGCATGGGAACGGACACAGCGGAACGTCCGGCATCTTGACATGTTTTTCTTGCTTTCCCACCGCCGTGACTTTCGGGATAAAGACACCGCTACATATACAATGTTAGCCCTGGGATAAAGCTTTCCCTTCAGGGTAGCAACTTCACTTTATTTTCTTCTATTCTCCCGCCCTTTCTCCTCTTTCTTTCCCCCTACTTTCAATGTTCAGTCTACACCTACTTTCAAGAAATTTTCCGACTGCTCACACGCTCCTGTCCTTATCTCTTGTTCTCTGCCTCGCTCGTGCGGTGCTTGCGACGAATCCTTTTGTGCAATACGCTGTCGACTTTCCGGACCCAAACTTTGTTGCGTCGACGAAATTCGGGAACAACTTCAATGGGGCTGAGGCTACCATAGTTGCGTGGGCAAATGAGATGGCATCCCACGGGCCATGGAGTGCGTTTACTGCGTGTCAGTATACTGAACCGAGCTCATCAATATAACAGCGGTTACGAGCAAGCCCGTTGTCGCACCCAGCGGTGACAAACATGACTATATGAGTTGGGCACCATAGTAAGTCTGGCGACCCACTTGTCCCTGCAGATACTCAATCTTCACAGCGAATGGCCCAATTGTTCGAACGTCAAGAACACTACAGCGTTGTCGCTCGCAGACGGTAGGTCCCCCGGTGTCAAGATGGTTTTGTTTCTGACAGACTTCCTAGAATCGAAGAAGTGTAATTTTGATTTCAGGGATGGCCAGGTCAACCCTGAACGATTCATCATTCAAGACTTCCAGTCGTTTTTCAATCTGTCAGACGCTGTACTCTATAATTCCATCGCGGCGGTTCTACAGAACAAACCCTCGTCCCAATACTCGCAGAATGTTGGTAAGCCAAAATTTATTCTTTGTGCTTCGATGTTGTTATTTATGTATACTACAGCGAAGTTCGTGAACACCTGGTTCCTAGATCCCAATACCGCGATGAACCCCAATCTCAATTTTGCTCAAATGAATCGAGGGCCTGGCGGGCAATCAGGTGGGTCTTCTCGACTGCATCCCTGACCTCACAGAAACGCTAACGCCGGCACACTATGTTTTTCTCAGGCGCCTATACCGGAATTTTGTAAGCCCAATATCTCCCGAGCTCCACCGCTATTCTTCCTCGTGTACTCATGTGTTCGCAGAGATCTGAGAGGTTTCGCAAAAATAGCCTCCGGAATTCTCATGCTCAGGAATACCAACAATACCGACTGGACGGCGGACCTCGACTCACAGTTTATTGCTTGGTGTAACAAGTACATCCAGTGGCTTGATACGGCGCCGAACGGTCAGACCGCAGCGCATGCGACGAAGTGCGTCTCTATCTATCTTGTTTGTTTGATTTTCGATGTCCTGCCGCGACGGTTGCTTTTTTTGCGGCAGAGATGATCCCACGTAAATTTAACTTGCTGATATATCTTCCGCTGCGCAGTAACCACGGCACAATCTTCATCAATCAGTACGCAGCGTTGAAGCTAATTGTGAAGGACACGTCGAGTGCGGTGAACTGGACGCAGAATTATTTTAATGGGCTCTTCCAGCATCAGGTTAATAGCTCTGGTAACCAGGTGCGAATATTTTTTTGTTCGCTTGATACAGCGCCGGCTGAGACCAATAAACAAAACCGTGCAGCCCGAGGAAGCAAGTCGTACGCACCCTTATCATTATCGTAACTTCAACATCGCCGGGATGATCGTACGTCGTCGTCTTTCTGTTTGTTGCCGCCCGAGATACCATCTTGGCATCGCTTTACTCGCATCTAACACGAATTCAACAGACCAACGCCCGCCTACTCAAATATGCTAACCCCTCCTCAACACCGTGGAACGCCACAGCCTCGGGCGCCACCATCCAAACGACCATTGATTTCTTGATGGCGACCGACCCGAACGCAACAGGCGAGTCTGATATCAAGGCCGAGATTTATCCAAATATCGCTGCCATTGCGTCGGTATATGGTGATCCGTCTGGTAAATATACGGGGTTCTTGAACGGGACTGGATTCGCATACGCCGACGATCCGACGTTTTTGTGGGATCAGCCGTTGGCGGGAGGGGATGCGTTGGCGAGTACGAATGGCACTAAAGGTGGCCCTGACAATACGAAGAATGCCGCTCAGTCAAGTAGACCCGCGGAAGTATTTTCTGTTGCCGCTGTGTCGGTGCTGTTGATTTTGATTTCGGAATCGGTTGGACTGTAGTCTGTAGAACTGGACGGACATTTTTAATACGAATTGTTTTAGTTTGTAAACTCGAAATCACTGTAAAGAGGTAAGTTACTAAGTAAATGGGGAGGCACGGAATTTTCTCCGTCTTCCCGAAATTTACCTGCGACGGCCTCGAAATGCCGTCCCAAGGGCCAATCTAGCTTGAACAGGTAACACATTGAATTACTCGGATCCCCGTGTAAACATACTCATCGTTGACTGATTTCCGTTGGGTGAAGGATGTTCATGAAACTGGTATTCCAGACGCACGTAATATATGAAACTAGCTTGAAGCAGAAAGTTCAACCTCCGACTCACTTGCCAACGAATACTTTGATGTGCTGATTGGAACGCAAAACTGTGCGAAGAGAACTCAAGTAGACATTGAATCGGGAAGATGAGAGGCGGAGTGATGTTGACTATTTTCCGCAAGGTATCTCCTCCCCTCGGTTTGTGTGAGAATCTGTATTCAACCGAAATTGAACCAAAGCGCATCTTCCTTCAATTGCACTTGCGATTGGCGCTCTTTGAATGCAAAAGTAGCGGTTTGTTGCTCTGTCTCTTACAGAAAGTTGGCACACATACCACTCCATGCACAGTGACCATTTCCTAGCCCAGGTGAAGTTGTGGTTGAAAAGGTTAAACCGGAACCGACCGCCCCGGCGGCCCGTTCGGCTCCGTTGCCGAGTGAGAAGCAATAGCTACACAGGGACAAATATTCCGCTTTGATGGCGCGACGAGCATCCTCCGCTTTTCTCCTCCTTCTCACCTTCCTCCTCCTCCCCTTCGCCTACGCGGACGACAAGCCATGTACCGGGAGGAACGCTGGCAAGTTCTATGACCTCAACAGTCTGCAATCCGCGTAGGTATCCCACTTAAATGCTGCGGCGACGTGGTCAATATGAATTGGTCTTTGGCTCTCGAAAACTTTGCAAAAACCCGTCGGAACTTCATTTTCTTGGTTTTTTGTGTTGTATGGGCTTCAATGGATGCTCACCTGTGGCCAGGAAGGATTACACCATGAAAACTGCGCAGGGACACGAATTGGTGCTTAGCGCGTGCAAGAGCGTGTCACACGAGACCTGGGGGCTGAAGGTGCAGGATCCCGGAATAGTGGGTGGGTTTGTACGGAGGGGACATGGTGACTTCTCTTTGGGGTGCGTTTGTTCATGTATTTTTTTTCCCACTTCCTTCTAATTCATCAATTTGCTTGCGTTTTCTCTTTCCCTTTGCCAGTCAAATAAACACGACCCTATCCTTCTCTGGTCGGGCGAATTATCCGCATCTAACATACAAATCTGGTTCCAAATGTCTTGACTCGAACGGGAAGACTATTGAAAATCTGCGTGGGTCGACAGAGATTGAGTTCATCTGCGATCCGTCGGCGGGGAAGGGAAACCCGAGGCTCATAGCGCAGCTACCTCCCGGTGGCGACGATGAGGCGTGCGCGTGGGTTTTTGAGTGGCGGACGGCGGTACGTCCCTCCCCCTAATTCTTGTTTCATTTTTTTTACTCATATATTTTCGAAGGCCGCTTGCCCAACGAGCGAGGGCATCACCTTCGGAGGCGTTATCTGGTTCCTATTCATTTCGTGCGTCTCTCCTCTTCCCACTCGGTCCAATCTCTACTTCGGCCTAACTTCAAACACATCAAACTATCCAGATTCCTCGTCCTACTAGCACTCTACCTCCTCATCGGCACCCTCTACAACTTCTTCGCCCTCGGGCTCACAGGAACCGACGCCTTCCCGCGGTTCTCCGTCGCGAGCATGATGTATCACGGACAAGAGGCGTTCAACATGGCGGGAGAGTGGTGGAATTCTGGACGTGGTCGGTTTTTCTTTCTTATAACTGTTACCATTTGTTGTTGTTCATGATCTCGTCTTCGTTCAGGCGATGGCTTCAAATTCAGCTCCACCGCTCGAGGACCAGTCGGGCTCGGCGGTCCCGGTGGGTTCCCGACATCCCATCACCACCAACACGCGCAAGGGCAAGCGGCTCAGAGAGACCCCGAGCACGGCGGCTTCGAGCGCTCGCGCTCGTCGAGCAATGGAACCAACGCGAACCCCTTCATCCGCAGCGGCGCCTCGGTGCGAAAGGAACGCATGCCACAGCCGCAGCCGCAGCCGCAGACGAACCCGGCGAGCCACCAGACCCAAGTTATGCAGCCTGGTGCGAATGTGGGTGCGGGGATGGTACCGAGCAATATGCCCGCGCCGATGGGGATGCCCGTCCCGCCTTCCTTGTCCGGGGCGATGGGCGGGGGTGCGGAGCTGCAGGGGTTGAACCCGGCGAGCCATCAGGCGCAGATGATGGCGGGTATGCCTGTGCCACATTTGAGTTCTCCTTCTCCAGGGGCGGCAGGGCCGAATACGCAAAACCAAAACCCAAATCAAAATCAGAGTGGGGAGAATGGGAATGGGAGCGAGAAGCCGCAGCCTACGAGAAGGGAGACGGGGCAGAGTCAGACGTTTGCGGTTGGGGACGATGAGGAGGAGGATGTGGGGGTGGAGGGACAGGTGCAGGTGGCGGATGTGAGGGGACGGATGGGGGGCGGGGAGGGGGAGGGTGTGATTAGGCTTTGATTTGCGTCGGAGGCGGGTGGTGGAGAGGAACGGAGGAGGGACGCAGTGAGGGGATGAAGATTGAATGGACGATGCTTAGGATAAGTACGTATGTTACGGTTCGCGTTTTGCTTTACCCGATGCTTGTTTTTTGTCAAGATTATTTTTATTCAAATTTCGATTGACTACTTTATCTCCCAACGGGATCATACCTGGGACGCAGATCCAGAACCCCGACAGCGATAATTCATTCGGCTGCGGCAAATTTCCTCGAGGCATCGAAACTGAACGGCCTTCGACGCTGCGCGTAGGAAGAATGAAGTCTAGCTCCGGGCAAGTCGCATCACCTCGCAGCTATTTCATCAATGTTCACACTCAGCACGCTGCGGTTCTGTCGCTGGGTCGCACGGAAGTCAAGATTCAGGCATTCATTCGATCAAGACGAGGTTCCAACGAAAGTTTTCTTCTTTTTCGCGCGCTGTTGACGTACGATAACGCCTTTTTTATTGACCTGGTTTCGGATTCTGTACTGCGATTCGAGTCGCCGTGTTCTAGAAGTCGTAAAAATTGCTCACGAAATTCAACCTCAAGTACTATACCCGAATTTTTTGATCCTCGCAATGGCAGTCAAACTTCAAGCAACTGAGAACCTATCTCGTCTACCTCCCATCCCGCAGTGAGGTACTAGGGTTATTCAGCACTCACGCAGTCGCAGTCATCCAACGTTGGCTGAATATTTACCGATGTACCGAGGAATCCGCTTCACTGTCCGCGCCCGATCTTACTTCCTTATTTGGGTGCGGTTTTCCGCAACTATGTCAATTAATTGACGCGACTTGCCCCCCGACGCGTGCGCACGGCCGTTTTTCTATGGATGCCTTTTAAGCCAGTGTGAGGATGGGGGGCTTCTTCATTCTGCTTTTTGCACTCGCATATTCACTCCTCCGCGGCTCCGCCTCCCACTTTAAATTTCACCTCCACGAACTTGAATTACTGTAGCCCGATGTCTTCCTCGACGAACAAGGACTACCTCACAGCCGACACCTGGGAGCTCTCCGAAGGCGTCACTATCATCATCATGCAGAACCCGCTCCGCACGCGCGTACACAAAAAGGCGGGCGCGCCGTTCAAAGTCCCCACCCACTGGCACGCAGCGCACGACGAGGAGCACGTCGTCATCAAGGGCCGGCTTATTGTCATGCAGGATGGTGTGAAGAGAGTGTTGACGCCGGAGGACGGGGTGTGCAAGACACCGAGGGGGATGGTGCATAGTTTGGAGGGATATACGGATGAGGAGTTTATTATTGAGGAGACGTCGACGAATGAGGAGTTGGTGGGTTTTATTTTACTTGCGAGGTTTGCTGGAAGACTCATATTGATGTTGTGGTTCCAGAGCGAACAGAAGACCTATTTCTTCCGCAATCTTGCGGCACCGGGGATAACAAAGTCTCCGCTTGGAATTATGCAGGTGCTCTACCATGGGGACGGATATCCCAAATTTCCTACGGGCCTGCGATGGCTTGAAAGTCCAGTGAGTCCCACAAGGACGTTCATTCGGGGCCGCAAAGACTGAACTCGATTTGTTTGCAGATGATGACATTTTTCGGCGGATATTTAGCGCCTGCGTTGGGGTATAAGATTCCCGATCCGAGACTGCAGCTGGACCGGAAGAGTCGAGAGAAGAAGAAGAATTACTGAGTGCATAGTTGCCAGGATTTGCTTGAATGACGCTTCACGAGTACTGTAGAAATCACTGTAATGCAAAACCATCATCTCGCTCTTCGGTTGGGACTTGGGATTCGTGATTCTGAAAGACGAATCGGAAATAGACCAAGACACATCGCCTCCTCCTCGATCTGTGCAAAAATATATCGACAGCATAGTCAGGACTCGAATAATCGAATGCACCACAGTTGAAATCTCCCTCTATTCAATGAGACCTGGAAGTTCAATGCCTGGAAGCCAGTCTTCTCTGTCCCCGATCGGCCCGCCCGCCCTCGACAAATGCTGAGCAAACAACAGCCTCAGCCTCAGTGCCAGCCAAGATCATGCCAGGAACTGTGTAGCAGTGACGAACGCCGTCTTAGCCTGCGTCGATCGTGGTGGTACGAAACAAAGAAGGGATTCGCGAGATCACGGAGATACGGCTTTTAGATGGCCCGTCAGACGCATCATTCCCACGAGTGGCGCGGGCTGATGGCGAGAGCGGCCCGCCCCGGGGTTGTAATGAAGTGCTATTAAATATTGTAAAATGCTGCTTTTTGGCCATTTACAAAGGTGCCCTTCAGGATGAATCGGAACTTGCATGTTGGTTAATTGGGGTTGTCGGCTACTGCCGTTGCCTGCCACGCCACGGCATCACGGCCTTAATTCCAAAACCGGTAGTCCTTATCACTCCATCGAAAGTTGAGCTCACACAATTTTTTTTTTGAAAAGTCTCAAGGATTTCGGGAACAGCTGTAAGTACTTAGCTGTCCAGACTGCAAACCGACCAGAGATCCAGGGACCAGAACTGAACTTTTTTTACACAAAATTTCGGGTGCCCAATACAAATGTCAACTCCAGCCCAATTATTATACAAAATCAAAGCCTCCTGATACAATGATCTAGCCTATGCCACCGCCGTCGCCGTCTGGGCTACAGCAACATCGACAGCGACGGACTGATCAGGGTTCACTTTCGCATGGGTGACAATTGTAGTTGATCCAACCCAATCAGGTCCCAACGCCTTCGTCCTCGCCACCTTAAGAATCTCCGCCTCATTCCCGCCATGTCCCGCCAGCCTACCAACGCTATCCGACACCATCTTCCTCACCGAGCCGTGGTGAAGCAGCCCCGAGCCAGGTAACTTCGGCAAATGACTACTCGCAAGCTTCGACATGACGGAGCCAGCGATACCGTCGATACCTGCAGCGTCTTCGTTTGAGTCATCTGTATCTTTGAGCCCGTAGCGAGCGGCCCAGCCCCGCAGTTGGTATCGGAACCCGGCGTTTGGGTGCGCGATGCTGCGGCGGGCTTTGGTGAATGCTATGGCTTCGGCGGCGGTGAGACCCTTTGCGGCGATGAGGTAGGCGCATACGACAGAGACGCTGCGACTGAGTCCCCCAAGACAGTGCACCTAAAAGCACGACGATTCTCTCAGCAGGCGAAGTACTAGTATAATAAATAAATTGAACATACCAGAACCTTCGTCCCCTCCTCCGCCAACGCATCACAAATAAACCTCGTCGTCTTCTCAAAATGCTCAGAAATATCCGCGATGGGGAGGTCCATGATGCAGACGTGCAGATGCCCGATCTTGCTACTGACGATCGGGGGCACTTCGCAGACGCTGACGACGTGGGTGACGCCGAGGGCATTCAGGGCGTCCCAGTTCTGTGCGACGAACCAATCTGCTACGAAGACGCGGGGGGTGATTTCGCTGGTGACGAGGGTGCCCATGGATGCGTGGAGGGCTGTGAGTGGGTTTTGGTTTAGGTTTAGGAGGGAGGTGGCCATGGGGGAGAGGGGGCTGGAGAGCATGGCCATATGGCAGTGTGAGTTGGGTGACTAAAGGCGAGCGGGAGAGTGAGGATGAGGAAGAGAGGGAGGGGAAAGTGCCGACGCGATAGATTGAACTTCAAGTCGTTGAGAATGCGACCCTCTATAAGTTGTGCAAAAAACATTCCGAACGTCAGAAAACCAAGTCAGGGCGCATTTTAGCTGTCAAATATTTAATGTCGTGGAGTCGGGTCCGCGCGGTATTGTTTACCACCCGATACGTCGCGGCATGCTCAACCATTCAGAGGGTCTCGTTGGAACGATGGAATGAAGCGACCGATGATAGAGTAGAGTCGGCAGTGATGCGCGGGTGCCACCAGTCCATGGCTGAAAGCTCGCGAAGTCACTGAGATTTACTAATTTGCGCAAGTAGAGTATAGACAAGATTGCCGAAGCATCGTCGAAGGGAGATACAGGCAAGAGACGGTGAGAGGACATGGTGGTAGCGGAAGAAAGATGTTTTTCTCACGGTAACGGTCACGTGAGGCGTGACGGTCACATATTGAACACGTCGCGTCCTACGTGTTCTCTGCGAGAAAGGGAGAAAGACACGGTGAGAAGGGGTGCATCCTAAGACTAGGGTTAGGGGTACTATATAAGGCCGCGCAAATATTGTAACACCCCACATCCCCTCAATGAGTTGAATTTCTGTCTCTCTTCTTTGAATTTCTTCTTTGTCTTTTGCAATTGATCGGTAAACAACGGAAGTCGAACATCATAACCTGCTCACTTATGAATCAATTGTACGCCGTTGCGTGCAAACCCGGAGCAGGAACGATCTGGTCGTTCTTCGGAGTTGTATTGGTTATTTTGGTTATGGCTTCCTCATTCAAGTTCACCCGCATGCTCGTACGGGTCGGACCGCGCGTTTCATCCGTAATTTGTTCAAAAGTCACGACAGTCGAATTGGGCTGACAATACAGAAACAAAACAAAATCAAACTACATACACCTTCAATTGGCATCACTGGCAGATGAATATTCAAAGAAGACGTCTTCTCGGTCTCGGTCCAGGGCGTCCGCCGAACTACGCAAGAAAGATCAATTAAGTAAAAAAAAATCCAGCACAAACGGAAAGTAACTGTACTTACCCGGCTGGGCCTCTGAGTCTTCATCGCTGCCTTGGCCTAGTATCATACATAAATCGAAAGTAAGTCCAGGGCAAGAAAAAGAAGGATTTAAAAGGAAAAGGGGAGATCGTACGTACGCTTGCGATGATGGCGGCAACGCTGGGCTGGAAAGCGGGAAAGTAAGGAAGAAATTGATTGAGCATCGTCGAAACATCAGAAACGAGGACGTTGATTATAAGTACCTTGGCATTCTTCACTGCGGCGTCGGCCTTCGCCTTGGTTTGCGTGGTTTTGGTAGCCGCCGACGAGCTCGTGGCAGGTTCAGCGGTGACTTTGCCAGCCTCCGAGCCTTCCTTGTTATTGTTATCGCCCTCGGTATTGTTGGTGTTGGTGTTATTGCCATCGCAGCCGGCGAGAACCTGATTCTCGATGAGGTTGGCGGCAGTCAAGAAGGCCTACGTGGCGTTAAATCAAGTTAATGAGGAAAATGTAGGATAGAAAAGAGGGGTAGCGATGTACCTTGAGAGTTTCGAGCTCGGCATTTGCAGCGGCGTCAGCGCTAATGAGATAGGTGAGTTGGTATTGAATGATGGTGCATTGAGATGTTACACACCTCTTAGCAGATTTCTCGAGGAGGCTGAGCGAGGTGGTAAGCAGGGATCCAACGATTGCAGAGTCGGTGCACTGCGGAATCATATTCAGCCAACATTCACAGCAAATCTAAGCGAAACGTACTTGAGTCTCAGAAAGTTCGGCGCCTTCTGCGCGAGTTGCGAGCCCGCGACGGGCAGTGACGGGAGTGGCATTGATCGTGGCGCCGAAGAAGAGGGCAGCAGCGATGATTGCAAACGAAAAGCGTGCCATTGTAATTTCCGGTGTGGTTGATCGAGCAAGGAAAATGTAGGAAGGACAGGGATGAACCTCTGGGGTTGAAGGCGAGAAAAACAAGAGGCAAAAAAAGCGGCGGAAAGAAAAGAAGGAAGGGGGAAGGAACTAGTCCAGAAGTTTGACGATGAATGTAAACCTCAGCCATCTTCGTTTTTATTTTATACTGGAGAGAAACTCACTCACCGTGTACCTCGTCACTGTGAGTTTTTCAACATGGAGCGAGAATCTGATTTTCAGCGCCGAAGATGAATCATCCCGATCAAGAATCTGCCTGCCGGCGCGATTGTCAACTCTGTCTTTGCGTCTCAACGCTTTGAGGCCAAGCCAAGCCAAGACGACGTTACTGAGGCTGGAAGTCGAAGTTTGAGAAGGAGGGACCTGCAAAAAGGTGTCGAAGGAAGGTGAACGGTTGAACGTTTTATTTTTCGTTGGATTTTTGAAACGAGGTTTGAATTTTCTTGAGTGGGTCTGGATCCTTTCTCCACCTGGACACAGAGAATCACAGAGAATCGCAAGTTAAAACCCATCAGAGAGAATCAACTCGCCAAGCAAGCGCCCATGGAAGCGTCACCAATGTGATTGTATACACCAATGCCGCCCTCGAAGGCTTCCAAATGCGCCCGCTGTACAGCGCTCGCTACACCCGATCTCATGCGAATACTCGACTCATTTCAATACCGGGCGAGAGATATCCGATCTTTGTCGGGCGCTCTACTGGTGCAGTCAGCATCACGTTGAAAAAAGTTGAATGTGTGTAGGTACCGCTCGCGAAATTTGACAGACGCACTCTTTTCCGACCAAGGCATGTCAATCTGTTCTATATCAAAGCGTCCCAGTCTGTACCAGTAGGAACGGACTGAGTTAAATAGCGTCAGAGCATTCCGATTTCCTCCCTGGGGCGTTTCTTAGTACGGGACTGAGTCTGAGGCTGCGTTGGGCCGTCCCTTGCTTCCGCGATTGTCTTCAACTCTAAGATACTTAGATCCTAGATGGGAAGGAGGCTGTGAGCACTAAAACAGTGCAATTGTACTTGGTGGTCTATATAGGCTGCAGAGTCGAACGTCGTCGTGGTGGAAGGAGGCAAGCCGGAATTGATCGTATCATAACATAAATACAAGTAAACACGCAAATTGCCCTTTCCCTTCACCACCTCGTGACCCCGCAACGGTTGCTCGTTGGAATGCTCCTCACTGAACCACCCAGTCTACAGCTCCCCTCAGTCCGAGATCTGAAGACTTTACCCCCCGAAATCCTCCTTGATTGCCTTGCATATTTGGAGGCCTTGTACTCGCCTGGTATCCGTGGATCCAGGATCACGCGTAGATACAACCCAAATTCATCTAGCACCGACTTGACATCCTCCGAGTCCTCCTCTCTCGACGCTAAAGCTCACTCTATCTCGGCGGATCCAACACCAATTTTCCCAGCATCAGTAGACGCCTTCGAGCGAAGATTCGCGATGCGATGGCTCACCAATCTTCTTCGCCACGTCGACGAAACTTTCCAGCCGTCTCAGTCTGATTCTAATTCAGATTCTGCTGATGATGATGTTAATGTGGATGTGGATGCAAAGATGGACTCGATAGTATCCCGCGCAGCCGCCCTCCTAGCCAACCGCGGCGGCCCCTCCAGCCTCGGCACCATCACACGCACTTTGGCATTCCCCTCCCCCTCCCCCTCCCAGCGCCGCGGCGACCCCATCACCACCATCACCCTGCGCGACATCCCGCTCGAAAACGGCGACATCGCCAGCGTGGGCGCGCAGACATGGGGCGGGGCGTGCGTGCTCGCTGAGATCATCGCCTCCGAGTCCCAGCCTCGTTTCTTCGCGACGTCGTCATCCTCACGCAAGCTCAGAGTCCTCGAGCTCGGCGCAGGCACCGGCCTCGTCAGCCTCGTCTTCGCCAAGGTCGCGCAATCGATGGGGGTGGACACCACTGTGATCAGCACGGACTTCTACCCGAGCGTCCTGCGCAACCTCGCGTTGAACATCGCCGCTGCGTTCCCCATTGCCTCTTCCTCCTCCTCCTCCTCCTCCTACTCTCCTCCCATGATCTCAGCGCACTTCCTCGACTGGCAATCCTGCTCGGCAACGTCGAATACATCAAAATCGTCTTTGAGCTCGAACGACCCCCCGCTAGACCACCCCTTCGACATCATCCTCGGCGCCGACATCGTATACGAGCCGGAGCACGCGTCCTGGGTGCACGCGTGCGTGGCAAGGTTTCTGCGGCGCGACAACAACAAGCAGGATTCAGAGCGGGAGGAGAAGCAGCAGCAGGAGGAGCAGGATTTAGAGCAGGAGAAGGAGGAGAAGGAGCAGGCTGAGGCGATGTTCCATCTGGTCATCCCGCGCCGGCGGACGCATGCGTTTGAGAGCGATGCGGTTGAGAGGGTGTTCGGTGGGCGTCTTTCGGATTCAGACACTCCCCCTCCTCCTTTTCCTCCTCCCCCTCCTCCTCCCCCTCCTCCTCCTCCTCCTTCTCCTTCTCCTCGGGAAGGGGATTCAAGTTTAGATAATCCTCCTTCTCAGGATCGGGAAGGGGATGCGGAGTTGGCGATATTATCGACCGAGATCATCGTGTGCGATGCATATGTTGATGAGAATGAGACGAATGGGTATGGGGTTGGTGTTGGTGTTGGTGGTGAGGAGGTGGAGTATGTGTATTATCGGATTGGGTGGAGGTGAGCGAGCGATTGGTTTAATTGCGTTGAGGGAGGATGTTGGTTGAAGATGGATAGATGAAGGTAGTCTAAGTTCTGGGATAGATATATCACGGCAAGCTGTTCTAACACGTGTAGTTTTAAGCAGACGGCTTTGAAGTACAATGTCATCCTGCCCATGAACCCGTGCGAACACTGGCATTGCGTCGATTCGCAGAATATGTCAAGCATATCAGTCGATTCATCTGGTTCGGAATCAACTTACATAAACCGTTAGGTTTCATGGTTTAGGCTTGATCTTTTCCTTCACGAATACTTTATAAGTTATGATGCATGCGTTCGTCGCTTTCGCTGACACCCTCAGAGTCAGGCTGAATCACCGCATCCATGAATAACAGTGATATTCACTGCGTAGCGCCGGGCCGAGCATTGCGATTTGCGAAAATTACCCAAAAACGCAATAAATTAAAGATGAACGAATTTTGAAAAAGCTTCTCACCATGACTTCTCTTTCTGTATCACGCTAGCTGGCTGGTTCGAGGAAAAATTAAAATCTGCACCGAGATTCGCTTGGGTTTCTTCGCTGGTTTTTCTCTGGCGATCACACGCGATCGCAGGCTCAATGTTCAGGTGACCGCGAACGGGACGGCCCGCCTTCCGGCGACCATGGATGTGCCGCTGTCAGTGTCGAGGCAACAAACAAACTCTGTCTTTGACCACGACCACCATGAAGACCTTCCCCACGATCAAGGCCGTCCGCACCTACATAACCCAGGGCGTCGGCTCCGGCGGCGACTACCACAACGTCCTGCGGGGCCACTGGCTCATCGACAATTCCATCAGGTGCGTTGCGCAGAGATCTCTCCCCTCAAAATGTCCATGTGCCGAAACTGAGATCGCTCATCCCCATCGATTAGCGTGCCGATGTCGAAATACGAGGCGTACCGCGCCTCGCGCACGTCCTGGGGGCTCAACGTCCTCGGCTCCTTCTGCGTCGAGATCGAGGCGTCCGACGGGACGACGGGCTTCGCAACGGGATTCGGCGGCCCGCCCGCATGCTGGATCGTCGAAAACCATCTCGAGCGCTTCCTCATCGGCGCGGACCCGCGGAACCTCAACCGCCTGGCGGACCAGATGTTCCGGTCGACGATGTTCTACGGACGCAAGGGGCTCCCGGTCGCGACGATCAGCGTGGTGGATTTGGCGCTTTGGGATCTGATAGGTAAGATTAGGGGCGAGCCGGTGTATAAGATGATTGGAGGCGCGATTAAGGATGAGCTCGAGTTCTACTGTACTGGTCCGGAACCAACTGCTACCAAGGAGGCGGGCTTCTGGGGCGCGAAAGTTCCTCTTCCGTATGGACCTGACGAAGGGGCCGAGGGTATGCGCAAGAACATCGCGTTCCTCACGAAACACAGGGAGAGCGTCGGTCCCGACTATCCTATCATGGTCGACTGCTGGATGAGTCTGACTGTGCAATACGCCATCGAACTTGCTACTGCGTGTCTTCCGCTGAACATCAACTGGTGGGAGGAGGTGTTGCATCCTGATGATATCTCTGGGTATGCAATTATAAAGCAAGCGCTTCCGCAACTCAAATTTACGACGGGCGAGGTACGTCGAGCGCTTTCTTCTTCTCTATCTCGGCCGTTTTGTCGACTGATGATGGGGCTTGACAGCACGAATATACCAAGTATGGCTTCCGCGAGCTGATTGCTCCGCGCACCATTAGCATCTTGCAGCCCGACGTCATGTGGGCCGGAGGTGCGTCTCCCTCACTCTCACAATCGTATATTCTTAATTAATTTTTCATCCGTCTTATGTTTATTAAGGTCTCACCGAAGTCCTGAAAATCGCCGCCCAAGCAGCAGCGTACGACATCCCCGTCGTCCCACACGCCAGCGGCGCATATAGCTACCATTTCGTCGTCAGCCAAGCCAACTGCCCGTTCCAGGTTCGTCTTCGTAATAATATCACAATTCGAATTTTGAACTAAATTAAACCTGCCCAAGGAATACCTCTGCAACGCTCCAGACGGCAAATTCGGTCCTGGAAATCGCGGTGCCCTCCCTCCCGTGTTCGGAACCCTCTTTGAATCCGAGCCGACGCCTGTAGGCGGGAAGTTGCAGGTACGTATTTCTAAATTCTTTTTCGGATGAATTCTATCTAGCAAATCTCATTCGTTTCGTCGCGTTTGAAATTCAGGTTTCGCAATTGGACAGCCCTGAGGGAGGATTTGGGCTGGTTGTCTCGCAGCGCGCGAGGCAGAGTGTTCTCATTCCGGGAAATACGCTTGTGAATCCTAAGGTGGAAAGGCCTTTGGCGAAGGCGGAGGAGGAGAAGTAGACACTTCAAAACAGTGGTGTATACGAGTATGAAATCGTTTTGCTGACTTGAGAACTTTGATTTTCCAAACGTAATCCGCAAAGGATGCGTTGAACATAATGATAATGCCGAATGTTCACCGTCGTGCAGGTTTTCTTGCTGTTTATCGTTGTTTGCTACATATTGATGAACCGTGAGACACCACAGGTTTCAAAGATTCTTGTTGTATTCCGGCTCCAAAGTCTCAGTCTCGATTATCTGCCTTCGTCATGGGTGCTCCGCATGACCAGTGTTCCACTGCTCCGTCATGTCTTGGTCGTTGTATATAAACGCTCCCGGGCTCAGCATAAAGCTAATTCCGACAACAACCCTCTCACCACAGTCTCAAGCATTTATTCAACCTTCATACTTGCCATGTCATCCGCCCCCTCCCACTCCCACTCAAAAGCCGTAATGGCTCGGGCTGACTCCACATCCAGCCTTCGTCGGCGCGCTACCTCTTCAACTTCTGACTCGACCTCCAATCGCGCCGTGAGGGATGACACACCTGAGCTGGAACCGTCGCTGCCGGAAGCTGTGAAGCCCTCACCCTCAAGCCCCGCCTTGCTGTATTATCAGCTGGCTCCAAAGATTGCGGCGGAGTACAAAAAGCTGTTGCAGCGGCGCACCACAGCACCTGTTTGCCCGCCGATGGAGCGCGATGCGCGGTGTTAATTTGGACTTTACCCGCCCAGTGAATGTCAGTCAATTTTTATCTTTCCTGAAAGCTTTTTGAGCGAGATTTGTAGATCAGATTATTTTAAATATGTATGGAGCTTTGGGACCCCTTATTAGCTTGTAGCTTAATCATCCGGGGTACAAGAAATTGGCGTTTGTCGTATGTCGCATCCTGGTTGATTGAATTTTGTATACAACCCAGGATTGTGTAATACGTGAAGAAAAATGGCCCTAGTAATTTCGAGTCAGTACAGTATTACCTACGATGCAGGCCAAAGACTGGGTTTTACAGGTATTTCAGTCTCGGTTGTTGTTCCATGTTCGTTCCGCGTTCGTCGAATTGAGCAGGAGACCTGAATCTCAGAGTATGATTCGTTACGTTGAGCTTGAAGAATATCTTGTATTGTTCTGACAAGTACAGAGCACTGTAACTTTCAACTTAGAACATTGAGGTGATCCCCGCGAAAAAGCGGTCAGGCCGTGATCTTGCCGTGATCCCGGCAAGGACTCCTTCTTCCTGACCACCACTGACGATGGCAGCCCTCCCAGCGCTCGACGCCTTGAACGCCCTGGAACAGAAACTCTATCACTTCTCCGTGAATGCTGAAGCCATCGAGGCTGACTCCGACGACCACCACGTTTTCTTCGATCTATTCACTCAAATTTGTGATATCGTGCGCTCCTACGACGTCGACGATCCCAGCGTCGACGAAGTTGTTTCCAAGGCTAACCAGATACTCAACCAAGCCGTGAAAATTGCGTACAAGGATTTGGAGATCGATTGTCTTCCGTCGCTGGCACATTCGACCGAGTTCCCGGTTTTGAAAGGACCGCAGAGAGAGAAAAACGTTTTTTGTCAGTGGCGATCATTCTTTTTCGTAATTCTTGGTTGAACCTATACGGTGGATGGCGCAGCCCACAGGATGAGCGGTGCGTTGAGAATACTTGAGGACTATTTTGCACGAAAGGGTGGGAAGAGTAAAGGTACGTGGCTACTCCAGACTCACATTCTTACTGCCGGCGCCTACCCTCAAACTAAACTTCACGGTCAGAATCCGAAGATCCAAGCCTAAAACCAAGGTTCCCGAACGATTGGAATATCACTCACCGCCCTCACCCGCTAACGACTCCATTATCTCGTTTCGAAGACGTCAACGCCATCCTTCGCCAGCCCGCCAGCTCGCTCTGCAGCGCACTATACGATGCGCGCTGCGAAATCACCAGCGACACCGTCATTCAACCGTCTGGCAGACTTTCCATATCACCCAGCTGTTTAGCGGTCACCGGGACGGGCGGATGGAAAAATCGGACTCCCATGCTGACATACTATCTCTTTGACGATACGAAGCCTCTCAACGCTCATCACGCACGAGTAGGACTCTCAGACCTCGCATTCCATTCTGCTATAGACGAATCCAAGAAGCTCATTTTCGTAGCGGACCGATCGCGCGTTAAATCGTATGCATGGGCGGATGCTCAAAGCGGCAAAGTATTCGAGGATGGCTTCGCGACGCATACTCTGAAGTGCGGCAACTACGACGGTCCTCTCCACGTCCCCTCTTCTGGTCGCCGGTTGATTCGCGCTGGGAAAGGCGGTGCGGCGGTTTGGGATATGGATGGGTTGGAAACACACGGACCGAGCGGCAACGAGCGCATTGGCGCCGAGATTGATATTTTCGATTCGTGGAGGGACGAGACTGATAACATTGAAGAATCGGCAGGGAGCGATTCCACCACCATTATTTCGTTCGCTGATCGTCAACTGGCGCCGGCTGTATGGAACGCCCATCCTAACACCCCCGCTGCTATGCTGTGCGCGTCGGATGTCGACAGGTCCAACGGCGATTGTTCGGTCGTTTCTTTGGATCTCGAACATGGAGGGAAGACGGTTTCGAGGTATCTGGGTGCGAGCGGGGAGACGCGGGCGTTCTCTACCAGTACTGGGAATGCGAATATCTTTGTGACGGCGGCTAGCGATGGGTATGCGCGACTGTATGACTGTCGTACCCCGCTTCCTGTCTTGACTTTGCGATCTGGATCTGGCGATGACGATTGCTCTGGGGTGATTTTTGTTCATCCTGATGGGATCCCAAGTGCGTATTATCTGAGTTTATTCTCCTCTCCGGTTTTGCTACGAGTCGATTTTCCTCGCATTAACGCCGTGTTTTCTTCAGCTGTATTCACTGGATCCGGTCATGGCCAAGTCATTCGCCTCTGGGACGTCCGCGCTCGAAAGCTGGTGTACGAGCTCTCGACGGGGAACAACGCTGTGGTGAGTATGGCTTGGGATGAACCGCGCTCTTGTCTGTATGTCTCGACGGCGTGCGATTATATGGATCGGATGGGCGACAACTTTGGGTATCGGCGAGCGAAAGTTACAAGGCGTCGTCGCAAGGGTGGAGAGACTTCAGAAGCCGAGGAGGATGAAGAAGAAGAAGAAGAAGAAGAGGATGAGTATGATAGCGACGAATACGACTACGACGGGCCTTGTTGGCCGAAGAATGCAGCCTTTGCGGAAGATTATTTCGGGCATTTGTTCGATGCTGGGGATCATTGCATCTGTGAGTATTCATTGCTCTATTCTCTCGTTCGTTTTACCTCACACACTCTTGCTTGTTTTCAGTTCGTTACGCATTCAAGGATCAACCTGATCCATCGATTCTGCCGAGATATGGGGACGCTAGAGTGGATAACGATAGATATGGGTGGTGATTACTTCAACACACCGCAGGAACAAGGACCTCATGGGTTGCAGTGACTGTGTGCAAGAGACAAGGTGGTGATGAACTGAAGTTCCTAGCGCGTTTCGATTTCTTGTAATTTTTTTGACATCGTGATTGAACCAGTGATTTTTGCTGTACCTATGCTGTTCAGTGTTCAGGTTGCTAGCGCGTTCAATATCAAAACCAGACTCCGAGTGCTCCCCGCCTGCATGTCAAGAGCGACAACGTGACCGCGTTGTGTGCATGTGCTGACGTGATTTTTTGATCATCAGATCAAGGATCAAAACGCCATCCTGTGCTTGTTTTCTACGCCCATCTTCGAATTGCGGACTGTGAATTGTCCTTTGCCCCCCGAAGTATGCAAGCTCTCATATAGGCCCCCAAAGCCCCCTTACTCAGCCTGTTACGTCTTCTCCTCCCGAATTCCGCAGCAGATTTTGCGCAGATTACTTAGCAAGAACCTCGCCAGCAACCCGACCGTGACTCGAGTCCCCGAGTCTGCGAATAGCTGGCCATATTGCTCATCATGCCTGGGGTGGCGGCTGACTGCTGCGTTATGTCGGGGTCTGTCGGTTTCGCTCTGCCCGTGAGTCCTCGGCTTCGCAGTTTGTGCCCGACAAGCTGACCAAGAACGCGCTCACCAAGACTGCTCGTGCAGACCGTTCACTGCAAACTATGACGGGCTCCTGGCTCGTCGGAGACAGGGCTCCTCTCTGCGTGCGTGTGCTTCGGGTGCCTTCGTTCGCTTAAAGAGAGTGACGGTAATCCTGGGTCTGTATCTACTTTCCTCCTCAGCTTGTTATTTCTTACACGATGCAGAATACAGCTTCTACTTCCATGGTACCTTTACAGAAAGGAAAGGCTTGTCAGAACTGCCGGTGCGTGATTCCGCTCTTCCCTCTGATTCTCCTTGAATTTTGACTGCTTTTGAAGGCGTCGAAAAATTGTGAGAATGACTATCCACCCAAAATACTGTTTCCTCACGTAGCTCACACTTAGAAATGTGACGCTGCTAAGCCAATGTGCTCTCAGTGTTCAAGATACCCTACGGCGTTCAGCGATTGCGCCTACGATGAACAGGGACCTTCACAGAGTCAACTCCTCGAAGGTGATGCTTTGTCTCGTTGATTTACACGACCCACGAATAACCCTTCATCGTATATCACAGAACAGATTTCCATTCTGCAGACTCGGATAGAAGAATTGAAAAGGCCTCAGACTCGTCGGAGGCCGTCGGCTTCGACGTTACCAATAACCCCGCAAAATACCACGGGTCTGGGACCCTTGCTTACACATTTCTGTGAGTTTGTGATGTTTCCGATCTCTATAATGAATCAATTAATCGATTTGCAGATCTGCAACAGACATCTGGTAGCTCCGTTGGCGCCACTGCAGTCAATTCGATGCCTACAGTAGGTTTCAGATGTTATCCAATGGGCAAACATGCTTACTCACTGTAGGAATTGCCATTCATCGTGCTTCAAGCGCTGTGAGCCGAACTCGCCTTCCATCTCGCTCCCTAATTCATATATCTTCGCAGAGTCCATAACTTCCTTCACAGTGCAACCTCGTTCGGTTTCTTCCTCGACACTCAGGCCTTCCACGACGTCATAACGAGCCCAGCTGGAAAAAATCTTCCCCCAGTGCTTCTCAACGTCCTATACCTCTTCGGTGTCCATTTGTCTGAAGATCCAGACATCACCGTCTACGAGCCCGCCTTCCTCGCGCACGCTTTGCGCAGTACAGCCAGCAGTCTGACAGGAAGCCATCCCCGCACGATCTTGCATAGTATTCAGGCTGAGGTCCTTCTGGCTTATTACTTCATTCGTAATGCTCGGTTTTTGGAGGGAAAGTATCACATCAGCGCTGCGGTATCCATCGTTTTGAGCGCTGGGCTCCATCGCATTAGATCTCCGCACGCGAGTAATCCATCTGCTTTCGGACAAGGGGGGTTGGGCACGCTGCCGCCGCCAAGGGATGCTCGCGAAGAGGGCGAGCGCATCGCGGCGTTTTGGGCAGTCTTGAGTATCAACAACTGCTGGGCCCATCGGGATGGCACCTTATCCAACATTTCGTACCATGAGGGCTCTACCATGTTGACGATTGACACGCCTTGGCCGCTTGAGAATTCGGACTATGTCGAGGTGAGCTTGTTTCCTCAGAAAGCAACATGAAGTATATCTCATTTCTTGATAGCAACCTCAGCTTCTTCCGAAGCAAAGTACGGCTACTGTGGAGAATTTCCTCCGCAATGAAGTTGATACCGCTTCGTCTTGTTCAGCATTGTATGCCAAGGCTTCCCTCTTTTTCGAAGAAGCTTCTCGTCTCAGCGCTCAATATCGTTCTGGTGCGCCCCATATTCCTTCAATGCCTCTACGGATTAATCACCTGCCCTTGTATTCTTTCTTTCAATCAGGTGGCATCTCTCCCGAAGATCGGGAATTTCTCTCACTCAATCGCACGATAGACGTATTCATTCGAGCTCTTCCCTCAATCGATTCGAAACGAATGTTCGTCGTGCACAACCTCGCCTACGGAGCTGTGATGCAGCTGAACGAGCCCCTCATGCTGGTGAACCCCACCTCATTCACCAAAATACTTCTGGCGGCTCGAGCGATCGTCAGTGTCCTCGCTGGCACAGATATCCCGAATGTGGGATTGATTGACCCGATTCTTGCGGTGAGGTCTTTACCTCCGGATCCGTTGAATATCCAAGTGGCTCATGTGTGACAGCCCGTGTGGACGACTGCGTCTCTTGCATTCGTGACAGAAATCGAACGTCGTGGAAATCACGACGCAAATGACCCAGCGATTGAGCATATTCAACGGCATCTAAGTACCGTCATATCAACGATGGAGAACTTTGCACCACACTGTCGTCTCATGGGTGAGTTCTCTCGTATATCGATGGAGAAGACTTTTGATACCGATAACCTTGTAGCTCTGCAGCTAGAAGCCGTCAAGAAGGCTAATGAAGATGCAATGGGTCGCCTCGCACAGTAGATGACAAAAACAATCAAGAGTTGCTTTGCTCAACGCACATAGAGTAATTTAGTGGCTTCGGGTAACTAATTGGCTCCATAGATGACAATAGACGATACAGCTCTGTGTCCACATTCGGCTTTGACAACACCAGGGTCCAGGATCTTGTGACAGCTTTTCGACGGGACGCGCCGTATACACAGCCTCCGATACAGCTACAAGACAAGATAAATACCACCCTGGACCCAATGAGATCTGTATTCAACCGCCTTCCCATGTCTCCTCGAGCCATTTGTCTTGCTTTCGAGACCGACAGCATGTTGAACACGACACTTTGCGAGAACGCTGTCCCATTGTATCGAGTTACGACCAACACTCATGGATCGATCACTGAAATACGCACCACTGGATCAGATACCCTCATTGCTCGAATAGCGAGAAAGAACATTTTTCCAAGCACAGTGACGTTTCCTGATGTCAACGGGGGGAAGCCAATGCGGATTAAAGAATGGCTGAAGCCGACGAAGTTCCCGAATGGATTGTGAGACGATGATTTTAATGAATTTTCATGATAATTCCAAGCAGACTTGACTCTAGATTGGGATGCACTCTGCAAACGCCTTTGGGAGATATGATCATGGGTGGGCATCCCGAATATAATAGTATTGCAGTAAGGCCTTTCGCAGAGTCGCTGAAATTCGTCGACTGATCTTTCTCAATCAGCTATTCAATACGGACCTGACGCAGATTATTGCCCACTGGAAACCCAAGTCAGACTCATTGCCGTTGATTCTGGTATTATCTCCGGGATACGAAAGCGCGCATGCTCAGATAATCGCTGCATTCTTGTATGAGGAACAGGTGATTCGAGTTGAACACAAGAATTCAGAGCTCGCAGAAGCGCAAGGAAGACTGCAAGCAAGGTACCCTTATTTATTATCATTCTCCGTACCCATAACTGGATTCGGGGCAATAATGGGGCGTAATTTATGGCCAAATTGAAGTCATATGTGTTGAGGTTAGACGAGTTGATGGTTGGTGAGAACCGGCAGATGGTTCTCTGAGACACAAAAGTAGTTGGGTTCACGATAAATTGATTGAGTGCATAGGGTTTACAGCGCTGTATAAATACGTAGAATACGAGTCATATTACATTCTGAGTCAGTATCTAACTGAGTCGTAAATAATCAGAACGAGTCGAAGAGAACATAGTAGAATTATTGAGAACATACAGGGATGTCCGAGTTGCCCGAGTATAGCCTTAGCGGCTCCGGTTCAACACTCCCCCTCAAGTCGGATTCATCCCGGCTTCAGCAGAGAATTTCTCATGCTTAGTTCTAGGAAGTCCCTTCGTTAACATATCGGCAACCATTTCATCCGTAGGGCAATAGGTAATATTGACAATACCTTGTTCAACTTTCTCTCGAACAAAATGATTGAGAACATCAAAGTGTTTGGACCTAGCATGAAATTGCGGGTCTTGAGAGATAGCTATTGCTGATTGGTTGTCACAGAATATTCGACTTGAGAGTCCTTGTTCAAGTCCCAATTCTGCGAAGAGATTGCGAAGCCAAATAACTTGTCGAGTTGCGTGTGCGAGAGCGGCATATTCAGCTTCTGTACTTGAAAGTGCAACAGTAGTTTGCTTCTTGGAGTTCCAAGATATTGCACCACCAGCAAGTAGGAAGAGGTATCCAGAGACAGATTTGCGATCGTCTGGATTTGAGGCAAAATCGGCGTCGGTGAAAGCAAAGAATTCGAAAGGGTTGAATTCTTCGGTGATTTCCGATTGTATGTCCGGTCCGTAGCCGTAAGTGATTGACAGATGGCGGGTTCCGTTAAGATACCGGAGTATTCTCTTGAGTGCTGTCCAATGCGCACTCCCTGGATTGCTCGTATACTGGCTCACTCTGGTAACTGGGAATGCAATATCTGGCCTTGAAGTTACAGCAAGATAAAGCAGTGATCCAACAATGGCAGAGAATCCAAAATTCAAGAGTTCATCAGGCTTGAGATCAGCGGCATCTTCGCGCTTGGTTAGCACGACATTCGGATCCATCGGTGTCGAGACGGGCTTTGATTTGTCCATCCCATACTGTCGAAGCATTCGGTCGATGTAGCTGGCTTGGGAGATGGAAATGGTTCGATTGGCGCGGTCACGATCAATTTCAAGTCCGATTAAAAGTTTCGGCTCGCCAAGGTCTGTGACGGTGAATTTCTTGCGCAATGAAGTCTTCAATTCATCCATTTCAGTGGTATCCTCAGTCAGGATTAGTAAATCATCGACCCAAACGGTGATATAGGCAGTTTTGCCTTCGATGGTGCGTGTATAAACACAATGATCGGCTTCTGTGTGTTTGAAACCAAATTCGGCCAGGGTCGCATTCAATTTGCGATTCCATTCGCGGCCGGACTGCTTGAGACCGTACAGCGTCTTGTAGAGGCGACAAACGCGTCCACTTCCGTCGTCATAGCCGTCTGGCTGACGCATATAAATTTCTTCTTTGAGGTCTCCATTCAGGTAAGCACCCTTGATGTCAAGTTGTTGGATTTCCATATCTCTGATGGCTCCAATAGCTAGGATAGCGCGAAGTGAGTCAAGACGAACGACTGGGGAGAAGGTTTCGACGTAGTCCATGCCAGGTATTTGTGAGTATCCCTGAGCAACGAGACGTGCCTTCAATTTGATGATATTTCCCAGATTGTCGTATTTCTTGTCAAAAGTCCATCGGGATCCTACGACCTTTCGTCCCTCGGGTAAGTCTTCGAGTTTCCATGTTCCCATTGATTGCAGTGTTTGATATTCGATGTCCATAGCCTTGGCCCATCCATCCCATTCCGAGGATGCTTTGGCTTCAGAAAGATTACGAGGTATGTCGTCAACATTTGACTGTGAGGCTTGCAAGACATAATGAGTCTCTTCAGCTTCATCTTTCGAAGTATTGGCTTGGCGTGGTACTGCGGGAAGGCGTGACTGCGGGTTGTGTAAACGGCGGTAATTGTGGTCTTCAATTTCGCGCGCAGTTCTGCGAAGAGGAATAGGGTTTAAACGAGGAGGTGCGTATTCGATTCGGTGCATTAAAGGCGATGGAAGATTTGCTAATGGATCCCTGGATTCGGGTGAAGGTGTTCGTGGAGGAGGTATGGCAGGAGTTTCGGGTTGAATTATAGGTGGAGTCGCAACAGTTTTCGTTGCAGGAGGCTGCTGATTGGTATTCCTGGGCTCCCCCTCAAGCGGCAGTCTCGTGGTTATTTCCACTTCAACGTGTTTCGGTTCGACGTCCGAAAATTCAAAATTTCGTGAGACTTTGACTTGCCTGTTTGATTTATCCCAATATTTGACTGCTTTAGCTCCCTCAGCATATCCAACGAAGGTATACTTCTTCGATTTGGCAACTGTCTTGCCTGGTTTCTCCGATTCGGTGAGTATCCAAACATCTGAACCAAATTCCCGCAAATGTGACATATCTGGTTTAGTCCCCGTCCAGATTTCCTGCGGAGTCTTTCCCTTCAAAGCTCTGGTGGGTGAACGGTTTCGAAGATATGCAGCATGAATTACAGCTTCTGCCCATAGAAATGAAGGTAAATTCCGGGCAATAAGCATGGCGCGGGTGAGTTCCATAAGAGTTCGGTTGAATCGTTCTGCAATGCCATTCTGAGAGGGTGAATATGGGGCAGTTGTCTGTAGGTCAATTCCCTTCTCTCTGCACCATTTGATGAGTTCATGGTTGATATATTCTCCCCCGTTATCGACGCGAATAAATTTCGAAGGTTTATTATTCCGTTCGAGGTAAGCAATATAGTCTTTGACACATTGAGTTGCCTCAGACTTGTGCTTCATAAAATAGACAGTGCATCGACGGGAGAAATCATCCGTGAAAGAGATATAATATTTCGCATTCGAAACTGCAAGATGCGAGGGAATGGATGCAACACGAGCAGGTCCCCAAACGTCGGAATGAGTGAGTTCACCGGTTTCTGTCGTCTTGTTGTCAGATTCCTGGGGGTAAGGTCGACGATGTTGTTTAGCTTGAATGCAAGCTTCGCATTGGGTGAAAGGCGGACTATCTGGTGAAACAGTAAGTCCATTAATCAGTTTACCTTTGATAAGTTTCTCCAATGACGAGATCGACAGGTGTCCGTATTTCCGGTGAAGTGAATCCCATGTCTCGATTGACTCTTTCGAGATATTAGAATGATCCTCATTGCGAGGTTTGACATCCAAAAGGTAGAGTTTACCTATCTTCTTGGCTGTGGCTAATTTATTTCCCTTCGGCCCAACCAATGTACACCATCCACGGCGGAATATAGCTTCGCCTCCGGCGTCATCGAGTTTGCTTATGGAAAGAAGGCTATTGGCTGCTTCGGGTGTGTACAATACATCCTTAAGAGTATTCGTCACATAATTCCCGTCGACTTTAAAGTCCAATTTAACTGTGCCTTTCCCGATAGCCTGAACTTTATGCTCACCAAGGCCAGTTATTATATGGTTTGTGAGTGGGGTAAAATCGACGAATAAATCCTTTGAATTGCAAATATGAGAAGAAGTTCCAGAGTCAGCAATCCAATCTGTTGGTTTAAACGAGTTGGCGGTGAGGCATGTGTCAACATCCTCATTGACTCGGCAAGAATATGCTCCGTCATTCAAATCCGCATTCGTATTCACATTGGTATTAGCCTGGTTAGCTCTCTCCTTGCGTTTGAATTTCGATTTCCCCGAGGTTCGGCTCGGTCCTTGGCCTTCACGGTCACCACCTTTAGCGAAACATTTATGTTTGCAATGATATTTTCGACCACAATTTGAACATGTACTATCTGAAGGACAATTGCAACCTGTAGGTTTATTACCAGACTTGGGGTATCGGTTCGAACTCGAATTCGATCCCCTCGAGACTAGAGATGAGTCTGCGCCTGATTTTTCCAAGCGGCGGCGGTATTCCTCGAGAATAATAGCAATAAGTTCGTAAGATGTGATCGGCAGAGTGGATACAAGTGAAGTTTGTGCCTGTGTAGTAGTAGTACCAGTAGTAGAGCTGGTTATAGCCTGAGTAGCACTGAAGTTGGCGCCTAGATAAGCCGTAGTAAATTGGTCCCAGTTCTCAGGAAGAGAGGTAAGGAGGATAAAGGTGAAATCGTCATCAGATACATAGCTACCCATAAGGTGAAGCTGCTCTTGGATTTCCCTGAGCTCCGTAATGTGGGCCAAGATATCGGTAGATTCATCAGCATGAGTCCGATAGAGACGGCGGCGCATAGATAAAATTCCTAATCGTCCGCGAGATTCCTTGACAGTGACAAGTTGTTTCCACATTTGCGCAGAAGTCGTAGCTCCAGAAATATGAATCATCTGAGAGTCGCTTATCGTCAGTTCAAGTTGAGTCTGTGCGCGAGCGTCGTTGTCGTCCCATTCTTCAATAGATTTAAGCTCATCGGCGGTCGGTTGATTCGGGTTTGCCGGTGTCGGTCGGGCAAGAGTTCCCGAGACATACTTCAGCAGTCCTCTATCCCTCAAAATTGAGGTGACACGGCGCTTCCAGCCTAGCCAGTTGGCTTCCTGGAGTGGCTCAATCCGATACATGCTCGACGAAGCTTGAGAGGTTGAGTTGGTAGTCGACATAGTTTATTCGATGTGGTAATAGACGGCAGTTCTTCCGGTAGGTTGATAGTAGTTCAAGTTCAGCTGTCTCAAAGATTTAAGGGCGTGGGCCCATAACCTGTTGAGGTTAGACGAGTTGATGGTTGGTGAGAACCGGCAGATGGTTCTCTGAGACACAAAAGTAGTTGGGTTCACGATAAATTGATTGAGTGCATAGGGTTTACAGCGCTGTATAAATACGTAGAATACGAGTCATATTACATTCTGAGTCAGTATCTAACTGAGTCGTAAATAATCAGAACGAGTCGAAGAGAACATAGTAGAATTATTGAGAACATACAGGGATGTCCGAGTTGCCCGAGTATAGCCTTAGCGGCTCCGGTTCAACAATATGTAATCGTACCGAACTAATTTACGCCGTAGTTCGAGCCCAGTCTACCAGCTCCTCTGCCCATTCCTCGCCTTGCCCCGTTCCCAGCGCCATGGAAAAGCTGATATGATTATGCACCTTCGCAGTTATAAGTTTCGCGTTCACCTCCCTCTTTGCCAATTCCTGGTGGAAATCGCGCAACACAGTCTTGAACCACTCGGGATCGTTTTCGCATGTAATCAGTACCAGTCGAGGAAGAAGCTTCATCGAAGTTTCATTCATCCGGCGAAGCAGGACGAGAGGATTGTGTAGCTGCGTCGCTGAGGCAGAGCCATAATATATGTCCGCCTTCTCGCGCACATCCGCCCCTCCGCCCTCAGACTCTCCTTCAAAATGAAACGGAGCAGAAGCAATGGCAACACCCTTGATTCTTCGAGCGAGCTCCGGAGCACCGGCAAGAATGGAGGTCTCAAGAAACATCGTAGCGGTATGCGTCCCTCCGGCGGAATGTCCCAAGAAGAATACAGTTGAAAGGTCGGCGTTCGGGCCAAGCTCGTCTGGGTGATCCACCGCCCATTTCAGGGCATCTCGAAGATCTTCAGCAGGTCCTGGGTATGTAGTTTCCGGGGCCAAACGGTAGTCCGGAATAACGGTGATAAACCCCCTTGATGCGAAGTACAATCCAACGTTTCCGTATGCGAGATCTGCTGGGGCAGGAAGGGTGCGCCCACCTGAGGCAAATCCGCCACCGTAGACATAGAATAAGATAGGAGAACTATCGGTTGTAGTGGAGGAGGGAGGATAGTATACGTCGAGCTGAGCAATATGAAGCGAAAGTCAGAATTCCAACCAACAAATGATCGCGAACCAAATTACGCGCCTGATGCCGCTCTGTTGCGCCATATTTGAAGGTCTTTCGAGCGTCCAGAATCGCTGGCCTTTTCGGAGCAAGTAGCGGAATCAACGTCGAAATTGCTATGGATCATTAGTTTCCGTGCAACCAGTGTGATACAAGCTGTTCACTCGGGAAGACAACCTTCATGATGTCAGTTTCCTGCATTTGCGCGATTGCGTCCATGATGTTGAAAGACTTGGATCAAGAGGAATCAATAGTGAAAGTGCTAGTGTGAGATGGGAGATAATAAGAAATGCGATTTTTTTTCTCGTACTTATGAACATTGTGCAGCCGGATCACGCAGAATTTAGTCAGTGTCGGTTGGTCTGATAACGGTTCCGAACACTGATCCGTCCACCAAATGCTTCGCGGCAGCGGAGATACCCGATTGCCGGCGTAATCGAAATTATCATCCGAGTTCCACCAGAGCCCATAGCTTAGGATCAGAGGGGGCACGGTCTTCCGGGAACCAGATAGAGACAAATGAGTCTCTCTTTTATACAGATAAATATTTCCATGGTTATTGAGGTAGAGCGTGAATTGCTATGAAACTACCGACGAGTTGAATGGGAAGGACTAATTGATGATCGGAAGGGAACAATTGATTTCATCCGAGTTCAGTAGCGACAAGTAAACTTGAATTGATTACTTACAGCTAATGCGAAAGCACAAGTCTCTCCTCGTACCCAGACCGGCCCACAGCCTGAGTCTACGACTCGGAGAGCAACGCGGTCTGCCGCAGTTGATACTACTGACGCTCAAAGGCGTCGAAGGAGAAGAACTTGAAGTTTGCCGGAGACGAGAGGGTGGAGTAACACAACACGATGTATCCCAGTTTCTCATGTGTGGACCTGAAAATCATACCAGTACCCGCGCGGCTCTCACTTCCCAAAATCGATTCTCGCTTAACTTTGTACTTCAAGTTGACTTCAAGTTGAAACTCTCCTTCTCACCGGTTGCAAATGAGATCTAGTTAGATTCACTACCTTTGTCTGATGAAAATCGTCTCGTTAAGGGCAGAGGATAAATAACTGGCGAAATTGGGCATGAGAGCTTGGGCGCTGTCAAAAGAAGTTGGCTAATTCCGGGCTGGCCCGAATATTGACAGAATGTCAACCCGAGGTTCAACCTGGTTCAACGTCGAACATTTCACTTGGCTCAAAGGGATGTACATGCAACGTGTCAAGGGGTGGTGCCCATTGAATATTGAATGCTCGACAGGACGTAGAGGGAGGATGGCAAAACTTGACATCAAAAATTGATCGAACGGAGCAAAGAAGCGAATGATATCGTTCATCAAACCGTTGAAACTCTCTACTGTGCAGTGGAGTGGCTTCACCGCGGATCGAACGCGGGACCTTCAGATGGACTGGAAAACTTCAGTCTGCTGCTCTCCCAAACTGAGCTATGAAGCCGTGAGGAGAAGTCCAAATGTGGGAGTCATGATCGGCCTAGATTGATCGTGTTCAACTTTTCTCCGAATCCGTACATAGAAGAAATATATGACCGGCGGCGCGTGAATTATATTTCAGGACCCTCGAAGAAGCTTTTTCGTACCGGATGCGCATTGCGGATCCAGAGTGCATGCGAGCCAATTTCAATCTGAACAACTTGAACAACCGTCGCCTCGGCAGAGTGTCTGAGTCAACGCTATTCAGATATGAAAGAAATTCTCAAATTGGTCACTGGAGGGTATGGGAGGATACTATCGATGTTGAACGGCCGAGGCGAATCATAACTAATTGAACCCGGAGCCCTTGCCTAATGTCTCGGTTTGGTTAAGATCTGAGTCTTAGATCTCTCACCTTGTCCAAGTAACTTACGACTCGATGTGCGGAACATTGCGAGCCTAATTACCGGTATGAAGCTGAGATGTCAGCAAATTACACGCAATGAGCAAATGGAAGTGAGAAAAAGAAAACATCATCAAACCCCATTGCTCAACGAGCAATTGACCTGATCGGTATGCCGGTGTCAGCTGCCACGGGTCATCCCGTTCGCCATACGCGGCCACGGCGAGGCTGCATGTCTCTTTAAGACGTCGCGTTACGTCTCGCTTACTGGTACCCTCGTCCCAGTCCCCCCACTCCAACTGACACACCTTCCATGTCCACCACCACTCCTCCCACCCCCGGCGACCCCCTCACCGACTCCACCTGGTCCCTCCAACGCGGCATCACAATGACCATCCTCTCCTCCCCCGGTCCCTCGGGCTTGCGCAGCCGCGTCCACTGCACCCCCACCTCCAAGAAACTATACGTCCCCCCGCACTGGCACGCCGCGCACGACGAGGAGCACGTCGTCATCAAGGGCCGGCTCATTGTCATGCAGGATGGGGTCAAGAGGATCTTCACTCCCGAAGATGGGCCGTGTGTGACGAAGAGAGGCGTGGTGCACAGTCTCGAGGCGTTTGAAGGAGAGGAGCTGATTTTTGAGGAGATGTCGTATGAGATGGTAAGTTGAGGTGGTTCCGTTCTATCCTTCTTTTCTTTTGTTTCTTCCACTCCGTCGTCGGGGAGATCTAGAGAGCCGACTGATGATTGAACGAACGATTTAGACCGAACAAAAGACGTATTTCTTCCGCAACCTGGCGGTACCCGGGATCATGTCCTCTCCTCTCCGCATCCTGCAAATATTCTACTACGGAGACACCTACCCAAAGCTACCCACTGGGTTGCGATGGCTGGAGGTTCCTGTGAGTGCATCATTCGAATTTATACTCGATAGCAATGCCAACTCACATACCTTGACTGACATAGCTCATTGTGGGTTTCGGTGGATGGCTGGCTTCGTTGCTGGGCTACAAGCTTCCGGATGACAGGCTGAGATTGGATCCCAAAAGGTTTCCTCGCGATAAAAAGGATTAGTGGGCAAATAGTATCACTCATTTTTCCTCATCGAATATCATCTAGGAATTCAGAGTCAAATTCATTCGGGAAATACGAGTACAACCCATAAGCGTACGATCAGACCTGAACATTCAACTTCGACTGAGACCATGCTAGGACCGGAGATGTAAGAGAGTAAACCGTGAAGATCGTCGTAGAATCAGCGAGAGATGCGAGGAGATGTTAGAGGTAGAAAGAAGTGCGTTGTGGTCGATAGCTTGGCAACGGATTGAGGGAGAAAGCGAAACCAATGGGTTTGCACCTCTGGACGCCACCTTCGAGAAGAAGCTCAGTCTTGAAACGAAGAAATTTGGATTCGAATGAATTGAGCGAGAGCATGCTGTGTATTGTAAATGGGTACTTCGTGAATTCCGTGTTAAACGAGAGATGCGAGATGAGCGGAGACGCTAGCTAGAGTAAGTAAAGATCGAATTATTGAACCATTGGAAGTAAGAATAACGGTAGTCAGTAAAGTACCTTCGCCCAAGGTGTGGAACCACATCCTATCCTAACCACCACCACCACCGTCAACTCAATCACCCCGCAACGACATTACTCGCCTCAACCCCCATACCAAGACCAACCGCGGCGCCGAGATCCTCCATCCCCGCTCCTGCTCCTGCTCCCGCTGCCCTTCCATTCCCCGAATCCGGCGTCACACTAACACTGACACTATTCCCCCCTCCTCCTCCCCCACGCCGGCTAAGCGCACCGAGCAACAACAACAACGCCGCAAGCCCGCTTAACAGCCGCACTAGCGCGTCCATGCCCGGACGGCTGTATTTCGGTTTCGGTTTCGTCGATGACGCCACGGCCGACGACGACGACGATGTGGGTGTGCCAGGACGGGAAGGCGGGGAGACGGGGGTGTGGGAGCCGGAGTGCGAGGGGGTGGAAGGCGGGGTACGAGGGCGGGGAAGAGGGCGGAGGGTGGTGGTACTACTGGAGCTGGCGCCGCGGCGGAGGGAGTCGGTGAGGATGTCGCGGGTGGGTGGGGAGGATGGTTTGGTTGCTGAGGAATGGGAATGGTGTGAGGGAGAGGGAGAGTGTGGGCGAGACGGGGGGAGGACGCAGGGGCCTGTACATGAGGGGCAGAGGCCGTCGGCGCGGGGGGCGTAGATCCACTGTATAATGATAGCGAACGAAATGAACAGACGGCGGTAAAAAAAATGAGGAAGTAGGAGAACGCACCTCCTCGATATGCTGCCTACAGAACAACGCATCGCAGCATTGCGTCTTGACAGGATCAATCGCTACCTCTTCGCTACATCCCCACAAACCGACAATTTTTCGGTTAGAAAAAAAAGTATTGCATGCATCTCACACGACCCAGAAAAAACTCACCAAATCCCACAATCTCGCGCAGCTGCCCGGCGTGCGCGTGCCGCGACCTTCAACTTCCCGTCCGAGTCATAGGCAGTCGAGTGCGCCTGCTGGTCGCGCTCGACGCCCTCCGGCCGCCAGCTCCGCGTGCGTATTGGCGACGGCGCTGCCAGTGCAAGCGAGTCGTCGGGGCGAGGCGTAGAGACGCGGGATTCTGCGCCGAGGTCCATGGTGTACTCGAGTTCCGGGGTATCTGGTGCGATGGAGTTACAGGCTAAGCTGGGAAATTGGCAGAACGAATGCAATAAAAGGCGTACATTCAGGCATGGACAGCCTGGGCATATCGAGTTGTCGGGGCATGGTGTTAAGTATGCGACAAAAAGGCGGTGGGGACGCGCAAGAGAGGAAGTTGAACACGAGGCACGTGTTGGTTGAATTTGCGACTCTGGATTTAGAGGGGCACGGTGGGGGTGGGCGTTGTGGATGAAAGGGAAAGGAAAAAAGCTGGATGACGTGTTTTTGGGCAACCAATTTTCGGGCATCACACGGCGTTCGGCTTTCTCGGCATCTGCTTATTCTCACGGTTGCCTTCTCCCCGATTCCAATAGTTGGTTGCCATCCAGGCGGCCAGACACGGCCCCGCCCTTTCCAGTTCGATCTGGGACATTTCAGGGCTATGGAGGTTCAGTCATGGAAGATTGATTACGTGGTGAAAATTGCGGACATGAAGACTTTTGAACAGGTGTCTCAACTGTTGAACTGGAGTCTGGCGTGTTCTGTTTGCTATATAATGCGGGAACATACACTCTCTTCTTGTACTAAGAAGTTGGTGGCATCGAAACGAGCCCGGATTTTCTGCCAATTTCTTTTTATTATGGTGAGTCTGAATATAGACTCCGTTTGAAACCGTTTCATCTTTCAAGGTTTTCAACCTGAAGGCGGATGCCAAGGACGAATCGGACGATTACAAAACACGATGATATTACAATTGAAACCGATCTCACAGCGCAACTACTTAACACCATGAATAATGCTAGAAGGTAAGAAGCCGCCAAACATCGGGCATAGAGGTTGGAGACAGCCCACCAAATTTCGTACGACCCAACAAAAAGTCAACCTTCTTAACACCCTGCCTTTTTTCCTCACGATACCCCCGCCGACCCTGCAACTTCGCACAACGCCGAAAATACTCCTGAGCTGCGCGTTCTTTTCTCTTCTGCGTCTCCAAACCAATGAAATCCTCCTCCTTCACGCTTGCTCGAAGAAACTCGTAGACCGAATCGAACACATCCGTTACGGCGACGTGCTCGCCGTTGAACGTTGCGGATATGGGAATTATCCAGGGAAGGTCTGGGATGACGAGCGAAATAGAGGTTTGTGGAGGTGTAATGGCGGGTTCGATCAAGCATGATGTGGGAGCGCCGGGGAGCTCGCTTGTTATGACCCCAAGATGGCGGTTAAGGTCTACAGTAAGGAGAGGGGATATCTCGCATGCGAGTAGTTTGTGTGGGAGTGCTTTGGGTTGGGCAGAGCTGATGCGGGATAAGGGAGGCCGACAATGGGCAGGCGGAGTATGAGGAGTAGTGGGAGTGGGAAGAGGAGGAGGAGTCTTTATCCCGTCTCGTGAGGAGTTCCGACGAGGAAAGAGTGGAATATAAAGCGGTGAGGATGTTCGAGGGGGGTAGAAAGTGTTCTTGGAGGAGAAGCGGACGTGTTTCTCTCGCATGGTTTTGAGTAGAGCATGTATGATCACATTGTCTATTAAAAATGAAGGTGGCAGCCAATAAGCAGATTTGACGTGGATGTGACGAGGCCGATGATACTGATGAATTTATTTCCGAATATTGGCTAGTACTGTACAAGTCCGTCAATGATACTTACTGCCAGCTACTCCTCTTCTAGGGCGGCTAGTTTGCGGTCACTAGGAACGCCAAAAACGAGCTGTCGTAGCGCGGAAGCTTGACAGGAAATATCGATCCTCGAAACTCTAAACGGCAGCTGACCTCCAGGTATGGGAGCCCTCACAATCTATCTTCGGCGTTTTCAACGCAATCTCGACGTCAGTTTTCAACTTGCCGGAATGCCGAATGAGCCGGAAAATGCCGCACGGATTCCACGTGAGGAAACGCGCTGATTGGAACATTGCTACAAAGACAAACACACCTCCATTTAGGTACCAGAACAGGTCCATGCTACTATGTGGTTTGGAATTTTGCTTCGAGGAATCGACCTTGGAAAATTTTGAATCCAGTTGTGCGGGACTGAGGAGATTGATCGTTGAGGGTAGAATCTGAGGGAGATCTCCCGAGATTTGAGCATTAAAGTGCAATTCGGAGGTCATAAGTTAAGTATACGTATCATAATAGTACATTGAATATGATATTTATAACGGGAAACTTTGCGGGGTATAGTTATGTGATAACTAGAATGTCAACAATCATTCGTGGTGTCGTGAAAATTAAATTCGAAAAGGATTAGTCGTTAAAGTCGTAGCGTTCATTCATACGACGTGGAGGCGCCAAACATCGGCAGGTCCCGCAGCGGAGAGTCCACGGAACTTGGTGTTTCCCATGAGGAAATCCACCCGTTTCACACCGGATTTCTTCTCCTCCTCGTACCCGCGATGCCCATGCAAACGCATATACCGCTCCGTATACGCCTCCGACACGCGCCGCATGAGTTTCTGCTGTTTCAGCGCGTGGAACTCCGGCGCGGTGACGTTCGTACGGAGCGAGCGGTAGAGCGCCTGCAGCACGTCGGCCACCGTGACATAGTGTCCGTTGGACGAGGCTGCAACGGAGATGGACCAGGGGAGGTGCGGCGTGACGATGGTGAGGCTCGCCTGGGGAGGGGAGACAGCGGAGTCGGAAAAGCCTGAAGTCGAGACGTGGTGGTGGTGCGTGGTTATCGCGGACGGGGAGCGCGTGAGGTCGAAGTTGAGGATGGGGTCGCTGTCTGCGAAGGCAAGGAGCTTATGGGCGCGCGTGCTGGGTGAGTGCGAGTCGGTCGTGTGAGAGCGGCGCGGGGGGTGGGGAGTGTGCGCAGGGAGAGCGACATATTGGACGGGGGGTGAGGGGGTGTTCGATGAAGAAATTGTATGGGCCCTTTGGAGTAGGGCAGGAGCAGGATAGATAGTCTTCTCAGTCGCAAAGCGGACGTGTTTTCCTGGCATGCACTTGGGGTGGGTGGTTGTGGTTGTGGGTGCTCCGAGTAGGAGTGGTAGAATGGGGGACAAAGATTCCGAAGGCGCCTTATATATATCTGAAATCCGCACGCTTGTGGGGGAGCGCAGATCCCGACGTGATTCATGCGCTGATACAGTGCTGATACGGTCGTGATACCGCCTCAAGAAGGATAGCCTTCGCTCAGCTGACCATAAATGGATCCGTCATCCGATGATCTCAACAGCACTTGCGGAGCCGGCTGTGCTGACGGAGCGACCATTTTTTGCTTTTAAATTCACCGGAGCTTGCGAAACGAACTTTAGACAACGGAGCCGAAACACGGAAAAAATGACTCAATGTTCCCCTCCTCCAAGCAGTGGTCGGGGCATCGAGCCTTGAACTTGAAGAAATCGGCCACAGTCGGCACATCAGTGCACATCATCACTCTATACAGCAAATGATGTAAGTCGGCTGTCGACGTCTGTCGTCCGTCCATTTTTGTACAGGGCGGTGCAGACATGCTTCTTCCCCATCCAGTCGCTAGCCTCATGGAGCCGCACTGCAGACTCTTAAGCGAAGGGCAATGAGCGCCGCATCCGCAGCGAAGGCGCGGTGGAGCATTGACACAGAGTAAATTTTCGAACCTGGAGCCATTTGACACGTCAGAGTGGGTGTCGTCGCTGCGGAGCCTCCGTCGCCGAAAAAGTAGGTCGTAACCGCCAAGTCGGAGTCGGAACGCGCTATGTTTCGTTTCAGAAAGGCACTGTTGGAGTTTTGGCTCCACCATTCATTGAGAAAATTGAGTCTTACCTGGCTAAGTAACGGGTTTTGAGCCAGAGGATCAGTCAAAAGTCTTCCCAGATGAAGATGAAAGAAAGCTACTTCTACAGTAGCACGAAGTCAATTTTGGTAAGGCTGTGGTTGAGGCGGCGGCGGCGGAGAATTTAATGAGTGACTTTTGCCCAAGGTTAGCTGTCATACCTTCTGAGAATGGATGGTGAGAGGAATAACATTCATGGGCTGATTCTAGCGCGTGCCTTCGGTAGCGATAGCGATTTCCTTCGCGGGGTGGTGAGCAAGACAACTTACTTATTAGCAGCTATAGCGCCTAGATGGTGGTCCAGAAGATTCTTTACAAGTTAACGCTTAGGAAAGGCTCCAGTGCTCAGGCTGTAGACGCGATTATCAATATTGGTAGGGATAACTCTTGGCCGGGCGTCCAGAACTTCTCAAGCATAGTAGCATAGATTCATGAGGCACAGACGCAAAGTCAAGCCAGACTTGGCTAGCTACCGGCAAAACATCGAGAATTCGCGCCCAGCTGTTATAGAGGAAAGGAGGTTGTGACAGGTGATCGTTACGCAATCACATCATTGTATGCTACTGTTTATGGTACGGACCATACAGAGAGCTTGAGGATTAACAAAGCGGCGGGCCCAGATGGAAAATGATGTGAGGCAGGTGGATATGATGCGAGGCAGATGCAACAAAGAGAGGCAGGATGGTGTTGATTTCACGCAAGTGAGGCACATCGGCGCTTGGCTTATCTGCCGTACATCTTCGATCTATCGGCACTTGCCGGACCACACTTGCGAAAAAACTTGAAGTAACTAAGTAATTCACTCGCGTAGCATGAACCCAAAGCTCAATATATTACGGTGTACTTAGCGCTAACATATGTATCGTCTACCTACAGTGTGAATTGCCCTGACCACCCCAATTTTGAATTTACCCTAAAATACACGTCATGTAACGATTTGAGACGTAAACACGAAGGTACGTACCTCACCAATCGTTCTCGGCGGGCTTGAATTGAGGGATAGCCCAGCCTTTTTGCCTCTTGTGTTTAAACCAGTCTGGTGCGCACCTATATAGCCCAGGAAACCCGCCTAGTTAGGCTGGGAGATAGATATGGTATCCCAGCCTAGTTAGGCGGGGTTTAAAGCGATTCGGGGCGGGCGCGATAATTGCGCCTTAATTAGCTATCTAAGAGGGCGCAATAAAGATAAAGTCGTTAAATGTTTGACAGCGTGTAGAACACACCGCCGCCATCAGTCCGCTGTCACCGAGTTGATCTTCATCAAAGACTCGGCGGCGACATCACGTCCCGACTCTTGCCATCAACGCTCCCGCCGCCCGCCATTTTCAACGACATTCAGCTTGAACTAAGGTATATGTACTGATTCAAACTGTAAGTAGGGCTGATATAATCATTCACAGCCTCACAGGACTATACACAGTGCATATTATTGATATTACGAGATAAGTCAGTAAAGTGCAAAGTTCACCGTCCCTTCACGTACTTGAATACCTATCGTACTGGTTCGCACACCTCTTGTGAGCATCTAAAGACGGCTCTACTAGCATATTGTATACCCTCACTAGAATACGAGGGTGTTGAGAAAAGTGAGTGCATTGCCAGATATATGAGAAACCGTGTCGCCGCCAGCGGTCACATACACAATTTGACTTGAAGTGGGCGCGAGTCGCTGTGACTCGTTTGATGGACACGTTGTCGGACTTGTAATCGCAGGGTCGGTGGTGCCATAGCCTGAGGAAGCCGCTGAGGACATTCTTCGAGCGCCGTGGCCGCGTCGGGATGGGATGGGGGCGGGGGATGGTGAGGGTAAGAGGAAAGGAACGAAAAATTAGCCGAATACGTTACGTGACATGCCGGCAATAGTGTTTGCCGTTAGAGCCGATACACAGTGATCCCAAAAGGGTAAGTGCCTCATGTTATCCGACCTGCCTCTCTTCGCTGCATCTGCCTCGGATCATCTTCATCTGCCTCAAATCATTTTCCATCTGGGCCCGCCGCTTTGTATATCCTCAGAGAGCTTTCACCCTTGACCTCAAGAATCGATACGACGATAGCTGTTGCTTCTAGCAACACCGGCGGTCGAAGGTCTGCGATTTGTGCTACCAAAGGTGCTACATGAATCATCGATCTCCACCGTGACCGAGGCTTTCAAATCGAGGCTTGGCCCACATTGCAGAACTTGCACATGCCTGGCACTCCACGACTTGGTCTTGCGCATTACCAGGCGTATCTGGGGATTTGATATATCAAATGACTTTCAACGAGAGTAAAATTTGATATATCCTGGCCTCTGGGCGAGAGTCAGAGCCATCCCATCAATTCCGTTGAAGCGAGGCTTACCGGTGGTTGTCAACGATCAATCGCGGGGATTGATGCCCGCCGATTGCGCGCATCCGCCTTCCCGTCGCTGCGGGCGCGATTCCACCGCTCAGCGCGCGGACGCGGCAGATCCCTCATAATTGCTGCCGTGCGATCAAAGATCACATCGTTGTTTGCGCATATTGGGATCACACGGTCCTCGCATCACCTCTTCCCAACCTCTTCCTCCTCCCTCGTTCTCGTTCCTTTCCCTGGCGCTCCTGCGCTTACCTCTGGGCTACAGTACTGGCTTGATATTGCAAACAGCACCCCATCCTCTATAGAGACTTCCCCGGGCTCGAATACGCCGTGTAACCTGATACCTGAAAGCTTTGCTGGCACGCATCGGGACCGCGTTTGGGCACAATTTGGGCATAAAAGCTACGCTCTTTGTCAATTCTTTTGCTACATGGCATCGACTCTCTTCACCAGTCTCGCGCATATCGTCCCTTGATGTCTCACTCCCTTTTCGCTTGGATTCCCTTCGGTTTCCGCGCCGCTCGGAATGGCTTCTGGGTGCGCCCCCTTGCGCGTGCTCTGGGCTTCAAGTATCACAATCTAACTATGCAATACTTGAGAGCCCATGCAAAGGACTTTGATGCAGGCACGGGATTATTTTCCTTCTATGTTTCCATTCTTCTCAGTTTTTCTTACCTGCCGATATAATCGATAATTCACACTGTACCCACTCTCCCGTCTTGCTACTCTCGGCTCTCGTACTCCAATTCTTCTGTAACGCCGATTCCTTCTGGCAAACGACGAATGTTTTTGAATTTGTTCCACATAAATTTCTCACCTCGGCTTATATTAATCACTACTTTTATAAAATCGAGGCGTTAAATCATTTGGAGCGGCCCTCGACGATAGCTTCGACGCCCGGCATGCTCAGCCTCTGCCACGACTTATCCATTCTTCAAAAAAAAATGAAGGAAAGCGACAATGCAGACCTTTACAAATGATGGGCTCCGATGGCAGGCTGCCGATTCGCTGCTGATGGGTCCAGGTTGCTCTGGACCCTCCGGCGCGGACATTCCGAAGAAGCCCGAGGTTTCCGAGTGAGCGCTTAAACGGCGCTTATTCGGGTTCGCGCACAAAACCTTGCAGATTTTGCGCATTGAAGCGTTTACTGAATTATCAAAGAGTGCAGTACAGTCTCAGAAGGTGTTTAGTCAACCCCATGTCAAAATTCTGGCTGTATTTCAAGCACAAAAGAAAATCCAAGAAGTTGCACAAATGTGCGCCGATTGTACCCTAGATCTCAGCGCAAGCCCAACACCTACTTCGCAACTCTACGTTTTTTAGCTCAAATATCTTGTTCTGCCCCTCCTTTTCTAAACCAAGAGCATGATCTGAATTGGATAGGCTCTGAGACCCTAATTATAACCACACGGCGCTAAATTCCCGTAAAATGGGCGATATCGACAATATTTTCTCTGACAGTGACGCCATTAGGCGCCGATTAAGCGCCGGTCAACGAAAACTTTTGCTCGTTTTGCTTCACTGAGGGTGATTTTCGTGCGGAAACCTCTCGAATACATTTGGATGCTATGATTCATATATTGTGCTTACTCAAAATGTCCCCCACGAGTTTCTGTTTCATGCCCGGACGCGATTTCACTGACAGTGACGCCAGTTCGGGAATACCGGGATAGTGACCCGAAGTCACATATGTGACACTCTTCTCCTCTACCTCCACCATCTTCCGCGTCGAGATAGTCTGCTCGACGTGCTCGGCCGCAGTTTGCAACATTGATCGATTATAACATGCTCCAGGCAACATCCTTTTCATTTCTGGCTATTTCCGCGCGGTCAACTCCCGGATAACTGCTGCTCTATCTTAGTCTACATTCAGTCTTCTCCCTCTCCGTGTATGCGCCGGAACTCGTCAATTTCTACAACTGTCTCTCTGCTAGGCATACTGTAACTTCTTGAATGCTACTCATAGGCTCTGGATGCCCACCTGTGCTCTTTACCACCTATTGGTGGTTTCTTCAAAATAGCAACATTCTCGTCGATTTTCGGTGCGTGTGCTATCCAACAATGTCTCCCTTGGTTCAAAAACTCGCACTGCGCAGAATCAGCTGTAGATCATTGAGTGGAGAGGTGCTCTCCGACCGGGACACGCGGTCGCGCTCCCCAAACAGGGTGTGTATCGCACCTGTGATCCGTCCCTGCTTCATTCTTGCTCGATCACTTTCTTAACTAGTGCGACAGATACCTATACCGTGGATTTGACGACTCATTAACCCTCGACGCTTCATCACCGCCCGCCGCAATTTTCTTTTTTTGCTCGGGAAGCGGCACGACGTCATGCCAACAGGGTTCGCGGCTTCCTCAGCCGTGTGAGGCTCCAGAATATAAAGTTTCTTATCCGCTCGGCCCACGCACTGCTAGAATTACCCGTCGGACGTGCCGGTTCATCATTATTTTAAATTTTTGGTATTATTCTATTTTCACCGTACTCTTGCCGTGCTTACACCATATATTGAAGCCTTATGTTGTATCATGCTCCCCCCACATGTCCAGAATTTATCGTAATTTAATTGAATTTTTTTCGATTTCTTTCCGCGACGTCGTCGGCCACGACTTCGACAGCGCTCCATTGTCGTTGATGGCGACGGGGAGAAGGCTTGATCGACGCCATCCGAATGCGGATTTGCACCTCATAGCAACCATCTCCTACACATCAGCCTCCCATAGCTGCGTTCGGACGGTTCTACATATAAAGCCTCAAAGCCGAGGGTGAGTCGATATATCAAAATCGACTGTCGACGAGAGGCCAGGATATATCACCATTAACTCTCGCTGACAGGCGGTTGATATATCACTCCCCCAGACTAAGGTGGCATTACTTGGACTGGACGAGTTCGTTGAAATATGGAACGGCGACGATAGCTCTCTCCGACTAGAACAGTGGAAAACGGCTCCACTGATTACACCAGCAAATTTTCTTGCGTCTAGGCGACATCCTACTTACTACCATTTACTCCGCCGAAGAGCTGCCATTTACAATTGGCGACTTCCTTTGAACGACCTGCTGGTTAGCTTCCGAAACGGATGCATATGTAAGTCCCACCAGTCTTACACTACACTCGGGACCCGGGTTAGGAGAATAATTAATAATCCGGCAACACCTTCGACCTTGCCAAGTCGAAGCTACGTGACTCTTCCCTCTGCTTCTGCTTCAGAAGTTCAGAACGCCTTTATAGGTTCGAAAGCCTTCACCGTTCACGAAGATAATAATGAAACTATCTCGGCAAAACCTTGTTATCTCGCTTGGAGGAATTCACCGACCTCGCCTGGCAAATCAATTTTAACTAAGTACAACGTGAACCTTTCCCCGATAACCTCTTCCGACATCGTCCACAGCTTCTCTCCTTTTTCGGGATCGTTGCAACGAGCACCGAGTTGATCATTGACTACGTTCGAGTCGAAGAGGTAAGGGAGTCCTAGAATATCTTCCGAAAGATCACTAACGATTCTTCGTCAGATAGCTGCATCTGGAACATCCATTGATCTTTCCCCAGAACGCTTGGATAGTGCTATCGTGAAGGTTTCATTCGCGCTTAGACTTTTAGCTTGATGATATCTTATATCTCGAACGCAGGCAGGGAAGCGAGAGGGTTCAAATAGAACTCATCTGGTGGGTGTTCCGGAAGCGAGGAGCTTCGGAAGGATGAGCTTGGTGAAGAAGAATGGCGCCATGTGGGATTTGAATTCACTTTTCGAACCTATCAGGTGTGAGGGTGAAGGAGGGCGAATAATGGTACAATCAGGGCTGCGGTGTTGTGGATGATGACCTGAGATGTGAGGCTACTGCGATTAAAGTTGATGGGGAGAGGTGTACACGGCAAGGTACACGGACAGGCTGGGTTATTCATTCACATCGTCTTAGAAACAGCATACATCGAGCAGAAGCCGAGCAAAAGGAGACCGATGTTTTCAGAGGGTGTTTGTTGAGAATAGCCTCCTCAAAGAACCTTCATGTCAATGTAAACACTAAGCGCGTCAATAACCACCGAGAAAAGAAATCAATTGCGGCGATTCAGCGAAAAAACGCAAGGAGGCAGAGCCCCAGCCAGGTTCGTAGGATTGTTTGATTGTGATCAGCGTGCCAAGTTCGTAGGATATGATGAGTATGCTAGAAAATTCGTAGGATTGCCTTATATTACAGCATCCTTTACCATACTGGGCACCAGTACCACATGGAACAAAGACAAAGAGCCCACCTGAATTTATAGAATTGCCGGAGGCCGAATCAATATGCCATCAGGAGTACAGGACAGTGCCGACACGGAACAGGGACTGCCGAAGGCCAAAATAACCTCATGCCGAGGAGTTAGGGCAAGCGGAGCGCGCCCTAACTCCGGCAATTCAGCAAGAACCCCACCCCGACGGGTTAGAGTTAGGGTGAAGACAGAGTGATCCGCGCGAACGTGGCTTTAGTGTGCCGACCTGAGCGGCCCCGGTTCGGGGGACCCCCCGAGCGCAGCGAGGGAGGGGAGGGGACGGGAATGGTCGGTCCCCTTCGCGCAAACTACGGCGAAGGGTACCAACAGTGCCGAGATCTTGCCGAGGAGCTCAATTTCCGACCTATCAATGTGCTTCGTATTCTAAATTAATCTATCCTACGAAATTTCACAGTTTCCCCATCAAATCCTACGAGCTTGGCACCTCAATCCCAATCCTACTATCATACGAACTTGACATATACTCCTCCTCGAGGAGGCACGATACTAATGACCCAACTTCTGTTCACCATCCACTTGAATAGATTTCACGCCCCCTGAATGCCCCAGATCTGCTCGGGGCGGTTGGTAAACGTTTCGAAAGTAACCTACAAACATCGATATTGTTTAACTCGCAATTCTGTTGGTTACGGAACACTCACAGGCGCGATGGTACTCCCCGACTCGGCGGCCCAAGCAGTCAAAGCGAGGTTCGTGCCCGTGAGAACCCAGCTGTGAAAGTAATTTAGTTGAATTTCTTGAAACTATCTCTCCCGAGCCTGAGGAAGGACGGAACATGGCACACCTTGCGGCAGTCGAATTAACGCACTGAGGGCTAAACTGCCCGCTCGTATTCGGGCCAATGACAGGCTGCAAGAACGTCGCGTCGCCGTTGTTGGAGTTGGTGTTCCAGGTGACGACCTCAGCGCCGTTGGCGCCGCTGAGCGCGGAGACGAGGACGAAGCCGCCTTTGCCTGTGTTTGACAATGTCCACTGGAGAGTGTTCAACATATATTCAGAGCACAAAGGAAGGGGAAGGCAAGAAGGGACGGGTGATATATAACAAAAATCAACGAACCTGCTGGTTGGGCGTATTCGTTGGGTTGCGAGTTTGGGTTATAATCGGGTTGACGCTGTTGGCGACGTCCAGAACGTGGCCTTGGAAGGAGAGGAGGAAGAAGACGCCGGTGAGGATGCAGCTCATTGTATCTTCG